>OX638313.1:105331802-105931802 GCA_951812415.1 Beris morrisii | reverse complement strand
CAAATTACCGCCCCATTGCCATTACTTCTATTTTGTCTAAAGTCATGGAAACTGCTGTCAACAGTAAGATCGTGCAATACCTGGAAAGCAGTTGTCTCCTTGATGACTGTCAATATGGGTTTAGGTCACGGAGATCCACCGATTTGTTGGTATACCTGACGGAACGCTTGCATCCATAACTTCGGTAAGAGTCAAGTACTTGCACTTGACATAGCGAAGGCATTTGACAGAGTTTTGCACAAAACCCTTCTATCCAAACTCAATGCATTTGGTATTAATCCTACTTGTATTCGATGGATTGAGAGCTTTCTTCCGGAACGTACTATACAGGTTGTATTATATGGCGTTTCATCATCCCCTTTCCCTATCAACTCCGGCGTCCCTCAAGGCTCTGTTTTATCACCTACCTTATTCCTAATTTTTATTATCGAACTTTTGTCGTCCACTCTCACTTGAGAACACCTACAGCTTCAACTCGACTACAGAGGCACGCCAGTCTTCGGTACCCTCTCAACGAAATGAGTTAATTGGTTCTTTAAACTCTGATCTCATCTCAATCGTGGAATGGGGCAGGGTCAACCGAGTAGAGTTTAATGCCTCAAAAAGACAAGCCTGTCATCTTTCCCTAAAATACGACACGTCGGTGTCTGATCTTATTTTTGATGGTGTCGCATTGAACACTTCGGAGCATTTCCATCTTCTAGAAATGAACATCAGTAAAAAACTTTTAAAAAAACATTTATGATGTAGCTCTTGACGCCTCCAAGCGCCTAGGTTTCCTCCGAAGGTGCAAGAAATTTTTCACACCATCAGACCTTGCAAAAATCTATAAGGCATATATCAGGCCCCGACTTGAGTACAATTCACATATCTGGCAGGAGCACCCAAAACGCATCCCTCTTTGCGTGACCGTATTCAGAGATTTGCGTTCCGACTTATGGGAGATGATGCTATTGCGGCAACTATTGACTCCCTCGAATATCGTCGAAATGTCGGAGTACTCAGCATTTACTACAGATATTTTCCCGGTCGCTGTAGTAATGAAATCAGTCGTCTTATAACTCCTTTAGTCCAGTTCCCACGTAATACTCGTTCAGCTTTACGCGCACATGAATATACGGTTGAGCAACAAAAATTTCGTACAGTGAAATTTAGACAGTCGTTTCTTTCTCGTGCAACCAGAATGTGGAACACATTGCCTTCGACTGTGTTTCCTAGCGGATATGACTTACAGTCTTTTAAACGTAACATCCACCGATTGTTTTCCTCTGATCCCTCTTACTGTTAATCCTATTTTTCTTTTGTTTTATTTATTTATATTTTTACGTTCATATTAATTTTTTTTTGTGTTTCTCCCCATCCTATACTGATTGGACTGTACATACATAACAGTATTAAAGGTTGGTAGACCCCTAAATTCAGTTCGGTGCTATAAAAAAAAATATTCAATCACTGATTTACTTTATCCAAATTTACAATACTCCAATTTTTGTTTTTGCATTCCGCCTTCAAAATATACTCCCAAAAATTTTTTTTTTCTTTTACAACTATTTCAACATAAACATAATCTTTACATAAAATTATTTAACCAATTTAGTTATCGTCCAAATATTGGTATCGATTTTATCACACGGATTTTGGCATTCGATACAGTGGAGAAATGTAGTGATTGGCTTGCACCATTTAATCTTGGCTTCGTTGGAACAACAAATGAAATACTCGATTGTAAAAACAATATGAACGCGCTAACAAATATCTGAATGAAAACAAAACCAACAAATTTAAAAAAAACCCAGAAAAAATCGTAATCAAAAAGTTAAAAACCAAATCCGGGATCAAATACCTAATAGCATCATCGGAAATGTTGTCGAAAACATTTCGTTTTAAATGGAATATTTGCTGCATCTGGTTTATTACAAACGTAAAAGTAACAAAAGTCGTGCGTACGCATGTAAAGAAACGCACAAAGTAAATAACGGGCATAAGTCATCCCAGAAATAATTTAAAAAAAAACCAAAATAGTACAAATTACAAATATATTAAAACAAATCCAATTCTCGCATAAGGCCAACAATTTAGGGTTAAAAAAAAATCCTGTGGCTTGTTATGAACATTTTAATTTATCGGTCGGTTTAATCCTACTATGTAGGCAATGTGAATATGAACTAATCTACGATAGATAGCAATTTATTTTCTATTAGTGTGTAAATAATTCGTGTGTGTGGGACTTTTTAGTGATCGTGTTGCTGCTCGCGCTGCCATTTCTATTATAACAAATTATTTATGGACTAAGTTTTATCTTATAATTTTTTTTTTAGTTTTCGTATTCATGAGAACTCTCTTATACTTCTACTTTCGTTGTATATTTAATTTTATTTAAGTCTGAGATGGAAAAGAATAAGGCAGAATAAGAAGAAAAGTAGTGATCGCGATAAATACGCAAAAAAAAAAGAAAATAGCTTGTTAAATTAGTTCTTAAAAAATGAAAGAAATTTATTCCAATCGGGAATAGTCTAAATTTCGATTTAAAACGGAACGCGTTCGTGTGCGGGGTGTATATTTTTGTTGTTTAATCTCTTAATTTCATTTTTAATTTTTATCGAACAAAAAATCTACCGGGAATAAAACGTGACACCGTTTTGTTGTAATTAATTCAGTTTATGAAATTAATGCGGAAATTGATTTAAATGGTCGCGTAAAATATCGGAATCTATCGAATGAAATTGGCAATTTGATGCCTGTTCAGAGGATGTTTATTCGCCGCTCGTGTCGCGTTGGATGATGGCCCTAATTCCATTTTGCTGGTGCTGGATGACTGATCAACTTTTTTCTACGATGACTCGACATAGATTTTGGATTGGTGAGAGGTTCGATGTGGGATGGACTTCTGGTGCTGTATGCTACTTCGAAAAGAGGAAGACTAAAGCTGCTGACCGAAAAAACATCAAAGGCATTGCAGCAAAAAATTAATTCATGGAGTTCCGAACTTGGAAGCTTGGCGCTTGTTGCGACGGACATCTGATGCTGTACATTCTGCAAAACACTGTGAAGATACTGCGTATTCTTGATGCGTTTAAACAATCGACAGCATGTACGTTGTGGTTCTGCAGCAAAATTTTAATTGATTGGGACCGAATTGCTGCTGCGGAACGGAAAACCTTGGTGTTGGCGATGTACTTCGCGGGATGGATGCTGCTGCTGCTGCTGTATCATCACGAAACTTCAACGAATATATAAAACCGGTGGAATAAAGCCTGGGGCTTCTAAACGTACGAATTCTGGTTGCGTTTAAACAAAATAAATAGCTGCTGCGAAACGGACAATCTTGGTTTTGGCGAAGTACTTCGCGGGATGGTGATGAAACTCATCACGAAGCTTTACGAATATAGCAAACTAGTGGAGTAAAGTCTGCGGCTTCGTAACACTAACACACAGTACTTCAAGTGATGGATGTCTGCTGCTGTACGTTGCTCCAAAAATTATAAATTGTCTTGAAGTACATTACGAAGCTTACACGCATGTTTCAAACCAGCTGAAAACGGTTTGGAAGTAAATATGATCAACGTCTACATTGAAGTTCTAAATTGCAGCCAATACCTGCGGTTCAACGACACATTGACTGGGATTGTTCTTTAGAGGCAAACAACAAACCAGTTGAGCAGAGGTTGTGAACATTCCCGACATTATAACATCTTCAATAACGTCATAAACTGACTGCATTTGAATTTACGAAAGCGACATTTGCTGCTTGAAGACTTGCCGCTCGACACTTAGAACTTCTAAAGCAACGTCTGGAAACGTTTTCAACTTGCGGCGTTCTATTCTGGCTGTTTTTTTCTAACCCTAAACCGTTGAGGCTTTGATCTGAACCAACAGTTTGCTGTAACGGGGTTCCTGAACAACAGTGCTACTGTACTTGAGTTGCTGCCGAACTACGAGTTGTTCAAAGCGATAATTAACAAATTACAGTGTAAACTAAAGTTTATTTGGGTTCGGTCAAATGCTTGAACAATTTTCTCTATGGGTTGGAATTTTTTTTTTTAATTTGAGTAGAAAAAAATCCAAACAAGTGAAAATATTTTCGGTCATGGTGGTTCACAAGCTTGTTGCAATATTACAGCTGTGATTTATGTTTTGTTTTTAATGGGGAATCAAGTTTTATATATCTACTTTTTTTTTTAAATTAATTTCAATCAAACGCCTATTTGAACTGTTGCCCAAATTCCTAATTGTAAAAAAAAAATGACTTGAGTGTTTCGTGCGAATTTGCAGAAATAGCTGAAGCTAGTGTTGATTTTTTTTAAGTGTCCATAATTTTTTTTATTTTTAATATCTCGGTTTTATAATAATCTTAAAATATTTTGAACATTTGATAATAATAACAATCGCGTAATACAATCCCGGGGATAATAATAGAAAATAATAATTGAAAATGTAAATTGTCTGCACTGCCTGCTCCGTTGTTGTTTATTGTCTGCGCTATGGGTCCTAATCTCTTTTAATCTTCGTTGCAAATTTATCCCCATCGAAAGTTGTTGTGTTTTTAATATAAATTTAAAATAATTCTCTTTTTAACTATTGCCACTTTTTTTTATAATAATAATAATTTTTTTTTTCGTTTTCATTTTACATCTATTATATAAAAAAAAACATTTCAAATGTTTCGAGGATTTTGATACTGTTATTTTACATAATGAATAAAACAACCAAGAAAATCGAAAATAACACTGAACACAAAAAAAGAAGTCAGCAATGCTAATAACAAGAAGGGGAATTGTTAGGTTTCAGGTTTTCCTTTCTTTTTCTAAACGTCGATCGCGTGCGGTACATGTTCCGGCGAGAGGCAATTGCGACATACTATTTCGGTCTGAAGGAGGAGAATATCGTCATCGTTGCGGTGCAATGAGATGTTTTGATCTACTCAGCTGCGATTATTGTGTTCCGAAAATTCCAATATCCAAGTCTCCTAATTTACACTATTTCCTTTCATAGTTTCCCAAAATCAAGAAAATCCTGTCTAAACTATCCTCCACCGACGAAATTTTGTTTTGGACTGAGTTCGAAATTTTTGAAACGAAACGGGGACGGCAATTTCGTCGATCAGACGAAAGAGAATGAACAACACATTTTGACATTCATCATGAACAAGTTACTTGTAAATATGTTACGTAAAATAAATTGAATAGCCATTTTAATAAATTGATGTTTGTTTAAATTCACACAACAAAAAAGTTCTTGAAAGCGACTCACGTATTAAAGTTATTATTATTCTCTCATTTCTTTCGTTGGGCGTAAGGGGGTTAATTTTTGGAGATTGTCAACACAAACCCCGTTTGATATTCAATTGAAAAGCTGACCATCAATGGGCTTGATGTTCTATAGAACCAGTTTGCGTTCCGAGCGGAACAGTTTGATTTTTCGTGAGATGATGAGAGGTAAGCGAGTCCACTTGTACAATGATTTTTTTTGTCGTTGATTGGAGGGTCTTGCATGTCGAAATTAAAATGGGGAGTGACATTTGGACCGTGATTAAAGGTATTTCCTTTACAATATGTTATGACCGGAGGACTTGGAGTGAATATTTTGAAATGAAAAAGTCCGAATATTCGAAGGGAAAGGTAAGGTACGGGAAAACAGTGGGCCAATTCCACCTACGTCCGAATCGGCTGAAGTTCGAGCTGGAGTGACGCGTTTGCTGGCGTCCGGTCTAGCTGCGACTGGGGGAGGGGGGGGGGGGGGGTGGTACGTTGCTCGAAAAATCAGACCATAAACCCTAGGTCCGTACAACAAAAATTAGTCGCGGCGACTTACCCTGGGAATTAAAATATGGGATATCTTTCCCAAAAGGTCATGAGAGACCGAGAAGCGATGGTTTGCGAGACTTGTCAGGGCGCTCTGGTGTTGAAGTGCTCTGTCTGCCCACCCTGACTCAGCCACGACACAATAAAAGCTCTTTGATCCTGATAAATAGGGGGAAGGGGCCAATGAGAGTTTTTAAGAAAAGATTTTTTATTCAAAATCACAAATATTGAAATGAAACATACCACCAATGACATTGGAGCGGTCACAGATGCAACATGCATAGCTACCTGACCACAGAAGCATAGGCAAAAAACAAATGAGGATCCGAAACAACAAATAAATGGATAATCAATATCCACTCACATACATACCTAGCTAATTATCTTCCCAGCAAACGTTCACCAAGAGTGTGGAAAAACCGAATGTTGTGAAAAACACACTGAGCCGATTTTAATGTGTACTAAAGATTCATAAGCTGATATACAGATGAATTCGCTTTCGAAGATTTAAATTGTTTTTGTGATTTACTATCAAATCATTTTCGAATAAAAATATTTACTGGGACAGCTGTTTTTAGATGTTCGTGTGAGTGATTATATAAAAAACTCTACGTTAAAGAAATTCTCTATTTCCGAATTAAGGAGCTTTCCAAATTAAAGGACTTTCACTGTACCTTATTATTGGTCGACCTGAAAGTTCGAAAAGCCTTCAAATTTTGTATTTACACGTTCAGTTTCAATAGTGGACCTTAAAAGGGCAAAAACCGATCATTCGTCGTACGTAAACTTCGTTGGCACGTTACAATTCAAAAATATCCGGAGATAGCTTCAAATTTCATTTCATTTCAGTGGTTGTTTCCTTACTGGGGATGTGCATCTTGTGGATAGGAGTGCAGGGATTAAGCGAACATTTTAAATTGGACGATTGATAGTGCGCCACGTTCCCATGTTGGGCATGTACACGCGGTGATCTCTTAGTAGAATTTACCCGCGTTGCTTCTCTTCTCACAATTTTTTTAATTTCAAAACAATAAAGCATACCTCTTAATTAATTTATTTATAAATATGTACATCAACTGGGGACAGTTTTTTAGGTGTGTTAAATACTTTTTTGCTCAAATACAACATAAATGTCGTGACTTTAAATCTTCCGTCTGATTTATGAGTTAATTTATACAAAACTTAGCGATGTAATGTAACTTTAATCAGACTAGATGTTTTTCTATTTGCGTGTCTTATCTTAATCTTAAATCCGGTTGAAATTCACTTTACCATAGCATCATTTAAAAACTGTAATAGTGAAAATGAATGATGGAAAAATGTCATCGCACTTGGCGACTTTTCCAATCGAAAAATTAATGTCACGAGGTCGGCTGTGCGGCCACCACCGTCACAGGAATTACTTTTCCCAGTGGCGAGTTGACGACAGATGCAGGTGTTGTTAAAACGGGTACATTCATTTTTGTTATGGCAATATTATCCTTTTTACTGTTTAAAATTTCCGAAGCTAACGCTTCGGCCGTCGGTTTTTCTTCAGCAAAAATCCATCGTTTTTTATTTAATAAAAATAGCAACATGAGGGCCGGCAGGTGTATGAGTGAAAAACGGAAAAGTTTACGGGATGTTCCACTGTCCGAGTTTTGATAGAATTTCCAAGCTAAGAATAAAAATTTTTTTTAGCACAGAATAGAAAAGAACAAAAATATTTAGCTTTTACCTAGGTAACCGAAATAAGCATTAAGAGGCAGTGTTTCCAATGCAAACCAGAGATTTGTAACATCGTAAATTGGAGCGGCAAGCGATAGTACACCAATAACAGCGGTATACCGAAGTGCTGTTTTTCGACACAAATCGGGATTTGTGACTGACATCATTCGGTAGCCGGCACGCGAATAATCAGGTCTTAAGTTCCACGATAACGCATTGAAATGTGGAAATTGCCAAGCATACAATAGTCCAGCCAGAATCCAAGCACCGGCGTCCAATGTTCCAGCACATCCTGCCCATCCCATTAGCGGTGGAATGGCGCCAACAATCGATCCAACCCAAGTATTTAAGATACTAAATCGTTTCATTGGCGTATAGATTGAAGTATAAAGCAGCAGGTTGGCACATCCCAAGCCCGCAGTCAGTCCATTAACGCCAAAGTATAAAATCGATAGACCTGTGGAAGCTGCTCCGATCGCAAAACCGACTGCATGCAACGGTGTTAGGATTCCTTTGACTAGAACACGATTTTTAGTTCGCGACATTTGGGCATCGAATGGAACTTCGTGATATTGATTGATGGCATTGGCTGCGCCAGATAGAAGACCGGTTCCGACAGAGCAAAGAACGAATGTTGATAGTTCGAATGGAGCTGGAGCGACTGCATATCCGGCCATTGATGTTATGACTACGAGTGCTGTAAGTAAATTTATTAATTGTTAGTTATAAGTTCAGTTTTCAATAAAACAGCATCGGAACAAGTTGAAATTGTTTTTAAAGGAACGCTTGTGTTTTTTTCTATGAAGCTTTAACGGTGCTGTACTGTAAAAGTTTTACCATTTTTCCGTGCAATTCCCTATTGGTGGATCGACATTGAATCGAGACACTATTTAGGGCACGGGACGGTAGATTTTGTATCTATCCGACTTACAGCGGGAAAATTACAGCAACGTGATTCGGAGCCGGAACGTGAGACTAACAATAAAATCAATAAAGTTTTGCACGAAACAGTGGCGTAGCTACGGGGGGGTTTTGGGGACAAACCACCCCCCCCCTTCCCCCCTCAAATTATTAGCTCATCTAATAAGATATAATTACACATAACAGGACGTTTTCTTTATTTAAGACGAAGTATTATAAAAGCATTAGAAGGCTATCCAAATACCGAATAGTTTCTAGAAAAGTATCGCAGATTTTCAAGCAATCTCTTAACGTTTTCATTTGTCACTGGTCTGAGACTGTCACTGCAGTCATCTTAACGCGTCTATTGAAAAAAAATTCAGCACGAAAAAACTAGAGTGTAGTAGCATTGAACGAAAGTCTGTGAAGGCCTTCTCATACTGCTTGATCAGTGTTGGTCTCCAACTTCATTTGTTTTCCAGTTACAAAATTGAAAGCGCGCGTAAGTGTAGAAAAAATATTGTTGTATAGTGATTTTGTGAATATGGCTTCAAAAGAAAGGATAATATCGACCGATCACCATCAATTATGGACCGGTGATCGATAAAAAAAAGTTAAATCTCTCTACGAACAATAGTAATGATTCAATTCGAAACAAAGGCACGTCAAAGAATTTGAACGATACAAGTAAGTTGTAACTATCAGGAGATAATGAATTCAATCATTTACTTTATTATTTTAATATAATAAAGCATAGTGATCAATTTAAAAAAAAAATTACAAGCAGACACCAAAAACGCAAAAAAAAATTTAATCCGTCTGTGTGCTGTCCGCCTTGCGCGAAATCGTTTGAGGACTCGTAGCTTCCATGCACATTGAGCTCATCATCCATGCTGCGACAGCCCAAATCAGGTCCTGTCCTCCTGAAGACGTCGCCTCCAAACGTCTCGGTCCAAAGACCGAGTCCTTCAGTTGCAAAGTTTTAAGATGGCTTTGCTATCTTCATCAACCGAGTCTTCCTATCGCTTGCGTAGTTTGCGTACTGGCATGTTACCACTCGCTTCGCCTTTAAGAGCACGTTTCTTCTCTCTTTCATCTGCTCTACATGGCCAGCACGCTGCAGTTTACGTAGTTTGATGAACGTTGAAGCTTCTGGCTCCTTGAAGAGTTGATACAACTCATGGTTGTATCTTTTTCGCCAGTCCGTTTCTTCCTTCACGTCCCAAAATTCTTCTGAGGACCTTTCTTTCGAATGCGTTAACTGGTTTTCAGGAGTTCGCGGTAATTTCCATATCTCGCTAGTAATAGTTTTATATATTCGCAGCTTATTAATCCTGTGCACTTTCTTGGATTTAATTATTAAAAGTATCGTATAATACGTTTTATTTGCTAGCATGATCCGTCGATTGATTTCGTCCGTTTCGTTGCAGTCTTTTGCTAGATTAGCCCTAAGATATATGAAGTTGTCCACACTCTCCAAATTATTCGCCGCAATTGATATATTCTGTCGGATTGCCGTTCTCTTTCTTGTTTGCGTCATTACTTTTGTTTTACTTCCGTTTATGCGTAATCCGACTTCTTTTGCGGCCGAGTCAAGATTGACAAATACATCCTTAGCACAAGGGGATGTTTATTTCGTTACCGTATGCTGCTCATTGGCGGATACAGGGGGGGGGGGCGGAGGGGGCGGCCGCCCCCCCCCCCCCAAGAGCAATTCCGAATTTTCCAAACATACATACCTACTTTAACCGTTCTCCGATTTTTTTTACTCCACTGCAATGTGGACTGTAATTAGCATTTACTGCAGTTCTGCGGTGCAATACAAAGCACAGAACAGAACCATGATGGTGGATTTACCATACACTCAACGTTTGAGGCGCGCCTCTATTCCCACCATAAAATCAACCAATCAGATGGCTCGTGCAGTCGCAAGAGTCTAACATTCTTCAACTTTTTCTCCGACGCACGCTTCCATATGTGTACACACTACAATGAACCACACAATTCGCAGCTCATCGTATTTCTGTCATTTCGCACTTATAGGCAAGTTGCGCCGCAAAGGCATGTTGAGTGTAAATTGCTTTCAACACAGCAAAGAACACAGCCGACGAAAACTGGTTTGCAATGGCCTGATGGGGGTAGAGGCTCACCTTGAGGCGAGCCTCATGGGTTAGTGTAAACGCACCATGATAAAAAGACTACAAGACAACATATTGCGTAGGTCATAGGGTCATTCCATCAAGAACCGCCAAGAATGACGAAATTTGTGACCTTACCATCTCCGATTCTTTTGAAAATTTTTGTACTTTAAGAACTAGTGAAAAAAATAATTGAAGTTCAATTTTCTGTTTCTATCTCATTTTTTTTGTTAGTAATAGTATGTTAAAATTTTTGCAAAAATGGTATTCGAGTCCTCTTTGAAAATGAATATCTCTGGTCATTTTTGTCCTGGAATAATAAAATATGGCTTATTTTAAAGGGGAAGATTGTCGCAATAAAAATTATCCTTGAAATTTTTTTCAAGGATAATAATTTTGTCCTTTATCCCTGAATATCTCAAAACGGTTTTTTTTTTTTTTTTTTATATTTTTTAGGCTTTACTGTTTTTCAAAACATACCAAAAAATTAACTTGGGAACTCAATAGGATCGGGGTCAAAAAAATCGAAGAACATTATAGTGGTTCTCAATTATTTTATAGAAAAATTCTCATTTAATCAAGAATCGCCAAAAGTGTGACTTTATCATCGCCGATTCTTTTGAAAATTTGTGTACTCGAAGAATTAGTGAAAGCAAAATATGAATTCAAATTTTTGTTTCTATCTCATTTTTTTTGTTAGTTATAGTATGTTAAAGATTTCTCAAAAAAGATGTCCGAGTCCTCTTTGAAAATTCATATCTCTGGTAATAAAGTAGGGCTTATTTTAAAGATTGTTATTGTTTTTGTTAGTTAAAAAATGAGATAGAAACAAAAACTTGAATTTCAATTAATTTTTTCACTAGTTCTTCAAGTACAAACATTTTCAAAAGAATCGGAAATGGTAAGGTCACAACTTTGGCGATTCATGATGGAATGACCCATAATTAGATGAAAACAATATGATCCCGTTTTTGCTAAGTGCAGTCTATGTAGCTAAATTCACACAGAACTTGATCAAACAAAATAGCCAAATCAAAAAAATCTTCGCCCCCCCAACAACAAAGTCTGGATCCGCCACTGATGCTGCTAGTTGTGTGAACTTGAATAGTAGTATCCTCGTCGACTGGGGTTTTTCGGGTGATATACTCTAGTGCCAAGTTGAAAAGCATGGGGGCTAGACCATCTCCCTGCTTTAAACCTCATTCCGGTCGAAAGTTGAAATTTTTTCAGTGGGTACACCGGGTGGATTCTCTTTAAGTGGCTTTTTCTTGTGTGGTAAGGGAAGATGTTGGGAGAGCGTTTTAGATGAAAAATTTTGTTTTTTAGATATCACCAACCGTTTATGCTAGAAAGCTGAAACTCGAAATTTATATAAGACTTGGATAGTTCACAAAAAATTGTCGATATTGGCAGAGGGTGTGGGAGTGGGAAAAAAAACATAACCTCCGAAACGCTCGAACGCTGAGATCGAGATATTCTAAAGTCCATTTCGTAAATGGTTACTGTGGACAATAAGCAAGAAAGTGGGAGGATTTTTCTAAAGAATCTCGTCTCATCTCAAGAACTGTTTAAAATAGAAGCTTAGATTTTATACGGGAAAAATTGTGGGGGTGGGGATAGAGGAGAATGAAAAATTCCGAATTTTATATCTCGAGAACCACTAATGATGTATAGCTGAAACTTAGTATTGTTACATGTAAACCTGGCAACCGCGCAACCGTGCAACTCGATCGTTTCACATAATGAAAACAACAACAACCGAATACCTAGTTGAAAAATAACCCAACCAGAAATAAGGCGAAACAGCACGGTTGTATCTCTCTTCTTATCGAATGCTCTCCAATGTACTAGAATCCAATTAGAATCAAAGTCGAAAGATCTCAAGCTCACTTGAATCTTCTACACACACCTCTGAACGAAGATCGAAATCGAAAGCTCTAAAGCTTTCGAGAAGGTTCTACACTGAACGAAGATCGAAATCGAAAGCTCTAAAGCTTTCGAAAAGATTCCACAAGCATCGAAGATTCAAGAACATCCTAGACTGCAACCGGCTTGTATATAAACAGGTGAAGCTCTCAGCGAAGACACAGTAATTTCGATTACGTCGACTGCGAGTATACGCGACCGTGTTGAGAGAGAACGAAAGTGAACGAGTTAAGCGATATATGGTATAAGCGGGCGGTACTGCCATACAGTGCGAATTATTGTGCGATTATAATTCTGTGAATTAAAGTGCGGATAAATAAATTATCACTTATTTTTATTTTAACCGAATTGTGTTTTACTTGAAATCCCGGCGAACCCCTAGCTCGCAACAGTATTTAGGTAACAGTAGCGGCAAGTTCTAAAAATAAGACTTTTAAAAGGGGCATTATGGTGCAGAGAGTGGTGTTAAATATTGCACAATGGGAAATTGGTCTTGTAGAGTCCATTACATTACAAATTTTTTCCTATTCTAATATGAATCTTTTTTTTTCTTTTATTGTAGTATATGTATAATATTATGTACTACTACTACTTGTAGATAATATCGAACTTCACTGGTCAATTTGAAGTTCAAATTGGTCAGTATTGAAATTTGGTTGCTGAACCCCAACCCCCCTCCCCATTGAAGTCCAACGCAATGAAGTACCTATCAGCGGACAAGTCCTGAACGGCAAACGTATCTAAAAAGCGTTCAGAAACTTTAAGAAGGACGGCTCAGTTCCGTGATCCAGCGGCTACTGTTACAACCAGCAGCTACTAGTGAAAAGGTCGGAGCTATTCGATCGTTTCACGACACAACAAACGAATGCGTACGAGCGATATCGCACGATGCCCGTAGAAAATTGGGCTACCATTTTCGCTGACAAGTAACGAGGCCGTGTAAACCAACGCTTCTCGGTCTCGTATGACAAATCCAAAAAACACATTCATGTTTTTATCCCAGGGTAAGCTGGAGTGACATTTTTTGTTGATTATCGAGCGACGTACTCCCCGAACTCCGTAGCTAGCCGGACGCTAGCAATCACCTTTTGACCTTTTCAAGACAAAATAATTCCTCCTTGCCTCCGATCACAATAAAAGTGAAATATAGCGGCCTAGCGGAACGAGCTCTACCGTTTTCTCGGATTGGATTTTAAGGCTGAGGGTCGAGCCTAGAGTAGCAATGAAGTGTTCGAATTCTGTCTATCTTGGCGTGGTTTAAGGAAACGAAATTGAAACCACAACAGCGACTTAGAAAGAGCGGTGGTAAAACCTAATTGAAATTTTGACGCCTGTATACGCGGAGGGTTTTCCGACCTTGTAACCGAAAAAAGCTACACCAACATCCCTTCTACGTACCGGTCAAACGAGACTTCGACAACATCAAGTAGTACTTCCCCAGCCGGCTAATATCGGGCGACGGTGTTATCATCCACGGCATCTCGACAAATTTCTTCTCCTTCTTCACGGGCGTTTTAATGTCGACGGCAATCAAGGACGAGCCGAAACGTTTCGAGGCATCGATAGTCGGCGGCAAATTAACTGGAACCGCAACCGATTGAATGTTCTGAAATTCATCTTCGCTACCTTCGTACTTCTGGGAGGCCGGTTGCATTGGCATCCGGCTGGCATACTGTAAAATTTGATCGAACGGAAAATGTTAAGCAAGGTTTTTTTTCTTCAGATTTATGTAATCGCGCGTACATTTACCCGTGCTGCGAACAGATGACATTTCTGCGGTTGTTGCAGGAACACTTTTAGCCATAATCCGCCTCGACGTGTAGCCAAATGGAACATTTTCGAATCGCGGGAAATTAGAACATTTTTATATCATTCACCGTGTGTAAATTTATCAAGTTTTGCAGGGTTTTTTTTGAAGAAATTTAATCACTATCAATGCGACAGGATGAGAGATGTTACGCGCGCCGCCGCATTTTCTTTGATTTGACAGTTGCAGCGAGGTGGCTGTCAAACGTCAAATGTTCGGCATTAATGCCTAATGTTCTGGTACATAAATTTGTGGTATGCAGTTTTTTGAATTTGGAAAAAAATATTTAATTGAAAATGAAAACCATTTGTAAAATTTTAATTATAATTTGCTTACACAAGAGGGAGTATTTTTTTTTTTGAATTCTTCCCACAATTTTCAGCACTAAATTAAATTGCAATTGAAACAAAGCCCAAAAATCTTGCATCCTGGCAACTTTCGCCTCATTATCGCCGAACGTGACTCGAGCAACACAAACTGTCAATGTCAAATTTAATACTTTAAAAACTTGAATTCTAGTGCGTAAGATTCGAGTGTCTTTTAAACTCAAAAATACAATGGAAAATATTAGTCCAGGCGATAAAATTCTCTACATTTGGGACGGCGAGGCTCCGGCCGATCTGGTCGATACAGTTACAAAGTTAACAGAAGCCTCCAAAGAGCAGGTTAAGGTTGAAAACTTCAGTCGACTCGACTTCGGTAAGAATTTTTTTTTTTTGAAAAAACCCTCTGCACACTTACTAATAAATTTTCTCGAAATTTTTATTTCAGCACAATATCCCAACTCATCGTTCGATAAAATTATTTCCATCGTTCCTGTCTACACGTTGGATTTCTTCTCGAAATTGCTGAAACTTCTGAAGCAGCAAGGCACGGTCAGCATTCCAAAAACGTCGGCTCTTAACGACGATGAAATTTTCAAAGAATTGAAATTGTCCGGATTCGTTGGTGTAAGAGTCGAAAGCGCCTATATAACGGGCGAAAAACCAAAATATGAAGTTGGAGCATCGGTAAAATTAAGCTTTGCGTTCCAACCGAAAGAGACTACGAAGAAAACTGCAGCCGTTTGGAAGCTAGGCGGCGACGATGAGGACGAAGAAGAAATTGATCCGGACGAACTGTTGGACGAAGTCGATAAAATTAAACCGGATGCAGCCAGTTTGAGAGGTAATTTTTTGTTTTGTTTAATTCACATCCCAGTTTTATGGTATACCAGAGACTCTTCTTCCGAAGTTGTTTAACTGGCCGCAATATTCTCCTTTTCCTAAAGGCGATTTTTAAATTCTAAGAAAAGGAAATTGCACCTGTGAGGAGTTGTTTGTGAACTGGCCCCACAGTCCGCAAACACTCCACACAAAATTGGATTCTAAGACTGTTTTTCACTGCGATTCCTATATAAGGACGAGAAATCGAAGTGGCAGCCAGTCATTCGCCGGCATGCGTACTGAGTGCGTATAACCTTACCTTCTCCCAGCCTCTACTGTATTTTGTTTCACTAAGGGAAATGACGATATTATCGGTCTCTCAGAAATCTGGCTCAATGGTACCATTCTTAGCTCTGAGCTTACATCCAGCTACTCAGTTTATAGAAGAGACAGGGATCTGACCTGTACGAGTAAATCCGATGGTGGTGGAGTCCTTATTGCCGTTAAGAACACGTTTTCTAGTGCACTCTGCGTTGACTTCACAGGAAGGTTTTTTGATTGTGTTCTAGTTAAAAAATCTGCCAACAGTCTGGGCGCAACTTTATTATTTTATGGGTAGAAGTCCGAAACGTGTTTAATGATGAGATACGGTGTTGGGTACTATGCGACTGACAACCTAAAAAATAACGTTCCAAATAGCCTCCTGGTTATTTTTTAGGTTGTCAGTCGCATAGTACCCAACACCGTATCTCATCATTAAACACGTTTCGGACTTCTACCCATAAAATAATAAAGTTGCGCCCAGACTGTTGGCAGATTATTTACGTATTTTTTTTATCAATAGAATAATTTATAGTAGTAAAAGCGAATTCGATCACATAAAACCTAAGAGATTTTCGGAATCAGTGAAATTTTGAACAATACCCCCAGGGGGTTTAATTGAGAAAAATACTTAAATCGGGGTTTTCCCCGACTACGTTTAAAACTTATAGAAGTAAACGTGAATTCCAAGTCTCAATATACCTTAGAAATATATCAGAATTCGTGAATATGTACACAACCACTTTACACCCCCTTAGGGGTTGGATATCGAAAAATTTAGAAGATCGTTAGTAGGCGCTTATATAAATAGCCCGCAGAAGTAAAATTGCTTTCATAGCTCGACATGTCTAAAAGTTTTAACGAAAATTTCTGAAAATGTGGGTTCACGGACATTTTTTTTACTCAACCTCTGAACGCCAATAAAAATCTGAACTTTTTTTTTGCTTTAATTACTCTAATGGTACATCTACATATACGTACTAAGTTTCAACTTTCTAGCATAAGCCGTTTCTGAGATATAAAAAACCACCCCTCTCCCCGTACCTTGATACCCCTATCAAACATTTTATTTTTCTAGGATGTCTCCATAGTGGCTCTATATAATCCTAAATTTTTAGCTTTCTATTCATTGTGGTTTTCGAGAAATAAAAATCAGAATGTTTTCCTTTCCACCCCCTTTCACCATCACCCCCAACACCCACACCACCAAAATTTTTTTCCCTACTAGAAGTTTACCGACCCCAACTCCTGTAAAATTTTCAAGATCATATCTGATACGGTTTCTGAGATATAAAAATGACATTTTTTGAGAAATTGGTATCCCCCCACTTTCGTGCTCCACCTCCCCCCTCAAAAAATTTAGTTTCGGTAGACTCCTCTTGTGATCTCATATACAGAAACTAAATTTTATCTTCCTGGTGTAATTGGTTCGTAAGATATTGTAATCCAAAGTTTTTCACCCCCCACCCCCACACCCCACCACCCCTCTTAAAAATTTTAGCCCTTGCCTAATCTTGAAGTATCTCTAAGGACAACAACAAAGTTTCAATCTTCTGACAACAATAGTTCAGGAGATATCGATTTTAGAATGTTTCAATCCCGGCTTTCATGCGTTAAAGACTCATTGTTTTCCCCCCCACTTCCACACCCCTTAACCAAGATCGACTATTTTTTTGCAATTGAGTCCATTATCATAGTACTATATAAGTTCCAAGTTGCAGCCTCCTAGCATAAGTGGTTCCTGAGATCTAGAAACCAAAATTTTTCGTCTAAAACGCTCCCCTCTCCTCTCCCCTTGTACCCCCACCCCTTAAAAATATACCAGTCGTAGGGGTTCACCCAATCTACCCACCATAAAAATTTCAATTTAATATCTCAACGGGTTTGGAAGCTACGCGCCTTCAAACGATTTTGCGTACGGCGTACGGCGGACGGCGTACGGCGTCTACGGCGGACAGACGGACATTTTTTTTTTTTTTGCTTTTTTGGTGTTTACTAGTCCTAAAACATGTAAATACAAAATTTCAGGGTAGTAAACTTTTTTGAAATTTCAGGTCGATCACAATACTTTATTGTTAAAAAATAATAAAGTAAAATTAATGTATCTCAATTCTCTGTTGTTTTTGTTGCCTGTGCCTATGTTCCTTGTGCAAGTACTCCTGACGTCTTCGAGGATTTGTTCTCATCGCTTGCCAACTACATTAATATTCATTACCCAACCGCTTTATTTTTTATTTGTGGCGACTTTAATTGTCCCTCTATAAGCAGGTCATCAGACTGTACATTAATTGCAGTTCCTTCATGTCCTCTTTCCAGCTCCTTAGAATCCTTAATGTCGCTCTGCTCCCTTAAACAGATTAACGTTACTAGGAATCACCAGGGAAAGCTGTTGGATCTGGTCCTATCCAACTCTTCCGACTTCTTATCTGTTCCTGACCCACATCCTTATGTACGAACAGACCCGTATCATCCCCTTCTTGCTTTTTCACTCCAAGTATTAGTGCCAGCAGCACGGAAATTTGGAGACCATTTCCAAACGTATAACTTCCGTTAATTTTCCAGCTATTGAACTTGCTTTGGGTAATGTAGACTGGGAGTCAATATTTGCCTACCGCGACGTCGAATCCTGTATTGATTTATTCTATCACTTTTTGGACGACGTCATTCAACGATTCGTTCCATTACGTAAGCTCCCAAAAACTGTCCGCCTGTTTGGTTCATTTCTGAAATGGCCAAAGCGTTGATACTGAAGAATATTGCTCGATCTCGTTATCTCCGTACTAGTTCGGAGGAACATAGATATGAATTTGTACATTATCGATCGCTGACTAAGTCTACAGTTAAATCAGCCATAGAAAGAGTAGAGTCGTCTATCCAACGAAATGAGATCAAGCACTTTTGGTCATATATTCGCACTCTTAGATCCTTCTCCCAAGAGTCATGTGAGAGTCATGTGAGCTGTTTGCGACATACTTTTCGTCGGTATTCTCTACAACATCTACATTTTCGACAGAATTATCAGAGCCTAAAGGCCCTAACACAATGCTTCCGTTCCGTCACGACAAGTGAGGTTATGTGATCCATAAAAGTTGAATTTTGGTCAACTCGTCCGTTCCGTTACGACCGTTGTGTGCATTTACCAGGTATGCAAGTATGAAACCGGAATTCACTCATAGATGGCTCTAGCTGTCAAAGTAGTAACTGTCAAACCGAACCATGGACGCCATTTTGTTGTTTGGATATCTGATAAAGATATAAAATACCCAGCAATACCGATTTCATACAACAGTGTAGTTTTGACGAGCGTTGAACATGTCAACTTTTGTGCATGGGAACGCCGATATGCGGACAGATTTTCTGTTACCATTTAAAAAAAACGGCTGCAGAATCGCATCGAATACTTGTTGAAGCTTACGGGGATCATGCACTTGGGAAAGCACAGTGCTTTGAGTGGTTTAAAAAATTTAAAAGTGGTGATTTCGACATCGGAAACAAGGAACGTGGAAAACCACCGAAAAAGTTTGAAGACAGCGAATTGCAGGCATTGTTGGATGCGGATGACACCCAAATGCAACAACAACTCGCAGAAGAGTTAAATGTGACCCACCAAGCCGTGTCCATACGTTTGAGAGCCATGGGAAAGGTCCAGAAGATGGGGAAATGGGTTCCACATGAACTCAATGCAAGGCAGCAGAAAAACCGAAAAACCACTTGCGAAATTTTGCTCGCCAGATGCCAAAGAAAGTCATTTCTCCATCAAATTGTGACTGGCGATGAAAAGTGGATTTATTTTGAGAATCCGAAGCGGAAAAAATCGTAGGATTCTCCAGGCGAACCATCGACATCGACTTCAAATCCAAATCGCTATGGACGGAAGACAATGCTCTGTGTTTGGTGGGATCAGAAGGGCGTGATCTACTACGAGCTGCTGAAACCTGGCGAAACCGTTAATACAGAACGCTACCGTCAACAAATGCTCGATCTGCATCAAGCTTTGCTTGAAAAACGGCCAGAATATGGAAAGAGGCAACACAAAGTGATTTTGCTGCATGATAATGTACCATCACACATGGCACGACCGGTAAAGGAAACGATTAAGGCTTGTCAGTGGGAAATACTTCCGTATGCGGCTTACTCACCAGACTTGGCTCCTTCTGATTTTCACTTGTTTGCATCGATGAGACACGCACTTAGTGAGCAGCGCTTCACGTCGTACGAAAATGTCCAAAAATGGCTAGATGACTGGTTTGCCTCAAAAGAGCAAATTTTTTTTTGGCGTGGCATACATAACTTGTCAGAGAGATGGGCAAAATGTATAGCTAGCGATGGGCAATACTTCGAATGAAATATGTTGTAACACTTTTGTAGAATAAACGTCTATTTTTCATAAAAAAATTCCGGTTTCATACTTGCATACCTGGTACATGGCCAGCCCATAAGGTCTACTTTGGCAGCTGAACGGAACGGGAGCATTGTGTTCGGGGCTTTACCCAGTTACCATTCATCCACTTTCGGTTACTTCAAGCGAAGTGAAGCGTCTTGTCGCCACTCTTGATTTAATGTTAACGGTGGTTCTGATGGTATCCCCAACTTGTTTGTTAAACCTCTTTCCTTATCTCTCAGTTATCCTCTTGCACTTCTATTTAATAGAAGTATCGATGAAGGTATGTTCCCCTTTCGCTGGAAGCAAGCCGTCATTACCCCTATCCATAAGAAAGACGACAAAGCACTAGTACCAAACTACCGTCCTATCTCTATGCTACCATGCTTTGCTAAATTACTTGAAAGATTAATACATGATCATGTGTTCACAAACCTTAATCATCTTATTAATAAAGACCAACATGGCTTCTTTAAAGATAGATCAACTTCATCAAATCTCTTAGAATTTACAAATTCAGTTTCCAAAGCTTTGGACAATCATAAACAGATGGACGTAATTTATACTGACTTTTCCAAAGTGTTTGACTAAGCAAATCACTGCTTATTACTCTCCAAACTTAAAGGCTGTGGAATTTCGGGATCACTGTTTCTCAATGGTTTGCTTCCTATCTGGTTAATTGTAAATCGCGTGTTCGTTTCAATGGTTCAATGTCATCGGAATTTATTTCTCTCTCTGGTGTTCCTTAGGTCTCTATCCTGGGCCCACTTTTGCTCATAATATTTATTAATGATTTACCACTAATAATTCAATCTCCTTGTCTCCTCTATGCGGATGACGTAAAAATTTATAGGGAGATCTGTTCATTGCACGATTGCAGAATATTACAATCAGATCTTAATACTCTTGCTTTGTGGTGCTCTAGTAATTGTCTTTCACTTAACGTCTCTAAATGTCGTAAAATGTCCTTCGCACTTAAAAGAACCATGATCTCTTTTTATTATGATATTAACTCAGAAGTACTTCTTCAAGTCTCCCACATTCGAGACCTGGGTGTTACCTTTGACACCAGACTAAAGTTTGACCTTCACTTTCACAATCTAGTAAGTACTGCATCGAAATTATCAGGCCTAATTCTAAGATCATCATATATGTTCTCTAACATTCAAACCCGCATCAAGCTCTTCGTGACTCTAGTGCGGAGTGGCTTGGTATATTGCTCCGCTATTTGTTCCCCTCACTACAATTGTCATATTATTGCTCTTGAATATGTTCAACGTAAGTTTACTCGTTCTCTCCTTTACACATATAGGATTCCTTATTGTCCTTACAGTGAACGTCTTTTACTCTTCAAGCTCCCATCCCTTGAACAACGAAGACTGTACATAGACGAATGTGTTCTCTTCAAAATTTACAACGGTGAAGGGGACTCAGCCTTAAGTTTAGACTTGGTGCTGCGTCAACCAATGCGTCCTAGCAGGCCAGACTCCATATTTGCCCCTCCTTTGGCGCGTACAAATGTATACTTCTTTTCACCGATTATTCGTTTGCAAAGAAATCATGATGACCTCAAGATTGGTCCTCTGAACACATCGTATCCTTTTTTCAAATCAAAGCTGAAATTATTATTTTTCTTAAACTATTTTCTAATTATATAGGTATATTACTTCTAATCTTTTGTTATTACTTTTTTTTTCTCTTTCTTTACTTCTCCTTCATTTATAATGTTTTTCTTTTTTATTTAATTTTTTTCTGTATTTTCTGTTATGTAATTGGATAAGTTTATCTGTGCAATAAACGTTCATTAAATAAATAAGGGAAAGGCTTTAAAGTTTTGCGAAGTTACAGCACAAATTTTGTTAAAGAATAGCGACTGCAGGAGAGTTGCCTGGTTGTTAAGAAACATTTTGTTCAATTTAATGTTGTGTCTATGGAGCAGTGAACTGAGAGCCTTAAAACTGGAGCCACAAAATTTTTTAAATGGAGACGATCTCAGGCCGTTGCACACAGGCATAAATTTAGAATTTGTTGCGTTCAAAACAATCTTAAGCCTACTTTTCACTAGTCTTTTTAGTTGCGGCTTAGTCTTGGAAAGTTTTCGATCCTCTGGCGGCTTAAATAGCTTAGAGACGGCTGGGTGCGAGTAAGAATTTTTAAGACGATCCGTGGTTAAGCTGTTATCGGTAAAAGGATCGGTTCTGATTGACTGAAAGTTTTCTAAGACACAAGCCGTAGTTAAAAAGACTCGAGTTAAAACTGGCCTTAAAACATTTTACGGACAACTCCAAGGACAGTGTTCATTGCTCAATTTCTCCTTAAATATGTCGGTAACTATTGAATTGAAACCATTTTATTCAAGGCTCATATCTTGCGTGGTTCCTCGGACTAAAATCCGATCTCTGTACTGACTATATCGAGTTTTCCACAGTCGAGATTCAGGCTATTGAGATCCGGTCGGACCTAATTGTTTTCGCACAAGTGTCATATCCAAAATTCTTCTAGATCTCAATGGGCACAAATCCGCCGGTGCTGATCGACGTCGGATATCCTTCAAGGACCACATTTAGTCGATCAGTGAAAAAGATTTAAAGGTGAACGTTACACTCCACGCAACACTTGCTAAAGGGGTTTCTTTTCATCGAGTGTCTTTGACATCAACTCTTGGAAACATTTAAAAAAAGATTTTCACTACTAAACTTCTTAGCTTTAGCCAAACTGCCAATTTGGCTTCAACCTTCTGCTATTTTACAACAGAATTTCGAAGAAATAAATGGGTACAGAAGAAAGCCTTTGATTTAGACGACTGATTGATTGATTTCAAAGGAGATTCCGGCCATGAAGCCTTTCTCCTATGCCGATTTTGCACTTTTATTTATTTAAATTGTTTTCTTTTTGCAGTTTGCGGAACAACCGGCAAAAGGAAGGCGTGCAAAGATTGTTCGTGTGGTCTGGCAGCCGAATTAGCAGTTGAGAACGGTGGTGCCAAAACACAAACCTCCGAACAACCGAAATCGTCATGCGGCAGCGTAAGTTTCTCTCGTGATAATCGTAAAGCGCGTGAAATTTTAATTTTATTTTTTTCCCACCGTTTAGTGTTATCTGGGTGATGCTTTTCGATGCGCTTCGTGTCCGTATCTGGGAATGCCGGCATTCAAACCGGGCGAGAAAGTCCAATTGAATGCAAATCTTCTTCAGGCCGATAGTTAGATTCGTTTCGAATTTAATTTTATTATAAAAGAGGAACATTTTTGTTTAGATACTTTGGAGTTATAAAAAATAAATTATTATTTTAAATCTTATGGTTTTTTTATTGTGGTTTAATTCAAATCGGTTTTAAACAAAAAATAAGATAACCGGCTTCGCTCATTCCATTTTTATCTGCACTTAATGCAAATGAAGTTGAAACTAAATTTCACGAATACATAGTTACGACTTCTGCAGCCGCCTAAATTACTTAATAGCAAAATCAATAAAACGTAACACGCAATTCTCATGGCTGCGATTGTTATCATCACTTTTACATTGTCCTGTTCGTTACATTCATAATCGGATAATTGCAGGCAAAATACAATACAAAAAAAAAATGTATAGAGCCTGCCGTAGAGTTTCAGGCAAAGTGGGCAATAGAATTCAGTTTTATTCCAACTTTGTTAATTTAGAAAACTAAAAGTTGGAAAAAAAGGAAAAGTTACAACTAGGTGAGTAATTAAAAAATACTTGTGATAGGAGTTACATACATTTTTTCGAATTGGCGATCAATTTATTCGCTACTCATCCGGATACAAAAGGTCCTGGATGATTTTCTGAACTTCTATTTTAAATTTACCCCTATCCTTTCGCGAAAGGAGTTGAATATCGGGCATAAGACTCATCAGGAACATTGCATCCGGATTGCATTTGCACTCGCACAATGTTCGGGACAATGACATCGAATTTGAACAAGCTTCATCGCACCTATTCTCCACATGTTCAATCCTTGATTCCGATTGAAATTCGGGCCGGTCTTCGTTGAATTTTTCGCGTCGTATTTCCTCGTCCGTTGCGCTTTTTTCAACTTCTTCGCCGCCGTTGTCCGATAGAACCGAATCGGTATCTTGAATTTCGAGAATTTCTTCGACGGGATCGTCGTCGGTTTCGTTATCCTGGCCCGTTGAAGTTTCTTCGTCTTTTACGAGATACGTTTGATAGCAGACCTCGGTGATTGTTGCCTCTTCCGATTCGGATGGTTCCGGTTCGCATCGTTCGATATTTTCGATGTAGTTTTTAAAATTGCCGCGTGTTATCGAACTGATTTGTTCGAGAGCATCCTGTATATGGGTTTCGAGTTTTTCGCTGCGCGGACGTTTTCTGGACAAAAGAAAATTTAATTAGCGAGTTGAATGTGAAATTTGATGCGTGTACGTCTAAATTACGCGCCGTAAAATTGATAAAGAAATTCTCTTTTGCTTCAAATGTTGATTTATCTTTGGGTTGGCTGGTTTACGTGGTAGCCATCAGCCAGAATGGGCCCAATTAGCGGAGATGGTTCCATTTTACTACCACAACTAGCATAAGCTGGTCATTGAAGGCCGATAAAGTGAACCTTTTCGTGGCTCTACGAAGATCCGAGCCGGAGTGGGCTATCATCTCCATCCGGCGCAAGAGTACGGCACTCCAATCTTATTGTTCGCGATCTCGAAGAAAGGTTTGCCTAGAGTACGGAGACGGGTCCTGGCTAGAGTCGGACACCCGGAAAGAATTTGAAAGATAGTCGTTTCCTTAGACCTGCGGCAATTGACGTTAAAGGGAATACCCGGTTGCAGATGGTTGCCACCGCTGTAGCTGGCTAGTTGCCTTGCGAGTTGGCGGATGACTTTGGATTCATATAATAGAAGGAAAAACCGAAATGGCAATCAGTCGTTCGCTGACTCGCACCATTGGTACATGGCAATGAATCAGCAACATCAGTGGCGAGCCCTTGGACAAGAATCCTCTTTTGCGTGGAGTGTTAGCGACCTGAGTGCCAAGGCTAGAAATAAGTACGGAGTGCTGAAATGTCACTGCATGCAGGTGATCTGTACACTGTGGAATAGGTTTTTTTTAACGAGAAGTAAAAGCATCGAAGACCTAAGTCAGTGCGGGACTTTAACCCGCTAAACATCTCCTCAGTCGTACGGATGGATCCCTT
Organism: Beris morrisii; assembly: GCA_951812415.1. Classification (NCBI taxonomy): domain Eukaryota; kingdom Metazoa; phylum Arthropoda; class Insecta; order Diptera; family Stratiomyidae; genus Beris; species Beris morrisii. The sequence goes on along the minus strand of OX638313.1, from coordinate 105,906,509 downwards.
CGGAACCACCGTTAGGAAGAGGTGACTCGCTCCTTATGTGAATGCAAGGGGTTGCAAGACCTTGATTGTAGCTCGGCCGTTAGTGAGAATAACGAACCCACGACCTCTGTATTAGTAGACTAGCGTACTTAATGCCGATACCGCAAACGTACCTCCGCAAAAATTGCTGCAAAAACAGCATTTTCTCTAAAAAAATCCACGACGGCTTCATGTTATCCCGAATCAGCATCATGTACTCGCGACGAAAGGAAATCCTTAAATTCGTCCACTTCGACAGACTGGAGCCAGCTGAAAAGAAAACATAAGCGCAATTCCTACACTCGACATCGTTACGAAAATAAATAAGAGGCACAACTTACGTCTCTTGCCGAATTGAATGTCGATATCGTGCCACAAATTCTCGATATAGGTTCGCGAGTAGTAGTTCTTATCGTGCGAATTATAAATGCAACCGTTGTTCTTTACCACGTCGATTAATCCGAAAACTTCGTCGACGTGCCAACGGTTTTTGTTGTTATTTCCGCCCCGAATAACGGACATTTTACTTTCGCGCCACGAAAGACGAAATTCCGTTCAAATTCCACTTCAAACAAAAAATTTGATTGGTTTTTGCTTGAAAGGTTTTCGTTTGACAGATCACCGGAAATGCAAATACGTGAAGGCTGAATACTTGAGGGCGCTACTTGCTACACATAATGGCTCTCAAACTGTACTGGTTAAAAATTCAAATGAAAAAAATGGCGGGTATTTTAAGAAAATTGTATTTAATCTAGAAAGCGATTAAATGAACGAATTAAAATGAATTCGTAAAAAAATTTAATTCTAAAATTTAAAATAAATAATATTAAATTGATAGGCAAAATGCAAACGGAATATAAATCGAAGTTTACAAGAGTGCGGAGAGTTAATTTGCGTCTCTTTGTTTCCAGAGTTAAGGATCTTTTTGTTTATTTATTTTCGTGACGTGATGCCATGTATTTATTTAAACAATAAAGCTCTTTTCTTTACGAGAGTAGTTAATTTTTAAATAGTAAAATTTTTACCATTAGCAAAGCAAACCTTTCTACATAAGCAAACCGAGATAACGTTTTAACTAAGAAGATTGATCTTAGCGAAATATATTTTCAAGTTATGAAATAATGAAATGGGTGATTTCACACATTTTTTAACGATATTATCTTGAAGAAGTGGTTGGTTACATTTGCTGGACTTACATTATCCTACCGAAAAGCACACACAGTCATATTTTTCGATTTGTGTTTGTGTTCTCCGATTATCGTGAATTATAGGTGAAACAACTTATTCTTTAAAGACTTTTGTATGGTAAATAACCCAAGTAGTGGCGTATCTCTCCAACTTAAAACCCAAGTCTTATAAAATTTGACGAACGGACAACAATTATTGTATCTGGTCTATGATTTTGGCCATAACTGATAAAAAACAATGTTTGTCTCATCCGCGGCTTTGTACGGTCACAAACTTTTCTATAGTTTCTGTATGTCCTACAATGAGGGCGTACGGCAAGACGTGATCTTGAACTATAGCCTTCACCTGCCCAACTAAAAGATAAACGACCTAACTACCATGTAGCTAACTGGGTAAAGTTCTTGCATGGTTATAACGGTTTCGTTCTCCAAATTAAATAGTGTTAACTCGCCAGGTGGAAGAAAGTGTCCCGTCTAACCGCCCTGCCAACGCCAATGGGACTGGGAAGAACGAGCTGATTAGTACGTTTGTCCTCTTTATGTATTAAAGGATTTGCAATCTGCGTCCTTCCGACTGTCAAGCGGAGTCTTTGAGGTCCTGATCTTTGTTATCTTGAAGGTTTGACTTCCTGAGGTATCGCTGTTTGCGCCCGGTTCATTTTTCGCTGATTTCCTCAAATCCTTCGATGCCACAATATGTCCAACTGAGGCTTCAGTGGCATAGGTTAACCGGACCAACCCTATTTCCTTCCTCAAATCCTTACGTGAAGGGAGTTGAAGCCAGCTTAGAGTCCTGAGTTTATTATTTAACTAGTCACGATTGCTTTAGGAGGACTTTGCCTACATGCCTCCATGCTTGGTGCACTGAGTATAATGCTCCTTCTTAGGTATGTCTATTTCTGAACTTCCAAATTCGATCATTTTTATCCGAACTCTCCACATCTTTCTTAAAGAGTCCAGCTTAGAATCGTGCTGGGTAATGACCGTAATAAATATAATTAACAATGTAATAAAACTGCAAGTAGCTATGCACTCGTACAGGGATGTAACTCTTAAATTTTCCTTTCAGGCGAATTATAAATTTGAAAAATGACGGCATGGATGGAAACATTTTGCATTCGATGTTCGGTGCGTTTAGGAGTTATCATTGTGTCTATAATTTCAATGGTAAGTATTGCCTGATATCTAAACTTGAATAAAACTTATACAGAGTGTGTTCGATGTTCTTTCCGCACAGTACGTTCTTCTGTTCACCGATGACCACAAAATAATCACCTGACTGACCTCTAAAAGTATGATCAATAACATCAGTATCGAAATTTCTGAAGAAGAACCTCGCTCGTTAAAGTACAGATTTCGGGTTCTACCCTTTTTCCTCCAAAGGTCATACTACAGAATGAAGTCTACCTATAATACCTCAAATGTAAATAGTGAGGCCATACACCAAAAAGTGTTTAGACGACTTGAATCTGGTGTATTTTTTTCGAGATTTATGTTCAAACCTTATTTTCGTTCCAGTGTTCATAGTACTACCTCCTTTAAATTTGTATGTCTCAGATCGGTCTGCACTGCAAAGTTGAAATTTAGTAGAGAGTAAATTCGATTTTTTTGGTCTATTGGAGAAAATATCTACGAAAAGAATTGAAACATTAAATTTGATTTATTCACAAACCTTAACTATTATTTTTTATTACAATTAACTGAATTTAGAAAAACAAAAATGGTAAAATAACAATTTTCAAAAATAAGTACCTGTCTATCTGCTGGTATGTCCTTTCGTCCTTATTTTATAAAAAGAAGTAATTAAATAAAAGGTATCTTTAAATGTTTGGAAATATTTTAAACTCCTTCAACTAATATTTTGTTGCTCCTCTATTGGCTTGTATGATAGCTTAGAACCTTAGATTACTTGACCCAGCAAAATTTTTGAAACAAGTATTAGTGCAGCCGAAAATTGAAGAATTGCAATGGCCATTTCTCCGGACTTACCCGACACCAGCTTCATTTTATACATTTTTCTTCAAAATTTGTTTCTTATATTTCAGATTACTTCCATAATACCCCCACTTTATATCAATTTGGTCGGAAATGATATCCTTCAGAGGAATTTCTTCGATCCAATTGAAGCTAGTAGTGAACTTAAGGAGCACATCATTTTAAGATTGGTCGTAAGAACCTTTGACAAAGGTACGCATTTTATAGTCAGGTTATAAAATATGATTTTAAACCAAAATTATTATATTTTTTACAGATGCTAATAAAATGGCATTATTTCTTACTGTTGGTTTTTTGATGCAAGCTCTATTTTGTGTATTGGCAATTATTGGAGCAATAAGGGTATGCATTAAACGTATAAATGTTGTAATTTTTAATTAGAATTGTTAACCTTCCAGTACTCGAAATAATAATACAACTATTACCACTTTTATTTTTTTTCTTATTTTGTTTTATATTTTTTTATTTTATTTTCTAAAAAAAGATTCGTTTTGAACAAATCAAATGAATTTTTTTTATTTTGTTTGCGTATAGTTAAATTGTGCTCCCAAATATATTTTGGAAACAATTTGGTTCGCACGTTATTTTAGTTGAAAGTAGAGCTGAGTATCAGGTACATGTGTATATCAAAAGGTTTACAACATTCACTACTTAATGGAATCGAAACTAAGCTTTGGTTGACTAGCACGAGGACATTGGTCAGTACGGCCGAATAGTACTTGAGTGGAAAATATTTAAGGTTCTGTAAATTAGTAAATTAACAACAATTCGGGTACTCGACGGTTCGGAAACAAACTAATTTTGAAGTTCCTTAAGAATTGCTTTCTTATTACCTTTCTTATTGCACTGTATTACTCGTATGTAAGCAACTGATATTTTCTACATTTCAAATTTATACTTAGTTGAACAAATGGCTACTGGTACCCTTCATAATTCTCGGATTTTTAATGTTTGTGTCGGCCTTAACTTTACACGTAGTCCTAATGGTTGTCCTAAAGAAAAAATTGAATTTGGGATTCTTAATAGCAGCTACTATAACGGGAGGGTTTATTTTATGTAAGTATAAATACACGGATTTTAAATATTATTTTTAAGTTAAGATCAAACTTGTTTCCTCAGCTTGATTTGGAAAATTGAATGGAATTTGACTTTTTTATTTGTTCTAGAAAGACTCTCTTAAGGCAGTCAAAATATTCATAAGATTGACCGACCAACATGCGTTTATACCTATACAAAAAAAAATCAGAAGGGGTATCCGTTGTTTTTTTTCGGACTTTTTTGTCAGTTTAATCATTTTTTTGATTTGGAGTTTAAATTAAAGGTGCTGAAGCCTACGTTCAAAATCCAAAAACAGGTTAAAAAAACTCAAAAAGTTGCGCACAGGAGAGCCAAGGGAGTACGAAAAATTTTACTGATTTTTCTAGTTTTCCCACCACACATTTTTGGCAACCACTTCTTAGTTTTTGATCGGGGTTTCATTTGATTTTCGAATAGCTGGGGATCGTAGATTTAATTTGATACGCGATACGTAAAAATTCGAGAAAAATGTTTTTCGCCAAATTGTTTTTTGTCAAAAAAAGTCGAAAAAGAACAAGGGGTACCCTTGGCCAAATTGTCTGATAATTTTGCTCAATTTTTCGATATGGAATATTGGAACTTAAATAAAAGATGCTGAAGCCTACGTTCCAAATCCGAAAATAGATTTTAAAAAATCGCTAGCTTGCGTCCAGCAGAACCTAAAAAGTACGGAAACTTATTGTTGATTTTTCGGCAACCAAATCATAATTTTTAATTCAAATTTCATTTGGTTGTGGTTTTTGAATAGCTGGGGGTTGTAGCTTAAATTTCATGCGTGATACGTGAAAATTCTAGAAAATGGTTTTTTGCAAAAAGAAAAAGAACTAGGGTTACCCCTTGCCAAATTTTCTGGTCAGTTTGATTAATTTTTGGATTCTGAGTATTGCAGGTATTAAAGATGCTGAAGTCTACGTCCCAAATCTGAAAACATAATTAAAAAACTTAGTAAAGTTACACACAGAAGAGCCCAAAAAGTACGGAAAATTATGGTTGATTTTTTGGATTTCTCGCCACACATTTTGGGCCACCACATCTTCATTTTTGATTCAAATTTCATTTGGTTAGGCTTTTCGAATAGCTGGGGTCGTAGTTTTAATTTGGTGTACGACACGTAAAAATTCACGAAAAACCTTTTTCGGAAATACAAATTTTTTGTCAATTTTTCTGAGATCAAAGACTATCTGACTGCATTTGCCAGCGATAGGCAACTATTTGACATAGTAGCATATACAGCGTAATACAGACTTAAAGCTTTTATTAGAATGTATGCCATTTTGTTTTCAATGGAAAATGCAGTCTAATGGTTTAATCGTTCATATTTTTGTCAAATTATTTTAGTTGTCCTACGCGAGACCAATTTTACCGTCAAAAATTAAGACAAAAATTAAGACAAATATTTCGGTCTTAATTTTTGATGGTCTAAAGCTTGTATTAGGCTGTATGCCACTATGGCAAATATTTGATAATTTTCTCGGTCAAATGCAGTCAGATAGTTAAATCGCGAAATTTTTGTTTGCCAAATTTTCAAATTTGTCCTATTTTGTCTGAGAAATTTTGTGTAATTTGATAGCCTGACATACGTCTATATACTCGTATAAGCTGTACAGGCTTTAATATACCTAGTTAAAAAAAATTCAAGCCTATTTATGTTGGAAAAAAATAGGATACCAGTAGTAAGATATCCGGATGTGAGGGATAAACCCTACTCCCAAACTTGTCGTACGCTTCATACCTAAGAGGATAACCACCATTAACTTGGTTCCATTTGGACGACAACAATCTGAGTTTTGTTTGTCATGTCGTTGTATCGTACTATTATCGCATTTTTTCGAAACGATTTCCTAGATTTTTAACGCTCATCTAGACCAACTTTTCTCCCGGTTCCCAATTCCGTTCCTGAAGTGCCCCTGTCGTTGACCAACTGGAAGGCTTCTTTACTGTGATTTTGACCAAGACGATATGGTGAACTTTTTAAATGTTTTTGATGGCGTCACAACGGTTTTGATAGCCTTCTCCAGCCTCGCTTGAATTCACCCAAAATCTTATGGTCTTCTAAGAAGGGCATGAGTCACTCACTGTTGATGTAATCCTCTCATAAATTTCGCTCGTCTCTTTTTTATTTCCGAAAAAATAATGAATCCCACAACGAATTCAAATGCTATAAATTTTTCACATGCACTCGAAAGATTTGTGTTCAAGCAACTGTCAAACATTCAAGTCAGCTGGTCCCAGAGTGACTTCTTATGTAGTTTTATCCATTGGAGGATAGATGTCGGTGTTGTCCTCTTTTAGTATGAAAACCAAGTAACTTTTTGAACGAGTCTCTTATCCACACTATGTCTCCTTCGACTTTTAGTAGTAGAAGGAATTGTTTCACTCTCATATTTTCCTTTCCTTGAGTCAGGATGGCTGTAATAACTCAAATTTGTTTTAGGTTTTTCTGTCCGTTTTTTGATTTTAATTTTCTCCTTTTTTGTTTTGAACATAAATTTAAATAGCCAATAATTTCTGATCTCCATTCCAGTACTATCGGGCTACATGTGGGTAACCGTTGTCGCATTCTTTCAAATAATTCAACTCGTGGAAACGGACAAATACAAGGCTCTGTACGGCGAGGATCCTTTGGCCACCTGGGATACCGACGATTATTTGAACGAATCAGTCGAAAATGTCCGAATGTACAAAACACCGAATTTCGATCAAATTACACCGCTCAAGGGCGAAAAACTCCCAACTAAGAAGCAATTAAAAGAGAAAAGTGTCGCAACAATTCAAATTAACGAACCAAACATACAATTGGCCGTACAGGAATTTCGAAATTGGCATGCCAAAGAGTTGGCAGTGGTTCGAAAATCGAATCTTTTAAAATTTTCGTAAAAAAAAAAGGAAACGCAAAAACGCTTAACATAAACCGAATGCAGAGTTTAAATTTTATTTTAGCTTAATGAATTTCAGAATATTGTTCAACTCATTTAGCACTTTCTGAATAATCCTTCTTTGGTTTGTTAAAAAAAAAACGAACATTAAGAATAAAGAAGTCAAGACCTCGGTTCTTTAAGATGACAATTTTTTTTTCGCGGTAAAGTATGAGCTCAGCGGTCAGTAAAATATGCACTGGAAACATGATATCCCAAAAAACATGCGGTTTTTTTTATGTGCTTTGAATATATTGCAGGTTGATTTTTGTTCATTTAAATGCGTATTATCCCCGAAATTCATGCATCCGAAGAGACCCTCTAATTGGGACCCATTGGAACCTATAAAGCGATACACGGGGTGACTGGTTGTTCCGCTTTTGGTATGGTTCGTGATATAAAATCATTAAATTAATACCGAAAAGTTTGTATTGAAATCGTGATGTCAGTAAGGGATATTTATTGCTAATAGCATTGTTATTTCTTTTCCAATTTTTAAGTAATTTAAATTCTTGTAAGATTTGAAATATATTATCAAGTCAGTCGAGAGTGGCGTTTATTACACTCTCATATTGAGCAGAACATGCGTTCGGAATCAAGAGAGGGCCTTAGAACGGGCAACCTGTATTCTACCGAACCGAAAAATTTCCCATTTCAATCAAAAATTGCTCAACTATATATTTTTTCGATTCAGATTCACTCTATATGTATTGCTCAGTTCATTTGGCTTTCTTAGGTCACTGGTTAAAATTTGGCTCGACGGATCGAAAAATGTTCATTTGATTAATTTTTCTCTGAAAATTTAATTCTCGCAAGGACAGCTCCAACACTAGTGTTATTTGAATACAATTATTTCAATGAAAGTGCAGGCAGCATGACATTATGAAGACAAGAATAAGAAAGATCATTTAAATTTATTTCCTAGTTTGTTCTTTGTGCATTCTTCAACTCTAGACCGAGAAAACTGCAATTGTTGACCGACAAAACTTCAGTATTAGACCGGGAAAAAAAAAGGAAATTTTAGACCAACAAGAAACTGAAAATTGATGACAATAACTTGAACGCAAGGTATGCATTATTACTTTCAATGCACAACAATATGCTCTTCGACCCGGACACAATAAAATGCACCTGACTGCTGACAACAAGCGTAAAAAAGACCTATAAATTGAGAAATTTTAATTTTATAAATAGAATCGGTTAAGACTTTTCTTTCGCGAATTTTATTCATGGTCCGTCGAGCCGGTTATGAAAAATTTTCATATGAATTTCAAAATTACTCCGGGCTCTACCTTAAATGGAGAAGTACTGCAGTGTTGTATATTAATCTATTTAATTGCCTTTTATTTTAATAGCAATAAGAATTTGCTACTCTTATATTTTTTAATTTTTGTATTTAGTTAATTTTAAATTGGTTCACTAACAAATGCAATTTTGTGGATTTATTTTCGGAAATGCTAAAAAAAATCGATATACCTCGAAAATATTTTTTTCGTTTTCGCCTTTTATTTTAATAGCAATAAGAATTTGCTACTCTTAAATTTTTTAATTTTTGTATTTAGTTAATTTTAAATTTGTTCACTAACAAATGTAATTTTGTGGATTTATTTTCGGAAATGCTAAAAAAAATCGATATATCTCGAAAACATTATTTAACAAGTAATTTTAAAGCCATAAATCTGTGACCAATCAGTGAGTTTTAACATCTGCCTTTTTTTAGCGAACGCTACGCGCTCACGTAAAGCGATGCGATTGAAATGCATGAGAGTAACGAATCGCGTCACTTCGAGAAATAAAAGAAGAGGCAGTACGAACAAAATATTTTAGTATTTGAGAATATTATTTGACAGTTATGAGAAGCGATTCAGCGCGCTTATTATAACTGGAGTCGCGCTGTGGAGCACGCGATGCGATTTTGTCATCGCTCGCGTCGCGCTCATCGATCTCACTGTAATCCCGCCTTATGCGATTGATTACTACATTTATTTAATACACATTTTGATGTATCTCTTACAGGTGTGCTAAGAAACCTGCAAGCCTGCTGGAAAACATATGGTTTGTAAAGTTTACAATCACAACCAATTCCTAGCGCGGTAAGGGTAAATTAATAGAATACGAAAAATTTGTTTATTTGCCTGCATTTTTTGGTTAATCTTATTTGAAGATCCCTAATTGTCAGGGGTTTTTTTCCAGAATCTTAAATTTCATTGCCATTTTTTTCTCTGTATCCCAATGCCTTTCTCCGACTGTCCAATATCCACTCCTTCTGCAAAGGTCATAGTCAACCCAACATACCAAAATTTTGCATACTCTTTTGTATTTGTAGACGCTGCGTCTAGACAAATTCGTATGTCTGGTCGCAGCAAAGAAAATGTATCTATCACTCTGCAACATTTGTTTCCATCTCTTATAATTTGATAGAGATCTTCGCCTTCTTCACTTGGTGGTTTCATCATTGTTGCCATAATAAGCCCGAGAATTCTTTCAACATTCAATTGCGCAATGCAAAAATACAGAGAAACGTAAGAAGAGGTACCTATAAAAGTAAGCAGATACGCTGGAGTGTATCAGATATTTTGAGACATGATCGCCATTACAGAGTGATCTTCACTGTATAAATTTCCTATAATGCACTCGTAAATGCGATGAAATGATGGGAAGATGCATAATACGCGATCGATGATCATCTTTAAAGTTGCGAGGTCAGACAGGAAATGCATTGCAAGAGAGCAAGTGCTCAATTATGCGAAAGAAAGTAAAAGTGCATGAAAATAAAAGGGTCTTAACGTTAAGTGTAGCTACACTTTACACGTATTAGAGCCTTATGCATTGTAGGTACAATCATGACGGAGGTATCAGGTATGCACGCTGTCGAGGAAATGATCAATGACTTTCCCTTTTGTGATGACATTTTCATAATGTTAGATAATCGTTTCAATTATCTGTTTCGTCATTGTTACTAAATAAGAGAAATGTACTTCTGTACCACCCAGAATTTCGAAAAGGATAACAATTATGATGTTGACTTAACTACCGCAAGGTGGATCGACTAAATACTAAGCACACCTATGAGGATGGAAGAGCTCCGTTCTCGCTCCCTACCTGAGCTCTTGCAATTCATGAGAAGGACGAAAAAGTTTGGGTAGAGACTGGTGAACTCGAGTACAATGGGCCATCTTTGCCTGAGTGCTCAAGATGCACTGACTTGCTGCGTGTCTTCTCCGCATCACAACAACAACAACAACCATACCTAAGAAATATGTCGGCATTCGTGAAAAACCTACACAACAACTTTACACCCTCTTAGGGGTTGAATATCGGAAAATTTGAAAAACGATTTCCAGGCGCTTACATAAAGAGCACGCAGAAGTAAAACTATTTCGATACCGTGACAGATCTAAAAGATATGACGAAATTCGTGAAAAGATATTAGAGACAGTCTGTTCACCAACTTGGGGGTTGAATACCGAACAATCTTAAGCAATTTCTTTAAACGTTTGAATGGAAATCCTGAAGAAGTAAAAGCCAATTTGATGTCTCATCAGTCCTAAGAGATATTACGTAATTTGTGAAAAAATATTCAACCTTCGCTCGCCTCCTTGTGGTTGAATATAAAAAAATCGTGAATAGTATAGAAATCTTGTAGAAGGAAAAACCGATGTCATCCAGAGCTGAACGCTACGCAAATATGGCGAAATTCGTGAAAACACATTCAACCCCTTTTCTCTAACTTAGGTGCAGAATATCAAAGAAACCCTAACGACAATTTTTAGAAGTGTGACTCTAGAGAGACTCCAGAAATACGATGGAATCCACAAAAACATATTCAACCCCTGTTAACCCACTTTGGGGATGAACACAAAAAAAAATTTAAGACAGGTTTTAATGCTTATTTTTAAGAAGGCTTTACCAGTAAAAAAATACATTCAACTAATTTTCACATGCTTAGTGGTTGAATGCCGAAAAATCTCAACAGAAATTTCGGATCGTTTGCATAAATAATACTGGTGAAGTCAAAGCTAATATGATATCTCATCATTCCTAAAAGATACTTAGCGATTCGTGAAAAAATATTCAACCTTCGTTCACCCTCTTGGGGTTGAATATAAAAAAATAGTGAATAGTATAGAAATCTTGTGGAAGAAAAAACCGATTTCATCCAGAGCTGAACGGTACGTAAATATGGCGAAATTCGTGAAAACATATTCAACCAGTTTTCTCTAACTTAGGTGCAGAATATCAAAAAAACCCTAACGACAATTTTTAGAAGTTTGATTCTAGAAAGACTCAAGAAATACGATGGAATGCACAAAAAAATATTCAACCCCTTTTAACCCACTTTGGGGATGAACACAAAAAAAATTTAAAACAGGTTTTAATGCTTTATTTTTAAGAAGGCTTTAGTAAATCCAGTTTGGCATATCACTCCGGAAAATATATTCAACTAATTTTCATACTTTTAGGGGTTGAATATCGAAAACTCTCGACAGAAATTTTTGATCGTTTGTATAAAAATCCTGGTGAAGTCAAAGCTAATATGATATCTCTCATCGTTCCAAGAGATATTTAGCGATTCGTAAAAAAATGTTGAAGCTTCTTTCATCCCCTCGGAGATATGTTTTTATTCTTTTTTTATAAGAAACAATTCGATGTCTCACTAGACCTAAGAGATACGGAGTTTTGGAAAAAATATTCAACCACTTTTCACCACTTTTGGGATTGAATATCAAAACGTTTTGATCAGTTTTTAGATTTGTACAGCATATCGAAAAATTAGAAAAAAAAATTGTTCTAAAGGAGTGGTTATGATTGTACATATAATTCTGGAGAATGTGTCTAACAAGCGGGCGCATTTAAGTTGATGTACGAGCAATTTGCACTGAAGAATATTAAGTATTCAGAGATAAGGCGTTGTGACCTAGCTTAGCTTAGTTTTCTTTGTTGTCTTCTCGTTCAGCGTTATCTGATCAGTACCCCAAACACTTGAGCACTACTGATAAGATCATAACCTACCGAACAATATTCCAGCATCCGCTGCTGCACCGTGTACTACACCTCTAATCAGAATATGCTCATTGTACCTGTTCGCTTATAAGGTACTTAAATACGTGAGGACGATGAACAGAAGATGATTATCATTTCAATTTTCATATTTACAAGGCAGCGTTGGAAGCGGCAGTTTTGCGTCGTCCCATCGGAGTACCTATAAAATGTTTTGCACACACCCTTCCGCTAAGACCAAGGAGTGAGCTCTTGCACATTCAAAATAAAAACTAGACATTACGTACGCGCTTATGCATTTATGATGTGCACCGTTTTTCTGTTATCCGCTAATCTCCTACTTGGTACATGGCGGATGGTGTATGTCATAACTTGAGAGATACACTACAAGAAGAAGGTAGGAAGACCCTTCAACCCAGTGGGTATTGTTTATGGAAAGATCTCGACGAGATGGATAAGATGGGTATGAAGCATTGGATCCTATAGTACGGTATACGGGTACCATACTCATACAGCCTTTTCCCAAAGAACATTGCATAAGATCTTATCAACTATCAAAAGATTCTTAGCATCATGAATGCATTTTGTAATAGAAACCTATAGGCAGGTAATGGAGAAAAGATAATTAGAGACGTCGAACTCAACAACAAAAAACGGCAAATAATGTTGAGGAAATTCCTTCTAGAGAAGGATTTCTCCGAAGTTGGTTTGTAAGTAATTTTCTTGCTACTTTGAATTAACGTTAAAAAGTTTTTGTCTATGGTTTTGCTTATGTCCAGTTTTTTGCGAAACTGAACAACCCTTTCATGCCATGATGCAACAAAGTTAGCTGGAATAAGTTGAGATGTAAAGGAAGGAAGTTGGAGAAATTCGGAGAGGAGAAAACATTCCTCATAAGTCACGATGATGATATTGGGTTCAAATCTTTAAAGTTTTAGTGGCATCTTAAATTTAATATGGAGATAAAAAAAATCAAAAATATTTCGCGACCTTGTCCTCAGTTTCAGATCCAAAAATAAATCATCTTTTAAAAATATTTTTTTTGAAATTACCGGATGATTACTCTAATTTCTTATTGTTTAAAATATTCTAGAACATAAAAATGTTTTTTTTTAAATTTAACCCCTTTATCTCGAAATTTTCACCTCAACTATCCTTTACCCTGAGATGCCGACTAAAAAAATGTAAGCTTAATGGGGCTTGTGAACTAGGAGCTTTCATACGTTTTGGTGCATGGCGGTCAGACGGACAAAAATTTTGAAATTTCCACCTCATAAGTCACGACGATGATATTGGGTTTAAATCTTTAAAGTCTTAGTGGCATCTTAAATTTAATATGGAGACACAAAAATCAAAAATATTTCACGACCTTGTCCTCAGTTTCCGATCCCAAAAAAAATTCACCTGTAACAATTATTTTTTTGAAATTATTGAATGATTTTATAGACCGTAAAAATTTTGTTTTTTTAAATTTAACCTCTTTATCTCGATATTTTCACCTCTACTATCACATTTTTACCCTGAGGTGGCTACTAAACAAATTTAAGATTCGTAGGGTTTGTGAACTACGAGCTTTCAAACGTTTTTGTGCACGGCGGTCAGACGGATAAACAATTTTGAAATTTCCACCTCATAAGTCACGATGATGATATTGGGTTCAAATCTTTATAGTTTTAGTGGCATCTTAAATTTAATATAGAGACACAAAAATCAAAAATATTTCACGAGATGTCCTCAGTTTCCGATCCCAACAAAAAAATCACCTGTAACAATTATTTTTTTGAAATTATTGAATGATTTTATAGAACGTAAAAATTTTGTTTTTTTAAATTTAACCTCTTTATCTCGATATTTTCACCTCCACTATCACATCTTTACCCTGAGGTGGCTACTAAACAAATTTAAGATTCGTAGGGTTTGTGAACTACGAGCTTTCAAACGTTTTTGTGCACGGCGGTCAGACGGATAAACAATTTTGAAATTTCCACCTCATAAGTCACGATGATGATATTGGGTTCAAATCTTTATAGTTTTAGTGGCATCTTAAATTTAATATGGAGACACAAAAATCAGAAATATTTCGCGACCTTGTCCTTAGTTTCCGATCCCAAAAAAAATCGCCTTTAAAAAATCTTTTTTGAAATTACAGGATGATTTCTCTAATTTCTTATTGTTTATATACTAGAATATAAAAATGTTTTTTTTTTTAAATTTAACCTATTTATCTCGATATTTTCACCTTCACTATCCCACCTTTACCCTGAGGTGCGTACTCAAAAAAATTAATCTTCATGGGGTTTCTGAACTACGAGCTTTCAAATGTTTTTGTGCACGGCAGTCAGACAGACAAAAAATTTAGAAAATTTCCACCTCCATCACACCTTTACCTGAGGAAAAGAATCGTTCAAAGGAGTCCGCCCAATGTGCACACTAAAAATATTTAAGTTAAATAGCTAAGAGGGTTTGTGAGCTACAAGCATTGAAACGACTTTGTGTACGGCGGTCAGACGGACAAAACAATTTTTTTTTGTTTTTTGGGTCCTGAAACGTTAAGAAAATTTTAGGGAAATTTTTTTGAATGTGACTTTATTATTAAAATATTGCAGTATAAGGGAAACTCCCACATATTACACAATTTTTCGTCTAAAATCCACCTACCCTCCATCTCCCCCCTCTGAAAAGAAAATCCACTTCATGAGGACCATTAAATCTATTCAATTAAAAGAATTTCAACTTAATAGCTGAAAGGGTTTGTGAGCTATGAGCCTTCAAATGTCGCTCTGTATGGCGGTCAGATGGACAAAACAATTTTTTTTAGGGTAGGGTATTTTTAGGGCAGCAATTTTTAAGTCGACTTTATTATTAAAATATTGAAGTAAAAGGGAAGTTTTCACATATTACAGATTTTTTCGTTTAAAATCCACCCTCCTGCTTTATTTTCTCCTTCTTCACTTCAAGAGGACCACTAAATCTATTCAATTAAAAGAATAGCTCAAAGGGTTTGTGAGCTATGAGCAGTGTTGCCAAGTATTTTTCTTGGTTGAGCACTAAAATATGAAATTTTGAGCGTTAATTTCAACTTAAAGGCACTAAAATTTAATTTTTTCATATCAATGGCAGGCATATTCAAATAAAGTGCGAGCGGTAAAACAAATTTTTGACCGCTGAGACGATATTTTGAGCACCAAACTTAACGCTGAAAGCACTAAATTGGCACCACTGGCTATGAGCCTTCAAACGTCTTTTTATACGGTGGTCAGATGGACAAAGAAAAATTTTATTTTGCCTTTTTGTTTGGATCCTGAAACGTTTTTGTACTACAAAAACAACAAAAATATTTTAACGTAAAAAAACCGGTGATTGTAAAAACCAAGCTGATATCTTATCAGACGTGTACAGCCTTTATAAATAATTTTAGGGGTGCAGCAATTTTTTAGAATAACCAATAGGGTTAAAATTTGGTTGCTTATTTGTCACATTTTTATTATTTTAAATCTTCGGTGGTTCGGTTTTCAACAAAACATGCCGTGAAAAAATATTTTTCTAAAATTTGAACATTTTCTTTATTTGCTTTACATGGTGGGTTTACTCGCTTGACGCTTCCCGGTCTAAGAGAGTGAGCAGATTTTCTTTTTGAAACTGAAAAATGGCAATCGTGTAAACCCATCAGGATTCGGTAATGTTCAAAAAAGCGATGTTACTTGAAACAATTAATAAGTAAAAATTTTTTGAATTGTGAATCAGGTCATATTCGATTAATCGTTAATTTGATGGTTAGATTTAGTGAAAATTAAAAAAAAAAATCTGCCAACAGTCTGGGCGCAACTTTATTATTTTTCGGGTAGAAGTTCGGAAGCCGTTTAAGATTGATGCGGTGTAGGTTACTATGTGACTGAAAACCTAAAAAAATGGGTAGAATGGGGTCGCGCTAAAATACTTACACCGCTGCCACATATAAAATATGAATTACATAATTGGGTCATACTCCGGGACGTGATCAGGATGTTTTTCGTGATTTGGTTTTGGGCCATTACATGAAATCGGAAATGCGTTTGTAGGCGATTATATAAATAGTCTGTGGAAGTGAAAACCAATCTAATATCTCATCAATCCTAAGAATATCTTGAATATCTAAAAATCCTGAAATTAACTTTTTGACGATTATATAGGAAGCCATAAGAAGTAAAAATGAATTCAATATCTCATTAGAACTAAAAAATATGTGGAAATTTGTGAAAATATATGCAACCCCCCTTGAACCCACTTTAGGGTTGAATATCCAAAAATCCTGAAATGGGTTTTTAGATATATATAAAGAAAGCCCGAGGAAGTGAAAACCAATCCGATGTCTTATCTCTCCTAAGAGATATGACGGAATTCGTAAAAACGTGTTCAACCCGTTTATACCCTCTTAGGAGTTGAAAAAGGAAAACATTTGAAAACAAGTTTTAGGTGATTATTAAACAAGTCCGTGGAAGTAAAAAGTTATTCGATATCAAATCAGACCTGAGGGATATGGCTGAATTCGTGAAAATGTATACAGCCCCTTTACACCATCGTGGGGGTCGAATTTAAAAAAAAACTTTATAGGTATTTATATGAAGAAGCCGTAGAATAAAAATGGATTCAATATTTGGAAAGACCTAATAGATATGATGAAAATCGTAGAACTATATACACCATTTTTTTCGCTCCCCCTCTGTAAGCCAATGGATATTTGAATTTTTTTTCAATCTAAATGACTTTTCTAGTTGACTTACAAATACATACCGAGTTTCAACTTTCTAGCATAAGCCGTTCTATAGTTAGAAAAAACACCCCCCACCCCCGTACCATACTACCCCTATAAAATATTATATTTTTTCAACATGCTACTACTATAGTTCTATCCAAATACCAAGTTTCAGCTTTATATCTTCATAGGTTCTCGAGATATAAAAATCGAAACTTTTTCCTTTTCACCCTCCCCCACATTCACCTACCCACTCACCTCCAAAATTTTTTTCCCTGCTAGGGGTTTATTTGGCCTACTTCCGGTAAAAATTCTAAGCATCTATCAAACACTGTTCTTGAGATATGAGACGTTATTTTTTAGAAAAATTCTTATCCCCTCCACTTCCATACTCCACCGCTCCCTTAAAAAATTTTACTTTCAGAAAACTTTATTTGTCAACCTTAATACAGAAACCAAATTTTATTTTTCTAGTGTAATTGGTTCATGAGATATCGTAATCTAAAGTTTTTCACCCCCCACCTCCGTACGCCACTTCCCCCACTCAAAAATTTGTTTCCGATCTATTCTCCTAGTATGCCCACAGATGTTCATCAAGTTTTAATTTCATGACATAAACCAATTAGGAGATATGGATTTTAGAATGTCTCAATCTCGGCTTTCTTGCGTTTCGGACGCATTATTATTCCCCCACTCCCACACCCCTTTACCCATATCCTCCCTTTTTTTGCAAATGGGTCCACTATCGATGCTCTATATAAATTCCAAGTTTCAGCCTCCTAGCCTAAGCGGTTACTGAGATCTAGAAACCAAAATTTTCCGTCCAAAACGCTTCCCCCACCTCCTCCCACCTCCCCCCTCACACCCCCACCACTCAAAAGGTGAGCACTTGAAGGGGTCTGCTCAGTCTACCAACAAAAAAAATTCAACTTAATAGCTCAAAGAGTTTGAGAGCTATAAGCTTTCAAACGTTTAGCGTACGGCGGACGGCGTACGGCGTACGGCGCACAGACGGACTGAAAATTTTTTTTGCTTTTTTGGTGTCTATTAGTCATGAAACGCAGAAAAAAAAATTTTCAGGGTAGCAAATTTTTTTTTTTTAAAAATCGATAACAATACTTTATTATTAAAATAATAAAGTAAAATTGGAGGCAGAAGTATCAATTTCAGAATTTGGAACAATGCCATACAAAACTCGGCTGCAAAGATGAATACACCCATTTAAACGAAAATGGTCGAGCAGTAAGTTATCGCGTTTTCAATCAATAGCAAACTTTATTAAAAGAATATTCCACAGGTAATCAATTAATCCAAAGTAGCAGCTCTTTAAAAGGAAAATCAGGTTTTTTTTCTCCCAAATTCAAGTCCGACTAGTTCTACGCTAGTAACGCTTTCCTGCATAGACCAAAAGAAGGGGGCCGGGAACGGTTCTGACTATTGAGACTAACTGGTAGTTCCCCTTTACAAAGCAGTTGAATACTCGCTAACTACCTTGATTGCGTTTGGCTGCACTTTAATAAATCAAAAATTCGAAGAGTTTTCCCCAGCACCAAATCCTACTTTGACGCCGTATACGAAAGACACTAAATTTTAATCGGACATAAGACATCTTAGGAACCGGCCAAACAGGATCCTGTCCGGAGTGGCCTTCGATAACTCCATAGATCAAATCTAGAGAGTTAGCCTGGCTTAGTTTTGTAATTTCGGATAGACTTGGTGTTAGATTAATGCCTACAGTTCTTAGATTTTACCGTTTTCAGTGAGTTTATTTGAAATAGGCTAAGATCTGTTCGGATTTTCCCTATAGTCTTTCTAAATACTTGTTTACCACGATGTCCAGTGCCCAATTTATGGGTCAAGAAATAGCGGCCGATTCCGCAAATAATCATCAAGAATAGCGGCGACCGCAAGAACTCATAGCGTTTTCAATACGGGCGGGATATGATTGATGCTCTATGCCGGGATTCGCTTGGATAGCGACGGCGTCTTGCGATACAATGAAATAAACGATCCAACGAGTGGCCATAATTTGCCACAATTAGCGCTTGTGACACACGGAGTGATCGTCGGCGCTGGGAAATTCTTCTTGGAGAAAATCCTCCCGGAATGATTTAATGTGACCGCAACTATAAAGTACACATGCGTTTTACACTGTACAATGCACGTACCAGCTTCAGCTTTAGGTTTCAGCTTATTTACGAAGTTGTCCGGTGCGCGCATGATGCCCAAGTCTTCCAGCGAAGACGTTCTTGGATGCTGCAAAAATAGCTGGGCTACAAGGGCTAGGCATCATGCGATGTCATTAGACCAAAGAAATTATTTCATACGAAACGGGATGAGGCTGTAGGTCATTAGCTCGAGATAATTTTAACGAGTGTGTAGATAAGATGAAGTTATTATTAAAAAAAATAAAAATAAAAAAATTGCAATCGTTTTCCATGTTTTATTGCGATTTTCTTAAAGAAGTTATGTAGATCGGTTCCAGCATTGAAGCCGACTATGTAATTGTTTTGATGGGTTTCATTCAGTGGATAATTGGATATAATTGGTGGTGTGTGTGGACGTTGTTGAAAAGATAATGAGTTTATCTGCATGTTTTATCTGTCTCGAGAAAATTGAAACAAATTAGCGCAGGACGACAGAATACAAAACAAAAGCTTCTTTATTGTATCTTTACAATGTTGGGACATCTTTACTGTAAGCAGTTCCAAAAGTTTTTGATCACTATCCTTACTTACGTTAGAAACACTGCCACTGCGAAAACCAATTTTTTGCCAAATCTTAAAAATAAATCAATCGAAGTGCACTAATGAGAAATTAATAAAATTTAACGAAAACTGAAAAAAAAATAATAAAGTAAAAATCTTCCAACACACTGGATGCAACTTTATTACTTTTTAATTGGAAGTCCAGGACGCGACAATCTAAAAAATAAAGTCTTAAGTCGGTGTTTCTCAAGAAAATGGGTTTTTAAGCAACTAATTCCGAAACCTTTTTTCAGCCATTTGGATGAAGAAAAAACCAACGCAATATCTCATCGAACCTAAGAACTATGGCGCAATTCGTGACCCATTTTTATACAAAACATTTATTTTTTATTTTGTATAAATAAGGAGCGAATTCGTTATCTCATCGAACCTAGAAAATATAGCGAAATTCGTGAATAGGAAATTTTTATAGCCTTATGATTTGAATGATGAAAAATCTGGAAATTGGTTTTTAGGCGATTGTATGAACAGCCTGAAGAAGTAAAAACCAATTCGATATGCCTCCATCGGGGGTCACACGGGAACTGAATAAAGATCGGACCTAAGAGATGTGACAGAATTCGTGAGAGCTAATGCATACATTTTTTAAAGGCCTTGAAACACGTGCTTCCTTTATTTGATCAGGATGAAATTTAAATTAATTTGTGTTCACTGATTGGAACAATTCTAAAGGGTGCCGTAGAAGAAATTTTTTAAAAAAAATTCCACCAATAAAAAAGAGCCAGCCTGGTTTACACCAGTAGCGTGGCGTCCATGGAAGCAAGGGATGCATTGCTTCCCTTACATTTTGCTGAAAAATATCTAAAATGCGTTTTCTAAATCGCGCAGAAAAATCGCGAAAGAAAGTCATGTTTCAAACATTTTCATTGGCACAGTCTAAAAAAGAGTTCGCAAGAAACTGCTCGCGAATATCTCACACAGCCGAATTGGCAACACCACGAAAAAGGTAAGCGAAAGAAACCAATAAGAAGACACATGGAAGCAATTTGAAAGTTGCATCTATTTTATTTCGTGGTAAAACCACTGCGACGTCATGAAAAAAAATTTCGTACACGGGCCGGTGGATGCAATAAGATATTTGCTTCCACGGGTAGTAGAACACATTCTTGGCTGCAGCGGAGAAGCTTTGAGCAAGCAGAGATCTGATAAGACATAAGTGCTACCAGAGTAGGATAGGAATTGAATTCTGAACAAAGCTTGGAATTGAATGGTGGTAAATAGTTAAATTATATTTAATTTGGTTTTTAGATCTCAGGAACCATTTAG
Organism: Beris morrisii; assembly: GCA_951812415.1. NCBI lineage: Eukaryota > Metazoa > Arthropoda > Insecta > Diptera > Stratiomyidae > Beris > Beris morrisii. The sequence continues at coordinate 105,885,550 of OX638313.1, read as the reverse complement.
TCCAGGAGGCTGAAACTTGGAACTTATGAAGAACTATGATGGAGCTATTTGCAAAATTGGCGATTAGGACTGAGGAGTGTGGGAGTGGAGGGGAAAGAAATGTGTTCGAAGTGCTTCAAAGCTGGGGTTGAAACATTCTAAAATACATATCTTCTGAACGGTTGATGTCAGAAGATTGAAACTCTGTAGTTGTCTTAAGGAATAATAGGAGATTAATGAAAAGTTAAAATTTTTGAATCGGGTGGCGGTGTGTAGGGGTGGGGGTAAAAAACTTTGGATTAGAATATATATTTTATACCAGGAAGGTAAAATTTGGTTTGTGTATATAGGATTACAAGTGGAGCCCATTGAATGTAACATTTTTGAGGTGGGAGGTGGAGCACGAAAGTGGGGCGATAGCCATTTTTAAAAAAATTTCATTTTTATATCTAAAGATATGATCTTAGAAATTATACAGGAGTATTCAATCACAATAGGCCCACTGAGGCCGCAGTGAATCTGGGTTTTTAGACCGTCCTCCTCCATCTAAAATCTACAATCTAGGCCCAGTAGGGCTCTAACAGGGAAAATATGTTGCAGGTACTGGTGAAGGGACTGATGGTGTGAGGGAGTGGAAAGAAAAGAACTTCGATATTTATTTCTCAAAAACCACAAACCATGTGGTGGTTTTTTATATCTCAGAAACGGCTTATGCAAGAAAGTTGGAACATAGTACGTAAATGTACGTATGCTACTGAAGTAATTAAAGGAAAAACATTCAGATTTCTATTGGCATAGAGGTTGAGTAAAACAAATGTCCGTGAAAAGGGCTTTTTCCACATTTTCACGATTTCGTTCTATATTTTGGACATACCGAAATAAATTTTACTGCAGCGGGCTCTTTATATAAGCGCCTAGAAATGTTTTTTCCCAATTTTTCGATATCCAACCCCTTAGGGGTTTAAAGTGGTTGTGTACATTTTCACGAATTTCCATATATTGGGTCTAATGAGATATTCAATTCACTTTTATTTCCAAATTTAATCGAAGAAAAATCTGATGCAATCATTTTTCGATATTAAGCCCCTGGGAGTGTTTCAAGTTGTCAAGTTTTCATGTATTCCGAAAATCTTTTAGGATTAATGAGATCGAATTCGGGTTTACTTCTATTGACTCTTCTATTAAAAAAAATACGTAAATAAATAATAAAAAAAAATCTGCCAACACTCTGGGCGCAACTTTATTAATTTTTTATTTGGTACAAGTCCGGAACGCGTTTAATGATGAGATATGGTGTGGGTGACTGCGACTGACAACCTAAAAAATAACGTTCCAAATAGCCTCCTGGTCCCCGTTCGTGATTTTTGGGTGCTTTTCTATTAGGAATTGTTAAAAGTAGCTAATGGAGGAGGTGCAATTAATACGCAGTAAATTTGTAGAAAGAATATAATATCTATAATAATAAATTTTTGATATTAACCAATTGCTTCCCCTTGTTGAATTATCACGCCACGCCACTGGTTTACACTAGCACACTTAGCACACCTATGCGTTTTTTTAGATCAGGGAATTGTAGGCTTACGAGAAGCGTATATTTGAAACAAAGCTTTTAAGGTGAAAGGTGGCGTTGGGGGGTGTAAGGTGAAACATTTTGGACTACAATGTCTTTCGAGCCGTGTTAACCAAAGGGCGAAGAACCGATTCAATAAGCTAACATACTTTTATCTCCATAGCCTACACTGTTTTAAAAAAATTGCATTTTCAATCCAATTTTTACTTGAAGTTTCCAGTATATTTCATTCATACTCATTTCAAGCACTTTTACACGAAATTACTGGTATTAGTAAATTAGTTATGCGCTTTTCAACTGAATGGTACAATTTACATGAAAAGTTTCACAAAACTACGCAACATTTCGTGTAAAATTAACTATATTTAAGGTAAATGTCCCAATACGCGACCATGTAAGCATTGCTTTCATATTCAATAACGAAATATCCATTTCTATACTAATTTGATTTTCACGATCGTTGTTTTAGTCAAAGTCGATATATTATTCTGCAAATACAATTGTTTTTCACAACACACGATCATTATTTTAGAAGATATTCGAAAAAACGTTAATCGATGTACTTGTACGTCGTTGCGACCACATGATTGACCCGTTGTCCCGATTTGCGACCAGTCGCAATCTGGTACTTCATTTGCCAGTCCCATTGTGCGACCAATATCCATCTCATCGAAAGTAAAGAAAATTGTGGCAATGAAATTATTTTGGTTGCTGATAGGGACAAAATTGGTATGACCCAAAAGGCGACCGCTATTTGTACTCCCATTTAACCACGAACTCTTTTAAGACATTTATTTTACAGTTTAGAGGCTATGTCATGAAAACTGATAATTGGGTTCTCAAAAAGGACATATGTTACACCATTAGCCGTAATTTTAATCTCTAAAACATCGATGATTTATTTTTGTTGAGGATTTTTATTCATCCGGACGCACAAATGTACATTCATTAATGTTTGTCCCACTCAGCGACCACAGTAAATAAAATGCATATTGATACCTTTGGTTTAATTAAAACACGTACGGTGACCAGCTACTTGTCCGAGTTGAAGATATTGGCAGAATTAAATTATTAATATCGATCCAAGTCACTTTGGCACTGAATAAACATTCAACGGTCCAACTGTCAAATCTATTAACGAAGTGCCGTCTACAGGCGAAATGGAACAAAATGGCGGGTGAACGCGCGTACTATGAAATTGAATTTTTTTTTTAAATTCAGGTGTCTACTTAATTGTACCGTGAAAAATATGCGCATCAAGAGCATTGTTCACGGATCATTATGAATATGAGAATCTATTTATTTTACTCATAATTCATTGAGACTGGTCGCACGGCGGGACATGGTCGCGTATTGGGACATTTACCTTATATACGAATTGAAAATTACGTTCTTTTTCATGTAAACCACGAAGTTGGACGCTTCGTTCGATTTTGTTTTCTACTGAAACGAAAATGAAACGCCTTCGGTGGCACAGTGGCTACGAGCGCCAAACTTACGCAGCAAAACCATACACTTTTTTTAGAGTGTAAATTTAAGAGAATATCCAGTGAATTTGCTGCTTTCGAAGTTGAAATTTACTGATTGCAAATTGAAATTTACTGACCAAAAATTGAAAATTACGTTCAAATTGACTATTACATGAGAACATCCCAATGTAAATTTACTTGAAAAGTTGAGTGATATTTGTCTACTATCTAAAAGTTGTAAAATTCAATGGATTTTTTTACTGTGCAGATATTGCTTTTGATGTCCTCTTAAAATGTTTTAGATAGATGAATGGCGGTGACCAATAGATTCAACTGTGCAAAGAGTGCCACCTGTGTTATACGATCGATAGTTCACCGACCTTGTTCCGCAATCAAAATCGAAAGAAAATCTTAATCTATAAATTAAAAGTTTAAATCCTCGAACACAAATTTAATTAAATAGCTATTTGCTCGAGAGCAAACTCGACCTTCATTCCTTGGATCTCTAGGAGAAATTGATAATTAAATTTTAATAGCCTTTTCGAATCAGTTACCGCGTCATCCATGTGATTAGATTTTGACTTAACCGGTTCCCAATCTGAGGCACTTTGGCTGTTCCGAGGTCACCAATTCCACCCAACAGTATACCATCATCACATGGACACACCATAAAGCTATTTTATCTCTCCTTTTGTCTGTCTATTAATTTTCTAAAAAGATTTAAAAAAAAAACACAAGATGGCAGTATCCAGAAGATATTTAACATTTCTATTCCAAGTGCAAGATGATGTCGATGAAAGACCGCATAGAATTGGAGAACCAGTCCCTGAGTCTTAGCCGAGTTGATCTATGCTGCATCTAATTAATGTAAAATTAGATACGAAAATCTAGCCAAGATGCATTTATGAGAAGGCACAAAAATAGATGGAGCCGTGGAGCCCTCCCGAATAACACACAAAAAAAACCCGGCGGTTAAGGGCCAATAATCTCTCTAATGAAAGAACCATGAAAGCATCTTCAGATTCAAGATTCGAACAGATGCAAGATACTTTTGTTTTCCAAAAAAGATTTCGAAAAGGGAAAAAAATTGGATGGACAACTGCAACAACTTTCAGCCATCTCGAAAAATTGATGTGGGTCTTGCTTGTCATCGTGGAGCGATCGCAAAGGTACATCTATCTCAGTAATGGCAGGTAATTTAGTGGTACACCGCATGTATCCTTATTGCTAGATAATCACGGGGTGTTTCTTTTTTTTTGGTGGGAGCCAGATATTTTCACCTATGGATGCCCTAATCAACTGCACCTTTGTTTGTGCGGAACAGCACGTATCTATCAAAGAATGGTAATTATGAGTTTTAGGGCCCGCTTTGTGGGCTTCGTTCTAATCGAAAGTGGATTCGGGCAAAAAAAAAGGTTTTTTTTCGACAAGAATAGAAACGATTATCGAGACGAATCGTTTCGTGATTAATCAGAATTAGAATGTTTTTTTCTTTGGTTGGTAAGATACTTTCGGTTTTCGAAGCGGTTAGTTGTAGATGGTTTTTCAATTGTAAAATATGAGCTGAAGCTCACGTTGAAAGACTACTCAAAAAGAATTAATGAAAGCAATTTTTGATTCATTTGTATCTCAATTGAAGCGCCGAAAGGTAGAACAAGAACCTGAGTCAAGGCCTTAGCAATGATCTTAAAGGTACTGCCAATTTTTGCATCCATTTGTATAGTTCCCAATTCGAAGGGGCGCAAGGCGAAATTTTGAACAAAAAACAGAGCTTTGGAAGTTGCAAATAACATCTGCATACCTTGATATACATCGCGGAGGAAAATTCCTCCTTCACAAGTTACCGATCTACGCAATGTTCCTTAGATGAAGCTGGGGTTACTCTATTCGGACTCACACCAAAAAAACCCCAAAGTAGGGTTTGGCGGATTTGGACGTTTTTGTAATAAAAATTTCTACATCGGTATCATCAATGGTGCGACTGACCAAATCGGGCCTTGGTCTCCAAAAAAAACACCGTCTCCAGTCATCTCGATTCAGTGACCGCTTCCACCAGTTTGAAACTCTCTCTTTTTTAGAAATTTTAACATACCCCAAATATATGGCCTACAGTCAAGTTGAATAAAGGTGGAATTAAAGTTAAAGCGACGCGATGATGTGAAGTGAAGCGACGCGATGATAGCTGACTAGAATGCATGTTAGCGAGTGTAAGCGATTAAGCGCGCGTATTATAACTCATGTCAGAATATGGTGCGTGCTACGCGATTGTTTCATCGCGCCCATAGTGCTCGTAGCTCTTACTATAATTCTAACTGAAGGCCGCTGTTTTTAAAATCGGCCACAAGTTGATTAGACAAAACTGTTTTAGCCAAAGATGTTGACTGGAGCGGCACTCTGAAAATTGGGACACTCTGAAAATTGGGGCACTCTGAAAATTGGGGTTGAAGATGAAAATGTGGTCTTTCGAAATTTTTTGCAAAATTCTCATTGAGATAGTGCTATATCTGTGGTCACAGGGAATAATTTGGTAAGTCGAAAAATAGTAAAATGGGATAAGTGTACTATGGTCATCTCCCAAGACTTACACGCACTGTGAAGAAATTATTGTTATATATAATTTGATCACTGAGATGTCAACAAATTTAATTTGTTCACAAAAACTGGATTTACAGGAATAGTTCAATAGTAAAAATAGCAAAAAAGTGCTGCCCTGAATAGTTTCGTTTTTAGACTAACCTACTTATTCTCTGTGGCCACAGATATTATAGTTGCTTTTCACAAATACATCGCACATTATCTGCATAAATAAACCTGGATTTTGATTATAATTTTTACCCATCCTTACTCTTAATTAGGGCTAAAAGTAGACATAGCATATTTTTAAAAGAATGTATTTTATATAACTTTATAACCTTATTAGGAAATCGAATCAAAAATGAGGAAGTAGTGGCCGAAAATGTGCAGAGCAAAAATATAAAATTTAGCTAAGGGTCCCCGTTCCCGTTGTGACTTTTCTGGTTTTTTTTTTTTAAAATGCAATTTTCCGAAAAATCGTTTTCTCAAAATTTTTAAATAAATTAAATTTTTAAATACGATGTAACGGCCGAAAATGTACAGCGGATAAAACAGAAAATTTACTAAGAATTCTCAAAAAAATTTGGCAAGTGGTTAATTTTCCCAGTTTTTTATTGAGAAAACTAATTTTCCGTAAATCCGTTTTCTGTAATTTTCGAAATAGACTTAAAGCTGCGTCCAAAAAGGTGAAGTGGTGGCCGAAAATGTGCAGCGGAAAAAACAGAAAATTAAATAAAAATTGTTAGAAAATTTCTCCTTTTTTTTCAAAAAAAATAATTTTTCATAAAACCATTTTCTTCAATTTTCATGTATCGTACATCGAATAGAATTGATTGCCAGCTTATTGAAAAAACAAACTGAATGAAAATTGGATCTAATATGTGGAAGTGGTTGCCGAAAATGTGAAGGGGAAAAAACAGAAAATTCTCTAAAAACTATCAGAAAAGATATTGCAAGTAGTCCCTGTTTTCTTTTTCTTGAAGTTTCCCCGAAAAAAAACTGTTTTTCAAAATTTTCAAATCAGTAGTTGCCGCAAATATGCCGCAGAAAAAACAGTAAATTCACTAAACATTTTCAGATAGTTTGGTTCTCATTGTGATTTTTCCTAGCCTTTTTGTCCGAAAAAATGAATTTTCCAAAAAAAACAGTTTCATCCAATTTCCCCGTATCGTACATCAAATTAAAGGTGAAACCACCAGGTGCTTGAAAAACTGAAGAAGATGACAATTGGGTCAAACATACACAAAACAAATTTAATCTTTCTGGCCTAATTGGTTTAAAAGATATTGTAGTCCAAAGTTGTTACTCCACACACCACTGACAAATGGTTCCACAATCATAGCTGTATATAAGTTCAAAATTTTAACTTTCTAGCATAAGCGGTTCCTGAGATATAGACGCCTAAACTCTCAAAAGTCACCACTTAAAGGGGTTCACCCAATCTACCAACTAAAAAAAATTTGATCACAAGGCTCAAAGGTTTTGGGAGCTAAGAGCCTTCAAAGCTTACGGCGTACCTATGGAATTTACGTTGGAGATTTTTTTTTTCCTTTTTTGTGATCTACTAGTCATAAAACATCAAAATACAAAATTTTTATTCAATTTTACTTTAAGTGGTCACTTGTAAAAATCTCAACCTATGTACTCAAACCCATTGGGGGTATGTGGGGGGTACGTTTCGTACCCCCCACGTACCCCCCAAGCTACACCTACGTACCACCCCATGAACTTCCGCTCTCCAGGGCTCAAATTTTTTTTTTAAATCTGTTTGTGGATTTGAATTTAATTTTAAATTTAATTTAAGTGGTCACTTGTAAAAATCTCAACCTATGTGCTCAAACCCATTGAAGGGTACGTGGGGGTACGTTTCGTACTCCCCACGTACCCCCCAAGCTACACCTACGTACCACCCCATGAACTTCCGCTCTCCTGGGCTCAAATTTTTTTTTTTAAATCTGTTTGTGGATTTGAATTTAATTTTAAATTTAATTTAAGTGGTCACTTGTAAAATCTCAACCTATGTGCTCAAACCCATTGGAAGGTACGTGGGGGGTACGTTTCGTACCCCCCACATACCCCCCAAGCTACACCTACGTACCACCCCATGAACTTCCGCTCTCCTGGGCTCACATTTTTTTTTTTAAATTTGTTTTCGGATTTGAATTTAATTTTAAATTTAATTTAAGTGGTCACTTGTAAAAATCTCAACCTATGTACTCAAACCCATTGGGGGGTACGTAGGGGGTACGTTTCGTACCCCCCACGTACCCCCCACGTACCCCCCAAGCTACACCTACGTACCACCCCATGAACTTCCGCTCTCCTGAGCTCAAATTTTTTTTTTTAAATCTGTTTGCGGATTTGAATTTAATTTTAAATTTAATTTAAGTGGTCACTTGTAAAAATCTCAACCTATGTGCTCAAACCCATTGGCGGGTACTTTCTTTTTAATAATAAAGAGTTTTTTGAAATTTCAGTCCGATCACAATACTTTTCATTACTATAAAATTGTAAATTAAAATAATTTTTTTAAGAAAAAATTGTCAATGCTTTTCAAGAATTTTTATGTTTTTTATTCGACGTTAGTGGAGTCTTCTTTGAAGACCATCATCATCATCAATGGCGCGACAGCCCAAATCGGGCCAGGGTCTGCAGACTATCATATGAACTTCTCGACTGAGTAGATTGCTGTGCTGAGTTTGCCATTGAAAGACATGACATTTGAAAAATCGTCACTGGAAAGTTCAGCTTGAAAACTGAGAAGATATCAGCAATTTCGATAACGAAATTCTATCTGCAGAATTGTTACTTCCATAAATCATTCTGCCTTTCTTTTTCCGTCAGTTCAGCTACCATCCCATTTTCGCGTATGTCCTCCAGTCTTAAAATTTGTTATAAATATCGCTTAGCTTCCTCATGAATTTCAAATACATTTGATTAAAACAGCCGCACTACATTGCTTCCTACTTCGAATACAGCCCGGATCGAATCGTGACATTTTAATTAAATATATCATCAAAATGCACCTACGCAAATATTCATCAAATTCAAGCACGAATACTGACAAAAGGTAAAAGGTATCATCTCCTCAATTCCAAGAAGTGGTACAAAATTGACATTTCAATTATCCCGCCAGGCATATAACACCTTGCCATTAATGTTGACCATAAGATACGCTATAGCGCGCAAAGGCTGCAAAGACTTGTGAAATCACCTAGCCAATTGGCAATTGATATGTTGCCACCATTCTGGATCTTCTAGACTCCATTCACTTGATCCACAGTATGAACTATATTCCATTTATGCACAAGCCAAGATACATACAAGTTAGAGTTTTCTGAAGACTTTCCCCTTCTCTAGGCTAGAACTTCATCAGCATCGGCATCACCATCAGCTATCCTATCTATAAAGGCGCTTGTTTTGATGATACTATCGCGCTATAGCGTCTCAAGGAACATTACGATTCCATTTCAGAGTGCAAATATTTGCGTCCATTTAAAGATATCGTTGGAGACCACTCAATATTTGCATTTATCATCGTCTTACGACAACACACTCTGCACCAAACATGAATGCATAATGAATAGTGGTCCGTCGGAACACTGGTCTTATGTGTGATTCTCAATACTCGATATATAAGAAGACTTTATTGGTTAAGGTAGCCGAATAGTGACTATGACTAGAAACTAGATAGTGTATTAGTTTGCAGTCTATCTTACCTTTAAGGTATAGCCAATAAAGTCAAATGGCACACTCTCCTTCGTGCAACATTCTGGTCGTTATAAATGTACGTCTTAATTGTTCCGTGTGGCAATTTAGATGGTAATTTTCGTCGAGATAATGTTCTCATCCATATCCATTGCTTCGATATTAAAAGAGATTATCTCGACTAATTAATAACGTGGTTGTGATTCGAATATAAGATTGTAATTGGAAAATTGAAGGTATATTGCAATAGAAGTTTCGATGGCAACCTTAACGTTGTGGGAGTAACAGAAGGAAAAAGGGTTGCGGAAACGGACAAATTAACTCTCTAGTATGTAAAGGATCCTTTAGGCCAGCAGTGCACCACAGAGAACAAGATTCGTTGAAGACAGTGGGGGTGATACCATCTGATCTAGCTGAACTGTGTTACATTAAAGGATCGTAGTGCCAGATGTGTCAAGTACTCCCAACTAAATTTGTCACCAGTGTGGCTTCGACAGAATCCGCAAAAGAAAAAAATCCACCCAATAGTGTGGGCGCAACTTTATTATTTTCTGGGTAGATATTCTGGCCCCGTTTAATGTCGACTGCCTGCTTTTGCAAAAACCTTTGTGTGAGATTTCACTTGTTTTTATTATCAGAATTTCAAATTCAAAAAATTTTACAATAAAAAATTGTGTATTTCCCCGTCTTAATAATAAACAACTAAAATCCTGTAAATTGAATAATAGTTCGAGTTTCTTATCAAGTCACAAAATAGAATCCTTTCGCGTTGGCGAAAGATTGTTTCGAACAAAAATTCGCGTTCTTAACCGCTTCACTACAGTGCAACAAGTGTTCTGTATTGCACTATGCACGACTGCAACATGTTGCCTGGCCGTTTGTCTGTCGCGTCAACGTAATGTCCCCGTCCAGCTGGTTCAGCCGACGAGTTTTTAACGTTTTGTCGGATAAAACTTTTCGAAAATTTCATGAAATTGTTGAAAGCCGATACATTGGATGTCCGCGCGGAAAACAATTCTGCATAGTTAAAATATTTTACAACATTATATGTTGGCAACTAATTGCCAACATAGGATATTGTAAATTTACATGTCTCAAAACCACTTACATTTTTACAGTAAAATTAAAACTCGGAAATGTAATAAATACATACATGGCTTTGTAAGATCACATGCCTAATAGTAAACATAAATCACATGACGTATGTAATTTTACAATTTGAACAGTGAAATTACATTCATTGAAGTAATTTATAATACCAATGATATATGTAACTTTACCACTTAAAGGGTAAATTGTAGAAGTAGCCACAGGCAAAACTACATTACTATTTGTAAATTAATTAACATAACACTTAATGTAAATCGAAAGTTTTAGAAGTAAAATCTAATACCAAGATTTAGCGGAACGAAAATTCCACGAACTAAGCACAAATATCGTGACTGCGGTATGTTTTGTAATATAGTTCTTTATAAACACTTCAGCGAGAAGAAGAATATGCTTTCTATTAAATTGTTAATAATCTCTAAATAAAAATGAATGTTTGTTTGTTTGTCTGTCCCGTATACGCTCCTTAACCACTCATTCGATTGCGATGAAACTTTGGTGGTTTGTTGACGGCACGCCCGCGAAGGTTTCTGCGTTAACAAAATTATTTTACAATTGGTGGTACGCGAGTTATTTCAACATTTGAGTGTATTTCACATGATTTAGCGGCAGTTCGTTCGTTTTCGGTGTATTAGCTATTCGTTATTATTACTAAGGCCGTGGTCCGAATTACGCTTTCTACGCTCTTAGCACGCTTACAACCGGTCCGAATTGCGCTCACGATGCATACAATTTGCATGAAGGGGTAATTTTCTGGCGCTTATACTGCTCACGGTTTCGAGGATAGGCACTGTGAGTACACTGTGTGCACACGATCGGTCCGAATTATTAGCGTCGTAAGCGTACCGATAATTCGGACCGGCTGTAAGCACTGTTAGTGATGTAAGCACCGTGAGCATAATTCGGACCGCGGCCTAAATGGTAAAGTTGGACGATGGATGTTAGATAGGGGATAGAGGATAGTGGATGGAGGATGGAGGATGGAAGACGGAGGATGGTGGATGGGGGATGGTGGATGGTGGATGATGGATAGAAGATGGAGGATGAAGGATGGTGGATAGAGGATGGAGAACGGGAGCAACGGGAGCAACAGGAGCAACGGAGCAACGGAAGTAACGGGAGAAACGGAAGCAACGGGAGTAACGGGAGCAACGGAAGCAACGGGAGAAATGGGAGCAACGAGAGCAACGGAGCAACGGAAGCAACGGGAGAAATGGGAGCAACGAGAGCAACGGAGCAACGGAAACAACGGAGCAACGGAAGTAACGGGAGAAATGGGAGCAACGGGATCAACGGGAGAAACGGGAGCTACGGAAGCATCGGGTGTGACAGAGCAACGGGAAGCAAGACTAGAAACCGCAGTTTCGATAATATAACACCAAACAAACGTGAACGTAGTTTGTAATAAATTAAAGAAAAAATTTTTGTAAATAAACTAGAACGAGGTTTTATATCCAAAAAAAATTATTTTATTATAATTTTTTTCTATATAAATAAGATGATGTAGCATTTAAAGCAAATCAGACAGTTATTACCAACTAATTATAAAAAAAACCAAATAGCGATGTTTACTTAGCAACGTCCGCACAAGAAATGATAAATCGACGCACGATTTCATCATCTCCCTTTATTTACAGCATGCCGAGATCTAAAATGTCGGCCCTTAAGTTTATTTTTTACATGGAACATTTTATTTATCCATGTTTTGAAATGTAGTTTTCCGTACCAGTTATTGTAATTTTTATCTCTTCGTAATTTTACAAAGTATTTCATGTAAAAAACTTAATTACATAATGGTAATAGCGTTTATACATGAATTAGGTAATTTTACCTATGATATGGGGATAAATTTATTGCATTAAATGTTGTAAAATCACAATAATTTTCACTGTGTGTGATATCGTCGCGTAAACCTTAAATTTTCGTGAAAAACTCAATTCTCTATACATTTATTTGTTGTTGTTGGTGGGTGCTGGCTTGTGGTAAGTTTATTTTTTTTTTTTAAATATTTCTTTAATTTTGTAGTTAAATGCGACATGAATAGTACGCAACAAAAAGTTCAAAACTTTGCGTTGCGAAATTTTCACGAAAAAATTGAAAATTTCTTGCTTTATTTATCTCACTCTCAAAGTCACTCCAATTTTTTTTAAATTTTGACGATAGTGAGAGCGGTCAAATCTATTGCTACAAATGAATAGCCAACCGAATTTCACCAACGATTGAAAGAAAAAATTCTATCCCATTGTCGATACCGCAATTTTTGAATGGCTGAGTCGAATTTTTATTTCTTGGTATTGAATATATTTTTTTACAACCGAATTGTTTGTCTAGCCAACCAAAATCCGACAAAATATAGATTGCAACAAATGCGCATGTTATTGGTATAATCGAAACTGTTGATTGTCCAAATAGTATTTTTATTTATTGTAACTGAATGTTTACAACAACAATTTCACCAAATTTAAGTTAAGCGAACGACATACTACAAATGATTCGCGATCCAAGAATCCCCAAGGGGATTTTATTTTTTAAATTTGTATGAGCGCAACTCGAAGGAGTAGCTGGATTCTTAAGAAGTTCTCTTCATGTGAGATGTGTAAATTTTAAGAAGTCACAGTTATTAATTATCGTGATCTTCACTTTTCGAGCAATAGATGCAGCCACCATTTGACTTAATAACTTTTGTATAAGTACAACCTGAAGATGTGGAGGAATTCTTTTCTTTAAAAAAAAGGTTTAAGAAATACCCTTTGAAAACGCATGACACAAGGGGATTAGCATTATCCATTCTTTATTTGTAGCGCAATTGGTATGACCATGTGTTGAACACGTATTCCTTATTATCGTGTTTTCGGAGAAATGAATAGCAAGTGAGTTAAGACCCGGGCTACATGATCCGATTTTTTTCCGGTCCTGAAAACCTTTCTATGCTCAGATTTTTTTCCAGATAACCGTTTAAGTAGTTATCATTCATTCGTCCCGGAAGGCGGGGGGCTATTCTCTCCGGACCGAAAAAACCAAGTAGTTCAGGCCTAAAAGCTTTGGCCATCCCTGAATTAAAAAAACGTATAAATTTTTTTCACAATTTCATCTGGAGTATAAAAACATTTTTCTATACTCCAATTCCAGCCATCTTGTTTCGGCACCATTTTTTTCCTTTCTCATAGTCAAAAATCTCCAACATCGAGAGTTGAAAAAAATGCAGAAGATAACTTTTCTTTTCACCCGAGTGAAGTAGTCGGTCGTTTTGTCCCTTATATTCATGGACACTGCAGTGCAAACTTTAAAAGCGTAGAAATGAGATAGCTAGACTATCGCCTCATGGGCTTATAACAACTTTAATCGGGCTCATACTTCTAGGTATACATAAGTCGGTACAGGTAGCAATAATTTTTTTGAGCATCATGATAGTATAAAGTTGGTTTCTCAGGGTTCAAGAAAAAGTCATAAATTTAAAGGTAGCTTTAAGGGTTTGGAATTAAGTACAGCTGTATCGGTAGCGCGCAAAAGACATCGCTCCAGTTCTTGATGTTACCGCATCTTCCATTTCTGATCCATAATAGAGTTGGCCAGGATTTCTTTTTCTTGTTCTTGTTAGATAAATTTCTACTTGAATAATTCAATTTCTAAAGAAACAAATTGAACTTCTCATTCGTAAAGTTCTCATCATTTGCTCACGATGCTTCAGTGATTGGAAAAAAAGCCACCAACTCAACATTATTGAACATGGCTTAAGCTACGGTAGACTACATTGCGCCATACAACACCAAACTGAGAATCCAATCTAAAACCTTAAATGGATGTTATAGTCGTATACCTCCTTGAATTAAATTAATTTCTTCTGATTCTTCTTCCGCTTCTAAGCCGATCATCTCGCTACACTTGGCTACCTACCCGGCCCAATGGAGCTCATGTAAAAGAAGAGGATGAATCGTTCCAAGAACATGATCGGATCAGAGAATCTTTTGTCCCATTAGCTTAATTCCATAAATAACAAAGTGGGAAACGAGCATAGGGTACGATTATACCCGCTGCACCTCACCTTCTCATCCACCATATGAATATGGATGTCACATAAGATTAGCCTGGCTGTGTTACTATTGGTCAAAGCATGAATTAAACATCACAGGGATGCAAGTTTCTCCATTTCATTCCATAAATTGTTACAAATCTTTGAACGTGCCTCGACTTTTAACTACGTGTTACTTTCAATCCGATCAGTCAATCCCCAAGCTGGACGACCTACGTACCATACTATCCGATCTGATCTTCGACTCTGGTGTGTTTAGTTACGGTGTGATGTGGCGTAAGACTTCTTATAGTTCTAGCTTCGAGCTAGCATAGTTCGCTCGAGAAATACCTTAAAAACTTAGAAAAATCGAAATGGATAGTCGATTTGTACCTTGGAAGCTAGCTAGCTATATAGCGACCATAAGAGCATCTCTTACCTCACCTAGATGTGATCATTTGCGTCATTTGATGCGCTTCATACATATTCAAGTACCATCCGTGGTTTGAACTAGGAGTTAGGCTTATACCTGGTCTACCTACCTATCTACCTACCTGTATGGCATTATGCTATAATGTCATAGTGCTCCTGATTGTGGAATCTCCTGGCCGGTTGTTTTTCGTCGTTCCCGTTGTCGTTTTTCTCAACATTGAATACAAGTAAGTAACCTTTTCGATGGATGAGATGTCCACGATGACGAACTAGCTATGTGTATAACGAGTTTTCCCATAAGGAACCCATACTGGCCATATTCGAGCATTAAGTTGCACACGCGATCGTATTTGGTCATTTGACCATATTTGGAAGGTTCGTTTGGAATGCGTTGCTTGCCATATTTTCGTGGTTGAACCCTCATGATGATGGCATCGATGGACATTTTTCACACAAAATGCACACTATTCAGATAACCCTCGATCATGGTCGATGGTTGTTTGACCAACCATTTCTATAAATTTAATAGGGACGCCATGTGACCACAGATACTCAAATCCTTCTAATATCAGAAAGTATTCTTAATTTAAGATCTTGAATCTATAGCAGCGAGTCCTATTTGATGATATAATTTTAAACCAATTTCTTAAATCAGAAATTCTGTTGTGCAAACCATATGGAAAAGATGGCGCCTGTTACATTATAACTTTTACCCCCAGGTTACCTTACTATAGACGGGAGAAGGGGGGACTTTCAGGCGTTTCAGGCTATGACTCGAAATTGTAATTGGTATTTTGAGGGTGGCAATCATAACTCCTAAATTATTTCTGATTACGTCATTAAGACGACGGTGCGACGTTGTAAGGTCAATGGTAATTTTATTACACTTTATAATTTTTTAATATCTAATAAATTATTGTGATCGACCTGAAATTTCAAAAAAATTTGCTACCCTAAAATTTTGTATTTTAACGTTTTAGGACTAGTAAAGGCAAAAAAATAAATGTCCGTCTGTCCACCGTAGACGCCGTACGCAAAATCGTTTGAAGGCGCGTAGCTCCCAAACCCGTTAAGATATTATGTTAATATTTTTATGGTGGGTGGATTGGGTGAACCCCTACGACTGGTATATTTTGGTTGGGTGTTGTGTGAGGGGGGAGGAGAGGGTAGCGTTTTAGACGAACATTTTTGGTTTCTAGATCTCAGGAACCACTTATGCTAGGAGGCTGAAACTTGGAACTTATGTAAAATACGATAGTGGATCCATTTGCCTAAAAATTGTCGATAAGGGTTGAGGGGTGTGGAAGTGAGGGGAAAGCAATGAGTCCGAAACGCTTGAAAGCCGGGATTGAAACATTCTAAAATCGATATCTCTTGAACGATTGATGTCAGAAGATTGAAACTTTGTGGTTGTTCTTAGGGATACTTCAAGGGTTAATATTTTTAAGGGGAGTGGTGGGGTGTGTGGGGGTGGGTGAAAAACTTTTGATTACAATATCTTCCGAACCAATTACACCAGGAAGATAAAATTTGGTTTCTGTATATGGGATCACAAGTGGAATTTATTGAAAGTAAACCTTTTGATGGGGGAGGTTGATAACGAAAGTGGGGGATAGCAATTTTTAAAAAAATTCAATTTTTATATCTCAAAAACCGTACCAGATATGATCTTGAGAATTTTACAGGAGTTGGGGTTAGTAGACCTCTGGTAGGGTTGTGGGTGTTGGGGGTGATGGTGAAAAGCGGTAGAAAGGATAACATTCTGATTTCTATTTCTCAAAAACCGTAATAAATAGAAAGCTAAAAATTTACGATTATATAGAACCACTATAGAGACAACCTAGAAAAAATGAAAATTTTTGATAGGGGTATCAAGGTACGGGGTGAGGAGTAGTTTCTTATATCTCAGAAACGGCTTATGCTAGAAAGTTGGAACTTAATACGTATATGTAGATGCGCTACTAGAGTAATTAAAGCAAAAAAAAATTCAGATTTTTATTGGCGTTGAGTAAAAAAAATATTAAGAATAACTAGGAGGCTATATGGAACGTTATTTTTTAAGTTATCAGTTGCGTAGTAACCTACATCGCTTCTCAGCATTCTTCTCACCCAAAAAATAATGAAGTTGCGCCCAGGCTGTTGGCATATTTTCCAGCCTCGTACCGGCATTGTACTATAAATTGCGGTACAGAAATTATTTGTTGTGCAACAATTTTTGAAAGAAAAATTAATGAAATATGTGATTAAGCTAACTTAAAGGTAGGGATGTTGATATCGAAAAAAAATATCTATATATCGAATATTTTTTACAATGAAAAATAGATTCATATCTCCCTTCCCGTATCAAATTTAACGTTAAGGGGAGCATATCGCAAGGGCTTTTTAGTGCAAATTTCATGACCCATTTTCTCAGAAACTACTCGAATGAAATTTTGGGCAATTATTTCTTACTGCAAAACGAGCAAATAGAGTGGAATAAAATTTTATTATTTTTGTGAAGGTTGTATATATTGCACATCTAATGTTGACAAACAGAAAGCTTCAAGTCAGTCTCATATTACATTATTAATTCATTAAACATTTTAAATTTCCTTCTACTCTTTCTGACAGCAGAGGTGGCATGAGTGGTTTTTGAGAAAATGGATCAAACGTAAAGAAATACAACTTTTCAGTTTAATGAGTTTTACCCAGAACTGAGTCAAAATAAGGATTTAAAAAAAAAGTTTTTTTTTACCCCAAAAACGATATGCTCCTTAATAAAGATTGCGGCGGTGCGCGGCTTTTAAAACGAAATTTAAAATTGTTTTTTACTTCACTAAATTTTTACAACAAAAAACAAGGCTAAATACACTTTCGAAGTGATAATAAAAAATCTGCCAATGGTCTGGGCGAAACTTTTCTATTTTTCGGGTCAAAGTTCGGGAGCGGTCAAAGTCGGAGTATATCATGAGTTGTTTCGAGATTATTATAGATTTCTTGAAAAATTAATTTTGTTCTTAAAATAAATATATTTAAAATAGAGATTTTTAGCCGATTAAACATTGAAAAACCCAGTGTAGACTATTCGAATTTCGGTATATTAAATTCACTAAAAGCCCATAGAAGTTAAAACGAATTTGTTGCCTTATCAGCCTTAAGAGATATGACGAATTGTTAAAACGTATACAAACCCATTACTTCCACTTGCGGTTTCAATTTCGAAAAAATTGTGAAACAGGTTTTTAAACGATTTCATAAGAAGCAATTTGATATCTCATGAGACACGAGGGATTTTGAAAAATTTGTCAAACCTAAGCAAACCCTTCACACCCCTTTGGTTCTTGAAATTCGAAAAATAGTGAAATTGGTTTTTAGGTCATTACATCAAATGCCGTAATAACCAATTATATATCTCATCAGAACTAAGGGATGGAAAAAATTGTGAAAACATATGCAAACCCTTGGGAGTTGAATATCCAAAAATTGAGAAATGGGTTTGTAGGCGATTATATGAAAGGTTTGTGGAAGTGAAAGGCAATCTAATATCTCATCAAACCTAAGAAATGTGTCGAAGCTTTGAAAAGCATACAACCCCCTTATACCCCTTTGGATTGAATATCTAAAAATACGGAAATTGACTTTTTGGCGCTTATATAGGTATAGGAAGAAGTAAAAATGAATTCGATACATCATCAGCTATGCAACCTCCTTACACCCACATGGAAGTTGAATATCCAAAAATCCTGAAAGAAGTTAATAGATATACATATATAAAGACAACATGGGAAAGTAAAAACCAATTCAATTTAAGTGTATGATGGAATTCGTTAAAACTTGTTCAACCCTTTTATACCCTCTTAGGGGTTGAAAAAGGAAAAAACTTAAAAACAAGTTTTAGAAGATTATTAGGCAAGCCCTTGAAAGTGAAAAGATATTCGATATCTGATCAGACCTGAGGGATATGGCAGAATTCGTGAAAAAGTATACAACCCACTTTCCACCACCTTAGGGGTCGAATTTCAAAAAATCCTGAAAACACTTTCTAGGTATTTACATGAAGAATCCGTGGAATAAAAATGAATTTAATATTTGAAAAGACCTAATAGATATGACGAAAACCGTGAAAATATGTGCCTTCCATTTTCACCGTATCGTTAAAAAAATATCGTTATTTCGATATTTTTTCAACATCCCTGCTTAAAGGTTGCGCAAATAACCAATAATCATGTACGATTTAAGCAAAGATTTAAGTCTGATATGAGTCGATTCCGAGTAGTTGCATTATGCCAACGTCGGTTTGACCTTAAAATTATTCCTCAAACTAGTCGGCACGACGTCGTTGCGACGTTACAAGCTCGGCCAATGGTTATTTTCCCAGCGTTGAACGACAGAACCGAATTTTTGAAGAAGGCTGAAAAGAACTTAACCTACCGACTATACAAAATTCCGGCTACTGTGAATACAGTAGAATTCATTGGCCGTAAAGTCAGTGACATATAATTGTACACCAAACCAAAAAGATTAGATTGTATTAGCTTTCTCCGCTAATTAATTACCCAACTTGTCGAGTACTTTAAAAGTAACCGATAGTTAATTGAAATGTCTTGCATGCGCATCATATCATGTGAATTTCGTTTGTGCAGTTTTAAATATCCAATTAGCAATATTTTGTCCTAGCATCATTCTTGTCAACAATTTATAGTCGGTATACGGAGTGAGCGCTACTACACAGCCAATCTTCAATTGCAATGCGCAAAGTGAAGTCTAACTCATGTAATTTTCACTATCCGACAACGTTAAATTAACAATGTAATTAGCAAACAAGAAAATTCATTTGAATATAATTACAGCCCGACTCTACCGTGGAAATCGCGGTAGAACGAGGAGAAATGACATTCATCTTGAGGGCACCACGAACATCTTAACGTCGGAGGGTGATCGTGAAAAGTTCTCACCGTTTGATATGTCGGGGCGGTAGATTATAACTCGTATCTTACCTATGGATTTGAATACAGAATAGACTTTTATCATATTCATATACCAAGTAGGAGGTAGGCAGAAAAAAAGCAGACTTCTTGATCAACGATCGCAGCCGACCTCTATATTATAATATATACTCAAACTCATATCACGAATTTTTAATTAAAAATCTTATAGAACTCTCTAATTGATCTTCGCTAGCGTAACATGATGATCGTAGGTTATAATTTCGAGTTAACAAGATTTTCTCCCTGAAGACGAATAATGATCACCATGTTCGTCATGATCACTCATACGGTGGACATCGAAGACCTTGAATTAAAGGGCCGTCATATAGGTATTTTTATTTTGATCATCGGCTGGCATTAAACGATCGACAAATATAAAAGGGCACGCATGACTTTGATCGCATATTCATTGAAAAATAAAAATTTATAGTCTTTAGTTAAGCTTGTGCGATCATACCCTTCCAGCATGTACTTGCCGTACAAACCATAAATTTTCTGTGATGTAAATCATCACCACTCGGTTCTGCCATGATCAGCAGACAGACTCTGAAATTAGTACGATTTTTACTTTATCCAAAAAAAAATATATATATAAAAAAATCAAAAAAGAAAGAAAAATATTTTCTCCTGCAAACTCAATTATTATGCGATGATCGATCATACAGGTATCGGTCGTATAAATATCATATCAAGGACACACGATCGTGCAGAAAAACGTTCACGGGAAATATCACTTGAAGGTAGGTAACTTCTCGATTTTATAGAATGGCGAAACAAAAATATACACAGCTGTCGAGTTATGATCGCCGTCGTCTTGAAGGTGCAATCATGATATATGCTTTGCACGATCATTTTTTACGCTATAGATTCGTTCGATCTTAAAAATGGATTCGAGAGAAAAAAACCAGATCGTTCTTGAAAGTTTCGAGATGATTGTGTGCGATCGCTTCCATTTCAATAAGAACAGAACAAATTTCTGGATATGACACGCCACATTGCAATAGTTTTCCAACTTTGGGTGGCACTTCCATCTGAATGATGTAAGATCCAGCCCATCCTACCTGGAGGGCAATCGTCTTCAATTATAATCGCAAATATCTCCACCATTATTCGTGTCTCTCGATTTTCTAGAAAAATCGCCTGTCTAGCCATTGCTTTCTGGACGAGAAGTTAGTTGAGGCCGCTGGATGTTTACGAACATACGAACGATCACTTTCGGTTTTATCTCAATAAATTTATATCGAAGTTTCGATCAGTTCAGGTTCAATTCCATTCATATGGAATATAATATATATTGAGATGGTGGTTAAAGGAGCTTGGGAACTACGCCACCCCTTCAACTTGCTAATAGGCTGAGCTAGACGAACTATCGTGGCGATACATCAACAAGGAATCTTTCTAGCTGTCTTATCGTGGCGTGGCCATCAATCACGAATAATGCTCGAAATTAATCTCTTTTGCTGGTAATAGCGCTGATATATTTGAAGCGTGCGTGCAAAACGACAGTTCACGTAATAAGTTCTGATTGATGCCCAGGCGTGGAGCATTTAAAAATATATTAGAGATCATGTGTGCTATGTTGGAAATATCTTCTGGCTAAATTGACTAAGGAAACTTTAAGAACCTGTTCTTGACGAAGAGTAAGACTATTCGAAATTTAATTTAATAGGAGCTTCGATTTAATTTTCTCACAATTTAAGTGATTTTTTTTTATTTTTGGCAATTTTTGATAATTTTTTGACACAAACAAATAATTTTCATGTATGTGAAACTGAAAAGATAATCCTTAATGAAGTTTTTTTTAATAAGAACTAAGAACATCTACAATCTTTTGTTGAAAGACTCTAGAAATGTTGAAGGTCTAATCAGTGATCTCTAGGCACCGAAAAAAATTGCACCAAAACTCAGCTTACATTAATGAACAATAGTACGAAAATTGTCGGTGCACGAACCCAATTTTTCAGTTTTGTATGAATTCTGCAACTTTAAACAGATTGTTAACATTATGTGTGGCTGTAAGATCGGTTGTTAACTGGTACGACGTGACGGTGTACTGGAATTGATTTAAAAACTCCTCATCATAGTACACATCCTATGTTGATTGAATTTTCATTAAATAATAAATCAGAAGGCATATTTGAAAGTATAAAAAAATTGGAATGTTTAAAACAAGAACGATTTTAGTAGTAACTACATTATATTATGTTAGTAGGTACCAAAATAATTTTTTTTTTCAATATTAATTTATTGAGAAATCTTTTAGTGAACAATTTCCAATTTCAGATCATTTTACTTTATTATTTTAATAATAAAGTATTGTTATCGATTTTTAAAAAAAAAAAATTTGCTACCCTGAAATTTTTTTTTTATGCGTTTTATGACTAATAAGCACCAAAAAAGCAAAAAAAATTTTCAGTCCGTCTGTGCGCCGTCCGCCGTCCGCCGTCCGCCGTCCGCCGTCCGCCGTCCGCCGTACGCAAAACGTTTGAAGGCTTATAACTCCTAAACCCTATGAGCTATTAAATTGAAATTTTTTTTATTAATAGACTGGGTAGGTTCCTTGAAGTGACCACTTTTTGGGTGGTCGGAGTATGAGGGGGGAGGTGGGGGAAGCGTTTTAGACGAAAAATTTTGGTTTCTAGATCTCAGCAACCGCAGAGGCTAGGAGGCTGAAACTTGGAATTTATATAGAGCATCGATAGTGGGCCCATTTGCAAAAAAAAATTATAATATGGGTAAAGGGGTGTGGGAGTGGGGGGAATAATAATGCGTCCGAAACGCTCGAAAGCCGAGATCGAGACATTCTAAAATCCAGATCTCCTAATCGGTTAATGTCTCGAAATTAAAACTTAATGAACATCTGTGGGTATACTAGGAGAATAGATTCGAAACAACTTTTTGAGAGGGGGCAGTGACGTACGGGGGTGGGGGTTGAAAAACTTTAGATTACGATATCTCACGAACCAATTGCACTAGAGAAATAAAATTTGGTTTCTGTATAAATGTTGACAAATAAAGTTTGCTGAAAGTAAAATTTTTTAAGGGGGCGGTGGAGCATGGAAGTGGAGGGGGTTAGCAATTTTTAAAAAAATATCGTCTTATATCTCAAGCACAATGTAAGATAGATGCTTAAAATTTTTACCAGAAGTAGGCCTAATAGACTCCCGGCAGAAAAAAAAATTTTGAAGGTGTGGGTGGAGAGGGTGAGGCTGGGGGAGGGTGAAAAGGAAAAAGTTCCGATTTTTATATCTCGAGAACTTATAACAATATAAAGCTGAAACTTAGTATTTAGATAGAACTATAGTAGTAGCATGTTGGAAAAATATAATTTTTTATAGTGGTAGTATGGTACGGGGGTGGGGGGTGTTTTTCCTAACTATAGAACGGCTTATGCTAGAAAGTTGAAATTCGGTACGTATATGTAAATCAACTAGAAAAGTAATTTTGATTAAAAAAAAATTCAAATATCTATTGGCGTTCGGAAGTGGGGCAAAAAAAATTATCAGTGAAAATGGAATGCATATATTTTCACGATTTTTGTCATATCTATTAGGTCTTTCCAAATATTGAATTAATTTTTTTTCTACGGGTTCTTCATAGAAATACCTAGAAAGTATTTTCAGGATTTTTTAAAATTGGACCCCCAAGGTGGTGTAAAGGGGATGTATACATTTTCACGAATTCAGCCGTATCCCTCAGGTCTGATTAGATATCGCATAACTTTTTACTTCCACGGGCTTATTTAATAATCACCTAAAACTTGTTTTCAAGGTTTTTCCGTTTTCAACCCCTAAGAGGGTAAAAACGTGTTGAACTCTTTTTCACGAATTCCGTCATATCTCTTAGGAGTGATAAGACATCGGATTGGTTTTCACTTCCTCGGGCTTTTTTTATATATATCTAAAAACTCATTTCAGGATTTTCGGATATTCAACCTCAAAGTGGGTGCAAGGGGGTTGTATATGTTTTCACAAATTCTTACATTTTTCTAGTTCTAATGAGATATCGAATTCATTTTTACTTCCAAAGGCTTCCTACATAATCGTCAAAAAGTTGATTTCGGGATGTTTGTTATTCAACTCCAATAGGACGTAAGGCTTTCGACATATTTCTCAGGATTGATGAGACATTAGATTGGTTTGCACTCCCACAGACTTTTTATATAATCGTCTTCAAACGCATTTCCGATTTCATGTAATGGCCCGAAACCAAGTCACGAAAAACCTTCTAATGGCGTAACAACTGATATTATACTAGGAGTAGATCTCGTCCCGGTGTATGAACCAATTATGTAATTAATATGTTATATGAGGCAGCGGCGTAAGTATTCTAGCGCGACCCCATTTTAACCGCTTTCCGATTTTTTTTTTTGTTTTCAGTCACATAGTAACCTACACCGCATCTCAGAATTAAACTCGTTCCGAACTTCTACTGAAAAAATAATAAAGTTGCGCCCAGACTGTTGGCAGATTTTTTTATCTTATTACATTCCTTAAGGAGCTTTTACACAAGCGATTAAAATTGCTCAATTTGCAGTAACATTCGTCAATTTTGACGTCACGAAAATATGAAGCAACATACAGCAACAATAGCAACAGGCGATGTGGATCAACTTTTCATCAACTCGTTGCAGAATTGTGATGAGCAATATTGACCAATAGCTAGCTATTCGGCAATAAGGGCTTACACGACCAATTCAGTCTGTGAACAACACGAAAGCAAACTTGACAAATAAATCTAAACTTAAATATTTAAATTCCAGCTATTAACACGAAACTTGACAAATAAATTTAAAACTCAAAATAAACTTGACAATTGAATCACCAAACGAGGACAATTGCTCGGAATTTTCCAAGTCAGTGGAAATACAGCAACTATAGGCCGAGCAATACCAGCAATCTGTGAAAACATTGCCACAATGCCGAAATATTGCCGCAACTAGCATGATATTGCCTTGTATTGTTCGACTAGTTTTGGCAATAGTCGACGGGCAATCAATTGCCTGGAAAATTGCTCGTATAAGAGCACTTTAAAATGGGCTCGAAATTTCTTAAAAATGAAGTACATTTAATTTTTTTTAATTTCCCATTAAGAGCTTTTGTAAAAAGTCACGTCTCATATTTCAAGAATTGTTTACAAAAGGATCTTGGAATTTATGTCGGAGGTGGGCATGATAGACCCTTTGCAGAGAAAATTGGATCGTGATGAAGGTGTAAGTGGTGAGAGTAGAAGAGGGCGAAAATAAAAACATTTCGATTTTTATATCTAGGGGAAAGTTGAATCTTGAAATTAACGTAAAGTTACAGTAGTGGCACATGGCACAAAAAAAAATTAATAGGGGTATTGTGGTACGGAAGCATGGGTGTTTTTTATATTTCTGAAACGGCTTATGCTAGAAACTTGAAACTGAGTGGATATATATAGATGGTCTATAAAAATAATTTGTGTATAAAAAAATCGTATATCCAGGCGTATGGAGTTTGGAGAAAAAAAATCAGTGAAAATGGGTGCATATATTTTCACGAATTTCGTAATATGTTTAAGGTCTTTTGAAATATTGAATTAATTGTACTGCTCCTAGTTCTTTAGATTAATGTCTTGAAACTATTCTTAGATTTTTTTAATTCAACCTCTAATTGGGTTGTAAGAGAGTATGGTATACATTGCCACGAATTCCGCCATATCTGATAGGTTAGATTCGGCATAGAATAAATTTTTACTTTCACGGAATTTTTATTAAATTGCCTAAAAATTGTCTTCAGAATTTTTTACCTTACCACTTCGTAGAGGGTGTAAAAGGGTTGTACACGTTTTCACGAATTCCGTCACGTCTCTTAGGTATAAGATATCGAATTAGTTTTTACTTCCTCGGATTTTGTATTTAATCGCCTAAAAACAAATTTAAGAATTTTTCCAAGGTGGTGTAAAAGGGTTGAGTTTTCACAACTTTCGCCAAATCTCTAAGGTTTGTCAAGCTATCAAATTGGATTCTTCTGAGTTTTTATATAATCGTCTACAATCCGATTTTAAATTTTTTTTTTAAATTCAACCCATAAGGCGGTGTAAAGGGGTTGAATGATTTTCATTATTACCATAATACCTCTT
Organism: Beris morrisii; assembly: GCA_951812415.1. NCBI lineage: Eukaryota > Metazoa > Arthropoda > Insecta > Diptera > Stratiomyidae > Beris > Beris morrisii. The sequence continues at coordinate 105,859,630 of OX638313.1, read as the reverse complement.
AAATCGGATGAGATATAACATTTTTTTTCTTCTAGGGGTACGTTATGTAATCCCCTAAAACTAATTCCACGTTTTTCGAAATTCCACCCAGAAGGTGTGTAAGGTGGTTGCGTACATTATTAAGTCCATTAGTAAAGTTCATCTACACAGTAAACAAATTTGTGAAAAGAACTGTCCTTAAAGCAGTAAAATATTCAGCATTGATGTAGTAAATTTAGAAATTTTCATTAAATTTAACAAAATTGAGAGTAATTCTTAAATCTTTGTATTTTTTTTACACATTTAATTCATGAATTTACTGACTGGGTAGTAATATTGCAACACCGCATGGAATTTTCCACATTTAATCTGTAAAATTGATCATTGTGTATAAAATTACTTATTTTGCATGTAATTTTGATACTACAAGTGTAGTAATTTGTCATTGTGTTTAAAATTACACATTTTGGGTGTAGTTTTGATACTTCATGCGTAGTAATTTGTTTTTTTAAGATATGTATTAACTTGACCGCTTCGTTGTTTAATTCATTTGTTTCGTGGTTTTGTGCAAGGCGTGATTTAAAATTTAAAAATAAAATAATGTTTATAGTGTGTGAAGTTCGTGGCTCTAAAACAAATAGATTAAATTTATATAATAAGCATGTATATTGTTTTACACTTTCTACCCTTTTTGACCTATATCCTGGTTTTTCCCCAATTCCAATTGTTGATTTCTGTGTCCTTTGCCCTTCAAAATACGTCTGGAATTTCATCTGCCAATCATTCGTTTGAATTTTATTCATTTATATTATCAATAAATTAATAATAATAATAATCAAACAGATACATGTCACATTTTTATAGTACATATGTAGTACATATTAGTTTTTCAACACCGTTTGTAATTTTACGCATTGTGAAATTTTGCCTTTTCACACCAGCAGTAAATTTACACATTTTTAGCGATTGATTTCCACACTTAGTTATGTGTGAATTTCCGCATTAATAGTGATGTGTTTCAGGGTAAGTGGTACAAATCACAAGAGTGCGTAAAGAAACTTGGAAATAGTAATTTTATTGCTTTCAGAGTAGGCACTAAATTGCCTACTAGTAGTAGACATTTTTTACTGTGTGTAAGTTGACGTAGAATAGTTTAGAAAATTTTGAGTTAACCCGTAAGTAGCCAGCTTATATTTCATGATTCATAATACAATGTCTACTCTGAAAGAAAAAATGTGGTTCTTCCATAGTTGCAGTGACCATAATTTCGTTATTATAACTATATTAAAATAGTTATGGTTGTCCTTGCCATAGCTTATAATTCACACAAACAAACTATGGTTGTAATAAACATATTTGGTGATTTTAAATTAATAAGGTCGTCCTAACCATGCTACATGATGTAAAAGTATTTTATGATAACAGCAACTATATTCCATGATCAGTACAACTATAGAAATTTATTGAATATTTCTCACAACTATACTATGGTTTGTACCATTTTGCACGATGATATTACAAACATATTATGGTTATCGAAATTATGAAACAAATATCTATGTCATAAAAAGACGAAAACCACAATTTCTTCCACAGTGAAAGGTATCGTTCGTGAGTTAGGTTCATTTATGGCTGTGCTTACTAGCGAAATGTATTCAAGTGAAGTTGAAATTTTAAAATTGAAGTGTTAATAATTAAGAAATATGTATATATATTGAAATTTCTTATTTTATATAGGTATATTGAAAATATTAAGTATTTTCCAGTTATCAAAATATATTTATATTCAACTTATTATACTATAAATTTTTAGTACAATTTACTCTTGAAGATTTGCAAAATAAAAATATTCAAAAGAAAATACGCAGTTTTTCCAATTACTATATTTTTATTATTACAAAATCCTCTAGCTGTACAGAAATGTGGACTTCATAAATTTTCAGCGATCCGGGAAGACATTTCATTCGGCATTTGACGGGACTTGTCTACCACACAGAGGCAAGAAATAAGAAAGTAAGTTTGTGATGACAAGTGAATCCAATTTTAAAGTGAGTGAGGATCCCCAGTGCCATTTTTTATAAAATGATAGTATCTTAGTGTTCACAGCATTATGGTTATTGGTTATAAGAACCATACATCATTGTTTGTCTCAACCTTAGCTCTGTTGGAATCAAACATATTAATGTTTCTTAGGATCGTAAATATAGTTCTCACAACCATGTTCTGTAATTTTTACAACCATTTATATGATTGACGTAATTAGAATATGTTTATCATAACTAAAGTCATAAGATACTGAATGTTCAACAGAACATAAGTTAAGTTGGTAGAACCAAAAATATGTTTGAATTAACCATACAACAAGTTTTCGTTTGTTTGATTCAATCATAACACATTTCTCAGAAACATAACCATAGTTGTAATAATGAAATTACAAATATTTTCATGATTGATATAATCATACTATGTTTAGAGCAACAAGACAGTAAAGTTAGTACAACCATAATATCAGTTATCAGAACTATCTTACATCTTGTAACGAGGTTCACGCAACTATAAATTCAACCATAGGAAGGTTCTCCCAAAATATGGTTACCGCAGTCATATTTTTTCTTTGAGTGTAAAGGATGTTAAGTATGTAAAGGATGTCTTCGGTAAATTTCATGCCTAAAAGTCTTATAGAAAAAATTGTTCATCACAATTACCTACAGCAGAATAATTTATATATTTTTATTTTTAATCAAAACGATTAAGTCTACTCTTTCGTTGTCTTCGGCAGTTGTCTAGTCAAGCTAAGTCAAGACATGAACCAACATTTAATTGGAGCATAAATTTCTGTCTTAACTAAGATCTTGTATCCTGTCCGGATGCTAGATTATTAAAATTAGCAAAAGTACTACAAGTTAGTTTGCTGTTCGCCACGATAATATTTGTTTGTCATAAACAAGTTCGAAACAAGGTCGAAATAAATTTCTGAAAATATTTCAGTGGCTGGTATCTAATATTAAATTTATCTATTTTGTTATTAAATTGCACAGCACTTGTGTGTTGTGTGTTTTTTTTGCTGTTCTATTTCCACATTCTGTCCGCATGCACCAACCAAAGTGCATTTATCTCAAGACAGCGTACAGCGAGTGCAATAACACGTTTTTAAAGAAGTTCATACACACCTTGTGAGCGCGTGCACGTACCACGCATGCCCGGCCATTTGTATGATATGTGTCCAATATGTGTGTAAACATAACGACGAGGCCAGGGCAATGTCCTCAATAGAAAACATTGCGTAAAATTTTTTTCAGTCCGTCTTTTTATTTTCAGCTAATTCACTAAGTGCTAACTATACAGGTAAGCTCAGGTAAGTTTATATAGCGCCAGGTAAATGTGTTCTGTAACGATGCACATATCATGCCATAAAATTATCGTTTTATGACGATAGATGGAGCTGACAGGTAAAAGCGCCTGGGCACTTGATGCTGCCAGGCTTCGGAGTCTCTTATAGTTCGAACCCGGTTTCAGCGAATCGAATAGATGGAGGCCGTGGCAAGGAGCTAGCAGGTTGACTTGCCAGCTTGCGCTAACTACTCGATGCTGCCGTAGCTCCGTGGTGCTGATACTGATGCTGGCAAAACGATGCCCCCGGGTTACGATTGAGCATTATTTCGTGGCGATTATCATGTGTCCGAGTCAAGTTTTCTCTTCGTTTTTGATGAATAATTGGCTCAAGATTGATGGCAATTTACGATGCGGAGCAATTTATGCAATTTCACTTCCAGGTATATCAGCTATCCGAGTCAAGATGTAGCGACACTACGTTGTTTTCTTACCGGGACTTTGGTGTAACACGACAGGAAGCGTTAAAGAGTCATTAACGCATTTCGCTGCTATTCGTGATATAAACACAGAATGTGGAACCTGATTTGCGACATCGGGGTAATGATCTGCAACCGTGAAGTGCATTGATCGAAGTCTTTTTTTTTAATGCATGTACTGTTACATGTTTGCCTTGACATCACCAATCGTAGAACAAAACCGAGCTTTCTCAACAAATCCACGAAGATCTCAGCTGTTCTGAACAGTACCACAGGCCACTATCAAATAAACTAGAGATTTTTCGATGCGCCATAGATTTACATACATAATGAATATAGAGCCAATTGATGAGGAAGCTGCCCTTTGCTGGCCCTATTACTTCACCTCAAATTCTGATTCCAGAACGATTGTTCATCAGTTGGTTAAATTTTCTTCAACTACTTTGCTATCTCGAGACTCTAGAGCGTTAGAGTTCCACATTGCAGAAATTTCACTGAATCTATACACTGACCGTCACTTTTGGCCTCGGCCGAACCTAAAATAAAATCTCACTTATCCAACTCTCAACCTATTAATTGCCGTCTAAGACCTCAAACTTTAACCGAAAATCACTTAATCAATAAGTTCAAGATGATTGAGGAAATTACATGGTGAGGATCGGTTCACCCTTAGACCGCAACATTTTTCAATTATATCCGTCAATTTCCCGTGAGCTACGAAACAAATCGAAATTGATTATCGGATTTATAAAAAGAATCATCACGAATCGCATCAATCGACTTCGATCCAAAACAAGGAAGGTCTGCAATCAAAAAATAAAAATTTGGTTGCCGGCAATTATTCAATCAAAGCGCGGAGAAATAATGAAAATTGTTCAATTTATCGGAGAGTTTATAGATTGCGGGTACTTATTATTATTATTATTATTGTTGTTGTTTTTTTTTTCCTGTTTTATAAACTCACTTAAGCGGAAACAACAAGGTTAACTTTACTGGGACCGGATTATTGTCTAGTCGGTTGAAAAGAAATTGAACTCGTCGACAAGATGAAGAGAGTGAATGTGCCTCTTGAACGGTTCATAAATAATTTATTGGATGCACTTTGCGGCAAACGGAAAATCGAGTTAAATTTATGGACCAGTTTTGCGACCAGATTGCCGGAGAAAAGTATACGAAATCGAGTTGATTTCCTTCAGATTGCAAGAAAAAACGACAAATTTGCAGGCGACTAGACAGACAGGAAGAGAGCTTGATCATTTTCAAGCTTGCAGCATTTTATTATCGATTAAAGGGTGGAATCAGAAAGTTGTAACCTTTCAGATGTCGCTTGAAATTACGTTGGTTTTTTTTAGATTTCAATCATTTCGAGACTTGATCTTACGTTGGTGCCTACTATCTGTTTTCTATTCGAAAAAGTTGATTTTGAACAAATTTAAAATTGCTTCTGATATTTAAAAAAATTTTCAGACACTGTACACTGCTCGGGAAAGTGTGCATTATTTGCTCATTCATTCTACCTAGTTGTTTTTCACCCAAGGGGTAGTTCCGACAAATTAGATAGGCAAGGTAGCCAAAAATTGTGAAAGATGCTTAAAACCTGTGCCCCAACTTCGGTCTTCCGTCATGCAACCGAGCAGATACAACTTGTTGGTCGTTTAATTCTAGTTCTTTAAGTATTAAGTCGGGACGACGTCGGTGAGACGTCTTAGTTACAAAATCATAACTGTGATAATCTGTTTTTGGCAATGAGAATAAAGTCGTCTCGACTTAAGTGGCAAATACAAGAAATACAATCGGGTCATTCCATAAAGAATTGCAAAAGTTGTGACCTTACCATCGCCGATTCTTTTGAATATTTGTGTAGTTGAAGAATTAGTGAAAAAAAAAATATAATTAAAATTTTTTTTTCTATCTCATTTTTTTTGTTAGTTATAGTACCTTATAGTATGTTAAACATTTCGCAAAAATAGTGTCTAAGTCCTCTTTGAAAATTCATATCTCTGTTAATTTGTATCATAGAATAATAAAATAGGACTTATGTTAAAGGGGAAGGTTGTCGAAAAATAAAAAAAAACCAATCAAATTTATCCTTAAAATTTTTTTTTCAAGGATAACGATTTTGTTCTTTATCCTTGAATATCTCAAAAAGCAATGTTTTTTTTTTATTTTTTTATATTTTGTGTATTATACTGTTTTTCGAAACATATCAAAAAATCAACTTGGGATCTCAATGGGATCGGGGTAAAAAAAATCGAAAAACACGGCCTTGCCTCAGATACAATTCAGTCGTGCTTCCAAAATTTAGAAGACAAAATCGAATTTATTATTTTACAAATCATGGAAAAAAAACCATACGTTCGTTATTCACAATTGCATTGCTGTAATCCTTTTGGAGAAACAAAACATTGTTCAAAAATATCGGATCTACGACCTGTGCAATCATGGATGATTTCTAGAGTACCAGCGATGACTTCAGCAGTAAAAATTTGCTCTTCCTGTAGAAAAAGGGTTCAAATGCTACCAGGAACATCAACGGAGACTACTGATGATGATATGTTAGACCAGGAAGAAGAACCTTTCGCTTCGGATACGGATGAGGAGCCCAACGACGATGCAGCGCTAGACCAAAAATTCATCAGCACTGAAGCCGCATTGAAGTCATTAAATGAATGTCTTCAATATTTAGGAGAAGAACCTTTCGACAAAAGACGATTTACCAGAGAAAACTACATTCGGAAAAAAGCTTGAAGATATGAAAAGAATCGTATCAAAAAAAAAATTTTTGGATTAGAAGATCAATAGGACTAAGCACGAGAGGACGAGATGATTCACAGATTGAAGACTGAATATTTAACCGCCAGTGATAAGAATATCAAGAAATTTATTTTATCTGTAAGTCCTGATAAATGGACTCGAAAAAGAACAATTGAAAAATTTCTCGGAACATCTTTGTATGCAGTTCGAAAGCACAAACGAACATCAGATTCTGAAGGAGATCTACATATCCCACACTGGAGAAGCCTTACTTCCGATATCATCAAGACAGTAGAAGACTTCTACAGTAAGGATAATATAATTCGAGTCATGCCTGGTAAAAAGGATTTAAAGATCACGTCCAAAAACGTTTGGTTTTGGGGAATTTGAAGGAAGTGTACCAGCACTTTAAGGAAATTTATCCTCAACTGAAGATAGGATTTTCCAATCATATCTTCAAATCAATCGTTTTTCAACAACTTTTTGGTTGTAAATATGACTATGAAGTTATCGGGCCGGAAGTATTTTTGTGTTCGGACTTAACTTAGAAGTTACTTCAGAATTTTTGGCGCCGTTGAATGCTGACTTACTGTTTTTGTAAGAACTTTTGTGCGGTAGGTACACTCTAAGAAATATTGGAGTAAATTTACTATTATTATAGTTGGCAACTGTTTTCCATCGATAGTAATGGTAAAATTACATGCATGTGTAATTAAAGGGAAAATTACACAAATAAGTTGTAATAATTACATAACATATACGTAATCAATACACGTCAGTGATGTAATTATTTTACAATAGCTGCGTAATGAATAGATAAAAGTGGCGTAATTATTATACAACAGAGAATGCAATTATTACGCACTTTTTGTGTAAAATTCTCATATTATTGTAGAGGAAAATCCTCCATTTAATTCAGATTTATAATTATACGGTAAAATCATAAATTAAAAACGCAATTACACAATACATGTACTGTATTAAAATGAATTGATTTGACTATGATATTACGGTTACTGATCCGAAAACTACTATACACACATTGCACAAAAACCTGTCTGATTCAACAAACCTGACGACGTGAAGTAGAATGAAATGATGAAATGAATTTTCGCAAACTTGCTTATTCTCGCGTAATATTACACAGTATTTAAAGTAAAATTACACTAAGCCTGAATTTACTTTATTGACGCCTAAATTTATTCTTTTGATAGTGCAAAATAGATGTAATTGTCCACATTATTGTGTAATATTACCTATTTATGTGCTAAAAGACGATTATACGTCAATAATTCGCACAATCACATAGATTGTGTATTTTTCCACTCCTTTTTAATTTAAAGACAGTGTATTTTTACAAAATATTTTTAGAGTGTACCTAAAGGTGTACCTTGTTCGATTTTCTCATCAAGTCACAAACCGAATCCTTTCGTGTTGACGAAACATTGTTTCGAATAGAAGTTCGTGTAATTAACCGCTTCACTACAGTGAAACAAGTGTTCTGACCTGCACTATGTACGTTGTGATGTTTTTCGTAAACGGGCGGATGCGTGTGATTAGGTTGGATTTTGTAGGTGGCCAGGTGGCCAGGTGGGTAAGTGGGAGTTGGGGTTCGTTTTGAATTTTTCTGTTGCTTGTGGTAGGTTTTTTTTTTAATTTTTTTAAATTTTGTAGGTAAATGCGACCTAAAAAGAGTGTTAGGAACTTTTTGTTATGTTTGAAAATTTTAAAGAAAAATTTAAAACTTTGAAGTTTTTGTTGTTTTTCGGTGTCTGAGGAGTTTCTTGTGAAACCCCAACACGAAATCTCCGACTGGTGATTAATCGCTGTCCTGGCTACTGCCATTGAGGACATGACAGTTGGAAAACCTTCACTGGAGAAACTAGTTAAAAGGACTGTGTTGGACTAGGTCCGAAGGAGATGTTTCGTCATCGGATGGCATAGACTCCCTCAAATATCGATTATATATTATAATAGCCGATTGTTATGTGCTAATTTCGTGTCCATAACACGAGCTCTGATAATCAGTTTCCTTTTCCTAGATCGTGGCGAGGGACGATAATGGAAGGAGAGGCCTACTCGTTAACCGAACGCTGGAATCCACCAGAGCAGGCAACGGATTCCATCGCCTAACGCTGTCGACGTTCAACCATCACATTTATTATTATTATTATATTAACTTAAAAATTAACTTAAATTATACAATATTAGAAATTAGCTTTTTGTATACCGTCCGCCGTTGTACTGGGCAACGCGGTCCTCAAAGTAACCAACGCGGATATTCGAGGCCGACAAGCCTTACAGGAAGGCTCTGTAGGAAGGGGAAGATGCTTGAAGTCGCGTAGTACATTCGGACAAATAAAGTCAACCTCTTTCCCGACACCGCTGACCATCCTGTACACCTCGGACCAGGAGTACTATTTCGTAGAAGCATGCAGACTTAGGCAACAAGCCGGGACGGCCCCTGTCCAGGAACCGTATGTGAATCCCGGTAACTGGTGGGGAAATCGACGATTCAGTCCCAAAGGCTTCGAAGCACAAGCACAACAGGTCCTCGTTGTGATCGAGTTTTAGCACGAACCGTGGAATCGAGGAGAAATCAATTCGGGATGTGGCAAGATCATGCCAGCGGTTTATCGCTTCAATTGAAGCGACCACAGCAAAGTTTGCAAATTCAAGCGATTATCAAACCTGCCAAAATTTGAAAAGAGAGAAATTCCGGAATGGTGGTTGTCAGCGTTTCGAAGTTGATAGGAACGTGTGACATTGGAACGCGAATGAAAAGGTATAAAATGGGAAAGTTCCTTTGTCCGTGGCTTTTTTCATTGATCTGGTGCTGGACTCGACGGATGTCGGATTGAAGAGTTGGTGCGGTTGCGAGGATTGAGGACCGAGAATTGAATTGCGGTGGGTGAGTGGTTTCGGGAACTCGCGTTCGCCATGCAGTATACTTGAAGCTTTCCCCCTTTGTCCGGAGAATTTAGCCGGGACGACAAAAAAAGAATTGGGGGTAAGCGTTGAGGGCCGCGAGGTGAGGACCTCCCCGATCGAGAGGTATTGAAGGTAACAAGCAATAAATTGTTAATTTGTATTTTCCTTGCTTGCTCGCGCGTCAAATTGAATTACTTGTTCCGTTGATACGATAAGCTCAATATATAGACTTATAACGAATATCGATTTTTTCCATTTAATTTCTTTTGTGAGTGTTCGCGTTAGTGAGGTCTCCTACTTGTCCTCTTTTAAAAAAACGATTAAGTGGCGCCCAAAACAAAGAGAGAGGCAGTTCCACAATCCTCTCGTCTTCGACTAAGCAGAGCCTGGGCGTACGGCTGTATTGGCGACGTGAGTCCGAGCTACTCCAACAGCGTGGCCGAACGGTTATAGCAAGTCGGCGTCCGAGCTGAGTGGTACGGATTCATTTCCCGAAGAAGAAATCGGTTCTTTGGTAATTTATTTTTACACTTACCCAGCCGTGGCCCCATTTTGGAGGGGTAATAATTGGCGCCCAACGTGGGGCGTATAAAAAGCACATGTAGACGTCTTGAATTTCATTAAATCATCGTGAAAACTTATGTAGCCCGTTTATACTGCATGCGGGGTTGAATATCAAGATATCTTGAAATTTAATTTTAGGCGATTACACTAAAAGCCCATAGAAGAAAGAATCAATTTGTTGCCTCATCAGACCTAAGAGATATGGTAAAATTTGTAAAAATGTAAACAAACACATTACATCACCTTGGGGGTTGAATTTATTTCCGAAACATTTTTAAATTTCTGTTTTTACCCCAATCCATAGTTTTATTTGTGCTTATAAATTCCTAAGATTTTAAAATTTCCACAGAAATTAATCAAATCCAAAAGATCAACTTTTCAGCACTATTTTAAAATTTACGACATTCCCAGCAGGTGCTTAAAGCCACAAACATTTTTGGTACCTAATAAATTTTAATGATTGTTCCTTACTGACAAGGTTCCGCTTTTAAAGGTCTGTTCAGCGTGTCAATCCTTTCATTTTCCGCCAAGATATTCCTTTCGACACCTGACAGCTATAAAACATGATTTCAGTTTGATTAGCGCTTCTTCATACAAAAAAATTGTTTGTTAAGAGACAGTAGCGCAAAACCTCAAAGTGGTTTTCGGCGACTTCATCTGGATTTCGAGAATTAACAAATCAAACAAGTCGTCGAGGTGATGGACATAAAGTCTAAGAACCCATAAGATTATTATTACCCTTTTGGGACATGAGTCGTTTCAGATTACGTCACGGTCTCCAATCCAAACGACCGTGAAATTTACCAGACTGATGCGCAAAAATCACCATAATTCATTGGCATTTACCTTGCGGTCAAATTAGTAGACCCCCCCATCTTGAAAGTCCCCGGCATCAACAGAATCGAGCGGCTTAAGCGTCAGAGTGCGACGACAACGACGTAAGATCCGAATTAGTTTGAACTCGACTTAAGGGTGCGGTCACTCTATCCACTAACCAGACGGTATTTTAATTGATTTCATTCGTAGACTGTGTGCAATATCGCGATAGGGTCCGAAATGTTACAGCATTGCTTAATGGTCCCCTAGCGGTGAGAAGAGGTCATCGAGGTGGCCATCCGAGCTATTCTCATTAGTGCTTGCATATAACCCTGGGTGTTAAGCTGGAATTGGTTATGAACCAGCGAGAGGTTGATCTGTCGAAGAGATTACTTTCTAGTTGAGTGCATTCGATTCTAGTTTCAGTTCGTCGGGGTCACCATCTTTTGATCTCAGTCGAGGAAAACTTTTAATCTGGATGTTTGATGCCATAATTAATATTATGTTCTAATAATCGCAATTTGTTCTCAGAACGGTCAGTTAAGTGCTCTGAAATTTGCACAGCCACCTTCATCAAGTGTTTCTAGGTCGCCTCAACTCATTTCAATTCGCTGCTTAGTGTATTTGATGCATTGAATTAGACTACCCGGTGCAAGTCCTGTTGCTCATTTTCTTCAGTCGATTGCGCAGAGCTTCATTTCACGTTCTATTGCATCTGCTGACCTAGTAAGCCTGAAGCTGTTCCTATCTAAAGTGCATTTACGACTTTACACAATTAATTGCCGATATTGATACCGTTCTTGCCACCTTCGAACGGTTTAATTAAATTTTCGTCATGTTTCCAGGCATGTACAACGGTCGGAAGAGGTGATAATGCGCTACATCCAGGTACAACATACGTAAGACAATTATTTCGCAAAGTAGGTACACTACTGAGAATGTGATTGTTTGACGGTTCGCGAATTTTTGTTCAGATAATTGGGTAACGGTAATCGCGAAGTGTCATCATTGTCTTATGCAATTCTCGCAGCCTATAGCCGTGTGCATTTAAGAATCGGACACATCTTCAGGTAAAGGTAAAGGTATTTTTTGTTGTGTGTGGCATCAGAGTTGGTGTTGTATGGCACAGGTTCATTAGCGTGTATATTGCATATTGCAATAGCAGTAAGAGTTTAAGCCATGGGATCATGAGTCGGCACAAGTGTGTTTTTGTTCCTTCACAGTTTGTGTATATCGAATTTTCTTTATTGCACCGTCAACGACGACAACAGCTACAAAATAAGAACAACAACGCGACGAGAAAGATAAGAAAATTCTTTTCGGTGCATAATAATGGCCGCAACTATAAGTTGCGGCTTGTAAGGAAATGGATTTTCTGTTATTTTCCCGTCTAAGATACTGTGTAAAGGTTAACTGCTTACCGGCTGGGTTAAATTTTATGCCCACATGAAAAATTTTCAGAAATTGGATATTGTTATAAAAGACGTGGCAGATGACCTCCATGGGTGTCAATCAGGTGGGCAGAACTTAACTGAGAATAGTGAAAATTTTTGCCTGGATTTTCCTCTTAGAAATATGAACACTTATTTCTTGATTTACAAGACAGCTTTGATCATTTGCTCGAAAGTCTTCTGTACCTTAATGGCAAGGGTACAGAAGTGATTGTTTGTACAAACTTGAGCTGGTCAAGTTCTTTAGGAATCTGAGTGGTTTCGGGAATGTTTAGTGACCTACGAGGCTACGAAGGGATCGCCCTATCTTGGTGCCTAGTGTGCGCGGTGGCTTAGCACTTCGCCCCTTCTTAAGACTAAAACTAAAAATTGAGCTTTCAGTGTGTTTTTGATAATTTAGATCTAAGCCCTCAGTCTGGAAAACGGAAAAATCAATCTTTGTAGTACGACATAAATGGCGCCCAATGCGGGGTCATTTACTGTAAATACGAGAATAAGTACTTAGCCTCACCGCCCGATGGCGCCACTATCGCAAGAGAAATTTACTATCGTGTAGTACATTCTCGTAGACGGCTACTGTCAAAATTTTAGCCGAATCGGACTTGTAGTTTTGTTTTCACCGCGTGTGGAAGCGGGCGTGTCCGCGGATTTTAAAAAAATGGAAAAAGGACAGTATCGGTCGGTGATTCGATTCTTGTTTTTGGAAGGGAAATCAAAGAGCGCTTGGATGCTGTGTACGGTGACTCTTCTCCTTCGATGGCGACCGTCAAAAATTGGTTTAACGAGTTTCAACGTGGTCGCACGTCGGTTTTTGATGAGCCACGCCAAGGTGCCCCGAAAACGGCTACCACGGAGGATAACGTGATAAAAATCCAGGATCTCGTATTGGCAGACCGTCGATTGAAGGTGCGCGAGATAGCTGAGACAGTAGGCATCTCAAAATACGTGTGTGTCATATCCTGCATGAAATTTTGGGCATGAGAAAGCTGTCGGCGCGATGGGTGCCGCTTTTGCTCACTCCGGACAACAAACGCAACCGTGAGACCACTTCAGAGCAGTGTTTGACGCTGTTTAAGCGCAATCCGAAGGAGTTTCTGCGTCGTTTCGTGACCGTCGATGAAACATGGATCCACTGGTACACACCAGAGACCAAGGAACAGTCGAAACAGTGGACTTCACCCGGCGAACGTGCTCCGAAGAAGGCGAAGACTGTCCTATCGGCCGTTTTCTGGGATTCACAAGGTGTGATCTACATCGACTACCTCGAGAAGTGCAAAACGGTCACAGGGCTCTACTATGCCGAATTATTGGACCGATTCGACGCCGAATTGCAGAAAAAACGGCCCCATTTGGCAAAGAAAAAAGTGCTCTTCCACCATGACAACGCACCGGCTCACACCTCTGCCAAATTGGTCGAAATGGGCTACGAACTGCTGTCCCATCCACCGTATTCTTCAAATTTGGCCCCGTGCGACTTCTTTCTGTTTCCAAACTTGAAAAAGTCACTCGCCGGGAGGAGGTCATCGCCGCCACAGAGGCCTACTTTGCAGACCTCGAGAAAATGTATTTTTCAGACGGGTTAAAGAAGTTGGACCATCGCTGGGTCAAGTGTATCGAGCTAGAAGGAGACTATGTTGAGAAATAAATCGCCACTTTCCAAAATTTTCGTTTTTCTTTTCTAGGCTCTTGTCGGACCGCCCTCGTAAATATGATTAGGCAACAGCCAAAAAAGAAACAGAGAAAACAGATATTTTACGTTTGTATTTTAATAAATGAACAATAAACGTGTTTTTTTAAACCGTAACTGCCTTTTAAATTTGACTGATGCCGTTGTGATCAGCATCCCCATTCATATAAAAACATATCTTACTTCAAGGAAACAATGGATCCCTAGAGATCTCTAGTGATGGGCTGTGGCACAGTGCTACAGTACAGTACAGGAACGAAAAGTTGGCATGAGCCCCACGTTGGGCGCTAGTTCTTGTATTTTCTGATATATCCCACGTATACGATGGACCGAATTGATCTGTTTTTGATATATTTTTTTTAATTACACAAATTTCAGTTTTTATCAAATAAAAATAAGAATTAAACTTTAGTGCGCAGAGAGAAGTTTTTTTTAAATGCAATGTCAATCATTATATTTTATTATCAGCATCATTAATTACATAGTAACTCGAAATGAAGATTCGTACATAAAAAATCGTGCAACTTTATTATTTATCGGTAGAAAAGTCGGAAAATGGTTGAAGTAAACATGCAATTTAAGCGCCAATGCTTCTGACACCCTTGAAACGTCAATTACAATTTTGGGCATTGTCCACGATGCGATTAGAGTCGAAATATACTATTAGTTAATTCGATACAAAGAGGTTATTCAAATTAATGATGTCAAGAGACAAGCTTCCCCTTAATAGCTGAATATCGAATGATCATAAAATAGAGTTTTAGGCGATTTCATTCAAAGTCCGTGGTTGTAAAAATCAATTCAATATCTAATCAAACCTAAGAGATATTGCGAAATTCGTGAAAATGCATTCAAGTCCCTTACATATTCAAAAAATTCTGAAATTAGGTTTGAGGCAAATTCACAAAAAGTCCGTACAGGTGAAAATCAATTCAATATCTCATAAGACCTAAGAAATATGGCGGAATTCGTATTTAAACCTTTTTAACACCAATGGAGTCCTAAAACCGATTCCAATGCTTTAATCTGATAGGCTCGTGAAATTAGAATTATTTCAATATGCCTCAAGGTCTACTTCGTTAAAATGAATGGCACCTATTCACCGATTATTTTTGGTGCCCACCTCCGTACGCCGATGTAACTTCGGGAGTAGAGGTAGGCGAGTGAGGAAATCAAAAAAATTGTAATTTTTATTTCTCGAGAACCGCTAAGGATAGAAAGCTAGGAGCTGACGTATGTATAGTGCTACTTTAGAAGCACTTTAGGAAAAAAATTTAAAATTTGATTGGGGTAGGAAGGTACTAGGACGGGGATGTATTTTAAATCTTTAGAACGGCTTATGCTAGAAAGTTGAAACTTATTATGTATATGTAGATGTACTAGAAAATGAATTAAAACAACAAAAAAGATGCATTAATGTACGGAGGGGCCAAAACAAAATTGTTTTCCGATAAAATGGGCTGTATTCATTTTAACGAATTTTGTCATATCTCTTAGCTCTGAGAGAAGTATCGAATTAATTTTTCTTCTGGGAGCTTTTCATATAAGTGTCTAGAATTTTTTTTCCTGACTTTTCGATATTCAACCCCAAAAGGGGTGTAAAGAATTTAGTGTATATGTTTTGTAGTTGTGTACGTTTTCTCGAACTCTTGGATCTAATCAGATATCGTATTCACTTTTACTTTAAAGGGAATTAAATATAATAAATAATCAAGGCTCACTGTAACAATGTCTGTAAAAATCCAAAAAAACACTTCTTTCTATGTTACTATGCAATTGGGTCACATACAGTACCACTGTACTCATCTCAGAATAATTCTTCGCTAATCAATAAAACAAAAGACCTTTTCCTTTTCAATTCGTGACAATTTTGTTCCATTTTCATGTAGTAGAATGTCAACGTGCCAGGTAAAATAGTATAAAAACTTTGTCGATAAATCTCACAAATCGTATCGATAAATTCCCATTCGAATCGGAACAAAATCAATCGAATCTCTCAGAACATTGCCAATAGTTTCGAGATCATTTTACCGATCGATCGTTTCTAAGATTGACTACGATGAGGATCATTTTTCGCATGGTTTTCTTGTAGTTCTGTTGTCCTCGAAAATTTCTGTTTAGTGTACTAGTAGATTTAGCTTCGTTCCAAATATTCCAGACTTACTTGTCGATCAGTTGTACTAACCATAAATATTGGAAATAGATCACCCCTACGATCGGTTTGTGATCAGTAGACTTAAAAAAGGCTTCAAAGAAAGAAAAAATGTGGAAAAAAACAACTTATCAATAAAACTGATCTTGGCCATTCTACTACAAACTCTGGATGATCATTTTAACGAGATCGTTCACAAAACTTTATACTGATCGTTTCACTTCTTGGCTCGACTCTAGATCCGATGGAAAATTGGTTTGATCTTGCCTATTTCATACCTACACCATAAGTTGGAAGATCGAGCAAGTACCAAAACGATTCAAGTCTGATGGAATAAATACGAGTATCTATGGCATATGTAACGATATGAGTCACATGTGGATCTAAAGGTCTCTTTATACACGAACTGGAGGTATAAAAGTAGTTAAAGACATCAACTACATGTATGATCGATTCCAATTGTTTTAGGTCACGTTTTACAAGGGAAAACAATAAACGGAAGCTAACGATCAGTTTGTTAAGAAAATAGTTTTCGATTTGTGGATATGTTTGTTTTTGCAGGTATTTATTTACTTATTTTTTTCTTATGTGTTTTTTTTTTGTTACTAGAGTATACTTTACGATGAGTGCTCAATTTCAATTTACAGTAGAAGCATTGCAAGCGGTTACCTTTAGTTTTCCATATGTAGGTATACCTGATCGCCATCAGAATAGTAAAAATGATCTTGCCAAAAGAGCTATAAAATCTGAGGTGTAGTCATAATGCATAAAACGTGACTTTCGTATTAATAACGATATTGTTAGAACGACATGTAAGAGACTCCTTTATAATATGCAGAAGCAAAAACAAAAAAAAAAAAAATGAAACTAACTTAGATAGCTTGAAAAATTATAGAATAATGTAAGTACGTATTGTCCGTAATGGGATAGAAATTTTATGGAGAAAGTAAACCGTTTTATTTTCAGAAATCCGCAATTTTTCTAGGACAAATGAAATATTTGTTGATCTGTAATTTTCTACGGTATTAAAAGATTAACAGAAGAATGTTGGTCTTAAGATTCAGGTAGGTACCTATGCATGGTGCTGGTATTTTAAGGTAGATGGAATTCCAGGTGGTTTTTGTATATGCTCCACCCAAGCAAAACTAAAAGAAACTGTTTTTTTCCAATCTTCAGCCAGATTTTGGATTAGGTTAGCAGGCCTTGGTAAGTCAAGCTTCGCTCCGTTGTTTTGCAAGTATTTACTAAAGTTAAATTTTAGATGGAAACTTGGCTTTACCTATCTAGAGCGAAGATTCAATCAGAACCAGCGGACGAGTGTGAAAATGATGAATATGCAAAGAGAAAGATGATCGAGAGCAAACAGAATACTGGCTGCTAGCTGGTAGTGCTGCCAAAACTAGCAGCTAGTAAGCTAGCTTTTCCACCGAATCATCACCAATTAACATTTTGATGAAGTTATTATTAAGAGCGTTGAAAAAGAACCAGAGAGATTTCGCACCGTTCTGTGTTTTTTTCTTCTCGCTCTGTTCTAATTGTGGGTAATCCCACTTCTGACACCAATTAATAACCTTATCTCGTGGCCGAATTTGACACGTGTCTGGAATTTCATGACTTGAAAAGTAAAACTCTATTTTGGGACGTGGGATTTGCTCTGAACTAGCAAAATATAACTTTTTGGCTTGTACAGCATCAAGACAACCTTGTAGGAACCAAGAGTCTTTAAATCAGCAGACTTTTTTGAGATTGAAGGGTATAAGAAGCTCACTCCCTTCAATATGGCCTCGGTATTTAAATCACATGCAAGTTCCCAATTTCGCAGAGTCAAACAAAGTCATGGAAAAAAATATTCAACGCTCCACACTTGGTTCTAACCCATGCCTTACCATACCAATCCTCTGCCAAGCTTCCTTAAATGTTTTTTCGAGGTTTTACGATGCCATTGATATGGAAGTCCGGGGTGAAATCAAACCTTTCTGAACCTGTGTATTTTTAACCAAGTGTGACTGACCAAAGTCTTGGCATTCCAATCGTAGGCCAAGCTTTACCTTTCTTTACAAATATTTACTATAACCTGGGTGAGAGCTTAGCTGAGTGAGAGCTTAGCTGGGTGAGGGCAAATATCGGTCGGCATGCTGAAAGACTCGGCCTCTTTTCGAACGACTTCTGTAGAAGCTGCCTGGATGAGGAGGAGGAGGAGACATTCCTTCATCTTCTCTGTACCTGTCCAGCTCGATCTGCTAGAAGGAAGGCTTATCTTAGAGTTTACTTCTTCAACAGTCTTAGTGACTTTACCGCAACGGAGTTCGCGAGAATCCAACGCTTCATTGCAAGCTCTTAATGGTTTGACGAGTAGTACCGGATACGATGATCCTGTGGTAACACAACGGACCTTTTTAACACTAAGTGTGGCCATGTTCTTACGGGCAGTCACGCGTTCCTACCTACCTACCTATCTGGGTGAGAACTTACCTGTGCCAATCTGTACCTATACCTTGAAACGCCAATCCTGAGCGAAGTTTTATCCCAATGTGTATTATGTAGCCAATCTTTATCCAGGCATGAGTACGCATTCTCCTTTACGAAAACTTTCCAAGGGTATAGATTTGTGGTGTCGTTGTTTTACTTTGTGACTTAGCCATTTCATTATCATCAATGGCACGACAGCCTTAATCGGGTCCTGACATAGCCATTTGGAAAACCTGAAATCATGTAGACATCTTCCTTTAAAATCTGATTCTGTTCAGCAGCAATCGTCCCTTGTTTTATTGGCATCATTTACCAATGTTGGCCGAGTATTTAGCCGGCCTTTCTTCGTGCAGTAAGACAAGATTACCGCTTTCCACCAACCACCACCAACAAAAATTACGGCTTTCTTTCAGAAAACTTAAAAGAGAAAGCAAAGAAATTTCCATAGAATCGAAGGAGAAACATATCACCTCATTGTTCAGCAGGCGTTTGGAACCGATATTTTCGCCTGCCATTCTCGAGCATGAAATGTTGCTGCTGCCAAATGTATATGTATGTCAACAGAATTTTATAGCATCAGTTGGTGTCAGTGGTTTTGGTTGTTTCGTCGGGAATGAGGTGGATATGCTATCGAAAATTTTATATCTTCCGACATTTGTAGAGGTCTTAAAATAGGAACCATTCAGGCGTGTTTCAAAAATGTTCGATAATTTATTCAAGCAATTATCATGAAGCTAATATTAATCATGATTTTTGGTCAAAAAAGTGGTTACCCGCAGTTGTAATGGGATCGGGGTGGGAGTTACCTACCGTGATTTTAGTTTAAACTGTAATGAAGTAAATATACTCGCGCATGCATTTGGCCAACTCCAAGACGAGCCCTACAACCACTTCTAAAACCCATGACTTAGCTCAACTTTCTCCTTACATAGAAGCATAAATCAATCGAAAGTCTATGACCTTTCTACAATCAAATTATCATAAAATTAGTCATCTGAAAACTAACGGTCTTACTTGTTAAGGAAAAACCACACAAACTATATACAAATTCGTTTCGTGAATAAATAATTTCATGACCATTGAATATCACTTTTCAATGGTCCTCTTCCTCGTCTTCATTGCATTGAACCACTATAGGTGCCTAGTGCGAACCCTGCGGTAAGCCATCTTCTTTCTTAGCTTATATGTCGTCGCAAAGGATGAAATCTTTCCGCATACCTCAATTAGCATGCACGCACGTTGCATTACCATAAAATACAAATTGAATAGAATGTTGGCGATCAAACTATGAAATTGAAATAGAAGGAAGACGCTAGGAAGAAATTGGACAAGATCCCAGAAGATATACAAGAAAAATAGTTGGAAAAAACAACATATACACTTACTCACCATACCGACCAATTGTCTTACCGGAACATATCGCGAGGATTGGGAGTGTGGAGCTACCTTCTAGTCTAGGATTTCGAAAATATCAAAAACGAATAAAAAAAAAATCGAACTGACCCCATGGAACGCGTATAATTCGTATAGTTTGAATTTCCTACGTACGAACAGGCAGTCAACTTGGAAGCACCATCTTCACTTGCGATTTGCACAAGGTAATTTTCATGTATACCGGTGGCAAAAAATGAATAAACGCGAAATTTCTCACAATTTGTACCTGAACAGACTTGGGCTTCGAAACGCGTTCTATTCCAGCTGTAAGATTTCGCTATAAGTGAAATTGAATTGCAGGAAATGCTGAGCATCTTTCCGGGAACGATAGGCAATTTAAATAGACAGTTCTATCACGCCCGGTTGAGGCTCATGGAAATCGGTTTCCTGGAATTTGATCGATTCGAATGCTATCAATCAGAAGAGGATGAAATGGTCAGAAACATTCTGGTAGATACTTTGATTTTATCATAATGATTTTACTACTTTGTTATTATGATTTTGTTCTATTGAATGTCTTGCGATTTACCTTCCATTAAAAAAAAAAACTCTTTCGGTCGTACGGTGAAATTTCGTTAAAAAGTCCTTAGCTAAGTTTGTTCAAATTAAAATAGATTTTTCGATATTTGAGACTGCTGTACCCTGGTCTAACAAATCTCTTCCATGGTCGTTTTTGGGACAATCACATAGGTGTACACCCATGGGAGTTTATCAACTACCATGTGTGTACACTGTGCACTGTACAGCCACGGGGTTTATCAATTACCACAGGTGTTTGATTTGGATAAGGAACAAAATTTATTTTATTTGATGATAAAAATAAATAAATTTATAATTTAAAATAAAATATGTTATTATTAACTTCTAAAACCCATGTTTGTGATACAAACACCCATAGTTACGGCGCTAACACCCATGAGTATGGCGTGTACACCCATGGCTGTTCCATGCGATATCCATGGGTGTTTCTCGACATATCCATACATATGAATGTACTATTATGGGTGTTTCCCGAAACACCCGTAAATATAGTTGTTAAGTAAGATTAGTTTATAACCCATGCGTATGGCGTGTACACTCATGGCTATTCCATGCAACATCCATGGCTGCTCCATGCAATATCCATGGGTGTTTCTAGACATATCCATACATATGGATGTACTATTATGGGTGTTTCTCGAAACACCCATAAATATGGGTATTGGGTTAAGTTATTTTAGGTGGGTAGCTATTGTTGAAGACGATCAATTTTTGCTCAATGGATTAAAACTCCATCTTTGCGTCTGTGGCTGTGCATCGAGCTAACTTTTGCGTTGTCCTAAGAAAGAGTTTATCTGTTACGCTGCACGGGCAGTAGGATTGCTTAGCAACCTACAATAAAGAAGAATGTGCGTTATGACAAAGGTTTACACCCAGTTATCCATTGCGGATTAATTCTCATTTCTTACCAATGGCCTTCTTGTACATGTAAAAGGCGGCTAGCGTTAAGAACAATTTTAAGGTGTTTAGCTTCAGTTTTAAGTTCGAGTACTCTCCATTTCTGGAATTGTAAATGGTAAATGGTGGTATTGCTGTCTTTCCAGTGAAAGGAACCAGTTTGATTTTAGTGAGACTCACTTACAAAGTACAGCTGTCCATTTATGCACTTTTCGTAGTGAAAGTGCTGCACTAGCGCAGCGATAGTAGATTGTAACTTGTCAGATACCAGTATTTCTAGATCATCTGGCATACGCCCTTTCAAGTCGAGATAGAATTGGAACGAAAACTAAAATCTGATCATTAGTGGTCAAAGAACTACCTACCTCTGGTAATAAATCGAGATATGTCATTCTCACCAATAGATGCGTGTATCACCAATAGATGCGTGTATCTACTTTGGAGCATACAATCGATCCAGTTGATAATGCCCGGTTCGGCTGCTGGACTTAGCAGGGTTTGTCAAATGGCACTCCTTTCAACGTTGTTGAAGGCTCCTTCAATATCCAGAAAGGATCGCATTGTGTATTTTTTTCTATGCAGCTTACTTTCTAAGGACCTTACTACCTCATGTAGAGCGGTTTCCACCAACTTACCTTTATTGTGTACGTCTTCTGTTTAAGAGAGGGTATTCGCTTCCAAATTTGACCTAATGCAGACCTCGAGCAATCTCTCTCTATCGTCTTCATTAGAAGAGACATTAGGATAATGGGTCTAAAGTCATTAGCCGTAGTGTAGCCTCGTTAGTCTGCCATAGGTTTGAACATTACTTTAATCCATCTCCATGCCATTGGAACACACGAGAGTATAAGAAGCTTTTCAAAATTCCTAATAAGTAAGGTATGATTGCTCCAAGAGTGCTCTGAAGCATTATGGATAAGACTTCATCCATTCCTGGTTGTATATCGGATCAATTATCCTATTGTCAGCGCATTATTCTATCTCCTCCAATCATCAAAAGTACAAAAACTCGATCTTGGCTCCAACTACGGTTTCGTTGGCAACTAGGTCGAAAGGATCTAACCGTCCTTTTACATGGCCCTGCAGAGCTTAAGGAGCTATAACTCTAATTTCGATAGGTATGTACCTAAGTAAGTTTTTAGGTCATTTTGTGTAGTGCCAACATCGCTTCATGTGTCTACTACACTGTTTGAAATTTGACAAAAAATGCGACTCCATTAGATCGAATCTCTCGGTAAAATGATTTAGTGATTAAAAGGCGGGAAAGAAGTCAGGTGCATCAATAATGTGCCTTAACTATCCACCATCAACTACAAATAAGACAAGCAATCACTTTCCGGAACTAAACTTAATCAGCAGCAATTAGTTACCAACTTCAGTAACAGTTAAGTAATAAAAAGGAATAACTGATTTATTCCATCGCAACTATAAAGAACACCTTTGTATGGTGAATTGAATATAGCAATTCATCTAACTGCAAAAGCACTTGCAACGAACGTTCGCTTCCAGATGCCGAGCGCATCTCTAGCTCTAGCCTAGCCAGATCTCATCCTTCGATCCGAAACAGAATAATTGATTCCTAAATAATTGCCCACATGAATAGCGCGCAACATTATCGAATAGTTGCGCTTATAGTTCTTAAGCTAGTCGAAGTGAAGTGATGCGCCTGGGACGGACCCCATCAGCCATCATAGATGTCAGTTTGATGGCAATCAATTAGACGAATGCAGTCAGGGTTCTCGGCATCATCGGTTCCATTATTAGTGGGGATTCGATACCTCGAAGGCATCAATTTTCCAACCACTGACAACCAAAAGGCCAATCACAAATGATGAGGAAGTCGATCTGCGCGATCTTTAGCATCGGTTGCGCGCGCATCAGACCAACGCGGCAAATATATGTTTGTCTTTAACGTAGCCGTTTTCTTTGCAGGTGTCCATTTTTCTCAAGATTTGTACACAAATCGTATATATTTCCCGTTCGGGAATTTCAGAAAACTGTAAGCGCCTCTTCTACCAACTCTAGTGGAGCAAATGGATTATACAATGGTCAGATATTACGGAATCGAGCATCTTTTCGTCAGGTATGAAGAAGAAGAAGAAGATCGAAGAAAAAGAAAAGAAGAAGAAGATCGAAGAACAAGAATAAGATACAAACAACTGCAAGGAAAAAGTGCGTTTTAACAAAAGACCACATTATTTCGTAATGCCGAACATTTGCCTTCATAGCGTTTCGGGTGCATCACATCTTATTGAAATCAGAGATGCAGAACGTTTTATTGTATGGAGCAGATTCTTTAGGTTCTTTTGCTCCCTAGAAATGGAATGCAATGAACAGTTACATTCTTTTGAACGCATACCATTCAGATTATGGACTTATGTGTGTATAGCAACAATTGCAGTTGTTATGCAAGGGTATAATAACAATAAATTAAGATTTAATCGAGATGATGGTCGAAATAGAACGTACAATCGATTTGTAGGTAATTTTAAGAAGATTTGTAAGAAAAGGTTGCTGTAATAATTGAAATAGGCCATCTTCTATTGAAAAGAATCTGAATTTTGACAGCTAAACGTCATAACTCAGTAGTCTTTATGGTTTTAGTCTTAGATATCATATTTCTTATCATTCTACATCATTAGATAGAAAGAGATATCAACAAGATGGAAATGGTTTAGAACCATGATCTTGTTGAACTACGTGAAAAAGCCACGCAAATATCTGAGATCACAAGATCAATAGAGGTTCTAGAATAGAGCCTTGTGGTACACCTTTATTTATTGAACTGAAGTTATTTTGTGAAGTGAAGAAATTGCACTCACTGATTGATTTCTATTGCATAAATACATCCATGTATTATCGCTAAAATGTTTATGGATAATCCATAATTAGGTACAACCAAGTTTTGTCAATACAATTTGAAAGTCAGTTGAGTTACATTGTTTTGAAAAGCCAAAAAGGAAGAAACAGCAGTTTTTTTTGTTTTGAACATATGTTTTTAACATTTGTCGTTTCAGTGGAGCGCCCTGCTTTGCAGACTGATAGGTGGCCTCGGCTTGGGAGGTCCTACGTAGTAGTGCGATCCAGGGGTTCACTGGGATTTGAAGTAGAACAAAATTCGATTAAAATCAATAAAAATAACAAAGTTTTGTTTATTCGCATTCATATATCGCACTATTGGCAAGGCTTCCTAATTTCGTCACTTACTCGTTTTATTTGCATTCAATAATCACACTACTGGCAACACTCCTAGCTTTACAAACACTTTCGTGTACAACTGACCATCGTCCCGCTTTCATAGTAGAAAAAACTTATGCGTGACCAGCCCGGCGGGACTTATTAGCGAGAAAAACGCAAAAAACAAAATCAAGTCGAATTTTGTGGTTCTAGAGCTCCACTCTTTCGGCCAGCGCTACCTCCCCTTTTACCCGATTTTCATTCTGTTTGATTTTTTGAGTTGCTGGTTATCTCACCTTTATATTGATATGTGACACGTGACTATTAGAGAAAACGGTTTTTCAAAAAATTGATTTTTTCACCAGAAAACGCAAAAAACAAAATCAAGTCGAATTTTGTATTTCTAGAGCTCTACTCTTTCGACCAGCGCTACCTCCCCTTTTACCCGATTTTCATTCTGTTTGATTTTTTGAGTTGCTGTTTATCTCACCTTTATTTTGATATGTGACACGTGACTATTGGAGAAAACGGTTTTTCAGAAAATTGATTTTTTCACCAAAAAAAATGGGAAAAAACACAACTTTTCTGAAAAAAATGCTAAAAACTCGAAATTAATATAAATTATACTGCATGTGTTGAGTCAAGGCATTTCCAGCATATTCAATGGTTGTGTGAGTGGAATATTCGAGAAGTGCGTGGAAGTATGTAGAGGTGTGCAGAGATTTCAGCGCTTTTCCTACTGGATATTGGGCAAGGTTTCTCTGTCATAATAAATGTGTTATGCGGGCTGCCAAGGTACCATGTAACAGTATGTTACAAACTTCTGGGTCACGATTTTTTTTTTCAACTGAATTAAAAATACATTTGACTGCATCGTTTTCTACCTGAAATCGTCTACCAGCCTTAAGTCGACCATTTAGTCATTTCCTATCAAAGTTGTCAACCTTCCGGCCAAGGTACGATAACGTCTAAGGCATATTTCAATTAACCTCCAATTCATCCTAATGACACCATTTTCTCTTTTCTCGGCAAAAAATTTCAAATGTTGTAGCGCACTAGATTTTAACTAGCCGCGTTCAACTCCGTGTTAAATAAAGTGTCGGTCATTAATCAAAAGCGTGCGCATCATTTGCTTATCTCGCGTAAGTCTTTCGTATAGTTCGCACCTACTTTTCGCCTAATCCGGAAAGTGCCATTACTTCTACGAGTTGACATAGTGCGGTCGGTGTCTTAGACAAGAAAACGGGCAAATCTGGGGCGCAAATTTTAATTTAGAAGTTAATCGCGCAATTTTGTGCTCGTCTTTCGAGTTCAGCAGATCGGAGACATGATGAAGATCACTTTTTTTTAGAAAACTGAACCTTCTACTTCCAGCCAAAGCGGAGCATTTCAAATTGGAAGTTCGTTATACTTGAGTTGTTGATTAGTTTGCTAATTAGGCTAGGTGTTTCCGTTAGTGCGGTTGCTGTTTATCATCTCGGTGCAACACGGAACAGAAAAGATAATTAGCAGTCATCAGGTGTAGGTCTTGGACTTCCTTAAGCACTCTTGAGTCACTAGATTGGACTATGGTCTGGACTACCCGACCATAGTGGTCCACGATGGATTTGATTTTAATTGCATGTGACCCTTGTGGATTACGGGCACTAATTAGTACTGGCACTAACACCACTCTTTCTAGGTAGAGTCCAGTCAATGTCCCAAAATTGTTGTAAAAGAGCACTACATTACCTACAAAAAGGCGATTTTGAAATTCGGGTGTCCTAGCAGCGCTAGTGTAAATATATGTGAAGCCATCAACAACTGATATTTCGATCCTGTGAAAACAAATATCAAATGGTTGGAATGAAATTTGTTTAAAATAATTTCATCATCATCAATGGCACGATAGGCCTAATCGGGCCAGGGCCTGCAGGATACATTGTCTGAAGTCATCTCCCGCATCCTCCAATTTGTGCATGTAAGAAGCGATCTGCAATCTGTCTCAACTGAGTCTGAGAATATTATATGATAGTTGATGCTGTTGGCTCGTCCGGATACGCCATTCAGTGCCTTCTCTTACTGGTTCCAAAATTCTTCGAAGATTTCGTCGTTCAAAAGTGTCTATTGATTTTTCAGACGCTTGGGTGAGAGTCCACGTTTCGCTTGCATATAGTAGCACAGGTCTTATTATGGTCTTGTATATGCGAAGTTTGACTGCCTGTGCACTTTTTTCAATTTTAAGATCGGGAGAACCGTGAAATACGCCTTATTTGCTAGTGTGATCCGTCTATTACAAGGTATGATCCCAAGTACGAGAAATGATCCACATTCTCCATGATCGCCCATGGTCATATTTTGTCTGGTTGGCGCATTTCTTCTTGTTTGGATCATGAACTTGATCTTATTCTCATTGACCCTTAACCCGACATCCTTTGCCGCTGAGTCTAGATAGTGGAAGGCTGCCTTCGCGTCTGGAACAGATCTGGCCATGATGTTTATATCATCCGCGTACGCCACTAATTGAGTGGACTTGATTAGTAGGGTACTTCTGGTATCATTTCTGATGACATATTCCAGAGCGAGATTGAAAAGCATGGGAGCGAGTCCATCTCCCTGCTTCAGGCCAGATTCTGTTCGGAAGCTTTGGGTAAGCTCGTTTTGTATCCTTACTTGGGATTCAGTGTCAGTCATGGTCATTTTGGTTAATCTGACGAGTTTTTATGGAATTCCTTATCTTATACTCGTATAGTACATTCCGATCTATACTATCGTATGCCTGTTGTTGTTTACGATAATTAAACTTGGCCAATTATTTTGAAATAAATATTTTATTTTTCATCGACGATCACAAAAATCGCAGCCTTGGGCAGAGAGAACGGCTCGTTTACATTCAGACCACCCAATTGCAGCTTCCTGAAACCGATAGGACCAAGGAGGCGTCATAAACATCGCTCAAATATGCACTATACAACTTCTTGTCTTGACTTTTACGACTTTCGTCAACGAGAAATGTTCATAAATTTGGCATTAATCATTAGTTTAGTACTTTCTTGGTCCGGTAGTATAAGCGCGAAATGGTGCCTTTCATTAATTATAAGCTTCCGTATGTTTTCCATTTATTTTATGGATTTAAAATTTACAATTTTGCAGAGAAATATCCCATAAACATTAAAAAACTTATATTTACTGTTTTTTAAACTGAGACACCTGTGTCGAACCCATCTAAGAGGGTGTTTCGGTGTTAGCGCGTATTCAGGAATTCGGTGGGGCATCTTGGATTGGGCACAATATTGAACGTGAAGAAGCAGCCCTCGCGGGTGCTATACGGAATTGAAGCCATGTTAGAACTTACTTTTCTAGCAGTTACCAATGCTATAATTGACCACACAATGTGTGGAAATTAGTAAATGAAATGGATGGTTTACAATAATACAAGGCGGCTAGTACATTAGTCTATTAGCACTGAGGTTTTGAGTTCGAATCTCATCAAGGAAGTGTTCATAAAGCAGTATCTGTGGCTTACGAGTAGAAGAGCGCTATATGTGACATAAGGGGTCATATAGGAACAAAAGAAAAAAATGAAAATTGTAGTCAGACGACCTGAATAATAATTCACATGCTACTAACTTGAAAGATGGGCAACCTGTACCCAGGAGCGTTGCCGACAATAGCAGCAGCCTTGCATGGACAGTGTAAAATAATGTGAGCTGATTTGGTGTTGGCAGGATTCGATTGATATTGTGACATAATTACATGATAACGTCGATCGAGACTGTTCCAGTGAATAAGCTGCAGTGGAAGGAAGCACTCAATCTGTTTCAGAAATTTACGGTATCCTCATCCATTCGTGGTCGAGTTAATTTTGACTCTAGAACGGCCAAATTCAAAAAACTTTTGATAGGACTGCGTATTGAAAAGAAGGAGTTTACATTTTTGCCACGTTAAAGCTTCGTATTTGTAATGATCGTAAGAAAAATGAAAAAAAGACCTACCAACAGTCTCGGTGGAACTTTATTATTTTCTGGGTTGAATTCCTGGCCACGTTTAATGTTGACTGACTATTTTTGTAAGAATTGTTGTGTGGTGGGTCTCTGAAGGTGTTCTTATTACCAGAATTTCAATTTAAAAAAATTATATTATTAAAAAATCGTGAATTCCCCACCTTACAGAAAAAAACCAAAAATCGGTACGTTGATCAGTCGTCGAGTTATTTCTTCAACACCGTTGGGATATTTTCACTACACATTTATTTTTTTTTGTCTCACGAACGCACTTTATTTTCTGAAATTTTGACGATGCTAAAAATGTGCAAGATCTTAAAACACTTTGGGCGCAACTTTCTTATTTTTTGGGGTTGAAATCCGGAACGAATTTTATGGTTAGGTTGGTAGGACTGACAACCTAAAAAATGTTCCAAATAGTCTCCTAGTTACTCTTCAGGTTGCCAGTCGCACAGTAACCTACACCGCATCTCACCCTAAGTGGGTGTAAAGTAGTTGTGTGCATTTTCACGAATTCCGACATATTTCTTAGGTCTAATGAGGTATCGACTTGGTTTTTAGGCTTTATATATCTGTGGTCACAGGGAATAACTTGGTAAGTCGAAAAATGGCCAACATGGGATAAGTGTACTGTAGTCATCTTCCAAGACTTATACGCACTGTGAAGAAGTTGGCAACTCACAACCCTAATGGTTTTTGAGTTATAAGGGTGGGGGTTTCTTGGTAAGTGGTAAAATTGTGTTTGTTATCTGCTAAATCGACTTACCATAATTTTTCCGAGTCATCATTCACGCGAAAAATAAGATAAGTCGAATTACCTAGTTTTTCGCTGTGTATCTGTGTTGTCAACTGCATTTATCCATTTATTCATCGTGCCAGATTATTCCAAGTGAAGTGTATTGTTTCTATGCATGGCTATGCTAAAAAAAGGCGGTTATTTCATTATAAAAAAAACAGGATACCGAAAATCAAAAATTTTTATGGAAACCAGTGCAGTTGTTGCAATACTGTCAAGGACCGGGAAATGTATTTTTTTAACATAACCTTAAAAAAATAACCATTCAAAATAATAAATTTTAGAAAAAAGGGAAAACATTGTATTTTTGATAGCCTTCTCCTGGTTTCCCTTGGACCAAGGGACCTCATCAGTTTAGAAAAAAAAAACACATTCTCTATCTATTGCCTTTGATAGATCCAGCTTTCCACGATTTCTATCGAAACTTGGCAACCAATGATCAACCGCCAATCGATCCAGATTTGTTTCAAATCGAATAGGATGAGATTGACGATTAATCTCAAGGTGTAATTTTAATCTTAGGTAATAATAATTACCTAAGTTCCTTTCGGTACTTCATTTTAGGGATTCATTTGTATTCATTGTTTATGAATTTTTCCATTCATTTTTCTATTTGTAGCTTATATTTTTGTATCAATTGTAGTGGATACTAATGCTTACGTTGTTTTTTGCTATTGTTTCGTAATAAAAGTTTTCTTAACTGTAACGTTTTGTTTTAATGGTATTTTTGTTAACTAAATGAAAATACACCTAATTGACAAAATAAATGAGAAATAACAACAAAGAAACTTATTATTATTAATATAAAAAGTATGGGGAATAATCAGGTAAGTTTGGTGAAAAAGTTGGGATGATCTGGTGCAAAATCAGGTAACTAAACGTAAATCCTAAAAATGATTTCAGCAAATTAAAAATTTTTAAACCACTAGATTTCGAACGTTATTTGATCACATTGATGTCAACAAAATTAATTTTTTCAAAAAACTGGATTTACAGGAATAGTTCAATAGTAACAAAGTGAAAAGTTTCGTTTTTCGACTTACCTAGTTATTCACTGTGACCACAGATATAATCGGCTGAAAACCAATTTCAGGATTTTGCGATATTCAACCCCTGAGAGGGAATAAAATTGTTTTTTTTTACATTTACGGGCTTTATATAAAATCGCCTAAAAATCAAGTTCAATTTTTTTTTGATATTCAACCCCTTATAAGGTCTGTCGATATTTTATCCCTGCTTTTTTATTGAAATTGAAAAAATAAATAATATTAATTCTTGAGTAGAAGTCCGGAAGGCGATATAATTCGCCA
Source organism: Beris morrisii (assembly GCA_951812415.1). Taxonomy (NCBI): domain Eukaryota; kingdom Metazoa; phylum Arthropoda; class Insecta; order Diptera; family Stratiomyidae; genus Beris; species Beris morrisii. The sequence goes on along the minus strand of OX638313.1, from coordinate 105,828,881 downwards.
TTATTTTTCTGCATGGACTAGGTTTATCCTGGTAATGGGAAGAAGAAAGAGGAAGTCCTCACCTAGGGTGTGGAGTACCCGTGTAGTGGACTAGGACGTTCCCATGTACAAGTATTTGATGCTGCAAGGATAAAAGTAATTGGTAGGATTTAACAAATAGCAACTATCAGTCCTGTGGCCATTATAGCTTCATTGTTGTTTGTCTGGAAAGGAACAAGAAAGATGGTAATCTTCTCAAAGAATTGAGCGGTGGCAAGGTATTTTAATAGGGTAAGGGGAATTTTTCATTCCAGTTTTCCTATATTCGATTTGCAATAGTTGTTTCAAATTTTTCGAACAAATATATGTGACCTTTGAAGGAGGACCTGGCTTATTGTGATTTAAACTCCCTTCGATAAAATATTAAAAAAATTATATGTATTAAGAATACTTAATACTATATTTGTTCTTTAACGCGTTCATAAGTTACGCGCAATAGAATTAATCACGTCCTTGAAGGACTCTTGTACGGGAGCTACCAGAAGCGTGAATCTTAGAAATTGTATGAAACTTACGAAACGAACTGGTCAATGCTATAAATGCTTTATTATTGAAAAGTAATAAAGTAATATATGTAAAATGAAATGATATATAATTAATCTGTCGGTTGTGATTAGTTCCACCATCATTGTGTATAATAAGTGATGCATTTCGTACTAATTGCTTTAAGTTGTTCGCTTTGATGGATGTTAGGAAAATGCCGACAGAGAATAACCCAATCACCCGAATGTATTGTCGACCTACACGAAACCCATTTTTGAAATATACTCTCCACGGATTTTTTTTAACGTCGATTCGTTCCCGACCACGCCACGCCATCTTTATCATTTCCCAAAAAAGCATCTGATCAATGACCCTAACCAAAAGCGATCAGCAAGAACCACAACAACATCGAACATATCATCCGATTCTGATCCTGTCCGAATGCATTACAAATGACTTAACAAAATGCAACAAATTTTTATTTTGACACTCAATTAGTGTTTATTGAGGCAAAATGTTGAAAGCGTTTCGAAATGGTTCTTCAATGGCGTGCCAGAAGCCCACTGAAAGAATCACCTTCTTCTTGAGCGTTGTCGTCGTCTTCTTCTTCTCGTTCTCGAACTTGGTCAACAATCGTTGATGCGGTCGATCTGGCTTGGCTTGCTTGCCGCACTGCTGAAACCAATCAGCAAATAACCAATCAGTTTCAGTTCATTATCAAACTGACCGCGAGCTCAGCGGGCTCCCCAAAATAAAGTAAAAGAAAAAAAATAAGAAGAACAAGAAAACAAAAATATAAAGACGTTCGATTTGACGGGTTGTCCGAATGACAAAGCAACTGCATCCCAAATCGAAAGGAACGCCAACAACAATATTGGCGGTGATTGGAACAAGCCAAAATCCTTAACGAGATTGTGTTTTTATGGCCTTCCAAAGACTAAAAAAAAATCTTAATTTCTCGTATTTAGTGTGGATCGAAACTGGTAAAAGCAAGATGGCATCGATCGGTCCGATCCTCGTGTTAATAAGGGCAAGTAACTTTCGGCAACAACAAGTCGATCCAAGGAGTGCGTTCAGGGTGACTGTTGATTCAGCCGTGGGCCAGTCTCGTTGCTTCGTTAAAAGTCTTTCTTGACACCCTGCCAACTGCAAACTGCACATAAACATTTCCACGAATATTTTTATTTTCCTTCAAGAATTCTCCACTTGTATGACAAATGCCATGGTGTCATGCGTATTTGCACTTTTCATAACTCTCCTGTTTCACTTTTTTTCTTCTCTTTACAGATTGTGGTCATCTCTGATTCTCGGTTCCCGAATACCCCGGTCCACAAATTTGGAGTTTGAAGATTGCTAAGCCCCATGCAGTTGATTAATTTCTGTAATAAGTTGCAAACAAATAAATAAGAATAATAAATTTAAGAGATATTCTTATTTTTGTATAGTGAATGAAAAATGACAGGTCAGTGAAAAGTTTAGTGCATATGTTTGTTAAGAGAAAGGCCAACAAACTGAGAACACGACAAAACGATTTTTCATATTCATAATAAATTGCAATAACATACCTGAAGTTTGATATCCAAGAAAAGAAGGCTTATTTGACAGAAAACTAAGATCATGTCTATACGTACTACTTTCCAGCTTCGTTGTAGTTTTGGCTCCTACTCGTAGCTAGTTGGTGTTTAATACCGCTTAGGAATGGATTTAAAAAACCCTTTTTGATTCATGCCAACGCTAACATTACTTCTTTTACGTAAACAAGATCAAGGACAATATTGTTACATGTAAACCTGGTAACCGCGCAACTCGATCGTTTCACATAATGGAAACAGCAACAACCGAATACCTAGTTGCAAAATAACCCAATCAGAAGCCTAGCTGAAGTAAATAAGGCGAAACAACACGTTTGTATCCCCCTTCTTCGAATGCTCTCCAATGTACTAGAATCCAATGAGGATCAACGACGAAAAATCTCAAGCTCACTAGAACCCTCTACATACACCACCGAACGAAGATCAAAATCGAAAGCTCTAAAGCTTTCGAGAAGATTCCACACACATCACCGAGCGAACATTCAAGTACATCCTAGACTGCAACCGGCTTGTATAAAATCAGGCGAAGCTTTCAGCGAGGACATAGTAATTTTTATTAAGTCGACTGTGACAGCCAGCGTGTATACGCGACCGTATTGGTGGAAAGCGATCGATTGCGTGTGATCGAATCAAGCGGTATAGAAAAGCGGGCGGTATTGCCATATAGTGCGAATAATTGTGCGAATATAATTAAAGTGCGAATAAATAAATTGTTACTTATTTTGATTTTAACTGAATTATGTTTTACTTGAAATCCCGGCGAACCCCTAGCTCGCCACAATATTTTAAAAATTTAATTTTTGAGCAGTATTGTGATGTATATGGATGGTGGCACTATACACCTATGTGATATATCAAGAATCGTTTACGGTAGGTAGTTTGAACTATGTGCATATTGTTACATGCATGTGCTTGCAACAGTAATCTCTAAATGAAATCTTTACATGGACATTTCCAGAAAGATCTACGGAATAATCCAATATTAAATAAAGATTTACATTATTTTTTTTTTGTGAATGTTTTCACAGTACATGTTGAATTGAAAATACAAGTTTCCCGGGTTCAGTACTGTTATTGTTTATTTTTGCGTGACGTTTCGGACTCGACTGAGTCCTGTTTGATAAAGGACTCAGTCGAGTCCGAAACGTCACGCAAAAATAAGCAATAACAGTATTAAACCCGGAAAACTTGTATTTTCAATTTACATTCTTTTCGTATATTTTCCATTGAATTTACTCAAGGTCTTGCGACGCACCACATATGTAGTATAAAAGCGCAGTAGTTGCTGTTACACAAGGTCGCCTGGATAAAGCAACATCCGAGTGTTGCATTTTATTCATAGTAATCGTGTACAGCGGTGAATGCAAGTAGAATTTTAACTTGTAAGTACGAGGGTTGTCTGAAAAGTTTTCGACCTCAACATGAAGATGGCAGCACTCGTCAACAGAAGCTAGGGAATGTGTTTGCGCACCTTTCGAAAGATACTCACCAAAATTTCAGCCATTTTGGACGCGCAGTTGTTGTTTGACAATCGTTTGAGTAAGTCGATGTCAGTGTTTATATGAAAATGGATAAAATCGAGCATCGAGCTGTCATTAAGTATTTGTTTTTAAAAGGCAATACATCTACGCAAATCAAAGACAAGTTGGACGCTGTGTACGGGTACTCCGCACCATAACTTTCCACCGTGGAATTTTAGGCAGCTGAATTTAAATGGGGTCGTACCAGCTTGGGAGACGAGGAACGTTTGGGCCGTCTAAAAACAGCAATCACTGACGATAACATTGGTCAAGTTCACCCAATGGTGCTAGACAACCGTCGAATTAAAGTGAGAGAGATAGAAAAGGATATGTTCAAAGAACGTGTTTGTCACATATTGAATAAATATTTAGGCATCAGAAAGCTGTCCGCACGTTGGGGTTACGCGTTTGCTCACGTTGGACCAAAAACGTATTCTAATGAACATTTCCAACGCTTTGTTGGCGCAGTTTAAGTGCAATAAATCAGAGTTTTTTCGCCGACTAACTACTGTAACATAGATGAAACTTGGATATACCATTATACCACAGAAACAAAAATACAGTCAAAACAGTGGATTGCGAAGGGCGAATCGGCTTCAAAAAAAGCAAAATCTGTTTTTCGGCGGATAGTGTTAGTCATGGAGTTATCATAATCGATTATTTTTAAAAAGAAAAAACCATTACAGGAGCATACTACGCATCATTACTTGACAAGCTGAAGGCAGATATTGCGGAAAAACGGCTACATTTGCTGAAAAAAATAATTTTGTTTCATCAAGACAATGCGCCGTCTTACACATCAGTGGTTGACATGGCGAAAATCTACGAATTACGGTTTGAACTACTTGACCACCATCCTTAAGCCTATCTCGATCTCGATCAAAGTTTTGATTCCCATATGAAATCCATGTAAAAAAAAGTGATCAAAATTTTGCTTACTCGATTTTTGCGTTCCCTTACTGTTTGGTGGTACGGAGTTCGAGTCAAAATTTTGCTTCGATTTTGCAGTTCGCTCATCGACCAAAAGATGGTGCTGAAACCGTGGAGACCAATTTTCCGCCACCATTTAAATGATGCTATTTAATTTTGCATTGCGTTACGATAATTTAGACATCTCCTGATTTGAATTTGAATTTGTAATTTTTTTTTTAAACTGACTTTGGTTTTGTGATATCGAGTGCTTTTTTTTTGTTCCCTAAGCTAAAAGTTGCACTCGGAGAACAGAGATTTTCGTCAAATGTGGAGGCCATCTTCTTTGTAAACAATTATTTTGCAGAGAATGACGCCGAGTACTATTTGGACGTGTTAAAGAGATGGGAGCATCACTGGGAGAAGTGTGTAGACTTACAAAGAGACTATGTAGAAAAATAAAAATAGATTTGAAGAAAAAATATATTGTATCTTTGTTAGGTTGAAAACTTTTCAGACAACCCTTGTACATATACTGGAACCGCGAAATTGTAGCATTGCCAAGTGTAATAATTCAATTGCAGTTGGAGAAAGCAATTTGGTTTTATTAAATAAATCTTATAATTTTTGGTTGAACCCCTAACTCGAACCAATACTTTCCTAATAGTCTGTGCGTAAGGGTCGGTCAGAAATTACCCAAAAAACCAAACATAAATGGAATTCGTATAAAAATAAATGGCCAAAAACGAATTTTTTAAATTTGTTTGGGGGTTTGAAATGTAGTCTTCCGTTTCTTCAATTTTCCAGAATGGATTTTATGCTGAGAAGCGGTTTAGACTACTATGCGACTGATAACCTAAAAAAAAAGTTCCGAATAGCCTCCTGGTTATTCTTTAGGTTGTCAGTCGCATAGTAACCTAGACCACGTCTCACCATAAAATGCGTTCCGAACTTCTACTCAAAAAATAATAAAGTTCCGCTCAGACTGTTTGCAGATTATGGTCTAGTGGCAACCTTTTTTTGCATCCCAACTTTAAGCGCGTCCCTTCTCTGTAATTTTTACGTACAATAACTACGTGTTACGGAAATGAAAAATCAGAAAATTGTTCAGTTGAAAAAGTGATTACATCTTTTCCAATTTTAATTTAATCCTTTTTTTAGCACAAAAATGTTGCGATGAACTCATAAAGCAGGAAACATTGGAGTTATGATCTTGTAGTTTTTAGCGTAGATTGCCTGGGTAGATCATAACCAGAAAAAATCTTTATAGACGGTATGAAATCCTAGACAAACAAACTTGGAGGTAAAGCTATAGGTACCAATGGGTACTTTTTTGAAAATTCAATATACGTGGACGGTGGGGTATAAAACCAAGCATTCTCGACAAGATCGCACTGACTTTCAAATTAATAGAAATATAATGAGAAAAACATTTTTCATGGTCGATATCCAATCCACAATTCCAATAATCGTTTCCATTAGGTAACTATATTTATGATATCCATTTCCCTATCTGGCTTATCTATGCGATCAGCCTGATCTTACTGATCGTCAAATCTAAACGTTTCGTAAACCCATCAAACTCTTCAATCTCACTCACATGAGCACATGAAGAAAACCGTCCAATAACAATTTTCATAATCAACATCGGTTCGGGGAGGTAAAAACGCTGCCGAGAAAAAATCGAAAGGAAAATTGAATCCGATCGATTGCGCGATCATTGATCTTTTTTTTCACTTACAATTTAGCACGAATTCAATTTTACTTTCATCCAACGATCTCAATAAAGCAAATATCCGACGCGATCGAAAGATTCATCGAGTCGAGGATCGATCGATCGATCCAAGGCGCAAAAAAATACCAAATACGATAAAAGAGCAAGTGCAACTGTACAGGTAAGATCTAAGACGTAAGATAGTAAGTGCAATATACAGAAGAAGTATACAGAACAAAAAATAGAAGAAAATCCAGCCCACGACGAGCAAAATAGTAATACAGCGTATAGCTGAACCATAAGTGCTATTCTTGAAGCGGAGCAAAAGAAGTTATGAGGTCAACATTCGGAATCGATAGTTGCAATCCTAGATAGTCTTTGCCAGGCTAGATCTAGAAGTGTTTCGTAAAATGACTCATGTTTGTTTTCTAGAGAAGTAAACAAACGGGAACAGGCTGTAAATGTCGTAAAGTTGGCATTCTACATACTACCATACCTACTTACTATACAGACATGGACAAGTGCAGAGTGCAATAACTTTCTACCATCAATTCTGCAATCTTCACTCTATATATATATATAACATATTCAGAAAAAAACGGGGTGGGGGAACAGGTTTTTTCCTTTCGTCTACAGATGGCAAGTCTATGACATCTATCTAACTGAAACTATATTAAGTCTTATACTCAATGTTATTAGTATTACCCGATAGTGAAGACTTCGATCAACTGGATGTGATCAAAAACAGACTATACTTTTGCCTATTTCGCTGGGATCACTTTAAGACGCTCTGATCAACGCAACTACACTCCCATGACAAATTATAGAACATTAGTCGAAATATTGAAAATTCACAACGGTAACGGTATCTCATCCGTCAAATTTGTTCACTCTTTTCACACGTTTTTGCCCTCATATCTCATCCCCCAAATTTTTTTCACTCAAGGTATATATAGTGCATTGTGATTAAATTATAGCGAGCGAGGTAGGTATATCATAAAGGCCTCGATAAGTAATACTACCTGTTTTCGTACCGTTTTCGAAATATAAAACTTTTAAAACATTTTTTTGTCGTTTTTATTATTTATTTCAATAACCGAACCGTAATCACTTTTTAAATATTTTTTTACCATTAGAGGTCAAAGACAAGATTTTCTTAGTTGTATTATTAAATCGATCGTTTGTTATTTTGGTAACTACAAATTTTGTTTACTGTCATTTGACTAAAAAACGAGAAAGGTAATAAAATGTATTTTCTTGGTATTACAAAGCTTATTTATAGCCTTTTATTCGATGGTAAATTTATTGCTCTAGCTTCATTGGTTCTGAAGTTGTTCACTTTAAATTTGAACCATTTTCACAAATGTACAATTCTTTTTTTTAATGAAGTATACACAAAAATAAAATTCCCCTTAATTTGAACCATTTTCACAAAAATGAAAACCTAATACGGTTTTTACACGAAGAATTTTGAAAATGTTTTAAGCAGTTTTTGAGATAAGTCGTTACATGGTTGTAGCTCGCCATTTCCATGCACCTCCCCACTACTATGGTCCTGCCCACTTCTAATGTCCTGAATTTTTTTTAAACATAATCACAAAAATTTCTTTAGGGACTTTTGTACGGTAATTAAGTTGGGCCAACTTTATCTATATTGTGGAAATTATTTAGATTCATGACTATGGGTTATCTGTCAATTTTGTAATACAATAACCCATGTAGGGTTCCCCAGCACTTACTACAGGGCCATTGCTTGGGCCAAGTGCTAGCTGCCAAGTGTTGGGAGCCATCACTGGTTAACCTCTGTGCCATCGTTGGCCGCCAGTGTTGGCTAGCAAACTTTTACCCAGTCTAGCGTACCAGCTGTATGCCACGGCTGGGCCAATGCTGGCTGCCAAGCATTGGGAGCTATCACAGATTAATCTCTGGGCCATCGTTGGCCGATAGCATTGGCTAGCAAACTTTTGCCGAGTCTAGCGTACCAGCTGTATGCCATGGCTGGGCGAGTGCTGGCTGCCAAGTGTTGGGAGCGATCATTGGTTAACCTCTCGGCCATCGTTGGCCGGCAGCGTTGGCTAGCAAACTTTTGTCGTTAGGTACTAATAGGTAGGTAGGTATAATTCGTAAGGTAGGGAGTTCGAGAACGCATCGTAGGTTATTCGTCACCAAAAATGCGTTCCTGTCGTATGGTTTTTCTTCAAATTTTTACTAGGACAATTAATTTATGTGACAAAATAATTAGGTAAAGAGGAAATAATTCCATTTTCTTCCAATAAGCGCGGAGAGTATAGGAACTGCCTGCACTGGCGCCAGTATCGGTCACCAACATTTGGCCAGTATCGGTCTCCAACACAGGGCCAGTATACATCACCAGTACCGGGCCCAAGTTCATCATTCAGCAGTGATCAAGCAATAGGCCAATGATGGCCATTCTTCGCATGCTGGCTGCCATTATTGGCCAAGTACTGGGCCTATTGTACGACACTATATGGGAAGTGTAACCACTGGTTTTGAGGACTTTTGTATGACGGCTTCTGCATCATATTTAGGCCCCTCCTCATACAGTAGGAGGGAGCTTCCAGTACAACATTTTTGATCTTTGATCAATTATCTAAAAACAGGATTGTTTAATAATTTTTTTTCCTGGTCAGTATTAAAGACGCCAATTCAGTTACCTTTAACGGGAAGAACTCTTTTTTGGGTTATCTGATGTTTTTTCGAAATTCTCCACCAAAAAGGTGTTTCCACACTTCACCAATCCTTTTATTTCTTACGATTTCTTTTCCTTAGATATTTTCTTTCAATTCGACTCCAAATTTCGGTCAATTGTTGCTCAATTTTTTTTATTTCGATTTGAAGAGTGGCAAAAATTGCTAACATTTGCTTTCAAGATTTAGTCGTCCCAAAGTACGGCGGAGAAAATTACAACAGGACGCGGAAAATATAATAGATTTATTGCGACATATTGTGAGTTTTTTTCCACTTTTTTTCTCACCAGTTGGGATTCAGGCCAAATTTAGTTATTAAAAGTGGAGAAGTCACATTCTAGCCCAGCAATTTATTACATTTTGCACAGTGTGCTATCATTTTCCGTAAGAGTGTACTCTCGGAAATTTCTAAGACGTTTTGATCAACGCACCTACTCGTAAAGATCTCTTTTTGATGATCAGTGATCACCGCTGAATTAAAGCCACTAATGATTGGCGGACTCGGATTTGAATTCGATCGGATTAAGTCAAACAGGCATGGCCCTCGGCATGAATATAGGATAAGATATTAGCTAGAGATCTTTAATGAGATTTATGCGTCGGATCGGTAACATTAGAAAATTGTCTTAGACTGGACTGTGTATAGGACAGCCTGTGGTTTCATATGCAATAATGTTCGATATGCGCAATGCGCGGTTGATGCACTCGATCTAATGATCGTCGCCGGGGTGATCTTGTCGAGCAATTATTATGGATTGTCGACAAAGTTGAAATTGTTTTTAATTTTGCAATGACATGTTCAATTGGTTCGGTCATATTATGGGCAATTAACTTTTCTAAAAGACATTTACTTTTATGGAACCTAATTAGAAATAGTTGAGGACGAGATGGCGTTAGAGATGGGTTCTAGTCCGGTGTAGATACATTGTAGCGATATGTTGCAACCACAAAGATTGGTTTGACTTTGGTTCGAATTTATAGAGGACGTGGATTGTATTAAACGTGGGATTATTACCTGATTGTGATATGATCTAAATCATGACCTGTTTCCGGTGAAAGGCAATTTAATTTTTGATATATTCTTCAATAACAATTAGTTCAAAGCTACTACTACTTGAAGTATAACCCCAAATTCGATCAGACTCAAGAACTTACAGAGGTTCGGGTATGCACAAATAAATTTTCTAAATGTTTTGTTTATCGCTCAGGTATTTCTCTATCTAAAAGACCACTGGTGCGAATATTATTGGAGCATATAGTGCGAAACTTTTTCATGCTCTTAGAACTTCTTCTATCAGCTCCCTATCTAAAAGACCAATGGTGTGACTTTTGTCGGTGCACGCAAAACAGTACAAAATCCTTCTTAACCTGCCACCTCAATGACTTTATTGAAGGTAAGGGGGTGAGGAGTATTGTCCGGACCCGGTTTTTATGTCAAGGTAATCTATCGGAATCCATCTTCCTGGAAGGCTCAACTGGTGAAAAGTTGATCCCTTTAGGGGAGGAAAGCACGGTATTCCAAGCTGTGGTCCATGCGATTATACAAAACACTCATATGCTCAGTAAAAGGGGTGGACTGGTCATCTGTATTTATTTATTCAAACAGCCCAGCTGCCATTAAAATTTCCTTCACGACTTGTTGAGGAGTTCTTTGGGAAGCTGAAAAAATTAGCGAGATTATAATGCGTTTAGATTATAAGGTGGATGTAGCCTAGGTTCCAAGTCCGATCAATGCTGTGAAAAGGATGAGTTGGCACAATACTTTTTGTGGGAGTGTCCACCTTTTACTCAACCGCGACTGTCTACATTAGGCGTTATCTTCAAAGAGAGTGAGGCGTTCATAGATTTTGACCACGTGAAGAAGTCAACCCAGCTTGTGGAAAATGAAAGGACTCCTTAAATAATGAACCGGTTTGTGAAAGCGAACCTGTGGTTAGCAATTTGGCTTGCATACAATGAAAGCAAATGTGGACTCAGTCAGAGAATTATGAAGGAAACAGCTTAGGAAAGAAGGATGGAGTCCTTCCTTCTCCCTATCTACGGGATCACTGGTTCGAATTTTGTCGATACACGTAAATGAGTACAATGATGGACGCAACTAGTTGTGGGATCGTTTCTACATGTACTATTAACTCTTGTTACTTCCTTTATTTCCACGTGTACTTAATTGAAACTAATTCTTCCAGCTGTCTTTGCCAAGAATGTGCTTAGCTACCAGCGCTATAAAATATTTTGACTGTATACTTTACTCCCTCCTTAAAATCTATCAAATACGCACTAAGTAAAAAAAAAACAGAAAATATTACGCCTTACTTTAAGCCGTACATAAATTGAATCTTGCTGGCCAGTCGGTGCCTTCATAAATCAACTACCGAACGCTGAGAAACTAAAATCCAAAGAATTTTTCATTATTACGCTCATATAACCGTCAAAAAGTATAAATCTTAATTTAGATATCTTAAGATTTATCCACCACAAGAAGGCAAATAAAATTATTATCATCCTTGAATTTGATATTTCCATTGCGAGCCGGCATCCATTTAATAGTCAAGGATTCCATAAACGGGAATTTTTCTGAGGAGTTTGTCTTAAATCTTAATTCTGAAGATGAATGGACTAGTTCGAGTGGCAGACATAGCGCAAAGCAAACAAGCCAGCCCCAACCTGTGATATTGCTTGACCGCACTTTTGATTCCGATCATTAATCAATATTTTAATTCCGATTTCATTTTATAGGTAAATAGTGGAGCCCGAAGAAAATATGGAAAACCTATAAGCAATAAAAGGGTCTGAAGACGAAGAATTATCGACGACTATAACAACATGTAATAAGATCGAAAGTGCATTCTCTGGTGCGTCTATAATTCTTCGTCAAACAATATGTCGTCTTTAATGCATGTACAGCACAGTCCAGGTCGCTTGCATCTTCGGTGCCTTGAGTTGTAGCTGGACCGATCGAGTCAATTGATGACCTTTTTATGCGTACATCGTTTGTCAGATTGTGTAAAATTAATTGTCACTCATGGGATTCAAGCTTATCGCGTTCGGTTGCAGCGCTTGACATTATCTTTTGCGTGGACGGTAGCCAAATGCTTGTCTGGTGGTCAAGGTTTGAAATGAAGTTGTTTTTATACCCTAGATAAGAATTCGCATTTTTCTTCCAAGCCCTTTTCTTCTGGATTGTAGTGTCCATTTCCAAACACAATGAAGAAAATGCATCACTCCAATAGGTTTAGATTCTCGAGGAGTAGTTTTAATAATTCGAAACAGTACCGAGATATGCTGGCGCACGATATAGTACTGAGTATCAATCAAACTCACGATCACTGGAATGAATAGTACCACACTAGATTGCTAGACTTGCATCGACATTTTCTCGGTGCAGAATTTGTAGCAGCTACCATACCAAAGTCTATAAAAAAATTGGTTCGTCTTCCCACAGAAATGCAAGAAAACTCATACGCTAGAATAATAAATAGATAGAATAGATAACTCATAAGCTAGAATTTCGTGTCGATGATACAACTTCTTATTCTTGCGTTCAGTAGTAACTTTCTCAAATATCTCATATTTCTGATAGGTCCCAAACAAATGTCCATAAATTTTTCAATCCATTGATAGCACGAACTCCTTCAGGTTGAAAGTTTTGCTAGGAAGCAATCTTAGCAAAAAAATTCAATAATGTTTAGAGAAAGGTTTTTCTTTGCTCTTGGCTCTTTCTTTACTTTTGCTCTACATAAAAAAAATCTACTGGACTTGTACTGTCATCTGTGGGAATTGGTGTGGAAATCAACTACTGCAGCAGTGGCGGATCCAGACCAGGCTGTTGGGGGGGGGGCGGAAATTTTTTTAATTTGGCTATTTTGTTTGATCAAGTTCTGTGTGAATTTAGCTACATAGACTGCACTTAGCAAAAACGGGATCATATTGTTTTCATCTTATTATGGGTCATTCCATCATGAATCGCCAAAGTTGTGACCTTACCATTTCCGATTCTTTTGAAAATGTTTGTACGTGAAGAACTAGTGAAAAAATTAATTGAAATTCAATTTTTTGTTTCTATCTCATTTTTTAATTAACAAAAACAACAACAATCTTTAAACTAAGCCCTACTTTATTATTCAAGGATAAAAATTATCAGAGATATGAATTTTCAAAGAGGACTCGGACATCTTTTTTGGGAAATTTTTAACATACTATAACTAACAAAAAAAATGAAATAGAAACAAAAACTTGAAATCATATTTTTTTTTCACTAATTCTTCGAGTACACAAATTTTCAAAAGAATCGGTCACACTTTTGGCAATTCTTGATTAAACGACCCTTTTTCTATAAAATAATTGAGAACCACTATATTGTTCTTCGATTTTTTTGACCCCGATCTCATTGAGATCCCAAGTTAATTTTTTGGTATGTTTTGAAAAACAGTATAGCCTAAAAAATATAAAAAAATGAAAAAAAAACCCGTTTTGAGATATTCAGGGATAAAGGACAAAATCATTATCCTTGAAAAAAATTTCAGGGATAATTTTTATTGCTACAACCTTTCCCTTTAAAATAAGTCATATTTTATTATTCCAGGATAAACATTACCAGAGATATTCATTTTCAAAGAGGACTCGGACACCATTTTTGCGCAAACTTTAACATACTATAACTAACAAAAAAAATTTCAATTATTTTTTTCACTAGTTCTAAAAGTACAAAACTTTTCAAAAGAATCGGAGATGGCAAGGTCACAAATTTTGTCATTCTTGGCGGTTCTTGATGGAATGACCCTATTACCTACGGAATATCTTGTCTTGTAGACTTTTTATCATGATGCGTTTACACTCACCCTTGAGGCTCGCCTCGAGGCGAGCCTCTACCCCCATCAGGTCATTGCAAACCGGTTTTCGTCGGCTGTGTTCTTTGCTGTGTTGAAAGCAATTTACACTCAACATGCCTTTGCGGCGCAACTTGCCTATAAGTGCGAAATACGATGAGCTGCGAATTGTGTGGTACCACAGTTCATTGTATGAGTATACACATATGGAAGCGTGCGTCGGAGAAAAAGTTGAAGAATGTTAGACTCTTGCGACTGCAGGAGCCATCTGATTGGTTGATTTTATGGTGGGGAGAGAGGCGCGCCTCAAACGTTGAGTGAATGAATCCACCATCATGGTTCTGTTCTGTGTTTTGCATTGCTCCGCAGAACTACAGTAAATGCTAATTACAATCCACATTGCAGTGGAGTAAAAAAAATCGGAGAACGGTTGAAGTAGGTATGTATGTTTAGAAAATTCGGATTTGCGGCCGCCCCCTCCGCCCCCCCCTGTATCCGCCAATGTACTGCAGGTGGCATTACTGGCGAAAATAAATAGAAACAAAAGAAAGTATGCAAACCAGAGTTTAAAATAAATGGTTAAATAATACAACAATAAAAACAATAAAATAAATAAGGGAAAGCAACAAATCAAAGTAGAAATTAGAAAATAATATTATACTTTAAAAATAAATTAAATTCAAAATAGAAAGAAAAAGTAAACAAATAAATAGCTTAAATTAAAAATAAAAATAAACTTAATAAAAAAATATGGCAAGACGTCAAAAGGACAGAAACCGACTCGGACCATATATGTATTAGTAAACTATATTGCTAGCGGCACTTGTCAGAGTCAGTATCGTTGTTAACAGCTGATTCTGAATTTGATAATTCAATATAGTGTTAGTTTTAACGTTACTGGGTTTTAATTTAATACTATAATATTTTTTATATTTTTTATAATTCAAATAGTTGGAACATTTAAAAAATGTAACACCATTTTTCACATTATTATTGTGAAAATTATGTAAGTGCTGCTAATTTGAAATTATGAACAGTACAATTTCTTATAAAACATATTTTTCGCAATTAAATATTTTTATTTACAATGTTCAAATTTCATAAAAACTTGATTTGTATTAAGATTTTGTACTCCCCTTCCTTGATTCTTTACATTTTTGAGACAAAATCAACAGCTGATTCTGAATTTTCCAATTCAACTCGTGCTTATTGATTTTGTATCGAAAAATATGACAGCTAGCAATATAGTTCTAATACATATATGACTCGGACAGACTTGTAAAATAAAAAATAAAATATAAAAAAAGCAATATAAAAAAAAAGAAAATGCAATAAACAGCCGAAAAAAAACAGGTAATTTTTTTTTTTTAATATTTATTTTTATTTTAAAAAACCAATACATTAAAAAATTTCTAAAAAGGGAAAAATATGGAAATGGTGAAATAAAGGAAACCATTAGAATGGACCTTCTCGTCTAGATACCTTCTATACCCCTCATTCCTCTCTTTAGGGGCCATATTCTAATATTTTCTGAGAGAACAGATATGGCTATGGTAGGGTACGTTAAACAGCGCACAACAACAGCGCCAGTCGAGTTGAAGGGAGTTTTCTCGGTCTCTCAGGACCGAATGGGAATCTTATCCCAATTTTGTCACCCGGGTAAGTCGGCGTGAAATTTTTGTTGTACAGGCATGGGTTTTATGGTCTGAAATGCGAACAATGTACCCCCCCCCCCCAGCCGCAGCTAGCCCGGAAGCCGGCAAGCACATCGCTCCAGTTTGCATTTCAGCCACCAATTCGGACGTAGGCGGAATTGGACCCCTGTTTCGGTTATTTCGACGGAGGCCTTAGAGTGGTTATTTGGATTTAAATAACCACTCTAAGGCCTCCGTTCACAACAAACTTTTCGTCAAATTTTGTTTGTCAAATATTTGACAGTATTGAATTCAGTCTCATACAAGCATCAGACAAATTGTAAATCGATGCACTGAGATAGATAATTAGAGCTACCTAAATATTTCACTTACGATCCATTTGCTAAACAGAGCTCTGAATGATTCGGAATTGTACTCACCATTGAACTAGGTGAATCGTTAGTGATTAACTTAGGGTTTGGTGAGGTACGACAGGAACTTAAAATTGTTGTGTATGTATAAATTTGCCACAGAGTGGTTGAACTATAAACTGGCATCATATCTGAAAACGTTTGGCAAAATTTAGTTAACTTGGTATGTGCGTAGAGAAAAAAAGGTGATTAATTGGTGTCAGAAGTAGAACTATACACAAGTAGAGTTATGCAGAAAACCATTAGGTTTTTCAGGCTGAAACCAGAGAAACTGTGTTTTTTAACGATTTGAAATTTTAAAAAAAAATTCTTTCCCTAAAAGCACTGGTGTTTTGAGATTGACTTTGAAATTGATCAATAAGCGCAAGTCGTGGATGTATGCTATGTCAAATCTGTAGGTGATTGGCATTTCGTATTATTAATGGCGTGAAAAAAATATTTTGTTTAAGTGCTTCATAATTTTTTTTTTTTATAAGAACGAAGAGTCCAATGGCATCGATAATAAATCTTGGGCACTTATCCGATCATCAATAATTTACGATACATCCACGATCCTTAAGCCCCCGAACAAACTAACCTAATTCACTCTCAATCTTGGCGGCATTTAATTAATTGAAACATGTTCGATGGCTTCACTTTCCCAGGCTACATTGCACAGATTTGTTGTAGTTGTATGTAATGTAGCCAGGTAGTGCTAGGTAGTGGCTGTAGTAAATCTATGTCATACTAGCCATGAATTCATTTTCTGTGTCGTTATGTTAACACCATAGCCTTGCTGCTGCTGCAATCTGCAATGTAGTCGTATGTACCGAATGTGTGTCTTTTTTTTACACATTTTCTTACAGAGAAGATTCAATGGTGCCTCTACTAAACTTTAGAGGTAAGTATGTTGCTGCACAAAGTGCATATGGTGTACAGGTATATTGTGAATTGTGCACTAGGCTGTAAGCATTCCTATTCCTACATAATATAAAAGACATGACCACATGCACTTCTTCACCTGCAGTTCATTATTAATCTGAAAATCTCTACAATGACTTGAATGGCATTCGACAATATTTTTCGTACAAAACAAAGTTATGTTCTCGTAGTTAGGCTATGGTACTGTGGGATTGAGGTTATGTTACCGACCGCCATCTTGTATATCTATACATATATCATTTCGTACTATTAGGCATGCGAGAAATGAGTTACTTTTTCCATAGAATGTAACCGAAGAAAGTTTTCATGTTTATCGAATCTGGTAGCCGGCAGTTTTACTATAAATAAAGCCCAATGTTTACTGGGTATTCACCGATTTATCCATGGTTAAATCGTTTGTTTTTAACTGGCGACGATTTCAGAATTTAGAAGTGTTCTGAGTTTTTGTACATTTTATGTTCAAGATAGATAGATAAATATATTTATTTCTTAAATTTAAATACAGTTCGATATTTCAGTTCATTTTCATTCAGAGTTTAGACGTATTGTCTTTACAGCTTTGGTGAAAACAGTAAGCACTAAGCAGATAAAAATTATATGTACACATAAAAATTATATAAATATATAATATAATAGTTTCCAGGGAAAAGTTATTAAAAAACCCTTTGATAGATTAAAAACTAAACTAAGAACTAAAACTAAAAACTAAACTAAGAACTATAACTAAAAAAATAAAAAGTTAAGATAACAATAATTCATTAATTCATTTGTTTATAAATGGAAGCTATCGTGGGGATGTCGCAATTTTCACATCGGTTTTTAAATCTGTTTACTATTTCTTTAATAATTGGATTTATTAATTTCAATTTTGCTTTTTCGTGTAAAAGACGAGTAGACATGTGCCAGGGTTCATTTAAAATAATCTTCAAGCACTTGTTTTGAATTATTTGCAATTTTTTGCGATGAACTTCAGCACAACTTGCCCAAACCGGAGCGGCATATGTGAGGATTGGTAGAAAAACTGATTTGTATAAGAGCAGTTTATTTTCTTGGGACAACTGGGATTTTCTATTAATTAATGGGTACATAACTCGAATGTTCTTAGATATAGTGGAGATAGTCTGTTCCATGTGGTGATAAAAAGTTAACTTAGAGTCAAAATGAATACCCAGGTACTTTACTGTTTTTGACCAGTTTATTGGCTCGCCAAGATAAAATCTATAATGTATTAAACATTTTACCCAGCTCCAAAAATTTTGGAACGAATAACTCAAAATTGTAAGAATCCGAATTCCAAATCCATTTACTATCTGCCAGACTCTTTCTATATTTGTTTCTGCAAAATTTGAGTAAGCTTCTGTACATCTTCCTAAACTAACCACACTAGTTTATGGGTGTTCTAGGAAGGTGTACACCCTTGTTAGTTCTTAGGACAATGTCATTGGTCTTCGTATTCCTATGCGGCTCTTCAACTACCACTACATGTATACCTAGCATGGGTGTACCTGTACACCCATGTACCAGACTCACATGGGTACAATTGAAACACCCATGAGGGTAATAGAAACACCCATGGGTATAATCTAAACACCAATAACCTAACTCCCGAAAAAATTTTAAAACCATATGTGGTACGGTTTTTAAGATATATGGTAAGAATTAATTTTTTTGAAAAATTGCTATTCCCCCACTTCCATGCTACCCCTCCCCCCTCAAAAATTTTACATTCAATAGACTCCACTTGTAATTCTATAACCAAATTTTATCTGCCTGTTACAATTGGTTCGGACGATATCGTAATCAGAATTTGTTTACCCCTCAACGACCTTTAAAATTTTAATCCTTGTCCAGGTTCCTAGAATGGCTTAAGACAATCAGAAAGTTTCAACCTTCTGACATCAACCGTTCAGGAGATATGGATTTTAGAATGTTTCGATCCCATCTTTCGAGCGTTTCGGATGCATTCCCCTCCCCCATCTCCCCTCCCACATTCTTCACCCATTCTGATTTTTTTGCAAAGGGGTACACTATAATAGTTCTAAACAAGTTCCAAGTTTCAGCCTCCTAGCATGTGCGGTTCTTGTGATCTAGAAACCAAAATTTTTCTTCTAAAAAGCTCTCTCACCTCCTATCTAACACCACCTGCCCTTCACCCCCCACCCCCAGCCCCAAAAGTTACTTCTTAACGTAAGGGTGTTTACACAATCTACCCTCCAAAAAAATTTTGCTTAATATCTCGACGGGTTCATGAGCTGCGCGCTTTCAATATTTTTTTTAACCCTGTAAATTCGTACAATCTACCGGAAGTTACTCTTTCGAATTGCTGCCTTACAAATGTTGTTAAAAATGTGGGGCTTGCATGCGCCCGAACTCGCGATAACTCGAAAACCCATTGATTTATGAAGCTAAAATTTTTTGAATTGAAAGAAGGGTTTTGGTATCCTTCAAATAGATTGGTTGCTGTGTATCGTTTTTTAACAGCAGTAATATTAAAAGTGTTTTCAGAGAAGGTTTAAGGTTGGACAAAAAAGAATTTGTTTTGGTTTTTCCGCTTGCCTTAACAAAACCTAAAATTTAGCCCACACATAAGATATCCCGAAAAAAGTATGAGTCAAGAAGATGGTGGCGTATGTAGCAGACTACTTTCAGCTTGATTTATGTTCGCCGTTGTAATTCCAGCACATGCCCTGGTTCTTGTATGCGACAAGAATATTCCGACTTCAAGACGGCCCATAAATAATTCTTTAGTCAGCCAATCATGCAAGCAACCAACTAAGACGAAACTCTTAAAAGACTCATGAAAATGTTCTTTTAATGAGAAGCATAAATCAAATTGCTATATGACCCTTTGGATGTCACAGGTGAATGTCAAATGTGGTGGACATGCGACATGTTCTGCTTGCCACTCGACTCTTCTTCTTTTGATATTTCACTTTTTCTAAGTGCACACAGGTGACAACCGTTCTTTCTCGCTTTTAATAAATAGACCGCGGAAAAAAGACCGACAGGTAATTAAGTCCAAATGAAGACGAAGATTCGCGGAAATCGTGCCAGACTTGTGACAGTACGTAGGGTCAAGAAAGCAGTAATGTGATGAAGAGGTTGTAGTAAGTAGACGGAAGTGGAAAAAAAATATATATACCTTTTTTTTTGTTATTAAGAAAAAGAAATTGTTTAAAAGAACTTCCAAGCTAAATAGAGGGGTGTGAAAACTAGTGGGTAGTGACGGAGGGCAAATAGATTCAATAAATTGGAAATAGGAGAGAAAAGTAGGTGATTAAACAATGCTGGAAGTTTAACAATGACGTGAACCAGATATTTAAAAGTCTTAAGCGTAAAAAAATTAGTTTTTGAATCGCAGTTTAAGTCATCCAAGCACCAAGAGTAATAATGAACCTTGAGACATAGAGTGTACGTATTTTCTTCGCAGGATACGACTTTAAGCGATGTACCATAATTTCAGAAGCTGTCTTTTATTTAAATATTGCATCCAAGTAAGTAGTTTTAGGTTTTAGGACTAGTAAACCCCAAAAAAGCAAAAAAAAAAAATTTCCGTCTGTCCGCCGTAGACATAGGGGTATTTTGCCAATTTAGCTTGCCAAAAGTCAATTTACAAAATCTTAAAGCAGGTAGAAAAAAGTATTTTATTATTTAAGTTTACTAAACAGAGAACTAAAGTCAACCCCTCCCAACCCTTTTTCGGCTGCGCTTGATGCCATAAGATTAGTCTGAACTTGACTGTTGCGACAAGTGCACGTATTTTCCCTGGCTTCCTAAGTGTAACCATTTCAGGTAAAAAGTAAACATTTTATAGAATTTTTTTTTTTGGAAATGTAATGGTAATGTTTTAGATGTTTAAAAAAGGATTTAAATTTTTTGAATCTTAAACAATATTTTAGCGAATTGTAAGGTTTTTGTTGTACTTTTGGGTCCGTCCCGGTTATTATTTTGATTGTGATTGGAAGATGGAAGTCTGTACAACATAACCATTAAGAAATTGGCCGCGCCTAGCCGTGCCATTTTGTATAACAGGTCAACAAACATGATAGTAAAAAAAAGCAAATATTAGATCAAAACTACTTTTCAGGAGTGCCAAAAAACAAAAAAGTATATTCAGTGACATATTCGACTTCCCCCACTTCAGAGTAAAATTTGAGCCACTTCCTGTTACCCGAGAAAGGTACGGTTTTTTGTGTGATGTGCAGAAATGAGTGTAAAATAATATGATAATATAAAATTAAAAAAAAAGATTTTTTTTGTCATATTTTTTTGCACCGACTCTCTTAAAGATATTTCTCGCAGAACACTTTTTATAGGTTAATTCAATTATACAATTTATTTAGACTAATAAAATGGAAAAAAAATAATTTTGGCCAGATAGATTGGCAAAATACCCCTATGTGCGCCGTACGCCGTCCGCAAAATCGCGTAGCTTCCAAAGCTGTTGAGATATTAAGATGAAATTTTTATGGTGGGTAGATTGGGTGAACCCCTACAATTGGTATCTTTTCGGATGGTGGGGGTATGAGGGGAGAGGAGAGGGGAGCGTTTTAGACGAAAAATTTTGGTTTCTAGATCTTAGGAACCACTTATGCTAGGAGGCTAAAACTTGGAACTTGTGTAGTAATATGATAGTAGATCCATTTGCAGAAAAATGGTCGATAGGGGTTAAGGGGTGTGGAAGTGGGGAGGGAAACAATGAGTCTGAAACGCTTGAAAGCTGGGATTGAAACATTCTAAAATCGATATCTCCTGAACAATTGAAATGAGAAAATTTAAACTTTGTGGTTATCCTTAGGGATACTTCAAGATTAGACAAAGACTAAAATTTTTAAGGGGGATGGCGGGGGTGGGTGTTGAAAAACTTTGGATTACAATATCTTCCGAACCAATTACACCAGGAAAATGAAATGTAGTTTCTGTATATGGGATCACAAGAGGAGTCTACTGAAAGTAAATTTTTTGAGGGGGGAGGTGGAGCACGAAAGTGGGGGGACAGCAATTTCTCAAATGTCATTTTCATATCTCAAGCATCGAACCAGATATGATCTTGAAAATTTTAGGAGTTGGATCGGTAGAGCTCTAGTAGGGAAAAAAATGTTGGGGGTGTGGCTGTTGGGGGAATGGTGGAAGGGGGTAGAAAGGAAAAAAATTCCGATTTTAATTTCTCGAAAACCGCAATGAATAGAAAGCTAAAAAGGATTATAAAGAGCCACTATAGAGACATCCTAGAAAAATAAAAGTTTTGATAGGGGTAGCAAGGTACGGTGGTGAGTTTTTTATATCTCAGAAACGGCTTATGTTAGAAAGTTGAAACTTAGTACGTATATGTAGATGTGCTATTAGAGTAATTAAAGCAAAAAGGCCAGATTTTTATTGGCGTTCAGAGGTTGATTAAAGAAATGTCTGTGAATCTACATTTTCACGAATTTCGTTCAAACTTTTAGACATGTCGAACTATCAAAGCAATCTTCTGCGGGCTATTTACATAAGCGTCTAGAAACGTTCTTCAATATTTTTCGATATCCAACCGCTAAGGGGGTGTAAAGTGGTTGTGTACATAAACACGAATTCTGATATATTTCTTAGGTATATTGAGATTTGGAATTCACTTTCACTTCTATAAGCTTTAAACATAGTCGGGGAAAAACCGATTTAAATATTTTTCCCTATTAAACCTCCTCGGAAAAAGTTTCAAATAGCCACCTGGTTATTCCTTAGGTTGTCAGTCTCATAGTAACCTACACCGCATCTCATCATTAAACACGTTACGGACTTCTACCCATAAAATAATAAAGTTGAGCCCAGTTTCTCCAGTCCTGCAAACTGTTCAATTCTTTCTATATTTTCCGTAAATTTATAAAAATGTGGAAGAAACTTGTAGCCGCTTCTAGTGTAATTAAAACAGCCATTTTGACCACTAACTCTGCGGAATTGAAAAATTCTATAGACAAAAAAAATTATTGGACAATTATAACTAAATTTTATTTGTGCCCATGATCTGCTTCATACAAATTTTTAGCATTTATAAATTCACAGAATTAATTTTTAAGAGTTTTCCCACCTTTCGACTTTGAGGACACATTAAAAAGTTTGCCAGCCTTTTAGGCGAAACATTATTATTTTTCGAATCAATACTCTGGAAGTGGTTAAAGTGGGTATGCTTTCATCACTGCCACATTTAACACATGAATAACGTAATTGGGTCATACTTCGAGGTTCTT
The DNA here is from genome assembly GCA_951812415.1 of Beris morrisii. NCBI lineage: Eukaryota > Metazoa > Arthropoda > Insecta > Diptera > Stratiomyidae > Beris > Beris morrisii. Next base: position 105,805,880 of record OX638313.1, on the reverse strand, counting down.
TGGAAAGTTATTTTTTTCACTAGATGGTGAAAATTGTGAAAATGTATGTAACCCGCTTGACTTATCGATTGAATATCTAAAAATCCTAAAATTAATTTTTAGGTGATTATAAAGAAAGCCCGAGTAAGTAAGAAACAATTCGATATTTCATCAGATCTATGATGTTGAAATTAGTAAAAAAAATGATTCGATTTCTTATTAGTCCTAAGAGATATGGCGGAATTCGTGAAAACGTGCACAACCCTTTTATACTCTCTTAGGGGTTGAAAATGAAAAAAAAATCTGAAAACGGCTTTTAGGCGATGATATAAAAAGCCACTTGAAGTTAAATGTTATTCCATATATTATCTAAGAGACATGGCTGAACTCGGATAAATGTATACAGCCCCTTTACACTTCATAGTTTTCGAATTTAAAAAAAAAATCTGAAATCTTTCTAGGCATTTATCTGAGAAACCAGTAGGGGAAAAATGAATTCAATATTTCAGAGGACCTAAGAAATATGATGAAATTCGTGAAAATTTGTGCACTCTATTTTTACTGATCATTTCCTTTGGCCAATTTCGATTTCAGATAGTTTAGGATCTGCATACACTACCTGCGAATATTATTGCCCGCAACTTTGGAGCTGGCATCTCAGTGTTTGCCTCAGGTGTCCTAACTCACTAGGAAGGGTGTCCCTGACTCTTGTAACATTTATTCCCGGGAGTGCAATTTTTAAATGGAATACTTCTAGGTATTCTAATTCTTTTACATCTAATATCCTTCTAGGGAAGCCTTCGCAATGACGCTGTAATATCCAGTCGACAATTTTCTGTGATTCCCCATCAGTTAAGATGTGTAATAGACAACTGATTGGTTTATGTGTTCGATTATGAAAACATATTATTGCGCTACAGATCCCCATATTTTTGAACGAATTGTTGACCCTTTTCTTATTTTCTTTTAAAGCCAGTATTGCACTGCATTCCACTATGTCAAATATTTGACTATTCTCGCTGTCAAATGCAGTCAGACAATATAATCGTCAAATTTTTGTATGCCACATTATTTTATTTGCTTTACACAAAGCCTATTTTGACGCAAAGAATTTGACAGAATTTTTCCTAACATTTTTTCAGTCAAATATTTGACAGCATGGCATACAGTGTAAACGGCTTAATGTTCCTAGCAGAAAGAGATGGGTTTAGGCTGTCCAGATATGAAGGAAAAGATTTCTTTATTTCGCGCTTTAGGAAGATCAGCAAAACTGGATGCGTTTACAGGATTACGGTATTTAAAAAGATTCCTCCGTGCTTTTCGTGTACAAGTTTAATATTGAGATTGTTGAACTAGTTATTTAGTAAAGAAACTGTGTTTCCTAGAGTAGAACGGAACATGCTTATGATTGAGTTTGAACTATAGAGTTTACAGTAAATAAAGCTCCTGTAAGTCAGAAGAAATTACATCATAGTTACACTAAGAGAACTATAATACTATACTGTTTCGAGCTAGCGGTTCGTCGAGCTTTTAAGTAAAAAACAATTCGTTTAAAATTGTACGAATAATAACGATTTATTAACTAGGACCGCTGCCCGATTTTATATACAACTTCACTGTTCGATTGTTGCTACCAATTCAAATCCTTTCGCGTAGAAACTAATCATCGTCTCGCTTCACAGTAGTAAAAACTGTGTCTAACTGCAAACTCTGTCGTGCTTTTATACTGCATGTGTTGAGTCGAGAGCTTTCCTGCATATTCGGTGGGGTGTAGTGGGATATGTTTAGATCCATTCCGAGAAGGGGAAAAGTTTTCGAGAAAAATGTTGAACTTTATAAAATTTTCCACGCCTTACTCGTTGGGATGTGGCCAATCGGATCTTTTTCTTCGCTTTCCAGTCAGGTATTGGGAGGTTGTTGTTTTTCTCGCTGGAAACTGTTCAGAGTTGTGCGTGTTGCAGGGTAGCATGTAACAATACTAATGTTTATCCAAAAAAAACAAATCCAGAGCATAGGTCATGTCTTGTCCTATGCTCGATATGCCACAAATTTACATCAGAATGAAGGATGACATGGAAGTTTCTGCACTAACAACACTAACATTAACAGTCAGATCAATTCAAACGATATCAGTACGTAGCGTACAAAAATAATGTACTTATCATTGAAAATCGTAAATTTTCCGGAAAATACCGTCCATGTACTACTCATGGGTAATGTGTACAAAAATTGCACTGTAACGTTTTCTTGAATCTTAATTCCTTACTTACTTACGAGGCACCTTTCGAGCAAAAGTATGTTCTGCCTTTTACGTTCAAACTATTCTCGTTTATGTTTAGCTCGTAAGATGTTAAATGACCTCCTGATGCTTCAACTGATTGTAATATGAGCTTTTGCTTATGTTTACAGTTTTTAATGTTGTCTAGTTTAGTTACCTTGGTCAAGGCTCTTCGTACTTTCTTACAGCGAAATAGTTATAATTCCTCGGTAGTTAGTTGTGATATGGTTTCAGAAAAAAGAACTAAAACACACACGCACAAACACACTTTTGATTTATTTCAAGTTGTTTATAGTCATTTAATCTTAAGGAAGGGTCGTATTTCAAACTAGTAAAAGATCTCATAACTTACTGCTTCTGTTGTTAATTGGATACACTCCCATGAATTTATGTGATTGAAACCTAAAGTAGCTTATTATGGAATTTAAATTTCCTGGGTAATAATGTTACGAGTATATTACATATTTCAGGCCAGTTTTTTTTTAAATCGATTTTACGCTTGACAAAGCATCAAATTGTGTCCAACCGAACAAATCATGTACACTATGAAGAATATAGAGACGATCGCATTATCTTGAAGTGAAGACTAAACCGGCTACCGTAGGTTTTATAATACCGAAGTTATTGATTAAGTAGGGTGAAGAAGTTTTGCATCTTTAAGACTCGTGCTTTTTATTTATTTTTATCGCACAGATTTATTACAGACACATAAAGTCGCTGTGAGTAGAAATATATTGCGAATGAAATACTTTTCTCTTTTTTCGAAATCAACTTTAACCTTCCTGGACCGATCGATTACAAAATATTTACTCCGAAAAAGTCACAAGTTTGGTTCTTCTCGGAATTAAATTCACTGCAGATACTCTTAGTAACGTATACCACCTGATAATCCCTTTCCCTATTATCGGCTAGCTAGGTATAAAGACCATTCGTAATGATTCACACAGTATACGTACTGTGTTTTAAAAAAATTTAATTTTAAATCCAATTTTTACTTGAAATTTCCAGTATATTTAATTTTTTCAAGTAAAAGTACACATTTCAATCACTTTTACACGAAATTACTGGTATTAGTACTTTGTACTTTTACACTGAACCGTACAATTTACATGAAAAGGCAAAATTACACAACATTTCGTGTAAAATTAACGATATTTATATATGAATTGAAAATTACGTTCTTTTTCGTGTAATTCCACTTATCTATTTGAATTTTACGACGAAAAACATATAATATATGAAACCACGAAATTGGACGCTTCGTTCGATTTTGTTTTCTACAGAAATGAAAATGAGACGTCTTCGTGCTTACGCGCGCCAAACCTACGCAGCAAAACCAGAATTGATCGCGGGTTCGATTCCTATCCATAGCCAAGGGTTTTATTAAGAGTAAGTAAGTAAGATTAAGAAGTAATATTAGAAGCAAGAAACAAGTGTATCTTAAAGAGTGCTAATTATTAACTTTTTTTAGAGTGTAAATTCAAGAGAATATACAATGAATTTACTGCTTTCGAAGTTGAAATTTACTATTTGCAAATTGAAATTTACTGACTGAAAATTGAAAATTACATTCAAATTGACTATTACATCCCAATGTAAATGTACTTGAGAAGGTATGGCATATTTGCCTACTATCCAAAAGATGTAAAATTCAATGGAATTTTTTTACTGTGTACGTATACGTTTAGATATTCTCACAATCTCAGTAAAAATTGTTTGCAACCGCCATGTAAACCGGTCTTAATGCCCGAAGATAAAGAAACCAGCCTAGTAAAATGTTTTTTTTTAATTTGTCGGGGTCTATCAAGCAATTTTACTTTCAGAATATCCATTCAAAAATCCATACTTAAGAGAGTATTTGTTGTTTATGAGAAATGTACTCTTGAACATTTTAAGTATAACATAATATTATATTTTTACTTTATTATTTCATTAATACAGTATTGTGATCGATTTTTAAGAAAAAAAATTTGCTACCCTGAAAAATTTTTTTTTCACGTTTCATGACTAGTAGACACGAAAAAAGCAAAAAAAATGTCAGTCCGTCTGTCCGCCGTACGTCTACCGGTGTACGCAAATTTTTGTTTGAAGGGTTGTAGCACCCAAACCCTTTGAGCCCTTTGGGTAGGCCCCCTGAAGTCACCAAATTCTTAGGTGTGGGGGTAAGAGGGGGAAGCGTTTTAGACGGACAATTTTGTTTTCTAGATCTCAGCAACCGCTTATGCTATGAAACTGAAACTTGGAATTTATATAGAGCTTCAGTAGTGGACCCATTTGCAAAAAAATTGCCGATATGGGTGAAGGGGTGAATCAGTGGAGAAAAAATAATGCATCCGAGACGCTCGAAAACCGAGATTAAGATATTCTAAAATCCATATCTCCTAAACTGTTAATGGCACGAAATTTAAACTTAATGAACATCTGTAGGTATACTAGGAGAATAGATCGGAAACAAATTTTTTAGTTGGGGCAGTGGCATGCGGGGGTGGGGAGTGAAAAATTTTAGATGACGATATCTCACGAACCAATTGCACTAGAAAAATAAAATTCGGTTTCTGTATTCAGGTTGACAAATAAAGTTTGATGAAAGCAAAATTTTTTAAGAGGGAGGTGGAGCATGAAAGTGGAAGGGAGAAGAAAAAAAAGTAAAAAATTACGTCTCATATCTCAAGAACAGTGTAAGATAGATACTTAGAATTTTTACCAGAAATAGACCTAATAGATCCGTAGCAGAAAAAAAAAGTTTGGCGGTGGGCGTGTAGAGAGTGAGGGTGCGGGAGGGTGAAAAGGAAAAAGTTCCAATTTCTATATCACGAGAACCTATAATGATATAAAACTGGAACTTGGTATTTGAATAGATCTGTAGTAGTAGCATGTTGGAAAAATATAATATTTTATAGGGGTAGTATGGTACGGGGGTGGGGGGTGTTTTTCCTATCTATAGAACGGCTTATGCTAGAAAGTTGAAACTTGGTATGTATATGTAAATTAACTAGGAAAGTAAAGTAAGTAAATTTCAAATATCCATTGTCGTTTGAAAGGGGGGCGAAAAAAATGATCGGTGAAAATGGAAAGCATATATTTACACAATTTTCGTCATATCTATTAGGTCTTTCCAAATATTGAATTCATTTTTATTCCGCAACTTCGTCATATAAATACCTAGAATGTGTTTTCAGGATTTTTTGAAAATCGACCCCTAAAGGGGTGTAAAGGGGTTGTATACTTTTTCACGAATTCTGCTGTATCCCCCAGATCTGATCAGATATCGAATATCTTTTTACTGTCATGGGTTTGCGTAATAACCGCCTAAAACCGGTTTTTAAGTTTTTTCCATTTTCAGCCCCTAAGAGGGTATAAATGGGTTGAACACGTTTTCACGCATTCCATCATATCTTTTAGAAGTGATAAGAAATCGAATTGGTTTTTACTTTCTCGTGTTGTTTTCATATTTATTTATTAACTCCTTTCAGGATTTTTGGATATTCAACCCCCAAGTGGGTGTAAGGGGGTTGCATATTGTTGTATTCGTACTTATTGCAAATAAATTTCGTTGTGGTATAAATTTAGAGTTTCAATACACTACGATGTATATTCCATTTGTTGTTAAAATTATCTTTTCACAAGAAACAACTCGATCACCAATGGAAATCAACAGTGAAATATTTATTTTAAAATAATTTAAATTAACTTTTACATAAATAATATTTATGTTATTTAACAATGTTGTAGGAATTATTTTAAGGACCTTTCTAATCGAAAGCAATATTAAAAACTAATAAAAATTTTACTTATTTTTCATACGCGGGTTACTTGATCACTTAAATTCACAATTTATAACAAGTTCAAAGTCCCCGACTTCTTTGATTCGAAATAGTGCCGCGACGTGCACTACAACATGTTTTCACAGATTCTTACATATTGCTTAGATCTGATGATATATCGAATTCATTTTTACTCCTTAAGCGCCAAAAAGTCAATTTCAGTTTTTTCAGATATTCAATCCTAAGGGGTGTAAGGGGGTTGTATGTTTTTCAAAGCTACGACATATTTCTTAATCCATTTCTCAAATTTTCGATATTCAACCCCCAAAGGATTTGCATATGTTTTCGCAATTTTTGCAATCCCTTAGTTCTGATGAGATATAAAATAGGTAATTACGGCATTTGATGTAATGCCCTTAAAACCAATTTCACGATTTTTCGAATTTCAAGAACCAAGGGGATGTAAAGGGTTCGCTTACGTCTTCACAAATTTTTCAAAATCCCTCGTGTCTCAGGAGATATCAAGTTGCTTCTTATGAAATCGTTTAAAAACCTGTTACACAATTTTTTCGAAATTCAAACCCCAAGTGGAAGGAAGTAATGGATTTGTATACGTTTTAACAATTCGTCATATCTCTTAAGTCAGATAAGGCAACAAATTCGTGTTTACTTCTATGGGCTTTTAGTGTACATAATATACCGAAATTCTAATAGTCTACACGGGCTTTTTAATGTTTAATCGGCTAAAAATCTCTATTTTAAATATTTTTATTTTAAGAACAAAATTGACTTTCCAAGAAACGTCATAGTCTCGAAACAACTGATGATATACTCCGACTTTGTCCGCTCCCGAACTTTGACCCGAAAAATAATAAAGTTTCGCCCAGACCATTGGCAGTTTTTTTTTATTGTATAGGCATTTATGTTCCCATATTTATTATTTGTCATCTATTGTTGTAAAAAATTGGAAATACAACTAAAATATGTGTCAAAATCGCGTTACACGCGCGAAGAAATTGGAAAAAAGACTATCAAAGCAGTGCGATTAGAGTAATGCGATATCACTTTATTTGGTTGGGTGCGTCGCTTCAACTAACGCGCGTGCGTCGCTTTGATTAACGCGCACGCGTCGCTTCGTTCACTCTAATTACACCTTAAGTATCAAATTAATTTTGTTTCTTTAATCCTATACTCCGTCATTGTCACAAAAGAACCATGGGCATGGGCGAATAATAGTAAGAATTTTATTGGCATTTTTGACTTTCTCCCGCGTCGCTATAGCGAACGGTCTATCAGTAATGTTCGACAATAGCGCCTTAATATCAACTTAATAAGGTAAGAACATCACGACAAAATCAACAACAAACCGATGACCACATACATCAAAAAATTCCCACACTCTGCATAGTTGCTTCTTTTTTTCTTCATCATCTTCATCGATCGGCATCTGCAAAGGAAGATTGTGCAATCTTACAGACCCCAAGTCATCTCCGTGCAGCCAGACAATGAATGCTCCGCCGAATGACTCTGTCGTGGCTCATCACGCAATCCAATTGCCCCGAACAGAAAAATAGAAATTGCTCGGTACGCGATGAAGTAACCGAAAAAAGTTATAAGCTATAGCAACCAGGTGAGGTTCCTATAGTTTACCTGTATCGCAGCTTGCAGTATACCTGACGCCGACTATCGTAGACTGAAAGCATTTTGTATACGCTTGGGTATAAGCATTTGACCTTTTTTTCTTCGCCTTTATCTTCTAGGCCTGACCGAAGTTGTGCAGATGAGCCAAGATCTTTTTGTAGCACCGTGTATACATGATCAAAATTGGCGGGTCTGAAGCAGCGGAGACACGCTTAGGACTTCAGCTTGTCTTCAGCTGGCCATATATCAAACGGACTAAATCTAACTAATCTGTGTCCAATTTATAAAGAACCTCCATAAAGCTGAAGACATTGTACTATGGCCTAAGAATTGAGCAATAAAGTTGATGAACCTCAGGCGGTAAGCTTGGCTTCCCTAATCCTCTTAATTACACCTGAACTTAAGCCATTTCCTGAATTGATTCGATTGTCGATTGGATTCTTCGGTTCAAATTTTTGCACCTTTTCTTTATTGGATAATCGCGCGACGGTGATCGGGCGAAAGGTGAGGTGTAGGTCCAGAGCAAAACTATCTCATCGGTATCGCTTCAATGCTGGTTATTACCGTAACAAATTGTACCACGCAACGTAGCCATTAATTAAAATTTAATGAATAGTTAGACGGGCCACACGTAAAAAAAGAACACAACATCCTCGATTTCCAATAATTCACCCGGTGGTTATCTGTGCAAATACCAACTGCTTCTAGAGCCCCTCTGGACAGATCTTGGCAAAATCTAGCTTCTAAGCGAAAAACAGCAAGCGGTTTTTGATTCCAAAGAAGAAAAAAAATAAATAATTTCATAGTTGCACCCACTGAATATCTTCGCACTCGTGGAATAATGAATTCTCTATCCCAGCTAGCGATGGTGTAAGCGTTTTAATTGAATTTTATTGTAGCAACAGCAGCAGCTTTAATCCAGAAGGAAATATGAAATTATTTTCCAGTCTCTGATGGTGTGTGTTTCTTCTGTCTTACCTACTAGATTTAAATTATAACTGCAGAAGTTCGAGCCTTCCTCTAAGGTCTAAACAGAAGGGGCGTACAAAAATCTAAGACTTTTACAAATTGCGCAAAAACCTCAATATTGAATGGGCTCCGTACACGGTTTTTGTTGTGCTCGAGTCCAGCCCCGTAAGAATTCATTCAATTTTACACTGAACAAACAAAAAGCAAAGGTAAGTAACCAATTATTCAGGTGGTTACCATTTATCTCGAGACAAATAAATTATTACCTTACTTTGGAGCTGAGGTGCTTGTGCGGTATTTCGCAATCAGGAAGTTGAGTTTCCAGAAAAAACATGATATGAGTAAATAAAGACCCGTAATTGTGAATTTAATTAATTTTTTTTTTGTTTCAATTCATCATAAATTCTTGTCGTAATAAGTCATGAAGTATTTTGTCGTTCTTTGTTGTGCATGGACACTGCGATCCAAAATGACATACAGTGGAGATGCGGCGGTGGTAGACTGTCGCGTTTTATGGGTTTTCTACACAAGAAAGGAGGCAGACCTGTATCTCGACAGAGGTCTTAATGGAATTGAAAATTTAAGAATCTTTAGCAAGGCTGTGAACATAAGCAGATATTATTAAAAAGTGTTTGTCCACACGGAAAAAAATGTACAATGGATATTTTCCACTTCAACATGGAATTGCATCTAATGGTGAAAAACGTCATGTTTATGGCAAATTATTCCTTTTTGAACAGGTAATAATAACATAGTATATGGGAAAATAACAATTGGTTCTTAAAATATTATTTAAATCCTATATATACAGGATTTTTCCCTAACTAGTTTGTAATTTGCGAAATATTCCAAGGGTAGTATTATCAATAGGATATTTTCCCTGACCTTAAGGCTAATAGTTTGTTTTATTATAACGAGAAGTTTCCTATATGTCAGGGAATATTCGCTATTTGATGTAAGGGCAAATTTATTTTCATTGGCTCACAGTGTGTTTAAATATTGAATAACTCAAGTATTGAAATCTTTGTTCTTAGTAATTCAAATTTAAAACCAAATTAATATCATATTGTGTACATTATGTGTATTTTTGCGGATTTATCCAGATTAGAGTAGTGATTAAAATTTACATTGGAAAGATCAAGAATATTGCTGTTTTTGTTATTTTTATTGCTTTTCCCTGTATGTAGATAGTAGGAATCACAAAAACAGCAATGTTGTTGTTATTTTGTATATAAATTTTCTAACCTACTCTGTTCTGGATAAGTGCGCAAAAATCACACCTATTATATGCAAAAGACACATGGAAAAGTTTTGGTTAAATACTAATCAAAATTTCGGTATAATTTATTGGTAATAGTACCAACACTAAATCGAATTGTTTTCAGAAACTGGGATCGCAGTTTTATAGAAAAGAATATACTGACAGTAAGTCCATCAATCAGCAAAACCGATCAATTCTTTTATAATATGTTTTTGTTTGTTACTGTAATTCTCCGGAAAATTAAACGACATCCAATGTTCAATGTAAAAATTGTACTCCACACTAGGTTAAATTCCTATGGACATAGGAAAATTTGCCACGTACATATGGATATTTTAGTTATGTATTTCAACTGACGCTGGACGCGTTCAGCACAGTTTCAGTTTGTGTAGTTTACCAGTGGTAAGGGATTTAAATATAAACTCCAGAAAATCCGCGAATTGAATAAGATAAAGAAAGTGCATACGATTGTTGACATTAAAAATGGAGGAAAATTTCATCCTTGAGATTTTAGTACAATGGGGGCTTGCCCAATTAATTTCCGCATTTTCCGGTAAGTCAATGCAATAAGAAAATATCTGCCAATAGTCTGGGAACAACATTATTATTTCTTGGGGCAAAAGTCCGGAACGCGTTGCTGAAATGTGGTCACAAATCAATAGGATACTTCACGGAGACTCTTAAGGAGAAGCAAAAAAACCCGGGTCATACCAACCAAACTCTTCAGCCAATTGTAATTTTAGTGGGTGATACATTCGGTAATTATCTATTTATCTAAGATGCCCATTTTAACTATTTATAACAAAATTTAATTTTACTTTATTATTTTTTAATAATAAAGTATTGTGATCGACCTGAAATTTCAAAAAAGTTTGCTACCCTGAAATTTTGTATTTACACGTTTTAGGACTAGTAAACACCAAAAAAGCAAAAAAAAAAAAAATGTCCGTCTGTCCGCCGTAGACGCCGTACGCCGTCCGTCGTACGCCGTCCGCCGTACGCCGTACGCCGTACGCAAAATCGTTTGAAGGCGCGTAGCTCCCAAATCCGTTGAGATATTAAATTAAAATTTTTATGGTGGGTAGATTGGGTGAACCCCTACGACAGGTATATTTTCGAGGGGGGGGGGGGCTAGAAAGGGAGAGGAGAGGGGAGCGTTTTAGACGAAAAATTTTGGTTTCTAGATCTCAGGAACCACTTATGCTAGGAGGCTGCAACTTGGAACTTGTATAGTACTATGATAATGGACTCAATTGCAAAAAAATAGTCGATCTTGGTTAAGGGGTGTGGAAGTGGGGGGGAAAACAATGAGTCTTTAACGCATGAAAGACGGGATTGAAACATTCTAAAATCGATATCTCCTGAACAATTGATGTCAGAAAATTGAAACTTTAGTGTTGTCCTTAGGGATACTTCAAGATTAGACAAGAGCTAAAATTTTTAAGAGGGGTGGTGGGGTGTGGGGGTGGGGGGTGAAAAACTTTGGATAACAATATCTTCCGAACCAATTACACCAGGAAGATAAAATTTTGTTTTTGTATATAAGATCACAAGAGGAGTCTACCGAAACTTAATTTTTTCAGGGGGGAGGTGGAGCACGAAAGTGGGGGGACAGCAATTTTTCCAAAAATTTAATTTTTATATCTCAGAAACCGTATCAGATATGATCTTGAAAATTTTACAGGAGTTGGGGTCGGTAAACTTCTAATAGGTGAAAAAATGTTGGGGGTGTGGGTGTAGGGGGTGATGGTGCAAGGGGGTAGAAAGGAAAACATTCTGATTTTTATTTCTCAAAAACCGTAATGAATAGAAAGCTAACAATTTAGGAATATATAGAACCACTATGGAGACATCCTAGAAAAATAAAATTTTGGCAGGGGTGTCAAGGTACGGGGGAGAGGGGTGGTTTTTTATATCTCAGAAACGGCTTATGCTAGAAAGTTGAAACTTAGTACGTATATGTAGATTTACTATTAGAGTAATTAAAGCAAAAAAAAAGTTCAGATTTTTATTGGCGTTCAGAGGTTGAGTAAAAAAAATGTCCGTGAATCCACATTTTCTCAAGCTTCGTTAAAACTTTTAGACATGTCGAGCTATCAAAGCAATTTTACTTCTGCGCGCTATTTATATAAGCGCCTAGTAACGATCTTCAAAATTTTTCGATATCCAACCCCTAACGGGGTGTAAAGTGGTTGTGTACATATTTACGAACTCTAAAATATTTCTAAGGTATATTGAGATTTGGAATTCACTTTTACTCGCTTTTTTACTTTCGCTTTTACTACTATGAATTATTCTATTGATAAAAAAAAATAAGTAAATAAATAAAAAAAATCTGCCAACAGTCTGGGCGCAACTTTATTATTTTATGGGTAGAAGTCCGAAACGTGTTTAATGATGAGATACGGTGTTGGGTACTATGCGACTGACAACCTAAAAAATAACCAGGAGGCTATTTGGAACGTTATTTTTTAAGTTGTCAGTCGCATAGTACCCAACACCGTATCTCATCATTAAACACGTTTCGGACTTCTACCCATAAAATAATAAAGTTGCGCCCAGACTGTTGGCAGATTTTTTTCAGCTGATATAACATATGCCTACGTTCTTGTTGATGAAAGTGTCTACCATTTTGATAGTCCACTTAAAGCAGCACCAGTTATAATAAAAGAACGAGTTTATTTTAAATTATGTCAATATGTGTTCGTTATTTTATTACGTAAGCAGTTATTATTTATCGAAAAAATTGCAGGTAGTTTGAAATTATACAATTTGTTGTCATCGAAGAAGAGCTCCCTTTTAAAATGTTCCAAAACGCTATTTATTAGTGCATTTTTTTTGCTTTAAAAAATAGGGAAATCTACAAGAATTTAAAGAAATTGCTCCAATTAATAAAGGATTTTTTACTATTTTTTATCGCATTTTATCCAGTGCAAAAACGGTATTTAGCACTATCACATTGTGATTAACCCTTTGATCAGCATAGTATAAAACCCATTTTTAAAGGAATATTAGCACTACGAATCAGAGAAAATACTATTATAACATTGGAATTTGTCCACTCTTTTCCATGATTTTTCTCCTACATAAAATACAGTAATTCTCCCCATTAAATGTTATAAACCCAAATCTTGCGATGTAAGCAGGAAGAATCATATAAAAAAAAACCAGAAAATTACCAATAATTTTTTTCCGTGCATTATTCAGATATCTGTTAAACTCTGTCTCCAACCATTACTTGAAGTGCAGTCAGTAATCGCAAAATAAAACTAAGATCTTGCTAGCTACAAATTCCATTCCTTAGCACCTCAGAGTGTCGGAACATTTAACCCTCGATACGAAAGGGCACGGAAAATCCCATTACTCCTACTCAGCACGTGCACAAGATTAAAAGGGCAAGATAAGAAAAATTACTGTCTTCGAAAGGGTGAAGATATAGATCCAGAGCCCAACAACTAAAACTACTTAATCAAAAGACGGTCAAAGGTTTCATGTGGCCCATTAAAATATCCATAAATAAATTGCTTGGCACCTTCCAAATCCAATGCTTTAAGACGGGATAAGAACTCATCGATCATTTTCCCGTCCATCATTCAAAGATATTCGAAGCTCAATAGTTTGGTTGGGCGCGCAAATTTAAATTAAGAAGGTCAATGGGATTTTTTTTTTACTCACCAAGTGATCGGATCATTTTACGCCCGATTGCGATTCATATCGGTCTCAGGTTTCGTCTCATCGATTCTTAGGGTCTTGGTTTCTATATGGTACTCAACACGATTGTCCACCACCTCGTTTGAATAACGTTCGACAAAGAAAAAATGAAGTTAATACAAAGTTGTAAGATCCATCATCACAGTACATAGTAAGCCCATCCAGATCGGCAAAGTTCTTAAAGAAGTTGGCGAACGAAAAGAATAGATCGGTCGCTATATAATGCAATAAGTCAATAAGATTGATTGGCCTATGGTGGTTCATCAGTCACTTCCTTATTGCGATCAGACGGAATGAGACCCTTGGCGTGGAGCCAATCTATCTGTCGAGGCCCACGACAGTCAGGAACAAAAAAAATATCTATAATAATAGTAATAAGACAAGAAGTACAACAGAATGTAGACTTTTTCTACCTTGACGATGATTACGATGATGAAGTCATGGCAGGTTTTAGACGACTTTGTGAACGGCTTTTATGTCTTGCGGTTTTCTTATGAGATGATTGGTTCTATGACATACGACCTAATTTCATAGTGACTGAATACTCTTGTTGGCGAATCGCTAACTCTTCTGCTCCTGGGTGACAAAATTGTTCGATTTTGAGTTGAAAAACCTTTGGAAGCCTGATTTTGTCGATCATTTGGGCATCAAATACCCCGGATCACAAATGAGCAGAAGTGTCTGAAAAAAAATGCAAAATCCTTGTGGCGAACTGAACAGTCGTTTCCTAGCCTAGAAATTCCGAAGCCTATTTTATTCACCACACTTTTGTTGTAGAAGAAATTTGATCACTTGCATCCGAAAAATTCACAAATTCACGTTTTTGTAGGAGATATGCACTAAGCCTGACGGAGTCCTTCCTCCGAAATTATGACGAACATGGAATTACAGATGAGGAGATGTGTCTGAAAAAAATTAGAAGTCTGCGCTCTAACTGTCGGCATACCTCCTTGGAAATTTACCATTCTGTATTTTGTATCTAGTATCTCGTATCGTGAATCATTTCTCCTGTATCCTGCATCTATTTACCTTGAATTATATTTACCTTGTATCTTGTCTTGAATCTTTTATCGTATATCTTGCAGTTTGCTTCTTGTACCTTGTATTCTTGTATCTGTCTCATATTATGTGTCTTTGTTCCGTATCTTGTATCTGTATCTTGTATTTTGTATCATGTATCATGTATCTTGTATCTTGTATCTTGTGTCTTGTATTTTGTGTTTTGTATCTTGTATCTTGCATCTTGTATCTTGTATCTTGAATCGTGTATCTTGTCTCTTGTATTATGTATCTCATATCGTCAATGTTGCATCTTGGGTCTTTGTACCATGTCTCGTGTATCTTGTACCTTGAATCTTGTACCTTGTATCTTGTATCCTGTATCTTCTATTTTGTATCTTGCATTCTTGTGACCGTTTCTTTGTTTCTGTAACTTGTATCTTGTATCATGTATCTTGCTTTTGTATCTCTCATCTGTATCTTGTATCAAGTACCTTGTATCATGTATCTTTTATCGTGTATCTTGCATCTTGAACGCAGCATCTTTCATCCTGCATCTTGCATCTTGAATCTTTTATCTTGTACCTTATATCTTGTATTTTGTATCATGTATTCTTGTATCTGTATTTTGTATCTTACGTCTTATGTCTGGTATCGTTCATCTGTATCTTATATCTTGTATCTTGCAGCTATTATCTGTCTCTTGTATCTTGTATCTGTATCTTTATCTTATATCTGAATCTTATATCAGGTATCTTGTATCTTGTATCTGTATCTTTATCTTATATCTGAATCTTATATCAGGTATCTTGTATCTGCATCTTTATCTTATAACTGAATCTAATATCAGGTATCTAGTATCGTGTATCTTGCATCCATTTTTTTGTTACTCTATGAGAGAACTGTATTAAGGTGTTTGCAGTTAAAGTAGAGAAAGGAGTTGGGCGATCAGCTACAAACTTTAGTTAAAAAAACAATGCTAGTAAGAAGGACCTCATTTTAGTTTTGGTCAGGGGGCAGATTTTTGCTGCAGCATATAAATATGAAATTCTCTTGAAGACAGCCTTCCTTAAAGTTTAACTTTTCATTTTTTAAATTCGGGTGAGGTTGGCTAATGACCTAGGTTAAGGTTTAGGTTTAAGAAGCGCTAGAACCACCGCGCTCACTAGACTCCATACGGGCCCATTGCGATCCCTTCAGATTCTCGCGGGCTGTTCCATCCCCTCAAAAACACTCCAATTCCCTGCAGAACGTGACCAGTTTGTCGTCCTCTAACTCCTAGGCGCCATACGGGCCCATTGCGATACCTTCAGATTCTCGTGGGTTGTTCCATCCTCTCAAAAACACTCCAATTCCCTGCAGAACCTGACCAGTTTGTCGTCCCCTAACGACCTCAAATCCTCGATGTTATCGAAGAAAAGACTACCCAGCCATCTCAGTCGTCTTCTAGCGATCCCTGGGCAACACAAGATGTGAGTGATGTCCTCCAACAGCGTACAAATCACGGCAGAACCTGCACATGTCCGTCTCCGCTACCCCTAGCCGCATAGTGTGTCTCCTCAGCATACAGTGGCCCGTCAGTGCTTCCTCTATCCCAAGTTAATATATTCCTAGTGTAGTAATGACCTAACCCTCTACCTTTCTGAGCTTTGAGATAATACTCCGACGAAAATTGACCTTATCCCGACTAGATTGGATCAACTCCGATTCTGACACCATAGAGAGGGGATGAGAAACTGCAGATAGAGAGACTGTAGCTCTCTTCAATCGGTTCTTCTTAAATCTTCTCACTTTCTTCTACCAAAAAAAGGAGTTAAAAGAAAACCCGTTTATTTTTTCAATAACTTCAGTTTTTTTTAATATTTGATGTTAACAAAACAAAAAGACTAAAAATTACAATAATTACGAACTAAAAAAATTATTAAAATTAATTTAATTAATTATAACTTGAAATTATACATTTACACAGAAAATAAGAATTAAAATAAAATACAATTAAACAAAAACTATGTAAAATAAAGAAAAGAAGGGGGGGGGGAGGGTTGGAAAAATTAGAAAAGTGTAGGACCGGTTGTACAAATTTTTATGGATACGAGAAATTTTTGGAAGGAAGAAAGAAGAGAAGAGGGGTTAATTAATGAGCAGGTTGAGGTGTTCTTTTTACGCGCCCACTGCATATTTTTTTTATTTTGTGTGGATTTCAAATTTCTAACTCAAACCGTCGCAATTTTGAGGTTGTATGCTGCTCAACGTCTCTCCCAACTAAGGGAGAGGGTGAACTTACCTTCCTCGATGCTTCGGTGGCGCTGGCATCACTATCGTGTGTCTTCATTAGTTTACCGTCGATTTTATCGTCTTTCAATTGATCGATAACCGATTTTCCTGCAATTGTTGTTTTTTTGTGAATTTGATGATCGCGTTGCGTCATCTGATGTGCACTAGTTGTACTACTAACATTTAGATTATGATCGTTACTATTGTTAATAATTGGTTTTCTGTTGTTGTTGTTGTTATTAATTACATCACTAATACTAGTCTTTTTAAGATTGCTTTTGCTGTTAGTGTTAGTATTCAGTAATTCACTTAAACTATTTAAACTAACGGCCAATCTTCGATCGATCATTGGTTTTGATGTTGTACTCTCGCAATCACTTTCACCGTAGCGTTGTCGTGAAGTTGTTTGCGATTTATCCAGTTTTTCTTGTTGTTGTTGTTGTTGCTGATCGATACGAAGCTGGCTTACAATTTTCATATTGTGAATTTTTTCTGTTTTTGAACTTTTGTCGCTTTTTTCGAATAATTTTTGATAATTTAAATGATTTTCTTGAGCTAAAACTTGATAGGTCTTTGGTTGTTCCACTGGTTTTAAAACAGTTGATGTGGTCAGTGATCGTGTCCGATCGGTTCGTTTACGATCGCATGAAGAAGTTTCGAAGGTCCACGTGGCTGATGGTATTACCGATGACGATGATGACATCGATGGTGATCTTACTTCGGATGCATTAGTTTGCAATCGGGATAGGGGAGACTGGTGTCTGTCGCTGGTTTGTTTTAGGCCTAGGGGAAGAAAGTTGGAATTTTTTATTAGTTTAATGAAAAATCTGATCCTTTTTAGATTAGATGAGATTTTTGATAGACATTCAGTAATAGAAGGTGTAATGCAGTGTGTATAGGAAGAAACAAAAGCAGATTTGTGTGAGTTTAATCGGTCAGTTGTGTTGGCGTTTTAAGAGAGAGAGAGAAATCAGTAGGATTAGGGTGTGTTCATCTATTCTTAATAGACGTTAATCCTATAATGGATTGGTCCAAAATATACCCTGGTATTCAAAGGCGAAAAGCAATGGATGGGTTATACCTTGAGGAAGCCATTGTTTGCTCTGGATTAGAATCAGCAAGACGTGTAGTATGTCAGCCCTGAAAAACATGGAAATGAAGAATGAAGGGAAGACTTCAACAGGTGAATAAGTCCTGGTGGAAATAAAGGCTGAAGAGTCGATTCGCATCCTTAGGAACTTTACTACGGAATAGAAACTAATTATGATACAGTTCGGCTAGATGTAGTTTTACAAACTAAGTTCTTCTAGTAGAGCACGACAGCCGATTGCATACCGGACAAGACTCCTCCAGAACAACATCAAATTTTCACACAATACAATTCCCTTCGCACCAGTAATGAAAAATTTCATTGATAAAACCATGGGCAACGAGATGAATTAGCCTTGGGTTATCCCAGTCTTATGACTGGCTACTACTTACTTACACCTTGGACAAGTGAGGATAGATGTCCGGATTACAACAGACCTAATGACTCGTAAATTAAAAATAGTTTTTCTCAGTGAAAGAAATTCAAAGTAGCCGCAATTTTTATACAGTACCGCAAAAGAAACTTTGTGTTCGATTTTCTAAAGGAAAAATAGTTGGCTCGATCTAAAAGTTCGGACAGAATAAGATTGCATTTTTAGAGCACCAGTTTAGTGTTTGAGAGTTTTTGTTGCATTGTAAGCCTGTTATTATTAAAAATAAAGTTAATTGAATAGAAACATGAAAAGCAGTGTATTTGTCAAAGAAAACATCATCAGTCCAGTTGAACTTTAGGTCAACTGGAGTTGTTGTCGAGTAACTGGTTAGCACTAACCAGTTAGTAAACTGATTACCGCTAACCAGTTAGTAAACTGATTACCGCTAACCGGTTAATAAACTGATTAGCACTAACTGGTGCACTAGATAGCGGCTTCGAAGAAAACTAGATGTGCATTGTTCGAGAAATATAAAAGAAAATTAACTAAATTAACACACGAAATAACAAAGAAAATAAGAAAAAGGACGAAACAAATCACACATTTAAGTAAAAATTAGTGACGAAAACAAAAACACTTAGTTTTAAAATAGTACGTAAAAAAAAAACGATATACTTCTTCAACTCAATCCGTCGGTTACCTTGGCTCAAACCCGTTCGCGGGAATACGTTCAACTTCTTGTAAGAATAATCGCCAGGCATTGAGCTAAGCCCGGATTTACCACTAGGATCAACACAAGAAGGATTTTTTGCAGTGGTAGTAGTAGCAGAATTCACACGCATTACATCAACGACATGCTGTTAGAATAATAATGTCAAAATCGAATAAAATACGAAAATAAATTTAATAATAAAAATTAAAAAGAAAACAAAAAACTAGAAGTGTGATTGTTGAAAAAGTTTCGCATGAGATAGGTTCATGTATCACCGGTGATCACAGCCAGAAGCTATTGTTTGTTCCATTCATTTAGCTCTAGGTGGCCTGCTGTGAACTCATAGCTAGAAAAATCCTACATATTCACTGGTGATACATTGCCCATGATCACCAGTGATACATTCCTAAAAGCTCGCTACAGGACACAACTGTACTTACCTCACTGTCAGGACTCGGTGAATCCTCTTTTGTCGATAGTCCTTGCACAAAATTCAGATCAGAGGGATCCTCGGATGCTAAATGTGCTCGAAATTGTTGATTACTGGAACGAACCAAGGCATTAACCTGTCAGTTGAATGTTTGTAGAAAAATCGACGCTTGCAAACTTACCGTAATTCCAATTGTTGCATTTGTTGAAATTGTCGAAGCTTCTGGTTGGCAACGCGCAATCTTTCTTCAAGTGTGGCATTTTCAACACACTTTATGGAGTACTTCTCGGAGAATGAGAGGATTTCTTGTCTGAGCTCTTCGAGTTCTTCCCTGGTGAAGGAAAGGAAGAGAAAATATTTTATTATATCAGTTGAACAAATAAGTTCCCGGCGTTCTCGTATAGATAGCGCTAACACGAAATACTGGAAGAAAATGGCGGATCAAGCTCGTAATATGGCAAGATCAGACATCATTACATTTGTAAAATTTTATCGGCGTCAGTTACTTATGAGTCCTTAAACATGTCGGAGTTCGAGCCAAATAAGCGCCATTTGCGGGAAGTTTTGCTTTTTTGTTTTAATTCAAAGAAATCTGCGGCTGAGGCTTGTCAGATGATTAGAGAAACTTATGGCGAGCGAACCAACGTGCCGCGAATGGTCTCATCGCTTCAAAATGGGTGTTTTCGGCGTGGAAGACAAGGAGCGTTTCGGCCGGCCAAAAAATTTCGAAGACGCAGAATTGGGGACACTACTGGACGAAGATTCATGCCAAACACAACAGAGTCTTGCAGATTTATTGGATGTGACTCAACAAGCCATTGCACATCGTCTGAAAGCCTTGGGAATGATGCAAAAGCAAGGAAATTGGGTGCCGCCCGAATTGAAGCCAAGAGACGTCAAACGGCGTTTTTTCACGTGCGAACAGCTGCTCCAACGGCAGAAGAGAAAAGGATTTTTGCATCGTATCGTGACTGGTAATGAAAAGTGGATAGTCAGTTTTAGTTTTAGTTTTAAGATGAAAAGTGGATACACTACGACAACCCGAAGCGTCAAAAATCATGGGGATACCCTGGCCATGGATCAACATCGACGGCAAAGCCGAATATCCATGGTTCCAAAGTCATGCTATGCATTTGCTGGTACCAGCTCGGTGTGGTGTATTATGAGTTGCTGCAACCGAGTGAAACCATCACAGGACCTCTTTATCGAAGACAACTAATGCGTTTGAGCCGAGCATTGAAAGAAAAACGACCGCAATATGAGCAGAGACACGACAAAATGATTTTGGTACACAACAACGCTAGGCCACATGTTGCTGAGGAAAACCTACCGGAAACACTGAAGTGGGACGTCCTACCCCACTCGCTGTATTAACCAGACATCACCCCTTCCGACTACCCCCTATTCCGATCGATAAAAAATGTCCTGGCTGAGCAGCACTTCCGTTCTTACGAAGATGCTAAAAATCGGGTCGACTCGTGGATCGCCTCAAAAGACGTGAAGTTTTTTCGACGCGGAATTCATATGCTGGCAGAAAGATGGGCAAAGGTTGTGGCTAGCGATGGACAATATTTTAAAACATAATTATGTAACCAATTTTCCACAATAAAGGCTCAAATTTAAAAAAAAAAC
Organism: Beris morrisii; assembly: GCA_951812415.1. Classification (NCBI taxonomy): domain Eukaryota; kingdom Metazoa; phylum Arthropoda; class Insecta; order Diptera; family Stratiomyidae; genus Beris; species Beris morrisii. Next base: position 105,784,767 of record OX638313.1, on the reverse strand, counting down.
GATACGAACTTATTTGTACACCATGAAATGTGTTTTTTTTTAGGTTTCAGCTCTCTGTGATTCGGAGGAAGTTGGTACTATTTCTAGGCAATCTTCAATTTACATGATTCCAAAAAAAAGGAAAAAGTTGGTGTCAGAAGTGGGATTAGCGAATCCAAGGAAAGAACCTTAAGGTGGATCTTCGACGGTCAAACCGAAGAAGGAGTGAGGAAGCCAAAGCTGGAGCCTCTAGATTCCAGAAGTAGCCCCTTTAAGTTTCTTAACACAATAGGCTTCTTGATTGGTCTGAGTAACCTCGATAAACTCGTCGAACAAAAAGTTTAAAACGTAGATGTTAAAGCAAAGCTTTCTTTCTGACCCTGATACAATTTACAGATGTGACCTGCCAATGCCCTTCAAATCTCCCAATTGAGCCATCCCTTCAAAAATATTTACACTTACTCTTTTTCTTTAACAGGAACATTTGACTGTTCTCCCTTGTGAAACTGTCGTAAGAATTCCTGCTTGAAACGTGCCACTTCTCTTTGTACTTCGCTTTGGTGTGCCTTTCTCATAGCGTCCAGGGCAGCAAGAGTTGCCTGGAATAAAAGAAAAATGAGCGAAAAAAAAATTTAACCATAAATCTCTAAGAAAAAACCGCACCTGAGTCTCTTCAGCCAACGCTTGTTCCTTCTCCATCAGTAGCCTGTCGATTTCCATCCGATGTTTGTCATCCAAATCGCTAACAATCCGGCGATGGGACGATTCCATGGCGGCCAACCCTTTTTCACAAAGCGTCTGTAATTGAAAATAGTTGCTGAATACGTTTGAAGGATCGCGGAACTCAAGGAACTTACTCTCAATTGCTCGATTTCGGCCTGGTAGCGTTGCCGGAAACTCTCCTCGTCGTTTGATAGACTAGTAATATCGCTACAATGCGTCAGGATTTGATCCTTGTACGCCTCCTTGAGACATTCCAGTTGCTTAGAATGTTCCAGCTCTAACATTTCGAGACGTCGCTCGAGCTTCCGTGAACGCTCGCGCTCCTTGTTCAATTCGGTTTGAATGAAGTCACGTTCTTGCAATAGAGCCGCATATTCTTCATTTTGTTGCAAGCATTTTCCATCAAGCAATTGTTTTTCATCGCATAGTGTTCGATAACGTTCGTCGCGAGCTTCCAAACGCTCGATAAGATCGAGATTGTCCTCCTTTTCGCGATGGCACTCTGCTTCCTTGGACTTTAGCTTTCGTGTTATGGTGGCCAGTTCTCGTTCGTGATCTTCGACAAGATGACTCTGATGGTTGAGCTCTTCGAGAAGGTTCTTTCTTTCGTTCTCGAGGACCTTCACGGAGCTGACGTAGTCGTCCATTTGCTTTCGCAGTAGCGTTACATCGTTTTCGTGGACTTCCTGAAGCGATTTGAGTTGGTCCTCGTGATATGCCGTAAGGCTACATATACTCTCCTGCATTTTATCGCATTCTTCGCACGAACTCCGCAGCTGCTGTACGTAAGGAATCATATCTTGGACGTTTTCTTCCAGATCTGTGGAAATGGAGTAGACGTCTTGGAGGGATTCAATCAGACGTCCAGAAATGGGTAAGGAGGCACTAGGATTTAGGGTATTATAGAGCAATGCTAGCGATACTTCCAATTTCTGAAGTGATGTTGTTACCGCTTCCATTTGCGTTTTGTCCGTCTGGAACTGATTCGTAAACCGTTTGTACATAAAGTTGAAGTCAGCTTCGGCCAGTATATCGTCAGGATTGCAGATCTGAAGATCATTGGCCAATTCGTCAAACAGATTCTCGTATTTTTGCAGCGTAGCTATACTGAACTCGGCACTATCGCACGGTTTCGATGAGCCTCTTGCTATATAATCGCCTCTTAGAACCGCTATTCTAGCATCGACTAGTGCTTTGTGTGCAATTATATCAGCGAATTCCGAGAGAAGCTGCCGACCTTCACTGGCCTTCCGCTCTTGCTCCAGATGTAGTCTCCACTGACCACGCTTCATCTTGCCCAAACACTCTTCATAGCAACGTGTCAACTGTTCAATCGCATTGTCCATTTGTTTCCTGAGCGCGTCGTTAACAGCGTCCGAGAAAATTTCGAAACTAACTCGCTCTTCGCTGGTAAGCGTGTAGCCAAACGACGGTGTAATTGAACTTTCGAAGCGTTCAGCATTTCGCATCATGATATGAGCAATTTCGGACTGCACCAATTCCGCATTTACAGCTTCTTGAGCTTGACGCCAGGCTTCTTGGACGGCTCCTTGAACGGCATCATTAGAACTGATGTAGCTTAAGGTTTCAGCGGCCAGTCCGCAGGCTAAGCTTTCCATTGCGTTGATCTTGTAACGTTTGGCAATCAAATTGATCTCGTTCTGTTGTCGAAGCAGTTCGTCCATGGTTTTCGAGTTGATTGGCGGCATTTCCGCGACTTGTTGCTGACCTTTGCGGCACGATGTCAGGACTAACCTTCGCGCTAAGACTCCAGCTAGGATGTCAACACTGCCGCTTGACTTGAACGCACATTTTCCGCCAAGCTTCGCTTTCAACATGGCCATCAGCTGCGATGTTTCAGCAACTTCAGCCTTCGTTTGCTTTTCGCCAAATCGAGTAGGATCTTCCGCTCGTGTCAAGGAATCCCGAAGTTTGCCGAAGCAAACGCTCTCGAATGCTATCCGTTCGGCCAGTAGCTCCAAATCCTTCTGCGGCGTTAATTCGTTACGTTCGCGTAGGACTCTACGTTGCTTCAGTAGTTCGCCGAGTTTACTGCGAAGTTGTGCTTCAAGTTGAATCAGTGCCAGCTTAATGGGATTCGATTCTGGTAACAAAATTACTCCGGACGATGGAGAGCACTCTCCAACGATGCAGGTTTGACAAGAATCCCTCATTAGTTTCACCACCTCGTTAAGACATCGCTCCACAAATCTGATCGAGTCCTTGCGCTCGGCAATTGGCGAAACAGATCGGCGAGTTCGTGTCGAACGCAGTGTTTGAAGCTGTTGAAGGCTCTGTTCGATACGATCCTTGCTCGCAACAAGAACCCCTTCCAGACATTTAAGACGCTCAACTACATGCTCAGATGGCTTCGGACTAGAATAACTATTAACAACACTTCCTTCGGGGATTTTAGGGACCGGCGATGAGGAGTTTTCCAGCCGCTTCTCGAGGGCGTTTAAGCGGACCATGAATTGGAGTGGGTCCGTACTGGAGGTACTCTCCAAGCTACGTCGCCGCATGTGGGATGCTGTCCGCTTAAGCAGTTTCTCATCGGATGCTGAACGCATAACCTTCTCGGGATTGGATCGTTCGATGATATCGATCTTGCTCTCGAGATCGTTCACCTTCTCTTCCAATTCTTTCGAAACTTGAACGGCGTCTTTACCCTTTAAGGACAAGGATCGTCTCCTTTCCGATTTCACCAATTTCTGCTTCAATGTTCTAACCTGCCGTTCGGAGTTTGTGTACTTAAGGGTCAAGTCTTGAATCCTTTCGGCCATCATTTGCAGCTGGGACCGATCCTCGCTGCCCTTACGTTCAAGATCTTGTTTCAGCGCTGCGTAGGACAGCTCGAGACTGTCGTACTGATTCTGTGATTCCTTCAGCTCTTTTTTCATGGCTTTAATTTCGTTTACGGCCTTTTCGAACCTTGACCTCAGCTCGTTGTATTCGTCAGCTAGCATGTCACGATCGAGACAGTACGGATCGATTTCGGTCAGGTTGGTGAGGTCGCTAAGCGAATCGACTCGCTTAAATTTGCTGCGATTCAAGTTGCTAAAGTTTGATGGACTGCCGCCTTCAACTTCGCGTAATTTTTTGTAGAGTGCTTCGTTTTCATCGATGCCTCTGGACAGTCGGTCTTCGAGGTCCTTGATTTTCTTCTGACTGTCGCCCAACTCACTAGTCAGTCGCTCAACAATTGTCTCGGCCTTGTCGTTAGCGGCCAAAAGTTCGCGCGACAGGTTATCTCGAGCTTCTTCAACCTCTCGGATTCGGGCGGTAAGTTCTAGTTCGGTTTTTTCAAGAGTATTCAGTAGGTCCGACATCCGTCCTTCGCGTTCCGTTGCTTCTTCCCGCAACATATTGCGCTCCTTTTCAGCTACTCCCAAACGTACTTGTAGTTCCTTATCGATATTCAACTCTTCCTGAACGGGATGGATTAGAGGAAGATCGTCTGATCCGACACTGTCCACGGTGCTTCTTCTTGAACTCGGTGGCGAAGATCTACTTCTTTTGTGAAGCCTTGAATTAGAGCTGGATCGGGATCTCATCCGCTCCTTGGCCCGAAAGATTGAAATTGGAATAGGAGGCGATGGAGATAATGGCGATCCCCAGTCTACACTGTCTCTACGACCGCCTTCAGAGGCAGTCCGGTATTCCTCGTCGGACGAAAACATAACTGTCTTTGGTGTGACCGGAGTGACCGGCGTTGGGATTTGTTTAGAGGGAGTGGATGTGATTTCGGGGGCTACGGTATCATGGATTGTCAGGTTATTAATGATCATGTCCTGATTCAATTGCGCCTTGATGAAGTCCTTCTCGATTTCGCTTTTCAGATCATCACTGGTATTGTCCTTGATAATTAGTTCGGTCGCAATATCATCTACTGGCTTTGGTTCCGGTGGGGGCTGCAGTCCAGCTGCGCTTCGCAAAACATTAATCCAATTGTTCCTGGAAGTTACAGATATGCTCGATAGTATGATTCTTCGGTTGTCCCAGGTAGTTAGCTGGAAGCTATAGTTCCTTCCGATCGTAACTTCACTGACATTAGTTAAGCTGTTGACGTCTAGAACGCCGTCAAGAACTCCACGCTCTTCCAAAACGGGATCGCGGTAGTAGAACAGTGCCGCGCCACGCAGACTAAACCAATGTTTTGTCCACTCCCTAGTTCGGATGTCCTGCTTCATAAGCCAACCTTTTTTCAGATTAAGGATGTCATCTGCCGGCAAATTAACACGCAGTTCGGCGTTCTTGGCCAGATAATTGACCGAAACATCGTCCAAATTACACCCACCATCGGGATCGCCACGTTCATGTACCTGATTCGTTTGCTGACGATGTTGATTCTGTTGTTGTTGTTGATGTAGTCTTGCCAGACTAGATTTACTATTGATGTTGTTTTTCGTACCGGGCGGTATCTTTTTGACTATGGCAGATACAATGGCAGGTGCTGTACTTGAAGCTAATGGTAATGACTTTGGTCGCAGATTAACGATATTATGGAAGTCGCGCGGTATTGGGGTAGCGGTAGTAGTGGTGGTGGTTGTGGTGGTTTGGTGCTCATGATTTTGATGATGTTGATGGTGATGATGATGATGCATATCAGTCTCATCACGTGTGGGCTGTTCGTCCATATTGTGGTGCGACTGATTACTTACTAGGCTAGGAAGCGTGACGACAGCTAATGGCGTTGTTGCGGTTGTTGACGAAGAAGTTGTATTCCATCGATTTGATGGAAGTTGACTCAAATTGGTAATTGTGTTTGCGATATCTTTGAGCTTCTCTTCGCGATGGGCGTCTTCGATTAACAAGCAAGGAACTGAAAGAACAGAAAGAGATAGTCTTAAAATATTGGCCTATGCAGTTTAAAAGGTATGCTACCGACTGAGAATATGGTCGTTATTTGGGTAAAAAGTCAGAAATACTTATTCTAAAAGCATCAAGGCCTTTTAGCCTTTGCTACTCTATATCTCAGAAGGGATTATACAGGAAGGTGCAAAAAGTATGCAGATCTGAAAAAAAATAAGAATCATGGACTACTATCCGTCCGTGCTCTGCAATTTTTCCGGTCTAATTAGTTTCGGCACTAAAAACATAAACGGTCATAAAACTATAATAGCCGCAACAATATCGCTACCGTTGGCATTCACGTACTAATTTCGTAAATTATTTTCGCGCAAAACACCACTGAAGGCCAAAACATGCTTCACACGCTTCGCTCATTCCTTGATAATTAAATTGTGATAGTGCATGACAACTTCTCTGTTTTTTTTAGAGTTCGCGCTACACGTCGTCTTCTCAACCATCCATCGATTGGCATGCAACAACATAAAGTGAACATTGAGGTGTAATTTGCTATGTAACACATGTTTGCTTGCTTGCAATGGAATGAACGGAGGAACAAAAAGAACAGGACTGGCCCTGTACTCGAACCTTGCGGTATGCCTTTTTGTACTGACTAAATGGTAAGACTGGGTAGCATTGAATGGGAACTCTTCAAGAAAAGATAGACTGTAGAAAAGTTCTACTGTTCTTTGATAAGGAGCAGAACTCTTTCGGATGATATTGTTAGTACACGCTTTCCCTCGGGGTATTCTTTTCAAATAAGCGGCGTTTTTAAACTACTTTCCACTAATCTATAATCCATAATGCATCGTAACATAACAACAGAAGAAAAACCGCTGTCTGAAACCGTAATTTCAAGACACTTTCCAACATTGGCTTCACTATGAAATCGATACTTTCATGTAAAACTGTCGAGAGCCGTTTTACGAGTATTTCCTCGTACGGGTATGTAACCGCGCCGATATACTTATCCAACATAATGTTGATAATATGGGCTGACTGACGGTGTTTATGCGGCTCGTGTATCTATGCGAAAAGTTCATTTACCTGTGCCGGACAGGTAATCCAAATTGCTTTCATTTTCGAAATAAGAAAAATTCGTCGGAGAAAAACTTTTGTTCATATCGATTAAACTTGGGAGGTGTCTAATATATCGAAAGAAGGCGAAAAATAAAAGCCTTCACAACAAAGTTAAGTTTGTTATCTTTAGTTGTGATGGGAAATAATTCGCTTGTTGAATTCAATGCATTGAAAACATAAAGCTTTCATTTATTAAGAATTCGCAACGTGGTTGATTATGTTTCTGACATAAGAAAATTTTGGGTACAGGTAAGCCTCCTACAATGAGGTACTTTTCCAAAGCGGTTTCGTTACAACGCGGTCCAGGTAATGCGTAAATTTTTCTACAACGCGGTACTTCTATAGCGCGGTCTACACAACGCAGTTCAGCTAATTTGTAAATCTTCCTTCATTTTTTAGATTTTTAGCCGATTAAACATTAAAAAAGCCTGTTCGAATTTTGGTATATTTTGTATACTAAAGGCCCATAGAAGTAAAAACGAATTTGTTGCCTTATTAGACTTAAGAGATATGACGAATTGTTAGAATATATATAAAGCCATTACTTCCACTTGGGGGTTTGATTTTCGAAAAAATTGTGAAAAAGGTTTTTAGACGATTTCATAAGAAGCAACTTGATATCTCATGAGACACGAGGAATTTTGAAAAATTTGTGAAAACGTAAGCAAACTCTTCACACCCCCTTGGTTCTTGAAATTCGAAAAATCCTGAAATTGGTTTTAAGGTCACTACATCAAATGCCGTAATAACCAATTTTATATCTCATCAGAAGTAAGGGATGGCAAAATTTGTGAAAACATATGCAAACCCTTAATGGTTGAATGTCCAAAAATTGAGAAATTTGTTTTTAAGCGATTATACAAAAAGTCTGTGGAAGTGAAAAGCAATATAATATCGCATCAAACCTATGAAATATGTCGAAACATACTACCCCCTTACACCCCTTAGGATTGAATATCTGAAAATACTGAAATTGACTTTTTGGCTCTTATATGGGAAACCTTAGGAACTATAAAAATGAATTTGATATATCATCAAATCTAAGCAATATGTAGGAATCTGTGAAAACATATACAACCTCCTTACCCCCACTTGGGGGTTGAATTTCCAAAAATCCTGAAAGGAGTTAATAGCTAAATATGAAAACAGCATGAGAAAGTAAAAACCAATTCAATTACTTATCACTTCTAAAGGATATGACGGAATTCGTGAAAACTTGTTCAAGTCTTTTATACCCTCTTAGGGGCTGAAAAAGGAAAAAACTTAAAAATAGGTTTTAGGCGATTATTACGCAAGCACCTGAAAGTGAAATGATATTCGATATCTGATCAGACCGGAGGAATATGGCAGAATTCGTAAAAAAGTGTACAATCCTTTTTCACCCCCTTGGGGGTCGAATTTCGAAAAATCCTGAAAACACTTTCTAATATGAAGAAATAAAAATGAATTTAATACATGGAAAGATCTAATAGATATGACGAAAACCGTGAAAATATATGCATTCCATTTTCACTGATAATTTTTTTTGCCCCTCTTCCGAACGCCAATGGATATTAGATATGACGAAAACCGTGAAAATATATGCATTCCATTATCACTGATAATTTTTTTGCCCCCCTTCCGAACGCCAATGGATATTTGAAAATTTTTTTAATCTAAATTAATTTTCTATTTGATTTACATACAGATGTCGAGTTTCAACTTTCTAGCATAAGCCGTTCTATAGATAGGAAAAACATCCCCCACCCTCGTACCATACTACCCCTATAAAAAATTATATTTTTCCAAGATGCTACTGCTATAGCTCTATCTAAATACCAAGTCTCAGCTTTATATCATTATAGGTTCTCGAGACATAAAAATCGGCACTTTTTCCTTTTCACCCTCTACACCCTCACCACCAACATTTTTTTTCCTGCTAGGGGTCTATTAGGCCTACTTCTGGTAAAAATTTTAAGCATCTAGCATACATTGTTCATGAGATATGAGACGTGATTTTTTAGAAAAATTCTTATCTCCTCCACTTTCATGCTCCACCTTCCTCTTAAAAAATTTTGCTTTCATCGAACTCCATTTGTCAACCTTAATACACAAACCAAATTTTATTTGTCTAGTGTAATCGGTTCGTGAGATATCGTAATCTAAAGTTTTTTACCCCCCAACTCCCGTACGCTACTGGCCCTACTCAAAAATTTGTTTCCGATCTCTTCTTCTAGTACACCTACAGATATTCGTTAAGTTTCAATTTTGTGACATTGACCGTTTAGGAGATATGGAATTTAGAATGTGTCGATCTCGAAAAATATTACATTTTTTTTTTCTTGAAAAAAGCATAAGGGACTTTTTGGCAACTTTTTCAACATATTTTTTTCCAAAAAATTTCGATTTTGACGTGTCATTAAAAGTGCTGAAGTTTATATTCCAAATCCGAAAATAGATTAAAAAAATTCCTAAAACTGCGGCCAGCAGAGTCAAAAGGAGAGTCGCAAATTCAAAGGTTTTTTACTATGTTTCTCTGGATGATTCTGGACACCATTCGTGATGAAGTGGTTACCACAACAGCCAAATAACATTATCAAACACTAAAATATTGACTGTTTTTTTATGGGCTTTTTCGCTCCGATATTTATTAACCATTTGCCGCCTATTGTTGCTAAAAATTCGAAATGCAACCGATGTAAGTATCAAAATTACGTTATACGTGCGACAAAACTAGAAAATAGGGTACCAAAGCGACACAGTTAGAGCGATGCGATATCAATGTAATACCATGGATACACTGCTTGTATACAAATTACGTTATTCAAATCATGATATGCGATACAAGATAGCATGATACACAGCCCATACATGCTATACTTTGACATTTAGCTATCAAAGACAAAATTTCTTCGTGCTAAACGTTGCAGTATGATGTTCCGGCGAATAGCACTTTCATTGCTAATAAAGAAATGTACAAAGTGGACCATCATATCACACACAAAAATGAAAACACGCTCAAAGAATTTTAACTGACAGAAGAATATAAAAATCCACAAGTGTCGTTCATTGGAATTTCAGTTGATTTCAGTAACAGATGGCGCTGATGGCAGTTAAAAGAAGGATATATCAGCTAAAATCATCGAATTTATATACAAGGAAACAGGTTGGATATTACGTCGATATCAGCTTAGTTGACGTACTATATGCATAATATTGGGTGATACAGTGGTGATATTGACGATATTATGATTTGTATACGAGCTGTGTATCCAAGGTATAACTCACTAACATACATTCTAATCAGTTCTCATCGCGTTGTATCGCTTAGCTCGCGCGCGTCGCTTTCTCTAGAATCCCATCTTTACTCTTTGCAAAAGTTTTAACGGAATTCCGAAAGCCTTATTTTATACAGGACATTCGGAAAGAAATCTCGTGCACGTAAATATTAAATTGCCAGAATTATTCCAACCCTGAGCATTTTGTGCAACGCCGGGCTAAGACGCCGCACAGTCATTGAAACCCACAGGATTGTATGCGAGTACCACAAGCATTTGAGAAAAAAATCTCTGTGGTGGATGGATTCTCCATAAAGAAAACCTACAGGTCAAATTTGAACAGCTAAGTACCTTAACTGGAGCCTTGCGGTAGATCTTAAAATACGAATAACTTAGGTACATTGTGTTTCAAAGTTAATCAAGCCGATCACATTTGTCTACCATTTAAAAGAAAATTCCACGATTGCCATCAGTTTTATGGGCTTTTCGATTAAATCCACTAATAAAAGCGTCAGTTTATAATGTCGATGACCGCATTGAAAAAAACTCTTCCTAACCTTTAAGGTAAAGGTATGATATTAAAATTCTTTTAACTTAAGAACAAAAAAATTAAGAAGAAACTAAGAATTTGTTAAGTTGCGCTTCTAAAAGACTATCCGTCTGCGATAAACAAACACTGGACATCCAAACAAGGTAGCGTGGCTAAAATACCTGTAGCATCACTACGGGCTATGATTCTCTCCACACCTCCCCATTCGGACGACGACGCTAAGATCCGCTCTATCGATTTTTTATTTTTTAATCAAGAATTATCTTCATCTCCATTATTACCCAATTTATTACCATCGCCTGTACAATCTTTCATTGCTTCTGATGATAGGCTAATATCCTATAAAAATTGTATCATCTTCCATCGGATAATGTGGCAAAACAGAGCGGAATTACACCGCGTATCCTATCACAGGTAAATCGAGTAGAATATTCACCTCTAGCTGCGCATTTCTAAGATACTGGCCAACTATCAATGGATTCCGCATAAGGGCAACCTCTAGAATCAGTTCTCTTGTTCTTGGGTTTTTATATTTATTTAGTTTTTTGTTCGCAAAAAACGACACCGCCAATTTATCTGTTGGCCATAAAAAAAAATTTATATTGCAGCCAACGGCGCTGCTGCAGCTATGCTCTTGCACTGCAAGAGTATGTAGCGTCGCTATCGTTTGCTAAAATACCACGGAACCTTTTAATAATACAAACGAGCTGAAGCTATCCTGGCCTTAATTATAATTAAGTGGTTCTGATGGAGTCGCCGCATCACCAGAAGCCTGGCAGTCATCCTCATGCCTGCTGAACGCAGCTATGGAACCTAGAAGAATTCTATGGGTTTTATAGCGATCCAGGCTGAATACTCCAGACGAAAGGAACAGCGGGTAGAAAAAAATTGGGGTTCATTTAAAAGGCCATTCCATTTCTTAATAGAATGCAATTATTCAACCAGGTATGGGTTTCACAAGCGAGAAATTAAAACAGGGTTTGGCGACTCCTTCTTGTGCTTGAGATACCATCGAAACATCGATGACCAGATTACATTTTACCAGGTCTTGTGGATTGGTTAATGGATTTACGATTAGACATGACACCCATGTGTCGTCGAACCGGGATGGAAAGTGTTGGGCTCTAGAGCTTCACTAGCTCTGATTTGATCATGGTAATTAGTCTTATTTTTCATAAAACGAAGGCCAGATGAGTTTAATTATAAAGTGGGCAGTACTTGAGAGAAATTCAAACTCTCGAGATAAGCTCTCGAGAGTACTTCTGTTACGTACTACAAGCTTTGAAAAGTAGAAACGAAGTCTCCACGCTCATACATAAAACGTTTGCAAAACAGCAGAATCTGAAAACAAATTACCAGAACGCAAGATTCAATTCAATTATAAAACGGGCACCATTTGAAAGAAATACATACTCTCGAGATTAACTCTCGATAGTACTTCCATCAAATAGACACGTAAAAAAGTAAATTTTGGTAGTCCAAGCGATTAGATTTTCTCGAGATTTTTCAACTTCCGGGGTTCAACAAGTAGTTTGGCATCTTAAGAAGTTTTTGTTGTTTCCCGGCGTCAGAGGAGTTTCTGGTGTGAAACCCCAACACGAATTCCCCGACTGGTGATTAATCGCTGTCCTGGCTACGGCCATTGAGGACATGACAGTTCGAAAACCTTCACTGGATAGGCGAGTTGATAAGACTGTGTTGGACTAGATTCGAAGAAGCTGTTTCGTCATCGGATGGCATAGATTCTAGTTTGGCATCGTTCGATATCTAAAATATGGAAATTCCGAATATATCGTTACAATTTTCAAGCATCAATTATTGCGCTGTCCAGTAATCATGCAGAACGATGAATATAACTACAAATTTCCCGCACTGCTTTTTTCAAGTAGTATTATCAATTCGGGCAAGATATAACCGCTGTAGTAGACACGTGCATATCGACCAAAGACATTTTTAGAGAAATGGGGCGCTATGATCAAGTGCCGAAATTGAGGGCATCTAGCTATTGAAGGCAGTGGCGGTCATATAGATTTTCCCAGAGGGGGGCCACTGACGTTCAATAGGTACGGTAGAGGTGTGGTGTTTAGCCGCTAAGGCAGCGAGCATGAAAATTGTACAAATGCTATGGTCGCTGCAGTTGTTACTGCTTAAATATCCACTCTTTCATTTCCGTATCTAATAACTAATTTCCATTGCCAGATTTAGGCAACTAGATTTCAGAATCTCGAAAAGCATTAACATCGCACTGAAGACATTTCTTTGAATTTTTTTAATTTATCATCTGACTAGATGGGCCAAAAATTTTAATCTGTTTTGTATGATTGTAAGTTTTTAAGCAATGGAAAATTTAATAGCATGAGCAGGAACTAAAAAATGTAATGAATTGATTCCAAAAATTGGTGAATAATTTTCAAGGTTCGCTTTCAGTAGAATTCGATCTTAATTTCAACAATTTCAAAGCCAAAAATACATCAAAATCTCTCACATGTATGAGAAATCAAGTAGATTTTGTTAGTTTCATCAAATCCTGCTTGAAATCTTTCGATGTAAATCAGCTGTTTTTTGACTGCCACCATAACCTCCCTACTCTCCTTATTCAAAAATTTAAAAAACAACACTTGAATATTCACCAACAATATCCTTTTAGCTAATTTTCATTGCAAGATTTTGGCAAATAGATTTTGAAATCTCGAAAAGCGTTTACAACACTCTGAAACATTTGTTTGACTTCGAGCATGATGTTGAAAATTTGAATTTATTTTGTAAGATTTTACTTTTTGAATCTTGGAATTCTGTCAAGCAATTTTAAATATTTTAATATTTTGTACAGGTAATTGTGATGAATGAAAGATAATTTCAGGGCTGTTCACTACGGTGGCTATTATTTGTATGATGGATTTTTTGCCCTAAGATTTCTTTCGCGACACCCGCTCTAATGGTTCTAATTAGTGTAAAAAATATATGTTTTAAATTTCATCCCGATTAGATAAGAAAAACACGTGCCTCAATGTCGTTCAAAAAAATAAAATTTCACAGTAATCCGAAAAAAAATTTCCTACTCTACTATTCAGGATGATTTGATTAGGTCTTGAAATACCTTTTTACCTAATTAGATTTAAAATTCATGCAAATATGGGAATTTAATTGAATCTTATGGAAATCTCGAGATTTCCTCAAATCGAGTGTTAAATCTTTGGATGTTAATGCATGTAGTAGTAATATTATAGTTACTGAAAATACACTTAAATTTGAATTAAAACGCAAGATTTCAAACCGGATTTGCAGAAATCTAGTGATTTCGACAAAACTATTTAGATCTACTGGATTACCCAAACATATGAATAAATTTGAAATCTACTCCGGTGACTAGGTTTTATAAAAATAAAGGTGCGACCTGTGCCAAATCAGTGCTGCCGTTCAAATTGGATCGTACTGAATTTAAAACACTCAGCATTTATTTGTACTCTATCAAAATCTTAAATACCTTAAGGGGTTCATCCCATGTGAAGGATCTTTTTTACGCTTTTTTTGGGAATTAAATAAAGATACAACTGTGCAATTTTTACCACATATTTATGAACATTTTGAGCACACTTCACAATTTTTTCAGCCCGAAAGTGTCGCTCATTGCTGAGGTATACGGCAGCTTAGCCACTCATTTTCGAAAAACATTTTTTTCGATAGACTTGATTGCGGGCGTTCTGCTTATCTCAAATAAAAAAAATCAAAAGGCATTTTAATCTGTGAAGTTTGAACTAGTTTCGGAACTAGGATTATCAAAAAATATTTAAAGGTGAATTTTTGGCAACTTGTTGAACTCTTTATCGTCAATTTTGGTGTTTTTTTACGACTTCTTCAGCTCGACAAAAAAAAACGGCTTGATGAATGACAATTATTCTAGTTTGCAAAGTGTGCACATGAGTACTGAATAAGTTCACCAAATTTCAAAGGAATTCGTTTGATAGATTTCGAGATATCGTGTCTACCGATTTGAAAAATAGCGTATTGAGAAAAACTCGACTAAACTGACCATTATATTCGAAAAAGCAAAGGAGTTTGGAGAATATAACTGCCTGTAACTTCCGAACGGTTTCGAATATCGGAAAATCGCTTCGCCACATATTCTACATCATATTTGGATGCAACTAATGCAAAAAAATATCGATTTTTTGAACCAGTCACACGGGATGACGCCCTTGAAGTCAATATTGGGCACTTACATACCTCCTTATCGGAAGTATTTGTTTTGTCTATTCGAAATTTTATTACTTCTCCATTGAAATATTTTAAACTTATAGTCTTGTTCTCAATTAGGAGGAAGAGGGATTAAAAAAAGACATTAGGGGAAATCAGATTTACTTACTATACTATACTTTTACTATAATTTTTCTTTAAAGAAGATGAGATAACATAAATGAACGTTGGTTGACGAATTTTCTAGGGGGGGGGGGGGGGCATGGCCCCTATGGCTCCCCCTCTATGACCGCCACTGATTGAAGGAAAGCATAGATTAGGCGAAGGTTTAAAATGAGTTGTTAGCATTGTCAATTATTTAAGAGTTTTGAATCCGTCTTTTATGACATATATTGTTCCTGCCGTGTAATCTGAGTCTTGTCTCGAGGCACACTTTAAACTAGAGACAAGGTTTTCCAAGTGTTGTAACTCCGCCATAGCCGGTCCCAAGCCCGGTTGCGAAAGGAGGTGGGAACATGTAGTTAACCTGAATGGCCAGTAATACCTGTGCGTCTCAGGAAGTGGGAAAAAAGTATGACATAGCTGCAGCATAGCTGGGAGAACTCCAACATGTCATAGTTAGCTAGAAACTCCAACCCTTTTCCTACCGGGGTGTAATAAATAAGTAGGACTGGCCCTCCAAGTCGGGGGTTGGGCGAGGCGCCGACAACGCATCATCGGAAAAAAAACCACTGTCCAGAAACCTGAGAGGAGGCCAGGGCTCGATTTGGGCTGTCGCGCCACTGATGATGATGAAGTGTAGTAATGTTCGTTTAGTATGTAAAATAGAAAAATTGCTGTTCTATTCTCAAACATTCACGAGCATCGAATGTTGTATATGAATTGCTGTAGCTTAGAGTGGCAGTCATATAAACCGTAGATCGACTCGATAGTTGGGCCCCCCCGCTCCTCACCTAATCGATTGTCGTGAGTAGATTACTCAACTTGCGTTTCAAAATTTGAAAGGGAAGAGACGCGAGTGTTGAAAAACGAAAAGGAAAAATGGATTTGAGTTGGAGTCCGATGTACTATAAATCGATGTTACGTCCTAATCAAGAAACTGGATTAGAAAAGAGGTTACTAGACCCTTATATGTACAAAATCGGGTAAGATAGTTTGTAGGACTACAGGATACTATTGCATAAGGAAACAGGAAGGAAGTCGAAATACATTACCTCGAGGATGGAACCGTATTAAACATTCGTCAACTAGATACTGTGACAGTAGTCCTGTCTGACCTTTGACCAAGTAAGCTAACTCGTCCAAAAAAGCACTTACATAAGACAAAGATCTCAGAAATCGAACTCCACAAAAATCTTCCCACAACAATCTCCGGCCAAAAGTTCAGCCCTATTGTTGGTGTTTTTTTTCACAGCGCCTACCTTACTACAATCAGGTAGCAAAATGTTTCAGTTTGTTACCTCATCCATATGAAAACCATAACGATAAAATGCCATAAGAGTTTTTCACATGAACTTTACACCACACTATCGATACGTTCGCTTGTTATTCGGTACGATTATCGACAGCTTCCTGAAGAGCCTCTCGATACTTCCTCGATTCCGTACATGGCATAGAGGTCTTAATTAAAATTTCAAACGTGATTTGACCCTTGACGTAACACACAGAGCCTTGTTGCACCTATGGATCGTCTTTTCGGGGGAAAAGGTTGTGAATCGATTTTGCTCGAAGACTCTTTCTACCTTGATTGGTCCTATTATAAGGCGACTGTTGAAGTTTTTCTTTTTCGTGGATACTCGTACTTTCGCATTGATTGCGGAAAAACCTTCTGGCCCTAAGATGTAAAGGCCAACGTTTTGAGAGACAGAGTAGAAAAGATGCGCGGTTTTATGGGACACTATGTTTTTAGCGTCTTCAGTCAATAATTGCGCTAATAATTCGACGTTCCATTCAAGACAACAGCATATCGAGTCAGGTTGGCAAAATTCACCTGGTCAGGTAGACGTGTATGACTCTATGAATTGTTGCAGTGACTACAAGGTAGCAGATCGTGCACGAATTTGAAAGTCATTACTGCAAGTAAGCGCGCGACATACCTACTCCGTAATGCCTCCGATCACGACACTTTTATCGGATCTTATGACATTCAAAGCGACATACTTGTATACAGTAAAGTGTAGGTTTTTTTTTTTTTATTAAGTGTGTACAGCAGTTCTGGAGAATATTTGTACGTTATTTCATTGATCACATAAAATTCTGGCTACTATGAATTTTTCTCACTGCGAAAAATAAAATTTGAAGTCTAACGTAATTTTTTCAGCTTTTTTAAAAAAAATTTCTGAGAACTTCTTTTTTATTTTTGTGTGAATGCAATTTTTCTCATTTTTTGGCATTTTTCACATTCTTGTAATTTTTCTCAGATTTTTTTTTCTTATTTTGTGGGAATACAATTTTTGTAACTTTTTACCAGGATTTTCTTTCTTATTTTTGTGTGAATGCAATTTTTATAATTTTTTAGCATTTGTCACATGTTTGGAAATTTTTTTCTTATTTTTTTGAAAATTTAATTTATATCTTTTTTTCGGAGTTATCATATTAAAATTTGTGTAATTTTTACAGAACTGTCTTTATTATCTTAGTGTGTTATTGTTATCGATTTTTTTAAAAAAAAAATTTGCTACCCTAAAAATTTTGGTTTCTAGATCTCAGGAACCGTTTAGGCTAGGAGGCTGAAACTTGGAATTTATATAGAGATTCGATAGTGGACCCATTTGAAAAAAAAATTGCAGATATGGGTGAAGAGGTTTGGGAGTGGGGGGAAAAATAATGCGTTCGAAACGCTCGAAAGCCGAGATCGAGAAGTTCTAAAATCCATATCTCCTAAACGCGTAATGTCACGAAACTAAAACTTAATGAACATCTGTAGGTATATTAGGAGAATAGATCGAAAAAAAAATTGTGAGAGGGGGCAGTGGCGTACGGAGGTTGGGGGGGGGGACTTTAGATTACGATAACTCACGAACCAATTGCATTAGAAAAATAAAATTCAGTTTCTGTATAAAGGTTGACAAAACGTCTCTTATCTCAAGAACGGCTTAAGATAGATGTCTGAATAGACGTCTAGCAGAAGAAAAAAATTTTGTGGTGAGGGTGGGGGAGGGAGAAAAGGAAAAAGTTTCGATTTTTATACCTCGAGAACCTATAATCATCAAAAGCTGAAACTTGGTATTTAGATAGGACTATAGTAGTAGTGTTGTAAAAATATAATTTTTTATAGGGGTAGTATGGCACTGGACTGGTGTTTTTCCTAACTGTAGAACGGCTTATGGTAGAAATTTGAAACTCGGTACGTATATGTAAATCAACTAGAAAAGTAATATCTAATGTTTAAAAAAGTTCATATATCCATTGGCGTTTGGATGGATGGCAAAAAAAATTATCAGTGAAAATGGAATGCACATATTTGCACGATTTTCGTCATATCTGTTAGGTCTTTCCAAATATTGAATTCATTTTTATTCTACGGATTCTTCATATAAATACCTAGAAAGCGTTTTCTGGCTTTTTTGAAATTCGACCCTTAAGGGGGTGTAAAGGGGTTGTATACATTTTCACGAATTCAGCCGTATCCCTCCGGTATGATTAGATTTCGAATAACTTTTTACTTCCACGAGCTTGTTTAATAATCAACTAAAAGTCGTTTTCAAGTTTTTCATTTTTTCAACCCCTAAGAGGGTATAAACGGGTTGAACACGTTTTCACGAATATCGCCATATCTCTTAGGAGTGATAAGACATCGGCTTGGTTTTCACTTCCTCGGGCTTTCTTTATATATATCTAAAAACTCATATCAGGATTTTTGGATATTCAGCCCCAAAGTGGGTGCAAGGGGTTTGCATATGTTTCACAAATTCCTACATATTTCTTAGTTCTAATGAGATAGCATATTAATTTTTACTTCCTATTGCTTTCTACGTAATCGTCAAAAAGTTGATATCAGTATTTTTAGATATTCAACTCCAAAAAGACGTAATAACAACTGATATTATACTACGACTTAGACTGCGTCCCGGAGTATGACCCATTATGTAATTTATGTTATATGTGGGAGCGGCGTAAGTATTCTAGCGCGACCCCATTCTAACCGCATCCCGACCTTTTTTTAGGGTTTCAGTGACATAGTAACCTACACTGCCTCTCAGAATTAAACGCGTTCCGAACTTCAACCCAAAAAATAATAAAGTTGCGCCCAGACTGTTCGCAAATTTTTTTCGGAGTTATTAAAATTTGTGTAATTTTTTCAGAATTGTCTTTTTGATTTTTGTGTGAATGCGTCTTTTTCACTTTTTTGGTATTTTTTATATTTTTAATTTTTTCAAAATTCTCATTCTTATTTTTGTTAGAATGCAGTTTTTCTCGTTTTTTCGGCGTTTTTAAAATTTTTGTAATTTTTTTCAGAACTTTTTGCGTGAATGCAATTTTTCTGAATTTTCTGGTATTTTTCAAAATTTTGCAATATTTCCTCAGAATTTTTTTCTTCAAACAAAATTTGAATGCAATTTTTGTAATTTTCGGGGCATTTTTCACATTTTTCTAATTTTTTTTACAATAATTCTCTTTCTTATTTTAGTGTGAATGTAATTTTTCAAACTCTTTTGGCATTTTTCACATTTTTGTTTTTTTTTTGTGTGAATGAAAGTTTTGTAATTGTTTTGACATTTTCCTTATTTTTGTGATTTTTCCGCAGAATTTTCTTTCTTATTTTTGTGTGAATGGAATTTTTCTCGGTTTTTTAGCGTTTTCAAAATTTGTGTAATTTTTCTCAGACCTTTTTTCGTATTTTTGTGCGATTCTTGTAATTGTTCTCAGAATTTTGTTTCTTATTTTCTGTGAATGCATTTTTTCTAATGTCCTTCTGGATTTTTTCTCAGATGTATTTTGTCCATTTCGTATTTATTTTTTGTATTTTTACCTTTAACCTTGTTGTATGTTTGCCAAAAGAGAGAGGTGCGGTTTGTTAGTTTGTCAAATATTTTCGCTGGCATGTACAGTCACATGATGCTATCTTAAAATTTTTGTTCGTCAAATTGTTTGTTCTATAAAGGACCTATTTTGCTTAAAACATTTGTCTTTATTTTTTGGTATAATTTTTATTTAAGGGCATGACGTCGATATTTGTTTCTATATTTGTGTCCCTTTTTGATTTTTTGTCTCAAAATTAGCATTGGAAATGCACTACAAATTGTTTTTTTTCTGACCTGGTCGTAAATTTGGGAAATTTTCAAAAACAAGTAATTTTGGTTTTTACTTGTGTATTCTAAAAAAACGGCTGTCGCTTAATCAATCAACTGATCATGTTTTGGGTTCTTATACGCTCCATATGCACATATGACATTGGCGCAAGGTCGATTTAAATCTTGATGTCACGTATTGAACCAATAAGAAGGGACGAGATCTTCCTGGTTCTTTAATTTGATTGACGATTTGCGGTGCCAGGGAATACATGCAGCACCATACGTTTGGCATCACTAAGAAACAGCCTGGAATCGACAATTTCTTGCTTAATACTAAACTTCTTTTGCACCTCTAGCCAAGAAGCTGGCTTTTAAATGAAAGACTGGATTATTAGAAGCATCGACATCATTTCCAGGTCTAATGGTCACGGTTGAATTAATGTTAATCGGCAGTAAGGTGACGCAACACACCTGTAAAAAAAACCTGTCTATTTCTAAGGTATAGCATTGCTAGCTAGCTAAGCTAGGCTACTAGCTAGCCTAGCTGGGCTTTGTTTGTGATGCAAGCCTGAGGTCGAATTCCGTAAATTGTCGAAGTTCTTCTGAAGGATAGATCAAACGCAGATATCGCGATCTAGGCAAGGTAGGTGATCATGGTAATGGTGACGGTGGTATTGGCTTGACTTCATCTTTCACGAAGGTACCATACACCAACTACCTGTATCCAAGTCATGAAAAGTTAATTGTTTGGCTAAATTCATGACTCTTGGCTTATTGGTGGCTCGATCACAAGTGATCGGTGGAGCACCTGTGTAGGCACCTATGATTTGTTATTGAGCCGATACTTGACTAATTCCCACGTTAAACCGTCGTCCCAGGCGTCATATAATTTAAGCTGCGCCTGGCTTGGTTTTTTTTCGGTTCCGGGCAAGCAAGAAGGGGCCGGTACTGTTTTTTTTTGCGTAAATTAATTCGCTTATGCAGAGAATAAGTAGACGGTTATACACCATATCATCATAGAGCTGATTTTGAAGGCCATCCATCGCTGGAACTACCCTGTGGGCACAGGTAAGATGTCTGCAAGCAATTAATCGCGTAAATTAATTATTTTTCTATGGGAAATTGTTGGAGAATTTTTTTTTTGCAGCCGAAGCAGCTTAAATTGTTGATGACACGGTTGGTATTTTATTTATTATTAAAATTGCTTGGAGAGATGATGCGCAGCACGACTACTTGAGTATCGAGGAATAATAAAGGCATGTTTTTTTTTCCGTACGAATCGAAATTATTGCGCGTTTTGTAATTTAAGTCGAGACCTTGTTGAGCTGAACTTCTGCTTAATAGCGAACTCATGAATTTTTGTTATTAATTTACTTACAGTCGTTTTTTTTGACGATACATCAATGATCTTGAATAGGGAAAGTTAGAGGATTCTTTGTAACAATGTCTCACTGATTTAATGAAGGACGATCTCAAGGTATAAGATACAGAGTTTTCAATAAGACAGAAAGAATTTTAGATAAAAGAATAATGTAATTATGTCTGAAAAAAAAACATCTTCAAATTTCCTTCCGGGCTATATTTGCTCACGTGCACTTG
This sequence comes from Beris morrisii, assembly GCA_951812415.1. NCBI lineage: Eukaryota > Metazoa > Arthropoda > Insecta > Diptera > Stratiomyidae > Beris > Beris morrisii. The sequence goes on along the minus strand of OX638313.1, from coordinate 105,763,303 downwards.
ATTCATCTTTATTTTTCTAGTTATTCAAAGAGGAGTAATTGAAGAAGCAGGCCTTATGTGCAAGATGGAGGGCAAATATCAAGCAGCAAGTAGTCGTTGTACGGGCGAAATGAGCTTTTAGGACGTACTCGTGAGAATGAGTATTGTGGGTGAAGTCACATACATTACTCAAAAAGAAACTGGAACAAAAAAAATCAACGCTACGCCTGTTTTCCAGAAGTTTCAGTAGAGGAGGAGGTTGGTTATAAGTCAAAATCACTCCGTCGCTTTCCAGTAAAACTGATCCCATATACAAAAGCCCTGCTGCGCTTATATACTACATGTGTTGATTCGAGAGCTTTTCAGAGTATACGATGGTGTGTGTAGAACATGCGGGAAGTGTATAGAGCTTTTTGTGCTACTCTAATTGAATATTGTGAGGATGTACTTTTCTATGGAAACTTCGATGTCATTGATAAGTGGTAACAATAAATTTGGATACAGGTTGTTCTCTTTAAACAATGTCGGATTGTTGATATGGACACATAATGTTGCCGAGAAAATGGTTATCATCATGGGAGCATAGGGCAGCAGCAGTGCTCCGTACAAACCATGATACTCCTTCATGTTACCAGGACTTACTTATTTTATGAGTCTCCTTCATATTTGTTCGTCTCTATGTATTTCTTGGATGTAGAGTCCGCCAAAATTCTTAGTTTTTTTTGGAGATATTTTGACGATCCTATTTGTTTTAACAGGGAGCAGGAAGGCTAGAAGCTCCCTAAAAAAATCTTTCCTATCTCCACCATAAACGTGGCATTCCTAGATGCTGAAAAGACGACACTTTGAAATACAGGCATTTCTCTACAATCTATAGAAGTCGAATATCATGAAATCGTGAGAACTCTGTCCACCTCATCGTTCAACTCGGTAATACTTTGCCCTGCCAAGGTAAACTTGAGAAAACAAAAAATTTCACTTTCAGATTACATTCGTACGAGAAGCTGAAGCCGACCTAGTCAAGTACACAACAAACTTATCATTTATATAGGATTTGAACTTACGAGTGCTTCAAGAGACATGACTATACTATAAATGCACATCGACTAAGTACATCAGTCTGATTACAAAGTTAAGGTAAAAAAAAAGACACACAGATAGTACGGTATACCTGCCGAGCATAGGGTATAAGTGAAGGATGTGGTTGTCTCAGGTGACATTAAACTCGTTATGAGCTCCATTGATCAGGGCTGGATGCATGCTTCTGGATGTTGTCTTTTTTTTCGCTTATTTTATATTTTATTGTGTCTGATGTCGAAAGTAAAAGCGGCGGCCGCTTTGCCTTTCAACACCCAGCTGGCAGCTATCCGCACAGTACAACTTTCAGCGCACAATTGTCACGGTTCGTTAACTTATCTGGCTTTTGTTATACTAGGCTTTCTTTCATTTCCATTTATCAGAAATGTGTAAAGCGACAACAGGCATAATGTTGCATAGAGTTGAACGAAAGGTGATTAGGAGCCTTTGCCTAGCTTGGAACCTGGATTAATGAATTTTGTGTTGAATGACCTAGGGTCGCTCCACGTCCATCGAAGTCAATACAGCTACCATTAGCAATAAACACTAAGGAATAAGTGCACTAATCTTCGCGAAATTCCAGCGTTTTAAGTTTTATGCCTTAATTCAGGCTGAATTCAGCCTGAATTTGGCCTGAATTCAGACTGAATTAGGCCTAAGTTCAGCCTGAATTAGGCCTAAATTCTGCCTGAATTAAGCCTTAATTCAAATTGAATTAGGCCTAAAGTCAGCTTTAATTTGCCCCGAATTCAGCCTGAATAGCTGTAGCTTCCAATATTCTCTCTAGGTGAAGTAAAATTGATTTTTTAATGATTAATATACTCGTCCAACGCGCAAGCTCTGTCTTATTTTAGTTTAAATGTAAATGCACCGATATGCTTTACATATTATTCACCAAGATGATTCACTTACATTCCACCCAGATGATTCCTTTACGAGTAACAAACGAGAATGCTCCTTGATTCACCTATGAATCGTTTGTGAAAAAATACTTCACCAAGGCGAATCGTTAGTGATTCACTTGGAATGCTAAAAGTTTAGTGTGTGTCAACGGTCACTAATATTTCAATTATTTTTATAATTGTAGTAGTTTCTCATCTTCAGATATTGATCAGAAGTTCTTGGGGAAATTCTTCATGTTTTTTGATGTGGGATAAAAATTTGGACAAATTGCCTTAATTTTTCAAAAGACTTGAGAAAGTAAAAATCGTTTGACCAATTAGACCGGTCATTGCTGGAAGCATGAATGACCATAGCAACATTCATGTCTACAGTTTATTTGTTTATGATTTTACAAAATTTTCGTGAAATTATTAACCGTCGGTGATTCGATCGGATTAATTTATTTAATCGGATTTTAAGAATTTAAAGGCTAACGGGTAGTTTTTTTTGTAAGTTTTCACTCCACTTATATGTGAAATTGACGCACGTTATCGTGAGTGAAATTATCTTACGTTTGCATTTTTATTATAGTTTTATTCGAGGCTATGACCTAGCGGCGAGCTTAGAAATACACTTTTTTCTTGCTGAATTTATCCCATGTCAGGGGTATGCTTTCTCAGTCCGATGAAGTGGAGACAATGCAGTTTCTCAGCTCATTGAACTGGAAAAATTGCATTATATCAGCATACTTATTCTGACATTGGACACAATTTGATGTATCGGAAGTGCTTCTGAGTTAGTGCAGTAAGCCGGTATTAGAGGCAGAACAAATTGCCACACCGACAAAAATACGTTCCGGACTCTTATCCAGAAAATAACAAAGTTCTACACTGCTCCCATTTTTATTTATTTATTTTTTTTAATTTTAACAAAAACATGGGTGTAAATCGGCACAACCTGTTAACATCAAAATATCCTGAAAGCGATTTTTGACGATGTTAAAGTAAAAAACAATTCGATATCTTATTGGACTTAAGATATAAGTCGGAATTCGTAAAAGCGTACAAAATCTTGTACACCCCCTTAGGAGATGCATTTCGCAAAATCTTAAAATTGATTTTTACACAATTATGTTATATTTAAAGGCCATAAAAGTAAAAGGGAATTCGATATCTCATTAGACCTTAGAAATATATCAGAATTCAAGAAAAAATGCACAACCTTAAACCCATTTGGTGGTTCAATATCAAAAAACGCTGAAATTGGTTTATATTTAGACCCCGCGATTAAGATATCTATCTCATTAGACCTTAGAAATATGTCGGAACCCCTGACAACTACACAATTATTTTACGTCCTCTTACGGGTTGAATATAAAAAATATGAAAAACAGTTTCTAGACGCTTGTATAAAGAATCTGCCGAAGATTAAGATTGATTTGAAACCTCGACAAACCTAAAATATATGAGGAAATTCGTGAAAATGTAAAAAAAACCTTTTCTCATCCGTACGCCACTGCAAATCTAATTTGTTTCCCTTAAATCACTTGTGTAACACTCTGTTGGATTTCAGAGCATGTCGGATACCGGGCAATACCATTGCAGACGAAACTGTTGGCAGACTATCAAGACTCCCTCAAAATGGGGATAGAATCATTCCCCCTTTCGAAAATTTTTTGATAACACAAGTACGTACTATTATCCAGGAAACCAATGCTGATATCTGGGCCCATAGTACAACCTATCTGAAGTCTCTGGTCACAAACTTTATATCCAGTCGACAACTCCACCATGCCTCGGAGATTAGCCGCAATACTAGTAAGATTAAGACTAGGCCACACTTGGCTGACCAAAGGACAACTGATTTTGAAAAAAGGCTTACCACAAATCACATCCTCGAAGATTGCCCAGACACTTCATCTTTCTTTAACCACCACATTCCCCTCTTTGGAGTCCTTTTAAACCATACACAAGCCTTTCAACTCCTCTCCCATTTAAATATTCTAAAACAAATCTAACCGATTTAATTTCCCACTCAACCGTAATATAAATATGAAAATGAAGAAAATAATGTAAAAAAAAATATCTGTGTAAATCAGCGCTGCATGTACTTGGCTTACAAGGCGCCTATCTAGCTCTGTCTAATCTTTGAGGCAGTCGCTCAGAAATAAATAAATAACTAAATACAAAATTTTCTCTGGTTAAATTTGGGAGATTCGACCAATCTACGATTTTTTTTCAAGAATCCCTAGCATAGTTAGTTTTATTCCGGAGATAGGTTGTTTGCCTCCCACTCAACCCCTTGGAGGTAGGTGCTGAAAATAGAAATCTTTTTAGGAAATGGATACTGTTGAAAAGAAAGGAAAACTGGGAAAGCGCAGGAGTGAACGAATCCACGTCATCTGCAATCACCTAAGTCGACCATTTTTGGATCGTAGTTATGGAACTAGTTTAAGCTGGCCAACATAAGCGTTTCCGGCGATATAGAAACAACAGTTTTTTCTCCAAAATGTTGAGGTTGTACATGGAAAAAAATATCATTGGTTAGATTAACTATTTTGCATAGTCAAAATGCTATTCTTTCAATTTCAATTGAAATGTTATGTTCAAATAGTTTAATATTTGCAGTAAACAACTGAGAAATAGTTAAATTAAATAATTAAAAATAGTACCACAATTAAACAGAAGAATAGTTGACAATATTGTTTGATTTAATAAATTGTGTTGTTCTGTAACTACGAAATTGTTATCTGACATTGTAAATAGTAAAAACTACGAATAAAATTGTCAAATTGAACAATGATTAGTAGTGATTCGAACACTGATACTGTTTTCTAGTATTCAATTTAAATAAGGATCGTAGTCAAAGAATCAGTAGGTACGAGAGTGATTGTTAAACCGTTGTCCTTTTGCAGTGAAATACCATGTGCAGTAAGGTGTATCAGTCATATGTGCGCGTAGTGTTACAAGTAAATTGGAGTCATGTATTTCAATATTTAAATTTTTGAAGTTTGGTTATTTTCTTGTGTTTTGGTTGTTTTCTTGTGTAAAGATATATAAACTCTTGATTGCTAACTTCTGGCATCAGGAAATTCATTCATACAAGATTTTCTGTCTGTAATTGCTATAGTTCAACCCAAATATTTCCAGATCGCTACATTGTTCACTTTCCGAAGAAATACTAGATATAAAACGCTTTTGTTTGGTACGTTTTATTTAAAAGATTGAACACTTTTATAGATCTGTATGTTACTAATTATGTATTGACACGTACTCGTATGTACACATACATTTATTTTTAATATTATTTAAGTGTTTGAATAAATGAATTACTGTTCATATTTTAAATTAACAGTTGTTACAATAATTGTATTAAAATTATATTAAATAAATATTTTTCCTATAGTACCAATTGATATTTATGTTTTAATAGAGTTATAAGATTTTATTCAAGGGTATCTAGGTATGAAGAGAAGTGTACATCTATTTGTCTACATACGAAGAGAGGAAGATTCAAAAGTATAATATTCTTTATTTTACAGATTGGAAGAGTACTTGAAATAGGTACGGTAGCATTATTAGGAAAACTACTGAAATTGTTGGGGTAACATTATGAATACTAATTACTATTTAATCAAACTGTATTATAAAGTAACTATCAAAAATGTTAACAGACAATTTTTTCGAGTCTCTACAACTATTTTTTCGTAGTCATTATACTATTTACACTTGGTTAATATTATCTATTTCGTTGTTTGAGGCAAATTTAAACAACGTTTTCGTTTGATTTTACCAAGGATTTTCTTTCCGTGTAAGTCTGCAAAACCATTAAGAGAAGCTCATCCAAAATTCGGACCAACAAAATTTGAACCTTATATCACAAAGCTATGGGGATTCAAACGCGTTTGTATAAGCCGAACAAACGGACTGGAGTTTGTTTTTGCGTTTTTTTAGATCTGTCCCAAATTTCAAAGTAGCAATTAATTTTTTAATTTGATAGCAATACTTTCTATATTATTAAAATAATAAAAAAGAATCTCAATATATGATTGGTTTATCGGAAACAATAACATACCGGTACAAAGTTTCAACTTTCTAGCCGTCTAAAACAGACCCTGCACCTTCCCCTTATACCTTCGCCCCCCATCAATACTCAAAAGGGGTTCATCTAATCGACCCACCAAAAACATTTGAACTCGATATCTCAAGGGATTTATGAACTACGCACCTTCAAAAGCGTTTGTGCACGCTGTTTACTGCGGACAGACTTACATATTTTTGTTCTTTGCCGAGGTCTACTAGTCCTAAAACGTCAAAATACGTTACGTTAAAAAAATTTAATTCATTGAATAATCAAATTGTATCAGCTACACAAATTTTGTTGGTCATGATTTTTGCGACTTTATTCAGAGCAGAGTAGGGTAGCGTAGAGAAATTTAATCTTTAACAACAAACAATCTTTTCCAAGTGACCTCACAGCGCCAACAAAAAAATTTAATTTTTCTGGTTAAGTAGTAGGTACACTATATTCAGATCTAGGGGACAAGTCGGTTCCGCTTGTAAAACATTTCACACAAATGTTCATAAGTTTGTTTACTAGATAGGCTATCATGAAAATGCTCTATTCTGCTCACTCTTAAATATCAGTCAATTATATCGGTACGATTATTTTCCACCAACATAGCCTGAACGCCATCTACGTGTCAAAAGTTAAAGCTGTTGCTTGCTCTACATCGTGTTCTTGCACTCTCACTGTTTTCCTCTGCTCTGCTCTGCGCTGGTGCGTAGGTAAAAAAACGCACCTAATGTATTGATATTTTGATCCTGTGCGTTCACATCAGTTTGAATAACTGAATTTAATGGAAAGTACGACAAATGAGTCAATCAAGTGTAGTATAGCCCTGAATACTACACTTGATTGACTCACTTGAATTTTTGTTCAGTTCTCATACGGCGATTTCCCACCGAGGATTGCCGACGAGCTGGAACTTAAATGGTCTTCATCTTGGTAGGACCACCGCATCATTCAAGAACACATGTACCTCCCCCTTTTGCTTTGATTGCAATATTGCTACGAATTTAAAAAAAATGTAATGTAATTTAACCCAGAAAAATCCTAGTAGAGTCTTACGAAATGGTGACACTGCATACTACTTGCCAGGTAATGCAAATATCAAGGTAAAATACTAGAATATCGCATGCGCTTGATGAGTAATGCATAGGGTAATGCAGACGGTAATGCATAAGGTAATGTTTCCGGTTTATTTTGAAAAAAAAAACTGTTTTTTTATAATATACCAAAGGCAGGCATGTGGATAATGGTTAGCTAATCTTTGAATTTAATGATCAGCGGTTTAATCCCAACGCGATGTTTTGTAGGCATAATTTACGTGCTTCCTCATAATGTGAGAAGGAAGTCACCTACACCAATTACCCACATGTAAACGGTTCCGTCATAAAGAAAGTAATTCGTAGTATGCTCATAAATAGCTATCACAGAATCGATTCTGTAATCATTACAGTTCCTCCTCGGGTCGTCCCCATTACCTAATGTCACTTTGACATTTTCTATTCTTGCACTCGTCAAAATAAAAATACATAAACTGTCACATGTATGGCTTTTTTCCTCGAGAATTATGTAAGCTAAAGTCAATGCGATCAAACAATTCCAACCTTATAAACAGCAAAAGTCAACCTTAACCTAAAAATTTATAAATATTAAAATACAATAAAAAATTTCCATAATTACCCACCTTCAATTCTTTTTTACTGTACACTCGCAAAAAATAATTAACATAATCGTAATGAGATGGCAAGTATATGAGTGAAATTTATAAATCACGATATTGCGGGGTGACTTAATTAGCGTCACATTTGTTCCGATAATTGCAATTGTATTGTTGTTGTTGTTGTTGATGTTAGGTCGGCCATACTACCAACATGCATAGGTAATAGCAAAGGTGACTAGCAATGTACTGTCATCATGCGATGACACACATATTGTAATTTAAAATACCTTTAGAGCTCTACCTTGTTTTTTTTTCCTGCTACGTACAATTATTGGATTATGTGTGGTATGTGGAGAGATAGAGAGAGAAAAAGCCTTGAACATAAAAATTCACTAAATAGAATGCGATATTGTTGATACAAAAGTAAAAACGACGTTTCGAAGACAACACGCTTGAACAGATGCTAATTTATTCCGTTTAAATTACAAAATTTTTGTAGTTAGCATCGTTACAAGTTAGACGACTGCATCATAGTTAGGATTGGTACCGAGGTAATTTAAAAGCCAGCTGTCAGTACAATAGAATCAATTGAGGTAGAAATCGATACGCCTCTTTTTCTTTCGATTGCGCCATCTTTGTTTTGTTTCAACAATCTGATGGGTTTTCGTATTGCGCAACCCTGGTGTAAAACTGGACAGAATTGCTTGATGAATTCTATAGCTAAACTGAGACGATAATGGGAAAGGATGAAGATTTTACGAATTAACCGTGAAATATGTGGTGAAATAACTAGTGAAGTAGTAGCGAAAATAGTGTTTTTGAAGCTAAGGGTATCTTCCTTGCTCAATAATATTGTTGCCAACTTTCAATCTTAGGGGTATCTTCCTTGCTCAGTAATATTGTTGAGAGCCGGGATTCGCCGAGATTTCAAGAAAAACACAACCCGTTTAAAATCAACAGAAATAACCAAAATTTATCATTCAAGAAACGCATTCCTGGCAACAATGTCCGATTCTATGTACTAATAGGGTCTTTCAACAAGGATTCTCAATTTTTAAATGTAAATACAACAAGTTGTGTGTGAGATATCCACCCAATTCTTTTTTATTTGAAAGAATATTTTATGGCATTAAGTATGGAATATAACGTCGTTCGAACGTCCGCCCCGGCTTTGCTTGGTTGCACGTATTCGAGAGGTAAAATTTTCGACGACTTTAGGCCTAAACACAACACGGACCTCGACTGCGACTGCGCAGTCCCTGTCTTTACAATACATAGGATTGCAGGGCGATGCTCACAATAACAACTTCGGCAAAGCCTGCGCAGTCGTGCTACACTCTAATTCTGAGACTGCGGTTGCTCGCACAGGGCTGCCAATTGTAATCTCGGATTTCTATTATTTCCCAGCAGGAAAAGTTTCGTATGTTATGCGTCGAAACGAAACCGTATGCAAGTCGTATAAGCGGTTAGACTTTTGGGAACGATGTCGCCGGTTGCTGTATATATTTATTATTATAGTTTGTACGAGCACTATACATATATGGAATATTTACATGACCCCTTCAAAATGCATTGAATTCTGTTTACATTTAAGAGGAGACCGCGATAGATGAGTACATGCTGTCTCTATCTTACATGTAGAATTTTGATGACATTTTGCGGGAGTCCGATCTGCCTACTGTGTTTCTATTCTCCAAATTCGTCCCGATTCCTATTCATTTCCACGTTATTAATAAACGCAAACACTCCAAAGTGATTAAAAACACCATATAAATTATACGCGCTACCAGAAACACGTCCATTTTCAAAAATATTAAACAAAACAGAAGTGACACTTGACACTCGTTCTTCTTCTTGTCGCATAAATCTGGCTGAATTTGCTGGATGGTGTTCGTTATGTTGACTTAAAGATCATCAATTGTTTGCGGATTATACGCATCGACCTGCGATTTAAGTTAGCCTCAAAGGAATAAGTCTAAATGCGTTAAATCACACGATCACGGTGGCCAGTTCACGTCGCGGCCACGCGAGATAATGATGTCCTCAAATCGCAGTAAGTCCATCATCCCATGTGCGAAATGCCGGAGTCCAACCAGAGTCCCGTATACTGCCCAGAACTGGCATTGCATTGTCCGCCAAGACTTGTCGATCGGTATTGTTTTGGTACTGACAAACCACCAGACCAGTGTCGGGCCAATCCTGGTGATCAGTACTCCCATTTGATCTGAGCCGACTTTGGTCCGAGTTGCTGGGCCTATGTCGGGCCTAGAATTGGCTTATTATTGGTGTCTAAGCTCTTTCGGCATTGGCTCGACGATCGGCTGTGTATTGGGAGAAAAATTTTTTGTTTCTCAACATATCAATTGATTCAACCCTATTACGAGAATGTGTCAGATTGGTCTAGTGGATAGCGTAGCAGACTACTGTGTGACGGAACCATGGTTCGAATCCGAGAGTGTGCAAGGTGTGTAAGTAAAATCAATTCGCATTAAAAAAAAAAAAAATAATAGCAAAAAAAAAAAAATAATTGCAAAAAAAAACTTTACTGAGACCCAGTATCGGGCCAGAGTTTCACCAAGAGTAGGACAGGTGTGATCAAATCGACATTGGCTCGAGAATGATTTGGTCTAGGCCACATACTGGGCCCGAAACATTAGCCAGTACTGGCAACTCTGGCACCAGTACTAAGCCTGTGCTGTGCCGTTCTATTTTTCGTACATGGGGTGACATGTGCTGCGTTGGAACCACATGTCTTCGGTGTCCATATCATCCAGTTAAGGCCACAAGAAGTTGCTTATCATCATGGTGCATTTACACTCAGCGTTTGAGGCGAGCCTCTATCCCCACCAAAAAATCAACCAATCAGATGGCTCGTGGAGTCGCAAGAGTCTAACATCCTTCAACTTTTTCTCCGACGCACGCTTCCATATGTGTACACACATACAATGAACTGTGGCAGCATGCACTTCGCAGCTCATCGTATTTCTGTCGTTTCGCACTTATAGGCAAGTTGTGCCGCAGAGGCATGTTGAGTGTAAATTGCTTTCAACACAGCAAAGAACACAGCCGACGAAAACCGGTTTGCAATGGCCTGATGGGGGTAGAGGCTCGCCTCGAAACGAGCCTCAGGGGTGAGTGTAAACGCACCATCAATCGTTTGACGGTTATGTCAATGCCAGTTTCGTTTTGGAAGAAATACGGACCGATGATTTCGCCAGACCAAAATCCGCACCAAACAGTGACTTTCTCGGGATGCATTTGGTGCTGGTGTATCTCATATGGATTGGTATTGTCCCAAATCCGACAATTTTGGTTGTTCACACATTCATTCATTAAGAAATGGGCCTTGTTGTTAAAAATCACGCAATGCGCGGAACGTTTTTCGAACGGAGCTCTGATTTTGAAAATAAAATTTGATGATTTGCACACGTTGTTCAACGCTATAACCTTCCATGGTGATTTGCTATACACTACTGAACAATTCACAACAAATTTGACAGATGTTGCTTTAACAACATGGCCGCTATAACCTAACAAATTTCCAGCGTTCCACCCTATACTTGATCACTGTTCGATCGCTGCTTAAAATCAAACTTGCTTTACAAATACTGTCGCGTAGAAACTGAGCGTCGTCCCACTAGAGTAGAAACTCTGTTTGGCTGCAAACTCTGCCGTGCTTATATACTGCATGTGTTGGGTCGAGATCTTTCTCGCACATTGGGGAATTATAAGAACCACCGATAAGGGGTTAGGTTAGGTTAGGTTATAGTGGCAGCCATCCAAACTATGGATCGACTCACTTAGACCATTCGGTTGGTCCATTGTGATACCACACCCGTGACACCTTAATGAAGTCCCATATAGGGAGTTATCGTAGCATTGCTACGGGGGAAAAGCTAGTCGAACCAGCGGAATGCGAATGAACTTGGCTAGTTCATCAAATCGTGCTCCAGCCATGTCCCCGAGTCTGGAGAAGAAGTAGCTGCCCATGGCTCTGAACCTACAGCTGGCTAGCTGGGGACACTCACAAAGTAGATGCCTAACGCTCTCTTCTTCTTCTTCACTTCTGCAGCAGTCATTATATTGAACGCCTAAGGGTTGTGCATGTCTGCCAAAGAGACAGTGCCCCGTTATGACTGCGTAATGTTACGGGTCGATGACTTCTTTTCAGAAGATCGGCAGTCCTTCTAGGATGTATTACTGGCCATAGCTGCCTGGAGGTTTCACATGTAGTTAGGTTGAACCATCTGCCATTGGTCAGCTCCATTGCCTTCCTGTCAAGATTACTCTTGACGTAATTGAGCGGTATTTTTACCGCTTGGGTTGCATGTATAGCAGCCATTTCAGATCCAGTTTTGGCCAGCTCATCGGCTGCCTCATTTCCTGGTATCCCTTTGTGTCCCGGAACCCAGCACGAGAGAACCTTATGAGCTGCGCCCAATGTTTTCAGACGCTCCCTATACTCCCTCACTAGCTTTGACTTGACTAGGTTGGAGCTTAGAGGGGAAAAGTGTTCGAGAAGAATCATGAACTTTGCAGAATTGTCCTCGCCTGTCCCATTGAGTATTGCAAGTTGGTCAATCGGATTTTTTTTCACCGCTTTCCAGTTGGGTATTGGGAGGATGTTGTTTTTCTCACTGGGAACTGATCGGGTAGCATGTAACAATATTTTTAACAATCATATCTAAAAGGAATCAATACATTCAAATTAAATCGATTGCACATCCCATTAATAAATCAATTAAAAAAAAAGTCAATCGCATTTCTACCGTGTCCATTTGATCGATCTTCTGCCTTCCCGGATATTATCGATTATTTATTTTCGCATTCAAGATTATGCCATTCTCCGCTGTCAAATTACCATTTTCGATCAATTTCCACAATTTTCGTTCGTTTTGCAAATCACGTTAGAAACGCATCAATTATAATAATTTTCGAATTTCATCATAATTTACTGGCGCTTAAAAATACCTAAAACACAAAAAAAAAGCACCACCAAATCAAACGAACTTTGTAAATTTGAATTTATAAAAGAGACCGAATACGAAGAAAAAAAAATGGCGGAACATTGGTGTTTAATGTTTGGCGTCCCGAAATTAAAATGGCGATGACTTTGATATTTATTCGTATCGAATTTTATTTTTCTGTGTTCAAATTATTCCGGGTAAGCAATTCGAAATTACAGTGTGTTGAAAATCAAGTGATAACATACGAATTATAATTTTGACGGAAAATAATCGACTTTCTATCGATCGTGTGAGACGAGATTTCTGTTGTTGCATTCAGCAGCCATTTTTGTAATCGGTCAATTAGTGAGAATTTGGATTTAAACATGTTTTTTTTTCCTGATTTTAAGACTTTCTATTCGATTTACTGATCGATTCGATTCGATAATTTCGATAAGTGGTGTTGGCAAAAATTAAAAAAAAAAAAAAATCAACCAAATATTCGATTCGATTAATTAAGCAATTTCTATGCAAATCTATGGATCGATACGTCATAATTTTCTTAAAATTAATTTCGCTTTCGCTAAGCACGCGCTTTGATTTTTTTCTGCTTCTTCTACCGGAGGTTAGGCTTGTAGCAGTTCTGAGGTAGAGTAGAAGCGCCTATGCGCGTGCTAAGGTCATGTGAATTTCTTTCAAAGTTTGTAGTATTAATTAGTCGAGAAAACTTTTTTTTATGAGACTAGAAAAATTGTATTAAATTGGTAAAATATGGCGGTCTGTCAAAAGGTATTTTTCCGGTAGAGAATAAAAAAACAGAAGACACGTTTTTTTTCTATAATGGCGCCCATCTTCGATTCAAAATGGAGGTCATTCATATGGTAATTGGATGCGAGTGAAGTTGTCTCGAAATGGTGAGAAAAGTTTGCGCGGGTTATTCCACTCTACGATTTGTTTGTGGTATTGTTGATTGGAATAAAAAGCGGAAAAGCGTGGGCCTTTATTAATTTTCCTTTTCATTTTTTTTAGATCAATCTGTGGGACTTTGAACTTGAGGACGCCGATTTGGTAGCCGGTTTGATTGGAAACGATTATTTATGCTATAATCATTGGATATTTAAGTGGTTTGTTGTGGCCTTGCCGTTAGGCTTAAGATTTTACTGATGATATGACGAAAAAAAAAAAACTTTCTATATAAATGGTTTTGATTCAATAGCGTCTAGAGTACGGTTGAAAGGTTCCCAGGTCTTTCAGTCCCTTCTAAACCTGGGTCCATACCGAATGACAGTGTTTCTTTAAAAACAAAACACCGAAATAGACAGAAGATAATTATGTTAAAGGAGGAGCCCGGCTGAGAAGCCTCAACGTTCATCAAACTACGTAAACCGCAGTGGGCTGGCCATGTAGAGCGGATGGAAGACAGAAGAATCCCCAAGCGTGCACTTAAAGGCAAAGCGAGTGGTAACAGGTCAGTAGGCAAACCACGCTAGCGATGGGAAGACTTGGTTGATGAAGACAGCAAAGCCTTAAAAATTAGCAGCTGGAGAACGCGGTCTTTGGATCGAGACGATTGGAGGCGACGACTTCAGGAAGCCAGGATCCGATTTGGGCTGTCGCGCCATTGATGATGATGATGATGAGGAGCCCGGCTGCAACCAAATCTTAGACTAAACTGATACATAGTAAAAAAAAGTTTAACATCAAGACGTCACGTACTGTCGAGCATATCCAACTGAGAACACGTCGAAACTATTCATTTAGATCACACTGTCATACACTGTGCTGTGCCCGCTGCTGCTGTCAGCATCACACCTGGCTGTCGGCTGCCCTCTTTTCGAATTGACTGTTTAACGTGTGAGGTATTGCTTTCACCTGTTTAGCCAGCATAAGACTTTTCTTATCATTTACTTGATTGACAAATCGTTACACACAGTGAGTTACTGGTGAAATGTAGGGCGGGTCCAGGCTTGACGTTCTGAATAATGCTCAAGGTAGACTCTACAGTAAAACGCGTGACGCGAGCGATGATCCAATCGCATCACGTACTCTATACCGCGATACCAATTATATTGAACGCGCTGAATCGATTTTCACAACTACCAAACAATGTTTTCAAATACTAAAATATTTTGTTGGCAGCCTGCAAACGTATTGCCTGTTTTTTTTTACTGTTTAGCCATTTCTTTTCCGATATTTCGCCTTATACGCGCATTACGCACACGACAACAAAATTAGAAAATAGTATATTGAAGCGACGCGATTGTAGCGATGCACTAACATGCGTTCTAAACAGTTGTCATCGCGTCGCTCCGCTTCACGCGCGTGTTTCGCGTTCATTTTAATTTCACTTTTATTCTATAGGGTGTTTTTTTAGGTGCATAAGAACTTTCGATATCGATATCGATAACTGTGGTTTGACAGCTGAGAATGTCAAACTGTGTTGACATTTCTGTTCAGTAAGGTTTGGCAAGTCATCATGAATCGTTTAACGCCAGCGTTTAACGCTTCCAAATTGTGGAAATTTACTTTGAAAAAAAATAAATCTGTTCACGAAGTTCATAGAGCACTTCGTCCATTTTACAGTCAACATAATCGGCCATGCTGACTGAATTTTTGTTTCCAAAAATTAATTAGCTAAACATCGCCGACATTTGGTTCCAACAAGACGGCGCAACTTGCCATACAGCGCGCTTAACAATCGATTTACTGCAAAATCAATTTGGTGACAACTTGATTTCCAGAAGTGGTTCTGTTAACTGGCTCCCTCGTTCATGCGATTTAACGCCTATGGATTACTTTTAATGGGGCTATATTAAGTCATGCGTTTATACTGACAAACCAGCAACTCTTGAAGCATTGGAAGCCAATATTCAAGCCACTATTGACGCCATACGGCCAGATTTATTGGAAAAAGTAGTCAAAAATTGAACTGATCGAATGGACCATGTAACTCGTAGCTGCAGCAGACATATGACGGAAATCATATTTAAAAAATAAATGCCATGAAATTATCTTCTAGAATATAATAAAAAAAATTCATTACAACAATATTTCTGTCTTCTATTATAATTTTAAGTTCTCATGCACGTAAAAAAACATCCTATAGATAACTCGTAGATAAAGGCATGTTGATCCTTTATAAATATTCTTGGAAAGGAATCTACTGCTTTCTGAACAATAAAAATACAAAAGGAACCGTACATCATTGGTGAAACTTCCGATATCTGCCAGATATTTAAAATATAAAAGGTTAAAGCTTGAAGTCGTTTGTAATTCTTATTATTAAAGGACATTGAGCCACTGCAAACGCAAAACCTTCAATCAATATTCGAAGAGGACTCTATGAAGCTAGGATCAAAAGGCTACCATCTTGGATTTGAAGACTTGATCGAAACGTACAAAATTTTAAATAGTTTCTACGAATGATATGATGCTGCTGAAATTTATTGGATAGCAAATAAACATAGTCTTCGCGGGCATCAGGATTTTTCACATTTCGAAAGTATAAAGCGAAACGAACGTTACCCAAGCAATAGAGTCAGTTTAGTTCGAAAGTATGTCGTGTGTGGTTGAATTTTCGAAACTAAAATCCCAAACTATCCTAAAGGAACGCAAGGTAAGTAATATAGCTCGAAAATGTTCTAAAAAAGGATATTATCAAGGGAATCAATTTACAGATAAATGCGAGGAGAGTACAAGTGACGGTGTGAGAGAGTTAGAAGTTGAAGGTTTATTATATGCGCCAAAAATCGCTGATTGATCGGCAACTCACTAAAACTAATAGTTTTATCGAATTTAAAACTTTAAACGCGATTATCTCGAAACTGCATTTTCAAAAACTGCTCGTGCTGTAGCTCAAAAAGTTATTGATCGATTTGGCTGATTTTTTGGAAGCTTTCTGTCTATATCAATATCGGAAAGATATACCTAAAGTTTTGAGGATATCGCGTAAATAAACTACTTTTTTCGGGTAAAAATTGTCAAAAAAATAGTCGAGAATTTAACATTTGATTAAAAAGCCTACTCTCATTTTTGTTTTATATTTTTTTTTATAATTTTATAGGAATATCCATCCCCCACATCTATCAGTATTCGAAAACTATCTTTGTTTTCTGTTTAAGATCAATAGAAAAAATAAGAAAAATGGAGCACTTTTCGATGTCACGCAAAAGACGCCAAAAGGAATACCCTATAACGTCGCCATTTTGTTTTTTCAACACTTGAAATATGTAATAATATCATGTTAAAATTTTAAAATGATGCGATTATTTTATCACCATTTTATCATGAAAAATGACGGGCGTTTAAAGGGTTTGGTCCCCTTAAAGAGGACAGAGCATCCTAAAATATGGCAACGAAGGAAACAATTCCTTTTACTTACTTACTTACTTATTTATTAAATTATTATAGCTATTTTATAAGATATTTACAGTTTATACAATTTTTGTAGAGATCAGACGGGTAAAAAATTATAGTGTAGTATATCTATTTCTTGACAAATTATGTTATTAATTAAAGTGATACTTCACTTAGGAAAAATCTTGTTATTTAGGAAAATTACAATTCCTTTTAAGTTCACTAGTTACTGAACTGATAGGAAAATTCGAAAGAAGTAATTTTTTTTACATGTAAGATTCGGTATAGCATCAAGCTTACGTATATCCAATTTTCCAAAACTACAATCTCCTTTTAAAGTCACAGCTTTGCCCCATCCTACACAATTTTGCCCCTTATTTACTTACGATGGCGCTACAGTCCAAATAGAACTTTGGCCTCCTGTATGTAATGCCTCCAGCCTTCTTGGTTCAGTGACCGCGTCCTCCAGTTTGAAAATCTTAGCAGTGATTTGATGTCTGCTTCAATAGAATCCTCCCAGCGTTTCCGTGGTTTTCCAATTGGTGTCCATTAACTTTCCACTTTAGTTTGGGGATTTTTCCGTCATCCATCCGCTCTACATGACCAGCCCATTGTAGCTTCTTGAATTTTATGAGGATCGATACTTCTGGATTATCAAAGATTCTCTATTGTATCGTATTCTCCAGATCGAGACTTCCCTAACAGATCCGAGGATTTTTCGAAGGAGTTATCTTTCAAAGGCGTTAACTAATTTCCTCCCTACACAATTTTGTCACAATTTTTTGCCACCCTTGAAAAGAGGGAATTAACAATATTTAAAAAATATTTGTTCTACTATTTTTCAGACTGATTTCATGGAGGTGGGTACAGCTGCCCCTTCTTTCTAGCTTAAAAGGACGTCTTTGACTTCCCTCGAATCTCTGAGGGTTCCTGAGTTATGATGCGTTAAGTTGGTTTTCATTTTGAGGATACTTTTTTTTTAATTCTGATAGATTTGAACTTTACTTTTAATAATTAAGTCGCATCGACCAAAAATTAATATCTATCTATTGTCTCCATAATCTTTGTCCATATCTAAATTGTTGTTGTGAAATAAATGGAGCCTCAGTGACGCTGGATGATTTTGCAGAGTTTGTTTCAAGTAACGTATCTTGAACCAGTCAAAAACCAGATGTTTGAACATATCAGACGATGCATGCCATATTCTTGTCTACGTCAACTACAGCATTCGTCGTGACGATGCAGTACATTCGGTTCAAGCTACAAATATTGAACCATTCAAGCGACAGAAGAGAGCAGAATGCACTCTGCCTAACGAAAATATTCGCCCACTTTGAAGTAATAAGTCGTATTTTTTTTTTTAAAAATAATTTTATTTCATTACAGCCTTGATTACGTATGATGTATAATATACTCCATACAAGTGGTAATGTAAGTACTCGTATGATTATCGACGAATTATAATTCGAATTCACTTTCATTATAATCACCCGAAATCCACCTGTCCAATAATGAAAAATATCTTGTACACAACATACCTATGTCCATAAATGTGTCCATTGAGAAACCAGTGACTTACGACCAATCATCATCTCGATTACAAATTGGTCATAACAAGTGTTTGTACTAAATAAAAACAACATCGTCTCTCTTCAGGCCCCCCCGATCAGTTCAGTATCTCTGCCTACCAATTATACTCGAATTGTTAATTCAACAGGTTCAAAAGTTATTGCAACCTGTCCCTGCTGATAAGTACGAGGTAAAAAAAAGGTAATAAGAAACATAAAGTGCAGTCTTACGTAAAAGCAGACTTAATCTCGGCTTTCGTTGCTATAATTGATACTTGGCTTTAGGAAAGGCAATTTTTATAGTTCGGTTTTGTTGAATTAAAAAATTGAATAATTTCCTCCTTGAGCCAACCCCTCCCCCCCTCTTCGTCTCCCTGCACCAATCTCATAATGCTGTTATCAATGAAAATAATAATAAAAATGTTGTTGGCTTTCATGTAGTATAACGACACGATCTAAATTACATGTCCCAAGGCCAGCCAACATAATTATATGGCAGCATAGCTTCGATCAGTTGTTGTTGTTGTTGCTCTTTTCATGATCATATAATTTAAGTATGCGAGCTCCTCAGAAACCATCCATGAAGTCTTAAAGCGTGTAATAGCAGAAAAATCGTAAATCGATTATTACAGCGATAAATATGCGTTACAAAATATAGAGAAAAAGATTTCGAAAGTGTTGCGATTTAAACAGCGACGGTGACATTGTTGTTAATCCTGTTTTGATTTTTATTTTGTGGTTTTGGAAATAGTGATGAAAATCGTTCAAGATGTGAGAAATTCTTAACATTTTAATTTTACCAAGTCTTTGATCTACGGCTTAATTCATAGATGGTACGACCTATTTCATGTTCAGTCAAAAATACCAACTAGGTACACTATTGAAATCCATACAATGTATTGTGTACTCGTACAGCTGCGGCTATTTACACTGCTGCAACTATATACACTGCTGCGGCTATTTAGACAGCTACGGCTTTTTACACTGCTGTACCGGCCTACACTACCCTACAACACCCTTTATGATGCAACGCAAATGCACGATTCTATTGGCTGCTACTATCACTTACCCTGCGTCTACACTGACAAATTTATCTGGCAATGACAATGGCAATATTGCCATTGAGTTAAATGTCAAATCGCAATGTGTTGGCATTTGATTGCCAGGCAATTTTCATTTGAGCGAGTGAATTCGAAGTGTCAAGTTGTGAAGCAAAGCAATCACAACTTCGAAAACTATTGATTAATTCAATAGTTTTTTCTTTAGTCCACTTATTTTCACTCATTTTGCGATCAAACCAAAAAAACGTAAGTCTACCTGTTCACAAGCGATCCTAACTTCTGTCAAACGATTCGTTTTCTGGCAATATTATCTTTAAAATTGCCATGGCAATGCTGAGAGCAATATTGCCATATGCGTTTGGTGCGTCTATACTGTCAATTTGTGTATGGCAATAATGCCGTTGCCATTGACATTGCCAGATAAATTGTCAGTGTAGACGCAGGGTTAATGCAAAGATATAATTTGGCAATGTTTCCGACAATTGGTATTTGTTGGCAGTGAATTGTATATACCAGTGCAATGTTCGATACTCGAGAATGCTGTACGATAAGAACATCGTGAATATATGGTTCATTCTTACCGTAACTCATTTAAATTGCTCAAAATTTATATTTTTGGACTCTGCTGTTACAACCAACCCATCAAACCCTTATTAACATTCTCAAGCATCGAATAATGCTCTGCTAGAAGGTAAGATTTTATTGGTGACAGGGGATTTCCTCCAAGCACTATATGTGCTTCCATTTTCATCCAAGAGATTTAATATTCTGTGAAATTTTTCCAATTTTTTAAGGTCTGTTTTGGCAATGGAAGTACCTCAGTTTTGTGGAAACTGCACTTACCCATATAGGGTTCCCCAGCACTTACTACAGGGCTATTGCTTGGGTCAAGTGCTGGCTGCCAAGCGTTGGGAGCCATCACTGGCTGCCAAGCATTGAGAGCCATCACTGGTTAACCTCGGCACCATCGTTGGCCGCCAGCGTTGGCTAGCAAACTTTTGTCAAGTCTAGCGTACCTGCTGTATGCCACGGCTGTGCCAGTGCTGGCTGCCAAGCGTTGAGAGCCATCACTGGTTAACCTCAGAACCCATCGTTGGCCGTCAGCGTTGGCTCGCGAACTTTTGTAGTTACGTACTAATAGGTAGGTAGGCATAATTCGTAAGGTTGGAAGGAGTTCGAGAACGGATCGCAGATCATTCGTCGCCAAAAATGCGTTCCTGTCGTATCGTCTTTTTTTTTTTTAAATTTTTGGTCCCAGAGTAAGCTAGGACGATTAATTTATATGACAAAATAGTTAGGTAAAGAGAAAATAATTTCATTTTCTTGCAATAAGCGCGGAGAGTATAGGAACTGCCAGCACTGGCGCCAGTATTCAACACCAGCACCGGACCCAAGTTATCATTCAGCAGTGATCCAGCAATGGGCCAGTGCTGGTTGTTACTGCCGCGCCATTCCTGGAATGCTGGCTGCCATTATAGGCCCAGTACTGGGCCTATTGTCCGACCCTATATGGGTAGCAGTTAAGATCTTACAAGTGTCAATAGATCGTAGTTACTCCAGTCAATTTACGTATCTTATTTCTGCTCAGCTGAAGAAGCTGTTTTTCTCCATTTAGAGGAGTGATTTACATAGAATTTCTTGGCATTTCTGAATCTCCGCAGTCCAATGGATCTTCATTTACTCCTCTCATACCTTTTGTCGTTGAAGAACGACATTGAGACAGATTGGTTTTGACCCAGTGGGATAGCTGGGTGCGCACGTATGTGATCGAAGCACACTACAAGGATGGGTAATTTCAACGCTTCTGTGGCTCCTGGTAGTCGATACAATTCTGATTTCGCGACGGTAGTTCCAGACGTGAACGACTCAGCGATTTCAGTATCAGGAAGATTTTCACCCACTATCAACAGGCACATGAGCAAGTAGTTATGAACTGTGGATCAATGCCTCAAAAACAGTGCTGGTTCTCTTTACTCGTGGGAATAAAGAGAGTTTACAGTTCCTAAACTGGAGAGTCTTAACCTCCAGCTTAAAGATAACGCTAAATACTTGGGAGTAGTCCTGGATCCTGGAACTAACCTGGAATAAGAAAGTCAACGAGCAACCTAGGAACGCTTTAGGGGCTTTCTACGCTTGCAAGAAGACGTTCGGGATGTATACGGCCATAGTAAGACCCATTATAACCTAAGAAATGTGCTAGAGATGATCCTGCAAAAAGTGCTGTGAGATTGTGGGAGTCAGGAAACTGGGAATCCAGACCTGTGAGGCTTATTCGCATACTAGGCCTGTTTAATGACTGTATCTGCCAGAGGGAACAGAGCTCACCTCAATTTCTCTTGAACATTCTCAACGACGATCTCTAGCAGAGCAGTATGGAATGCAGCAGATCAGCCTCATAGAGGAGATTGTCACATCTACACGGACGATTCTAAGGTAGGCAAAGTTCGTCCTACTCAAGAATATGAATACTCTTCGTACCCTCATTGGTGTATTGGCGAACAACTCCCTGATTAGCTAAGACGACAGAAGACTGGGTATATCGGACGTGACAGATCTGTGCCGAAGCTCTTAGTGACCCCGACGGAAAGTATTTTCCTTATGCTTTGCATGGACTTTAGAGAATTCGCCAATATGAAGCTAGACAAGTTGCTGCAGTTGTGATTGAATTTATTTCAGTATCCATGTGCGTAGCTCGTGCGGATAATATTAAATACAATATCTACATGGGTTTATCAAATCGAAGTTCGTCAGGTTAAAGGGTTGGTTCATCTCAGTTAGTCTTGGTCATACGAGTATTTCTTCCAAGTTTTAAATTTCTAGTATTATTCGTTCTCGAGATTTTAAAATTCAAAATTAGAGTGTTTAATTCCAAATCTACTAAAAATATAGGACTTTTTGGGTCTACTAACGCCGAAATGTTAAGACAAAGTTAATTGTAGATCACAATACAATTTACAGTGTGAAGACGCAGCCTTTCGTCAGTCGTAAATTGAAACAAACCCCATTATTTATTAGCGCCTGTAGTGCATACGCTCAAGTAGGTGTATCATTTTATTATGATTTTATACAATATGAAAATGAATGCACAATTAGACTAAATCCGTATGCTAAGCAGACAGTGAAACTCACAACATCCGGATTAAGGTTGTGACTAACTTTTTTAGAAGGTCGTTTTCAAAAACGATTTATTTTTCCAGTAAAATTTCGGATGTCTACTCATTAAGACAAAATCAAAAACGCTATAGAAATATTTTCCCAAGTTTAAAGAAAGCGAAATTTGTTTAAAAAAAAAAAATCAGTGATTATATTGTTTGCACCTAATTAGCATCTTTTATTTTAAGAAGCGCTACCAGTCTTTCCAATTTCAGCTCAAAACAAAAGTTTAGCTACGTCTAAAATGGGTTTGTTCACCTTCGCTGGTGAATCAATTTCACGGCTTGATTTTTCCGCTCATTAGTATAACAATCTCGTCTAGTTACCGCCCCGTACTCTAGTTGAAAATGAATCATGATGCACTTTGAATATCATCTTTAAGACACAGGGTCCGAAGCTATACCTTGACCCTGAGTTCTGAGTTCTTATTTCTAGCCCGAGGATAATAATCTTCTGTCCGTCATGTATTTCATTAGAATGTCCACTAAACCTAAAACCTGAAGATTGCGGTAAGCAGGAAAAAATGCTAACGATCCGGTGAGAAAAGAACGGAAAAAATGGAATACCTCACGGTTCGATCTTGGGTCCTGTAGTTGTTTGTTGCGCGTCGGTAATCACTGGGGTCGCCCGTTGTGCGCAAGAATAGACTAGGCAAAGGATCTTACATAGTAGTGATCTTGAGCCGATCGTGTTCTTATGGACGGGGCATCTTGCAAGCAAATCAGTTCGTAGGAAATATCTAGAAGGGGCCTATAATTTAATCATCAGCGCTGAATAATCACAACACGATGAATGGAGTTCACGATTGAAAGGAGAAGAGAAGCTTGAGACAGGATCATATAGGCTTGAGTAAAGGGTTGTTTTTTTGTTATTCATCTTGTAAAATGTGTAATTGGAGATTTCGTAGACGTAGAAATTGTTGTATGTACGTTGTTGCGGGAATCTTTAGATTTGAAATAATAGATTCAATAATAAAGCAGAACTTACCTGGTTCCTCGTCGTCTTGAGTTAACGGCACATTACGATTTCGATTTCTTATTCGAACTTGAGCTTTACTTTCTGGATGGATTTTGTCGCGTGTTGGTGGGGATTTTGATGAAGCTGGCTGATCTGAGTAAACTGTAAAAGCAAAAAAAAAACGTATGCATTAGAAATTGTCACAAAAAAGGAATAAATATATTTTTAAACAATCTACATCTCTGCAAAAATTCCTAAAATTAGCAAATGGGGATACTAACTCAGCTACCAGATCCAAAGAAGCAAAAGAAAACTTGTTTGCACGCTTATAACTCACAAACCCTTTTTTAATTAGTTAGTTTGAACTTCTCTCTGAGACCAAAACATGCAGAATTTGCGATGACGAAGACGAAACACCAGAACACATCCTCTGTAAATGTGACGATCTAGTTCACAAAAGACTTCGTCACTTCGGTCAGACTTTCAAGGAACCTTCTGAACCCCTACCATTTCACTTCGTAAAATACTAATCGTTGTAAGAGGAATCATAGTTAATCCGGGGGACATCACAATAGGCCCAACTGTGGCTTCAGTGACAGAGGTTAACCAGACCAACCCCTTTTACCAATCTAATCTAGATTGAACCACTCTTAAGTAGGTACTTGTGACCTAAAAGATTTGTCGGAATTCGTAAAAATTTGCACAATCACCTTACATCCCCTTAGAAGTCAAATATAAAAAAAGGTGAAATTTATTTTCTGCGGTTATACTAAAAGTCTTTACAAGTAAAAGCAAATTTGATATGTCCTTGGACCTGATAAATATGTCGAAATTCTTGGAAAAGTACGCAGCAATTTTACAACCCTCTTAGGGGTTGAAGTTTGAAAAATCTTAAAAACAATTTTTAGACGCTTCTATAAAGAGTTTACAAAAGTAAAATTACTTCGATACCTCAATATACCTAAAAGATGTGACAAAATTCGTGAAAATGTAAACAAACCTTTCTCGCGAAGAATTTTTTGCTTATAGTCTCTACGCCAAAGCAAATTTTATTTTTTTTCTGCTTAAATTACTTGTCTAGTACATATCTATATACATACCAGGTTTCAACTTTCTAGCGTAAGCCGTTCCTGAGATGCAAAAAATAAACTCCACCCTGTTACTTGCTGGGTACATCAAAAATTTAAGTTGTTTTTGTGGCTCTATACAGCCATCAACTCTTTGCCTTCTATCTTAAGCGGGTCTCGCGAAATATAAATAAGATTTTTTTTGTTTTCCACTCTCTCCTACTGTCACCTACATCTCCGTTCCAAAAATTGCCAAAAGGTGTGTTCATATATTTTCACGAATTTCGTCATATCTCTTAGGTCTTGTGAGAATAGAACTATTTTTACTTCCACTGACTCTTCACATAAAACCCTAGAAAGCGTTTTAAGGATTTTTTGATATTCAACTCCTAAGGAGTAAAAAGGGGTAGTATACGAAAAAAATTACTATTGAGGACAATAAGATTCAGTTCTGTCTATGATTTCCATCCTCTGGTGCTGATTTCCATCCTCTGGTGCTTAGTAGTGGACGACCTTCTTCAAGACCTAACAAAATCCGAAGTCACGGTACAGGGCTACGCTATCGACTTTGCCATCCTTGTTAGAGGTAAATTTGAAGAGACGGTGACAGAGCTAGTTCAGAATACTCTAAAACAGGTAGCAACCTGGTGTACTAAAGAAGGATTGGGTATCAACCCAAAGAAAGCACAATTGTTGCATTCACCAAAAGTAGGTGTAAGGACAAGTTATCTAGGCCTACTCTTTTTTGGAGAATCCATAGAGTATGCTAGTGAGTATGCCTCGGAGTCATCCTAGATGAAAAACTCACTTGGAATGCTTATTTGGACAAAGTTCTGGAAAGGGTCGGAATCTCTCTCTGGACCTGCAGGAACCTTTTCGACAAGAACTGGGGACTGAGTCCAAAACTGTTAGGCCCATTATAGCTTACGCAGCATCCGTCTGGTAGAAGAAAACAAAGCAGAAAACTGCTCAGCTTAAGCTGACTAAATTACAAAAATTGGCATGCCTGGGTATTACTGGTGCAATGTGCACCACTCCCACAGCTGCCCTAGAGGTGCTTCTCAACCTAGTACTTCTACACTTAGAAATACAGAAAGAAACTTGGTTCACTACATACAAACTTTTGAGTTTGGAGAACAAGTCAGAGCGCAAAACAGCTTGCCCAACTCTTTCTGCGGAACTTAACAAGGACTCCATACTAGCGATACCTTTTCTGATTCAATGGTACTGGAATTCAATTTTACAAGGTCATTCAAAGTTGTCCTACCTGAAAGGAGGATCGGGCCACAAACAGACCCACTCCAAAACCGGGATCTATAATTTGATACACAGACGGATCTAAAACAGATCAAGGTGTAGAAGCAGGAGTTTATGGTGTTCGCTCAAATGTTAAATTCTACTGTAGCATGCACATAACATCCACTGTTTTTCAGGCGGAGACTCATTCTATTGAACTATTTATTAGAGAAAGTATCAGACGGGGCTACAAAAATCAACAAATATATATTCTCTTGGACAGCAAGGCAGCAGTAATGGCTCTTCAGTTCAAATCAACTCCAAACTTATTTGGAATTGCCTCCAATGCCTGATTGAACTCGGAAATAAGAACAAAGTTAACCTCATTTGGATTCCGGAACATAGCGGTTATGAAGGTAATGAAATGTCCGACTTTATGTCTAGAAAAGGTTCAGAAGCTGACTTCATGGACCATATCCATTCTGTCGGGTACCGTTAAGCACAGCCAAAATTAACATCCGAATGTGGCGAAAATCGCCAATTTCCATTCACTGGGACTCGACACCGGGCAATAGTTCACTCAAAGCTTTTTATTCTTTGGAATAAAAAGCTTTGAGTGAACATGCATTCGGAGAAAAGAACATCTTAGTATCTGAAATTAAGCAGACATCAAACCCGTACCCTAGTGGGAGCTCTGAATGGGCATTGTCACATGAGGAAGCATCTCCATAGGATTGGTCTCTCTGAGACTAAAATTTGCAGAATTGACGAAGACGAAATAGCAGAGCATATCCTCTGTGAATGTAAGGGTTTAGCTTAGAAAAGACTTCGTCACTTCGGTCAAGGTTTCATGGAACCATCTGAATTCCTGACCATTCCTCTTCGTAAAATCTAAGCTTCATTGAAAGGGCAGGGATTGAAGAGGAATCATAGTTAATCTGGGGGACGTCACAATAGGCCCAACTGTGGCTTCATTGGCAGAGGGTAATCAGACCAACCCTTTTTACCAATCTAATATAATGTATTCTAATGATTTCCAGAGATTTGAGCATTCGGCAGTCTCATAAATGTATCGAGTGCAACCTTCCATTTAAATCAACTGCACTTAAATCAAAATAAACATTTTTTTCATGAAGCGACTAAAAAATTGGAGAGCTCGGCACTTAGTGGTAAAGGTACAAATAAATAGGTCATGGGTTCAAATCAAACCTGGTTATAGGCTAACCCGAAACAGAAGGTATTAAATAGCCAATTGAACGTAACAAATTGAAAACAGTTTTATAGAGATATTTTCACCAAACTTCCAACGAATTTAAGACTGTTATTTTTGATAAGGACCACCAAAATTGTTTACTGGACCACCCAGCCACAATAATTGCAACGCTATAATGAAATTAACCAGCATCGAATTTCTCTTTGCCTTGAAATGTTAATTGTGAAAAATTAGATATAAATTACCTCATGAAATTTAATTAAAGTGTAGGAAGTGTAGATAAGTTTACCTGTTGCTTTCAGAGTGAACTGCTCCAACCAAAGTATTTGTTTATTTATTTCTCTAATGGGAAAGGTATGTACCTATGTACACATATGAGCTGCTACAGGTACGGTACCTTTCGCATTAAGCTTGCATCTTGACATAAATTTGCAATCACGTTTGTTCGATAATCGACATTACTAAAAAAAAGCGATCATTTCCCTTTCAAAATGCTTTAAAAATTTTCAAAGCAAGATATGAACATAAATCTGAAACATAGAAAAACACCACATAAACTTTGACCCGTAGCCGACAACGAAACTATCTGATCGCACAGTGTCTACGATCAATCTATAAAAATGGGCCGTATATGGCGGCTGTGTCGGCTTGTCCTCGAACAGGTAGATGATATCTACCTCTAATGTAACATTTCTTCATAATAATCGAAAAGTAAACACATAGTATGTGCATGTCCTCGATCAATCACCCGCAATGGTCATTGATCATACCGGCCTGAAAAATCAATTGCTTATTGCGCCGATCGCAAATATGTGCCCTAGTCGCGTACTATCACGAGTTGCGTAACAAACAACTGGACGCAGACGCAGTAGGACATTCGAATTACCTGTGATTTTCCAATCTTACCTGGACCGATCGTAGAACTGTTTGCTGAACGGAAATGATCAAGGCAACAACATTGACGAAAATTCGTCAAATTGATATTTACCTAGTAAGGAGTTCCTCATTACACTCCAAATATACAAATTGCAGTTGCGATTGTCGTGAACCAGCTGGTAATGAAAACCGAAAATGATCGTCATGATCGCCAAGAAAATACAAGAAATCCGGCACAAAACCGATCATAGAGTCACGATCGTAATGCCAAAATATACACACAACTTTTTCGTAATGTTCCACGGATCGATCGATTATGGAATTATATTTCTCAATCGATGATCATATTTTTTTTTCACAATTTTATTGGACGCTTTATTACAGGGAACAAATCTATCTAGCAGGTATTTTTGCCTTACTCGATCGATTTTTTTTCCCTTAATTTTGATTAGTCGCGATCACTCTGGCTAGCGTTATAGTGACCTAGTGCAATTTGCAACAAGTTCGCGTTATTGGTAAAGAATTCGTGCCACGTTTGGGCATTGTATGGATGAAATAAAATTCAACAATTTAGGTGATCAATTAAAGTAATGCCAAGTCATTTCTGTCCTCTAGAAAAAAGTGAGTTCAACCTTCTCCGTTTGGTTTTCTGTATAATGGAATTTGTTACTAGTTCGATCCCATAGGTTAGAGTGAGTTAATTTAAAATAATAATGACAAGGGCATCATTAAAAAGGCATAAAGTTGAAATATACCCGTTTTAAATACAATCCAGAGTAGCAATTTCGATTCACTTCCATTTGTCTAAAAAAGGGGATCCTTGACTAAAACTGTTAACTTGAAATTATAAAATCTGAATTTGTCTGTTTATTTGTTTTTGTTTGTTTGTTTTTGTTTGTTTAATTCTAAAGTAACTTTATCGCGTTAGCATAACTAGTTCAAAAGTTATCTCTATTTAATTGAAACTACATATGTCATCACTTTGGGAATTCTTTTTTCAATAAAATGTAGCATATAAGAAATTTATTGAATCGATACTATTTGCCGTTTTTAATTTAAATTAAGTCGGTACATGCTTAATTTTAAATCCAAATCCATTTTGATTTTGCTTTTTAAAAATTAAGTTGCTTTTTTCGCAGTGGAAAATTGAAATACACAACTAAAGTTACAGTTATAATTGTTCAGAAATTTTTTAAAAGAATTAATGTTTCGGAAGTAATTTAAATTAATTGTGGAAATGGCAAAAAACTGCTTCAAAACAATATAATTCGAAAACGGTAAGAAGAGAGGCATACCTTTGTTCTGGCGTTTTAATCAGTTTTTATACCAATCTAATTGGCGAAAAATCTAAAAATTTGGATAAGTCAAAACTCTTTCTGTACCAGTACTGTATCGGTACTATATCAGAAGCTGTTGAATATTGGCATTTAACTCAGATAAATTATTTGCATTAAATATGCCAGAAGAGATATAAATTGGGGCCACGATAAGGATTACGAAATGCAGTTTAATATGTATACTGGATCAATGTCAATAAAAATTATAAATATTCTATATAGGTACAATATAAAAAATCCTTTTAATTTTGTAAATTTTAGTTTTTATTTTCAGTACTGTTACAATACTGAGATTGAGAAGGAGCCCATATTCCAAATCCGTAAACAGATTAAAAAAAATCCTAAAATTGCGGCCAGGAGAACCAAAAGAAGGGTAGTAAATTCGGACATTTTTTGTCACTGTTTCTCCGCACGTTTTCCCACCATTCCCTCATTGTTGATCCGATTTTAATTTTGTTTGGATTTTTGAGCAGCTGTTGAGCTCTCCTTTCGTTTGAAAATTGAATTTTTAAAAAAATGAAATGTAACTTGGCAAATTTTAGGGCAATTTATCCAAATTCTCTCACAATTGTCCGATTTTAAGAAGTGTCCACTTAAATTAAAGCTGGTGCCTTCTTTTCAAATCCGCAAATAGATTTAACAAAAATTTAAAATTTGCAGGTAGAGGCAAAATAAGAGTTGCAAATTTTTCAATTTTATTTCATTTTTTTTGGCCACCATTCCCCCACCCATTTTTGATCCGATTTGTTTAGATTTTTGAGCATCCCCTTTCGTTTGCGGGGAAAAATCGGAAACCGAAAATATATACTTTTTAAAAAAATTCCATGTAATTTTTCCCTTGGCAATTTTTTAAATTCTCTCGCAATTGTCCGATTTAAACAAGTGACGACTTAAATTAAAGGTGCTGGCGCCTCCTTTTCAAATCCGGAAACAGATTTAAAAATTTTTAAAATTTGCGGCCAGGAGAGGCAAAAGAAGAGTCGCAAATTTTTCAATTTCTTCTAATTTTTTTTTCGACGTTTTTGGCCGATTCTAATTTTGTTGGGATTTTTGAGCATCTGTTGAGCTCCCCTTTCATTTGCGGTGAAAAATCGGAATCCGATAAAATTGACTTTTTAAAAAAATGCCATGTAACTCTTTGGCAAATTTTAGGGTAATTTTTCCAAATTCTCTCACAATTGTCTGATTTTAAGAAGTGACCACTTTGTAAACTAAAGGTGCTGGCGCCTTCTTTTCAAATCCGGAAACAGATTTAAAAAAAATTAAAATTTGCGGCCAGGAGAGGCAAAATATGACTCGTAAATTCTAAATTTTTTTTCGACGTTTTTGGCCACCATTCACCCATTTTTGATCCGATTTTAATTATGTTTAGATTTTTGAGCATCTGTTGAGCTCCCCTTTCGTTTGCGGTGAAAAATCGGAAACCCCAAAAAATTGACTTTTTAAAAAAAGGCCATGTTACCCCTTAGTAAACTTTAGAGCAATTTTTCCAAAAATCGGAAACCGAAAATTTTGACTTTTTAAAAAAATGCCATGTAACCGCTTGGCAAATTTTTCCAAATTCTCTCGCAATTGTCCGAATTTAATAAGTGACCCCTTAAATGAAAGGTGCTGGCGCCTGCTTTTCAAATCCGCAAACAGATTGGCCAGGAGAGGCAAAAGAAGAGTAGCAAATTTTTCAAAATCTTTTAATTTTTTTCGACGTTTTTGGCCACTCCAATTTTTGATCCGTTTTTAATTTTGTTTAGATTTTTGAACATCTGTTGAGCTTCCCTTTCGTTTGCGGTGAAAAATCGGAAGCCCCAAAAAAAATGACTTTTTAAAAACAATCCATGTAACCCCTTTCAAAATTTTAGGGCAATTTTCCTGGATTCTTTCACAATTCTCCGATTTTGACAATTGACCCCACCTCGCAAATTAAGGGTGCTAACGCCTCCTTTTCAAATCCGCAAACTGAAATAAACAATTTTAAAATGAGCGGCCGGGAGAAGCAATAGAAGAGTCGTAAATTTTGAATTATTTTTCAACGTTTTTGGCCACCATTTCCCCATTTTTGATCCGATTTTAATTTTGTTTAGATTTCTGAGCATCTGTTGAGCTTCCCTTTCGTTGTTGTACCTGAAAATACTGAAGCGATTCCATCTAATCTGTTTTTTACCATTACACTATACTGTGCCCTACGCTGGACGCCAAAATTACGCCAGGCTTTTATGTAACGACCGGCATGAATCCTTCACAAAAGGCAGGTATTAATTTTAATGTTAGTGGTTTGCTTTCTGCTACTAATTGTTTTTCGAATTTACGAGAAAAAAATCAGTGCTATGCAAAAAAGGACAAAGAGTGAATGCTTCCAGTTTCTTCCCTCAGGGTTATATTCTACGATTGACCTATATGCTGGGGAGGACATCACCCACATTTTGTGTGAGTGTCAGAAGGTTGCAAGGGAGGTGAGTGAGGTGGCTGAGCAGTCTTTTCTTTGACAATTTGGAGGACCTGAGGTCAACAGGGTATGATAAGCTAGTTAAGTTTGTTAGGGATCTGGATTGTTTAGGGAATGTTTAGTGACCTACGAGATTCTGAAGGAATCGCTATGGGCCCTTTTGGTGCCTAGTGTGCGCGGAGGCTCAGCGCTTCGCTCCTTCTTAAAACGAATAAAACTAAAACTAAAACTATATTCTACGATAGAAATAGTTAACATCTAGACATTGAATAAAATCCGAACCTTATCGCATCGCATCAACTCCGGCAAACATAAATCCACCCAATCAAGGAAATTTAATAAAATCCCTAACGCTTTACTAATGCAATAAAAATGGAACTAACTACCATGGGCATCGCATAACGATTAACTTTCCGCACGTGCATCTTCTTTTTACCTGACGGCATAGGAAATACTCGGAACAACTTTGAATGGGGCTTGTTAACAGGATCACAAATTATCCATTAATCAAAACATAAATCCTCCAATTTACCCAATGGTGTAGCAGTAGAATTGCGGCCGTATCATGTTCGAAATCGAATCTTACAATAGCATAAACGAGTCGGGTCTAGAACATCTCAACGATCATGACGACAATTTTCTCGGGGCACACAACATACCTGGTGATCGTGGCGATCTTAAGCCATGGTTGAAGAGCAGCTCGATCGCAGTCTCCATCGTCTTGCGCAGTTCTAGTTCTTATGGCTGTGTCTTTTTCTTATTGCGGACTATTTCTGCAATATGTGGCTAGCTGTTAGGATCAAAAGATATGAAGAAACCTATTTATTCGCGAAAGAGATTATCCATCCCGAATCCCCCTTGTACGGCCCCGCACGATCCCTCTTCTGGTTGGGGATAATTTCGAAATTTATGGCCAATTGGCTGGGTGTTAGAGTTTCGTATGCCCCGTTTTCAAGAGTGCCTCGTCGTCTGATCGCAAAGTCCTCGATCGGAACCCAGCCAAATAAAAAAAAAATCAAAATAAAGAAGACGATCCGACGGACATATAAGTAGAAATGATCGAATCCAATTCTGGACCGATTTTGCTCCCTTCTTATCCCATCTTCAATTGAAGCAGCATATCTTCGAAGGTCTCGTGCTCGATCTTAGGACCGACTGTCTCAAGACGACGGATGAATGGCTTGTTCGTTGGCACCCTAGCGAACTTCTTTTGCGACGCGCAGAATCAAGCGAATTATGTTTACATTGAGAGATTGTGTTGTTTCGACCATAATCCTAAATTAGGATTAATCGTTTCGGTATGTCAGCTTGGCCTTTGGGGAAGACTGGAACTGCCTCGTACGGAGTAAGCGGTTTTATGTCGGGCATGTCTTTTCAGACTGGTTATGCAGTTCTGTGTTCCGGGAGATTTCGATCAAGGCGAATTGTCACGGAAAATATGCTCACGCTGGAAGTGTTTGCTCCTCTAACTAATGTAGAGATCAAAAGTGAAGATATGGCGAGTTATGGGAAAGGATAGTTGGACATGATTTGGCTACGTTACGAGAATTCAGTACTCTTGTTTAAAATTATCGGAGAAGAAGAAAAAGCCTTTAAACAAATGCAGTTCCTGGTCATTTGCAGAACTCTTCGATTCGGGTTTGACCCCTTCTGCGCAATTGGGCTTCGCAAACACAAGAAGGATCTCTGAATTGTCATGCTACTCTGAATTGTCATACTACGCCCAAAACTTGAGTTTTCCCGGTTAAGTCATGAAACGGGTTTAAAACTTAATTGAGGTTTTAAGAGATGCAGTAGCGTACCTAAGTGGAGGCGATACTAGGCAGCCACAAGGTTAGAATCAACACATTCTGATTTTTGTATCTGGTAAACGACTACAGAGTGGTGGCTTTAAAAAAAAAAATTTTAGGACAGAAAATTACACTATTCTTTTCCAAGAAATAAATTTGCTCTCGTGAAAATATCTATGCACTTTGATTTATTTTCAATATTGCCCTCTTTGACCACTGCCCTAGTCTGGCTAATCCCATGGGTGTTCTGAAAAGGTTTACACCCATGGTAGTTTTTAGAACAATAGGTGTAGAGACACCCATGTGTGAAACCATAAAACCCATATGTGCAACCCAAAAACTCACTAGTGTAGCCTAAGCACTCATGGGTATAACCCAAACACTGGGTGTAAACCAAACACCCATGTGTGCGGCTCTGACACCCATGGGTGCAGCGTTTACACCCATTTCCCGGAATACCTACAAATATGGGTGTAACTTTCATGGGTGTTAGAAAACACCCAAGGGATTTGTTAGACCAGGGCGAAACGCAAAAGAAGAAAGACAAAAAGAATTTTTTTTTCCATAATGCACTGAGAAGAAACCAACTCTAGAAGAACAAAATTATAAGCTCTTAGTTCTCAAAATGCATGTTTTCTCATAAGACTTTTTTACGGTTTTATGTGAACAAAATTATGCGTTGGGTGGATACAAAAATAAGCTATCGCGAATAGACTTATGAGATTTCGGACCTGCTACAGTTTTCCGCTCAGATTCAGATCTGACTGACTTTTCTGAGCTTAACCTTTCTGAAAATCTATAAGTTTGAGGAAAAAGCATTTTTGAAATATCTCACCGTGGTTCGTTTTTACTTTCCACATCTTACAATGAAGAAAATCACACACTGCCAACCATTGCAGTCATTCCAACTACGACCCATTGTATCGCCGCATATTTCGCACTTGACAATGCCACCCGAAAAGCTCCCACACCTTTACTATTTTTCCAACGCCCATAAACACAGGTGATCTTGCCCAACAAAAGGCCCGATTTTTATTGTTCTTGGTCCCCCATGATCCAACTCGGTAATATGGTCGGCTTTTTATAAGTCTCGATCAAAGGGCATCTACTAGATTTCCCATAGTGCAGAGTCTCTACTCGAAGATTTCGAGATCGAAGACAGGCCGAAGCACCTGGAGGAAATCGCAAAAAATCACACAATTTTATGAAATATCGTTTTCAAGAGGCATTTTGTCCGCATTGCAATCAACAACTCTACCAAGTAGTTGAGCCCGGTCTTACTGAGCCCCCGTCTCAAGACGGCCGACGACCTTATCTACGTTTGAGGATCAGTTCAGAAAATATTGTCTTACGGGGCTAATAATTGATAAACGATCTTCCCAAGCCGAAGAAGAGGAGAACGACAAGACGAAGGTGGATCAGTATGTTGAAATGGAAAACCGCTTTTAGGAAAATGAAAGTTGATCGCGCGACGACGGTGACGGTTCTCCATTCATGGGAAGCATACATCGTTTGCGGGTGTCATCTAAGGTCGAAGCGTCTAAGGCTAAAAGGAAAAACCTTTCCAGAAGACGACCTACCTCGATTGGTGATTTCGTTGCCAGCGTTTTTATTGTTCTCATCTTGCGCGATCGGCATCGTTGACGTGTGTGTTTCGTTATCCCAGCCTGTTCCCAGGACCTCCAATTCACCACTTCCTACCGATGACGATAGTGTGTCCTTGTGGTAGGAATTGTGTCGGTTACGACCATTTGGTGGATTAGCTGCAAAGATGAAAAAGAAAAACGTAATCAAATTGATTATTCCGACGATAGATTCACTTCACACCTTCACTTGACCTACCTGACTGTAGAATGGTGGTCGCTTGACCACCAGGAAATGTGGCGTTTCGTTTGTGACGACCTTTTGTCTTTGGGAACGCGGACAAGATGTTGTGCCACCATTTGGCCTCTTCCGGACACGTACCTTTCACAAACGTTACACGGTCCGGTGCGGTTATTGCGATCGAATTTGTATGACCCGTGACGACTTCGGCGGTTGATACTTCAAGAACTTTTGTCATATCGATGCAAGCCTGTGGTACGGTTTCAGGCTGTAAATAGAAAGGAAAATACAAATAAAAATTAATATCTAACGAAAATACTAATAAATTATTAAAAAAAATTAAATAAATTATTAACAACCCTTAAAATAGATTTAAAACCAGAACCTATTTGAATCTTGAAACTTAGACACTTTGACTTTTTTTTCCGGAGCCCTATACCCACGTGTTTCAGTGTCAAGTTTCAGTTTCAGGGGCGCAGCGCTGGAATTACCACGCTCACTAGGCACCGTACGAGCCCATTGCGATCCCTTCATATCCTCATGGGCTGTCTCCTTCCTCTCAAAAGCACTTCAAACCCCTGTAGAATCTGCCCAGTTTGTCATCCCCTAACGACCTCAAATTCTCGATGATATCGAAGAAAAGACTACCTAGTTATCTCAATCGCCTTCTAGCGATCCCTAGGCTTTCACACCAGATGTGAGTGATGTCCTCCACAGCGTACAGATCATGGCAGAACCTTCACATGTCCGTCTCCGCTACCCCTAGCCGCATAGCATGTTTCCTCAGCATACAGTCACCCGTCAGTGTTCCGACGAGCAGTCGTAGTTTACCTCTATACCAAGTTAATATATTCCTTGTTTTTTGTCTATCAAGCTCGGGCACCAAGGCTCTATAAATCCTGCAGCTTGCCAGCCCTGTCCACCTAGAGTTGGCTGCCTCTTCAGAACGCTCACCAATTTGCGCTTTGAAGCCGCATATCGGTGATCCCCACGTGTATTCTTCATTTTACTTTATTATTTTAATAATAAAGTATTGTTATCGATTTTTAAAAAAAAAAAATTGCTACCCTGAAAAATTTTTTTTAAACGTTTCATAACTAACAAGCACCAAAAAAGCGAAAAAATATTTCAGTCCGTCTGTGCGCCGTCCGCCGTACGCAAAACGTTTGAGGGCTTATAGCTCCCAAGCCCTATGAGCAATTAAATTGAATTTTGTTTTTAATAGACTGGGTAGGCCCCTTGAAGTGACCACTTTTTAAGGGATTCGGGGTGTTCGAAAGCCGAGATCGAGACATTCTAAAATCTATATCTCCTAAACAGTTAATGTCACGAAATTCGGTTTCTGTACAAAGGTTGATAAACAAAGTGGTGAAGCATGGGAGTGGAGGGGGTAAGAATTTTTAAAAATCACGTCTCATATCTTAAGAACGGTGTAAGATAGATGCTTAAAATTGTGTAGAGGGTGAGAAAGTAAATAGTTCCGTTTTTTTATTTTTAGAACCTATACTGATATAAAACTGAAACTTGGTATTTAGATAGAGCTATGGTAGTAGCATATTGGAAAAATATAATTTTTATAGGGTAGAATGGTACGGGGGTCGGGGGTGTTTTTCCTAACTATAGAACGGCTTATGCTAGAAAGTTGAAACTCGGTATGTATATGTAAATCAACTAGAAAAGTAATTTAAATTAAAAAACATACTGCAGTCACGATCGGCTGCAAGCCAATCGTATAATACTCTAGATGAATACTGAACTCCGATTTATATTGTAGTTGGGGATAAAGTAGAATTACGTGTGTGCATGTTGTATGTCCTTTATTAAGGACTGCCATTAGATTGCTACTCAAAACTAAAAGACAATATTCAGTTTTTAATTTCATATCTTGAACTGGGTAAGTAATCGAAAAAAATGTCCTTTTTGAAGGACTTTCACATGGGAGGTGCAGGAAGGACTCACTCGATTTCTTACATATTTATCCTTTTCCTTGGAACCATTTAAAAATTAATGTGTACAAAATTTCAAATTCGTAGCTTGAAGCGTTCAAAAGTTATCGAAAAATATTGTTGAACACGTGTCTTAAGGATATTTTGTATGGCAGCTACCAGAAGGAGTAAAAGGATTCCGCTGATTAGTAAACTCGAACTTCGTTTTCACTCAAAACTAATTTGTACAAAATTCCGAGTTCATAGCTAAAAGATTACTTGAGTTATAGTGAGTTCCGTAAATTAATTGAAGACGTTTTGACAGGATATTTGTATGGCAGCTACACGAAGGACTAATACGATTTCCTTCATAATCATATATTTAGCTCCAACTATTGGAAAAATAATACATACAAAATTTCAATGTCGTAGCTTAAACCCTTCTGAAGTTATCGGCCAATATTCTTGAACACGTGTTTTAAGGACATTTTGTATGGCAGCTACCAGAAGGAGTAAAGGGATTCCGCTGACTAGTAAACTCAAACTTTCTTTTTACTCAAAACTAATTTGTACAAAATTCCGAATTCGTAGCTAAAAGATTACTTGAGTTATAGTGAGTTTCGTAAATTAAGTGAATACATTTTGACAGGATATTTGTATGGCAGCTACACGAAGGACTAACAGGATTTTCTTCATAATCATATATTTAGCTCCAACTATTGAAAAAATAACACGTACAAAATTTCAAAGTAGTAGCTTAAACCGTTCTGAAGTTATCGACCAATATTCATGAACACGTGTTTTAAGGACTTTTTGTATGGCAGCTACCCGAAGGAGTAGGACGATTTTGCCCGTTAACGAACTTAGCCTTACAAATTCAACCAAGCATCCAGATTCAAAATTTCAAGATCCTAGGTGAAGGGGTTCTTGAGTTATCGTGTTCACGGACAGACGGACGGACGGACGGACGGACGGACGGACGGACGGACGGACGGACGGACGGACGGACGGACGGACGGACGGACGGACGGACGGACGTCAAGCGGATTTGAGGTTTTTGGGCACAAATAAACAAAAAATAATATATAACTTTTTTTCGTCCGAGGCTTGGTTCTATGCGTTACAAACTTTTGGGCTGGATTAAACTTATAATACTCTATATGATTTCATCTAGAGTATAAAAAATTCAAATATACATTGGCGTACAGAAGGGGGCGAAAAAAATGATCAGTGAAAATGGAATGCATATATTTTCATGATTTTCATCATATCTATTGAGTCTTTCCAAATATTGAATTAATTTTTTTTGTACGGATGCTTCATATAAATACCTGGAAAGCGCTTTAAGGATTTTTTAAAATTCGACCCCCAAGGGGGTGTAAAGTGGATGTATACGTTTTCACGAATTCAGCCATATCCCTCAGGTCTGATTAGATATCGAAAAACTTTTCACTTCCACGGGCTTGTTTAATAATCACCTAAAACTTGTTAAGAAAAAAGGAAAAAGGGTGTAAGGGTGTAAGAACGGGTTGAACGTGTTTTCACGAATTCCGTCATATCTCTTAGGAGTGATAAGACATCGGATTGGTTTTTACTTCCTTGGGCTTTCTTCATATATATATAAAAACTCATTTCAGGATTTTTGGTTATTCAACCCCAAAGTGGATGCAAGGGGGTTATGCTTCCACAAATTCTTACGTATTTCTTAGTTCTAATGAGATATCGAATTCATTTTTACTTCCTAAGGCTTCCTACATAATCGTCAAAAAGTTGATTTCAAAATTTTTAGATACTCAACTCCAAGAGGACGTAAGGCTTTCGACATATTTCTTAGGATTGATGAGATATTAAATTGGTTTTCACTTCCACCGACTTTTTATATAATCGCCTCCTAATCACGTAACAACTGATATTATACTACGACTTTGACTACGTCCCGGATTATGACCCAATTATGTAATCCATATGTTATATGTGGCAACGGCGTAAGTATTCTAGCGCGACCCCATTCTAACCGCTTCCCGAACTTTTTTTTAGGTTTTCAGTCACATAGTAACTTGCACCGCGTCTCAGAAATAAACTCGTTCCGAGCTTCTACCGAAAAATTAATAAAGTTGCGCCCAGACTGTTGGCAGATTTTTTTTCCTGTTTTCTCTTTATCCCCTTATTTTTTCCTTTCCTCAACTTACTATTGTTTCCTCTTTTTCTCTTGCGTTCCACTTGTTTACCTTTTTATCTGATTTTTATTTCTTTATCTTTGACATTGCTCTATTTTCCGCTTTCTTTTCCGAAGACATTATCACTTTTCTACTTTCTTCAAATATTTTCGTCATTTACTTTCTTTGTTTCGCCTCTTTTTTTCTATACTAGATTTCCCATATCCATTTCTCTTTTCACTTACTATTGCTTCTTATCCTCTTCCGTCCTACTTGCTTACTTTTGTATCTATTTCTTTGTTCTATTTTCCGTTTTCCTTACCCCAGATGAATTACATTATTCTTGTTCTACTTTCACAATTGACTTTTATTTCTTTTTCTATCGTAAATTTCTCTTTCCCATTCTTCCTCTCTTCCGTTATATTTGCTTACGTTTTTACTGTTTTTTTTTCTTTTTTCATCTTTGGCTTTGCTCTAGTTTCCGTTCTTAATTTATTTCCGTACTTACTTTCATTCTTTGGTTTTTCCTTCCTGTCCTAAATATATTCTTTCTTCTTCTTTTCTTCCGTTCTCCTTGCTTACGTTTTACCCGTTTGTTTTTATTCCTTTCTCTTTGGCTTTGGTATATTTCTTGTTTTCTTTATCCGAGATAAATTAAATTACTCTTCATATTCTTTCTTCATTTATTTTCATCATTTACTTTTCCTTTCCTTTTTTTCTTTCTCCCCTCGATTTTTCAAAAATTTCTCTAAACGCCGTTGAAAAAAGTTGTCACAAAAAATAGGGTACACATATTTTCACGAATTTCGTCATATCTCTTAGGTCTTCTGAGTTATCGATTAAATTTTACTTCCACTGGCTCTTCAAATAACTGCCTAGAAATCATTTCAAATCAGTCCCTATGGTGCTGTAAAGGGGTTGTTAACTTTTTAACGAATTCCGCCATATCTTTTAGATCTGATTAGACGTCGGAAAAGTTTTTACTTCCATGGACGATTTTTCAATCGAATAAAAACGGTATTCAGAATTATTTGATCTGCAACCCGTAAGACGGTGTAAAGGGGTTGCATACGTTCTCACGAATTTTGCTATATTTTTGGATTAGGGCTGATAAGATATCGAACTGGTTATTACTTCCATGTGTTTCTTATAAAGTCTCTTAAAAATCAATTTCAATATTTTGCGGTATTCAACCCCAAACGTTGTGAAGGAGGTTGATTTACGAATTTCGCCGTACATATTTTTTTAGGTAGTGCCCAGACTATTGACCAGCTTTTCATAAAATTTCCCCTTTTGAATATTACAGAAATTGTCAGAGTTTATGTTTATAAAAAACGCACTCAATATGTTTGCAGCTAACTAAATAGAAGTCTTATCTTTCACAAATTTAATGTTTAATTTTATTTTCATGTTATTTTATCTTAGACTATAGAATTGCTGTAGTCGAAGCTTTGGACGACGTTAGTCAGCTTTTTTAAGATTGTGCGCATCTACTTAGGTTTCGCCGCAAGCAATCTTCTAACCGCCAAACTAAGATAAGGTTACCGTATATCTTTACGTTGATTTTTTTTTCTTATTTTCGTTTACCTAACGATAAGTTTTCTCATTTTTGCCGCATTGCAAATTTACGATATAAGATCTTTCTGGTGTGGATTTTGGTTTTGTTGCAACTAACCACAGAATTTTTCACTGTACTGAGCAAGCAAGTCATAATTTTTTATAGATTAAATTAAATTTAAAAAAAAAAACTGATACGAAAATCTTCAATTTTTGGTGTAGGATTGAATAACATTAAGTTGAAAGAGTTATATATCTCGTTCCTTTAATTTTCCTTACAATTTTGTCTGGGTTTAAGACAATAAAAGAAATATAGCAGGTCATTTTTCAAAAAAACATACACTATAAAGTGAAAGCTGTTTAGTACGTGTTTTCGAGGCACTGAATTATGAAAGAAATGTCTATTGTGTTTTTGATGCATTGAATCACTCACTCTTGCTGTAAATTTTGCTATTGAATAAAGAAGTTTGCTTTTGACCTAAATAAACATATAGTCCTTGCATTTATAGTTAGTCAAAATAGAAGTTTCTTTTTGGAATTAAAAGCGGTGTCCCAATAGTGAAATTGGAGTTCCTATCTTTTTGGCCATTTTTTCAGAAGTCAGATCATCAGGAGTCAGAGAAGTGTTAAAAAATACAGTGAAATCTGGGAAAAAATGGGTTCGATTGGTAGGTGGTGGTGGTCCAGATATTAGGGGACCTATTTAATGGGGCCGAACTATTTATAAAGGATTCTCTTTTTAATAGGAATGGTCCGAATACAAAGATGAAGTGTTACTTGGTTCAATGTTGAAAATAGAATAGAGTAGCATTTTATTTAATATTATACAATTCGTCCCTTCTGTACACTTCTTAAAACGGAAAAAGTTTGAAGCCGTCCAGAGAGTCGGCCCAATTTGCCAAGGTTGTTATATAAGGCAGCTATACCAGGTTTAAAAAAATCCGCTGTTTTTTAGTCAGAAAAACACATGTTTTTTTCATAGAAAGTAAAATAAAATTTATTCAAAGTAAGTACTTGCCCTCCGCTAGCTACACACTTTTCCCATCTCTCGGGCAATTTGTGGATACCACGTCAAAAAAATTCCTTCTCTTTCGAAGCAATTTTCGTAAGAATCGAAGTGCTGCTCAGCGAGCGCGTGGCCCATCGACGAAAACCGGTGGTAGTCAGAAGGGGTCAAGTCTGCTGAATAAGCGGGATGGGGTAGCACCTCATAGTTGAGTTGCGCAGCAGTTGCGGACCGTATGCGATGGTGCGTTGTCGTGAAGAAAAATCAGCTTGTCATGTCTTTGTTGATAATCCGCTCTTTTTTCACGCAGAGCACGGTGCAATTTGATCACTTGTTGGTGTTAGCGGTGCGCATTGACAGTTTCACTAGGGCTCTGTTTATGATTTCTGTTATAGCTGCTATTAGCTGCTTTTGAATGTTTTGTGTGTCCAAAGCAACCAAAAAGCTGCTTTCTCGTGCTTGCTATTTGACACTAGATCTGTTCACGTTTTTAAAAAAGCTGCTTCCATAACTGATTTTTGTTGCTTATACTCCGGACTGTAGCAAGAAAGCAGCTATTGCAATATTCATATGTGTGTGTAGCTGTTACTTTCGTCTAAACGTCATTTTGAGTGTTCAAAATGGAAAACGGTGTTTTATTAGCAATGAAAATTAGCGAAAAATTTAAGGATACTACTGGTAGTGCTCATTTTCACTTTATTCTTCTTTTTCGATAGCAAACTTGCGTATGTATGGGTCGATCAGTTGTTGTAAGCTATAAAAGCTGATTTTGGCTGTCCAAAACCCGAAGAAGCTATTTCTTGCTATGACTGAATTTGACTGTTGCCACAGTCTTACTCTGCTATGCTTTCGAAGCAGCTATATCTAACATCTTGAACACACCCGAGGTCTCAACATCTCATTGTAGACGATACCCTGCTGATCCCACCTAACGTACCGTCTTCCGTCCGAAGCGATTTGGTCTTGGGAGAAGATGTTGATGGTTGGCCGGGATTTTAGATTCTCAAAATATATCCACTTTTCATCGCCAGTCACAGTCAAGAGCAAGATTTCGCATGTGTATTGACGTCGCTCCATCTGCCTATCGTTCAATTCATATGTCACCCATAGACGTATGGAAATGGCTAGTTGAGTAACACCCAGTTGCTCGGCAAGCATTTGTTGCGGTTGGGTATCGTCCTCGTCCAGAAGAGATTCAATTTATGGTCCTCAACCTAC
Organism: Beris morrisii; assembly: GCA_951812415.1. Taxonomy (NCBI): domain Eukaryota; kingdom Metazoa; phylum Arthropoda; class Insecta; order Diptera; family Stratiomyidae; genus Beris; species Beris morrisii. The sequence goes on along the minus strand of OX638313.1, from coordinate 105,719,951 downwards.
CTGGGCCGATTTTCACACTACTTGTCACTCAGGTCAAAATTGCCGTCTTTGAACCAACGAAACCAACCTCTGCACGTTGTTTCCGATAAAGCGCTATCACCACAAGCCTCCAGAAGCATTCGATGCGATTCGACAGCCGATTTCTTCAAATTGAAGCAAAAAACAGGGCTTCCCGAATATGCCATTTTTCTGGCAAAAAACTAGACATGATTACCAAAGGAAAAATGTATGTTGTTGTATGAAATTGCTGACGATGTGCACTAATTAATGTTGACAGATGTCAAACTCTTAAAAAAAAAATGGTGTGTCCTTGGTAGCTTAACATGCTCACTAACGCCATCTATGAGCAAACAGCGGATTTAAGCTTATACACCTGGTATAGGCACGGTCCGATTTGGAGTTGGTTCAAATATTGAGGGACGAATGTTTGAACATTTCAAAGGAAACCATAACGTGAGGAGAAGGTATCACATACCTATAGTGCTGTAAATTTAGAGATCTGCTCTGTTAGGATCGTATAAAAAAAAGTCGATTATCTTTTTAACCTTTATAGTTGTTAAAGAAATTTAAGAAATATGCTTGTTACATCCACATATGTCTAAAACAAAATTATTTTGATCACAATTCCAAGGGAAATTTCTTTGCTCAACTTTCTAGAATTCTACACGAAATTCCATGTTCAACATGATTACAGATTACAGTCAGTATGCCATTTATAAACCCTATTAAAATACAATCAAATTTCATTCAAATTTAACTGCTGCTTTAAGCGTAGGCATATTCCTTGAAAGAAAGAAAAAAAATCTGAATAGTGACTAGGTATCTCATTAAATCGGTTTCAGTTAAGCCGACACAAGGCGAAACCAAAAACAAAACATTGACGACAGATACCTACTCCGTCGAAAATGGGAGCCGTGAAAACTAATTAAATAAATGAGTTTCGAAGAAAAAGTCCATCAAAAATACTTGAGATCGGTAAGATGAAGTTTTAGTTCAGTTCCAATCAGGCGACTTTAAAACAAAACAAAAAAAAAAAACCGAAACAACTCAGCTTGAATATGAAGATATAACCTCGGGCTATAATTCCCTTTGCCATCATCATCTTAATTCCGGACTTGAAGATCGACTATACATTCTCTCAATTTTCATCTTCAGATTTTTTGTCGGCTTCACTGTTATCTTCTTTCGTTTTTCTGTAGGTTGGTCCAATGCATATTTAACATGAAATCAGAAATTTTCGATATTAAGTAGGAAATAAATAAAATTTTTGTTGTCGTGTCCTGATATTGCAGGGTATCTACAATCCTCGTTACACTTAAGCTTACTCTTATGCACAGTAAATCTTTCTTACATTAGCCGTTCTTCAGATACGACATTTGGATGCATTCAGGACATGTCGAAACCTTGGTAAGGATATAACCTAGAGCATCTAGAATAAAAAAATACAATGATGTTGCATCGAGGGGTTCTACCCATCCAGAACTCCTGTATAAAGAGAAGTCTCAAAAACCATTTTTTTTTTAAATAAAGGTAGAATCATAGTGAACGCGACGCGACGTTCGCGCAGAGCGATGCGACGCGCGTGGAGTGATTACATGCGATCACAGCTGACTAGAATGCATCGCTTCGCTTGAGTAACTAGTTTTCTAATTGAGCCTTGCGCATAGATCTTATTTGTACAACACTTCGTGGACACACCTCCATATTCAATCTCGGTGGTCACACTGGGTCGATTCTACGTACCTAGTCAAAAAGTTCAAAACGGACCAAACTATCAGTCCGAAGTGGTTAAAAAAATTACGGAACATGCTCTGAACGTTCCAGATGATACAGGAAAAATTTATTTATAATATAAGAAATAAAATGGCGACATGTTGAAAAAATTTAATGAAGAACTGAAAACGTAAAAAAGACACTTTTTCGCTAAAAAAAAGTTATAGCTTCGTCAATGTTCAATATTTCATAAAATTTTGGCGTTTCACTTCTTAGATATGCTGCTTTTCGAAAAAAATTAAATAGTGGCATAGTGCGCGTTCCAAAAAGGGTATTTATTCCGACATATGAATTGGGTCCATTTTACGCCCAAAATTTGTGGTCGGGTCGATTCTACCCCGAGTGACCACGAAGGGTTAATAAATATCACACAGTGATCAAAATATTTTGACATTTGTGTATATTATTTGACGGTTGTGCCATAACTGATTTTACTTTCAGCAAACTTTATTTGTCAACCTTTATAAGGAAACCAAATTTTATTTCTCTAGTGCAATTGGTTCGTGAGATATCGTAATCTAAAGTTTTTTAGCCCCCACCCCCGTACGCCACTGCCCCCACTCAAATTTTTGTTTCCGATCTATTCTCCTAGTATATCTACAGATACTCATTAAGTTTCAATTTTGTGACATTAACCGTTTAGGAGATATGGATTTTAGAAAGTGTCGATCTCACCTTTTTTGCGTTTCGGACGCATTATTTTTCCCCCCACTCCCAAACCCTTCACCTATATCGGCAATTTTTTTGCAAATGGGTCCACTACTGAAGCTCTATATAAATTCCAAATTTCAGCCTGCTAGCATAAGCGGTTGCTGAGATCTAGAAACCAAAATTTTCCGTCTAAAACACTTCCCCCTCCTTCCCCCTCACACCCCTACCCCTCCAAATTTGGCCACTTCAAGGGGACTACCCAGTCTATTCATCAAACAAATTTCAATTTAATAGCTCAAAGGGTTTGGGAGCTACGAGCTTTCAAACGATTTTGCGTACAGCGGTCGACGTACGGCGTACGGCGTACGGCGGACAGACGGACTGACATTTTTTTTTTGCTTTTTTCGTATGTACTCGTCATGAAACGTGAAAAAAAAAAATTTGAGGGTAGCAAATTTTTTTTTTTAAAAAATCGAAAACAATACTGTATTATTAAAATAATAAAGTAAAACCTACTAAACCAATTGCGCTGAAATTTTAATAACATGTTCAGCGGATTCCTAGTTACAACTGATAGCTGAATCTTAGAGATATCTGTCATAGTTTTGTTTAGCTGAAGCTAAATTCTTCGAAAAAACGTGAAAATTTAAAAAAAATTTCAAAGTTAGGCCAATTTTTTAATTTGCCAAATTTTGACTTAATTCTGGTACCAGTTATAGCCACAGGCCTATAAATGAAGTATCAATTTAATTTTTTGATTTCAGAGGAGGAGGACAGCCGGAATCATGGCAGCCATTTGACAACTTTTTTTTACAGCGGTCACTTTCAAGAGCTCTGCACAATAATATTTCTCCTTAAAAAAATTTCTAATATTTGTTGAAATATGAACAAATATGTGGTAAAACTTTCAATAATGGGGTCATTCCATCAAGAATCGCCAAAGTTGTGACCTCACCATCGCCGATTCTTTTGAAAAATTTTGTACTTGAAGAACTAGTGAAAAAAAAAATATGATTTAATTTTTTTGTTTCTATCTAATTTTTTTTGTTAGTTATAATATGTTAAAGTTTTCGCAAAAATGGTGTCCGAGTCCTCTTTGAAAATTCATATGTCTGGTAATTTTTATCCTAGAATAATAAAATAAGGCTTATTTTAAAGGGGGAGGTTGTCAAAAATCGGGGTCAAAAAAATCGAAGAACATCAGTGCTTTTCAATTATGTTATAATTGTAATTTATGTTTTGTAAAACAGTACCTATAAACTACAAAATATAAAAAAATAAAAAAAACTCATTTTGAGATCTTCAAGGATAAAAGACAAAATCGTTACCCTTAAAAAAAATTGCAAGGATGATTTTTACTCGTATTTTTTTATATTGCGACAATTTTTGAACAACAATCTTTGAAAAAAATCTTACTTTATTATTCTAGGATAAAAATTACCAGAGATATGAATTTTCAAAGCGGACTCGGACAACTTTTTTTGCGAAATCTTTAACATACTACAACTAACAAAAAAAATTAGATAGAAACCAAAAATCAATTTTTTTTTCACTAATTCTTCGAGTACATAAATTTTCAAAAGAATCGGCGATGGCAAGGTCACAAGTTTCGTCATTTTTGGCGATTCTTGATGGAATGACCCAATGGGTAACTCATAATCTGCAAAAAAAAAATTTCCAAAAAAAGCGGAAAAAAACTGGCCGTCACATAGAACGGCCCTCTTAAAGCCTATAGAAGTTTGTTTGTCGGAATTTGAGAAAATTTACACAGTCACCTTATACTCGCCTGGGGGCTGAATATATTTTTACGATTCTATTTCAACCTTTTAACAGGCAACGCGAATTCAATATCTCATAAGACCTAAGGAATATGTCGGAATTCATAAAAGCATACACAACCTTTTTATACCAGCTCTTTGAAGTTGAATACCAAAACATTTGGAAAACAGTTTCCAGGCTCTTCTATAAAGAGCACACAGAAATAATATTTATTCGATATTGCGACAGACCCAAGAGATATGACGAAATTCGTGAAAATTTAGAAAAACCCCTTTTCGCAGACAACTTTTTCGCCCCACTTTCGTAAGATAATTTAAATCTGAAATTTGGTCATTTGGTTGCTTGGTCTTCACCCTTCTATCATAAGCTCTTCACAAGATACCACCTCCTCCTCCTCACGCAACGTGCTTAACCTATAAAAAATTTTACATCTCCACCTCCAAATTTTTTTTACAGAACAGACGGACATTTTTTTTTATTTGTGTTTTTAGGATGTCTACGTAAAAAATTCAAAATTTCAAAATTCTTTCAAATTTCAAATCAATCACAATACGTTATTATATAATAATAAAGTAAAATCCATATATATAAATATATAATGCGTTTATTTTAGACACGATGCAATTGCTAGTAATTGCATCGCGTCAAAAATGATGATTTCTACATTTGCATGATGAACATTTTCATCCATCATATGTACCATTTTCATTCAGGATATTTGTACTCTTTTTCAAAAAGTTCTACAGATGTTTGACCCCATTTTCATAATATCGAAATAATGATCAATTTTCGTGGTAACACAGAGCCCGTAATGAAATTATAAAAGCGAGTTCAATAGAACGATCGACACAGATACTATATAGGGAACCAAGAATTCATTGATTTCAAAGAAAGTATTTAGCGTTTTAAATTATTCGCTCCAATTACCATTTGAAATTGCAACTTTTTCACACATGGAGACGATAAATATTTCGTTTACAATCTTTGACCCATTCTAGACCTCAACTTTCTCTTAATAAACATAATGCCAAAATCTTAGAAGCAAATAATTTTTTCTTAACTCTAAACAGAAAAACACGATCATAAATGGCCTCGCAATAAAATCCAATTGTATTCTAGGTCAATTTTTGACGAAAACAAATGAAATTAAATTAAACAAATTAAAGAAATTAAAATCTTACTCTTCTAAATAAAATTCTAAACTAAATGAACAAAATATAAGAAATGTCACAGTTAATTAATCGACTGACAACGAAAAACTTGTCTTGTTGTTATTTTTTTTTTGATGTTCCCGAGAAAAATCTCATCTCAGGTGAAACAACATTTTATTACCGTCCTCATTAGCACGGCAGGTATTAGTCAACATCATCGCAATCGTGTGCTTATCATTTATTTTCGTGAGAGCCAGAAAAACAATCAAACCGACGACATTTTTAACTTTCTACTTTTTCTGGCGTTAAAATAAATTTAAAATCAAAATTTTTTTTCTCCACGGATAAAAGGCGCGAAATTTTTGAATTTGCAAAACTTTGAATTTTTTGCCTGTCTTTTTCAGGATTAGAATTTGAAAAAGGTGCGACAGAAGTATATTTAGGACTACGTACGACGCATTTTTCTTCGTCGAAAATATGAAGGTGTAAAGACCGACTGACACGAAACGCTTTCTAAATATTTCGATACAAAACACGGTGACAAATAAATGCCGGGATTATGTGCCGGAGAAAGCCAATGTAGAAGCTCGAAAAACTCACATGGTTATAACAACTAATAACCTTCCAGCTGCGATACGATATAAAATTTATGCTAATTTTTTTCTCGAAGCAAAAAAAAAATCAGAAAAAAACGCACGCTGTATGAAAATCGAAAATAATCCACACATGCTTTGTGGTTAGTCAACTGCCTGTAGATAGCTTATCGTCGAAGCCGATAAGTAATTTTGATTGGACTAATAATTAAACGTTTCTCATTTAAAAAGTTGAACTTGATATTCGAGTAGTTTCGGCAGCCCTTTTAATTTAATAAAGTGGATTAGCGTCATAATTTCGGCAAGAAGCCCGATTTGGCGTTCGCATTTATAATTTACAAGCTGTACAATGGAACTGAGCGGAACGCAGACAAATTCGCTTTAAATTCGAGCGTTTTAATATGGAAATTGTTCAATTTCGCATTTGGTAAAACGAGCTAAGAACAAAGCCTTTTGTTATAAAAATTGATGTTTTTAACGACACTGAAAGCAAAATACTTTCATAGAATCATCATCAATGGCGCAATAGCCCAAATCGGGCCCTGGCCTCCTGAAGTCGTCGCCTCCAATCGTCTCGATCCCAAGACCTCGTCCTCTAGCTGCTAATTTTTAAGATGGCTTAGTCCATTTTTTGTTTGCGTGGTAGTTACCGTTTAGTCAATCATTTCCGAGGCTGTTCTTCAGGTTTATGGACAGTGGTCTTTTTTCCGGTGATGCGTTGTCGGCTCCTCGCCCAAACCCCGACTTGGAGGCCCAGTCCTACTTATTTATTACACCCTGGCATGAAAAGGGTAGGCGTTTTCAGCTAACTATGAAATGATGGAGTTCTCCCAGCTATGATGCGATTCCGACTATGTCATACTTTTTGCATACTTCCTGAGACGCACAGATGTCTACTGGCCATTCAGGTTAACTCCATTTTTCATAGAATAGAGAAAATCAAATATCCACCAAATATAACCCCGAGAAGCTTTATTTGTTGATAACGGAGTAGTAAAACCTACTACGAAATTTTCTTATACTCAAAAAATAATAAAGTTGCACTCAGACTGTCGACAGATATTTTTAAAAATATGGCGATCAACGAATTCTGCAACCAATTTTTAGGCAATTATATTAAAAGCCTGTTAAGCTAAAAAACAATTCGATATCTCATCGGACCTAAGAGATATGTCGGAATTCCTACAAGCGTCCAAAATGGTATTGCACCCCGTTCTAAGAAAAATTTCGGTATTCGTGAAAACGTACGCAGCTACTTTACACCTCCCTGTGGACAATTATGGAAAACAACGGACGCTTATAGAAATAGCCTACAGAGGTTGGATGTGATACCTCGAGAAACCTAAAAGATATGACGAAATTCGTGAAAATGTATAAAACCCCATTTTTATGGACCGATTTTTTTGCATCCGTTCGCAATGCAAATCTGTATTTTTTCTGCTAATGTTACTTTTATAATTTAGTTCCTCAGATATAGGAACAACGGACACATATAGAAATAGCCTACAGAAGTTAAATTCGATACCTCGAGAAACCTTAAAGATATGACGAAATTCGTGAAAATATATAAAACCCCTTTTCATGGACAAATTTGTTCCATCCGTTCGCAATGCAAATCTGCATTTTTTCTGCTAATGTTACTTTTCTAATTTAGTTCCTGAGATATAAAAATAACGGACGCTTATAGAAATAGCATACAGAAGTTAAATTCGATACCTCGAGAAACCTAAAAGATATGACGAAATTCGTGAAAATGTATAAAACCCATTTTCATGGACAAATTTGTTCCATCCGTTCGCAATCTAAATCTTAATTTTTTTCTGCTAATGTTACTTTTCTAATTTACTTCCGAAGATATAAAAACAACGGACGCTTATAGAAATAGCCTACGGAAGTTAAATTCGATACTTCGAGAAACCTAAAAGATATGACAAAATTCGTGAAAATGTATAAAACCCCATTTTTATGGACAAATTTGTTCGATCCGTTCGCAATGCAAATCTGTATTTTTTCTGCTAATGTTACTTTTATAATTTAGTTCCTGATATATAGGAACAACGCACACATATAGAAATAGCCTACAGAAGTTAAATTCGATACCCCGAGAAACCTAAAAGATATGACGAAATTCGTGAAAATGTATAAAACCTCTTTTCCCTTTTCACGGACAAATTTTTTGTATCCGTTCGCAATGCCAAAATGATTTTTTTTTTCATAAGTTCCTTTTTTCTTTAGTTCCTAAGATATAGTCTAAAATACTCCCTCATCAAACCCCCCCCCCCCCCTCCGGGCACCAACCTACCCACCAACAATTGATCTTAACATCTCACCGAGTATACAGCGGACAAACCGACATATTTGCTTTCTTGGGATCTACTAGTCCTAAAACGTGAAAAAACAAACTTTCAAGGTTTCAAATTACTTTATTACCGAAAAAAAATAAGTAAAATTAATTTACTTCCACGGAAAATTTTCGCACGATTTTATAGGCAGCCAGATTGATGAAAAACAATAGCACCTGAGTACACACTTTCCATAACCAATCGTATAATAGAGTTATGCATAACAATATTTTTTAAAAACATTGTTTTTTTTTACATTGATAAGTAATCAATAAAAAACTAGCTTCTAATTTCAGTTTAAATCAAAATTGGATAATTGTAGGTTTTAGACTGGATTTAAAAAATCTATAGGATCTCAGAATCACTGGATTTTGTAGAGCTCTTGTTCACAATCTGCTGAACAGCCTTGCTGAACAGCGATCTGCTGAACAGCCACAATCTGCTGAACAGCCGTATGCATCACGCAATTAATACACGATAACCTTAAAGATAATAAAATAATCAGTGCTGTCTAACTTCACCAATAAAATACAACATTTTGGTCATTCAATTCCAGCTTTCTATAGCGTTAGTCGTGACGACGTCGGTGCGACGTCTTAGTTGAAAAGTCGTAACTGAATTTTATTGTTACTAAATTTGAACTATTTGGTCACGTAAAAAAAAACTTTAGGTGATTAAAAATAAGAGTACTTTCTGTGATTTCCCGTAAGTTTTTGGTAATGAAAATTACGTTATGTCGACTTATATTATTTATGATTGGACCACTGTCAAAAACAGTTTGAAATGAATATTATTAATGCAGCAAAAATGCAAAATAAAAAAAAAATCTTTATCTTAAAGGTATGTACGTAATCGGCATTATGTCTACAGGTAAGCAAATTGTTATTGAACCATACACTCTACTCTAACTAAAAAAAATACTAATAAATTTGGAAAAAAGAGCGATGTTCTGATTATAAATATGGCCTAGAAGTTTTTTCAGTGACTTTTTGGTTGCAAAAATAACCAACTTTTAACTTTAAAAAGATTGTTACAATAACTCGTTCCTAAATTTATTGTGAACCACGCCTAAAAGTCAAATAATTTTTCTGTTTTGCCATTTTGGTAGTTCAGTTTTTAGCAAATTGTAGGTAAGGTGCATTAATAGAATAGATTATTAATCGTAGAACGTGTAAAAACTGTTGAGGCCTTTCGATTAATTTTCTACAGGTATGATCTGCCTGCTGGGTAATAGCGACTCTTTACTAGGCTTGTGTAACATAGTTCGCGAACGAAACAGTTCGGTCGAGCGTTCCCATAACTGAAATGAACGAACTAGTTCGCTCCTAGTTCGTTTGTATTCATTCATTGTTCGTTTGTAAGTCAGTGGTGCAATAAATTTTTAGCTCATCACATTGTACCAGACGACCTTTTTTTTGGTCATCACATTCTACTACAGCGACGACTACGAGTCGTTCCCAAGCTTGAATTCCAGCGAACTAATGAACTAAAAGAACGAACTAGTTCGCGACGGATCGGGAACCGGAAATGATCGCTCACTATGGTGAACTAAAATGCGCAAGCCTACTCTCTACACCTCATCGGCAACAGTAATGGCGACTCCAGTTTACTGACGCGTAGACCGACGCCAAAAACAAACGTTTTTGTTCTTAGTAATCAATCCCATTTATTATTATCTTTATTATTGTTTTTGAAGTAGTGCTTATTTACAGTTAATATTATCACACAAATATATACATATTTATGAATCAAGATTTTGTTTTGTTCGATTTCTTCCTATATTACATGGTACCTTAGTAAGAATACTACTTGTTAGTTATAAAGGCAAAATTAATCGATTATTTTCTACATATTTAATCGTAAATCGACTATTACATGTCGAGTTTAAATGTTCATAGTTCATTTTAATTGCTATCTCTACCTACCAAGAGAGCAATTGGGCAAATTGTGAAAAATTCAAGAAACTAGGTCAGTGGCGGATGTGAAAACACCATTGTGTGCTCGTGTCGGTCGTTTATCAGAAAACATTGCTGCTCTTCGTCAGAGCGTGGCAGAAAGCCCAAACACCTCCATACGCCGTCGCGCACAGGAATTGCACTTGTCCTCGGCCACTTTGCATCGGATTTTGTCGTAAGATTTGTCCCTGCACGCCTACAAAATCTAACAAGACAAAGAAGAGACGGAAGAAGCCGAGCTACCCCAAGAAATCCTAGATGAAATCTTCAAGACGATATGAAAGAGAAGACCCGGTAGGCGCACACGGTAGAGAAGGCAGTCGGCAGAGATCAGCCAGTAGCGAAGGTTGTGGATTCTACAATTCCGCCAGAATAAAAACTGAGAGCTCTATTTAAGCAAGTCGACCTATATTTTGGGCTGTGGATTTTACAATTCCACCAAACCGTAGAACCAAGACTGGACTAACGGCCGTCACTGACAAGTACCATCCTATAAGAACGCTGTGGTTTCTACAAATCCGCTTCAAGTAGTTTGGGACTGCCATGAGGATGCTGAGTCTGCGCTAAGGCTGTGGTTTTTACAAATCTGCTTAGAGTAGTCGAAGCCAATCATATTCAGTAGGACAAACGCACTGAGCCAAGCATAGCCATCACAGACAAATAGCCAGAAGCTAACTCCTACAACGAGAGACGATGAGCCGAGACGAATAAGCAGAGCCGAGAGACGACGAGCCGAGAGACGACGAGCCAAGACGACCGGGCAGAGACAAGATGGCAGTGACGAAAAACGAACGAGGAAAGGCGAACGGAGACGAGCAGCAGAAGTGAGCTAAGACGAGGTGCGACGAGCCGAGACGACAGGGCAGAGACAAGCAGACAGTGACGATACGAGGCGAGCGAGCAACTAGGAGTGAACAACGAGAAGCGAACGACGAAAGGCGAACGGAGAAGAGCAACAGAAGTGAGCTAAGACGAGGTGCGACGAGTCGAGACGACAGGGCAGAGACAAGCAGACAATGACGATACGAGGCGAGCGAGCAACGAGGAGTGAACAACAAGAAGCGAACGACGAGAGGCAACCGCAGGTGAGCAGCAGAAGTGAGCTGAGACGAGGAAAAGCGAGCCGAGCCGACAGGGCAGAGACAAGCAGGAGCGACGATACGAAGCGAGCGAACGACGAGAGGCAAGCGTGTAATACCGCGGCAGGAAGTGACGGAGTACTACAAATAAGTCGAACACAGAGCGACAAGAACGACGGGCGAGTAGGCAAGGTACGTCAACGAAGCCGAAGCAGACACGGATCAGGACGAGCTAAGACGAGATGAATTGAAATTGAATGAAATGAATTGGAATTTGAATAAGAAATAAAGTAAAGTAAAACTTAAATAAACTTTTGTGACGAAACCTGGCACCCGCTGAACCTACCCCAGCGAACAACAACTGAAGGGCAAGATAACAAACCACATTGGTCTAATTGAGGAGCAATTATGTCGTGATGTCATCAAAAATTTGGACAAATGGGTCGAGCTGTGCCGTAGGAACCGCATTTGAGTGATATTCTTTTCCATACTTAATTGCCATGGACCAAACAACATTTTTTAAAAAAAATTTCATTAACTCCTTTATCCATTTGTTTTTGTTTTGATTTAATTTCGGAATGAGTTATTGTAACACCCTTTATGTTCTGCGTGGACTCCCAGAACGATTAATGAGAGTTGGTAAAAATTTGGCAACTCTTTTGATTTGTTTGCTACCAACACTGGTTCCATTGAAGTATTCTTTAAGTCATGAGTCTTGATGCAAACTGTTACTACCAATTGTATAGGATTTTTCCTTTTTTTAAAGAATTTATCCGTGGACAAATAACAAAATAAAAAATTATTTATTCGGCTTCAAATAAATAGTTTTTAATTCGACTTTAAATAAAGAATTATTTATTCGACTTCTGGTTACGAAGTTATAAGCATTTTATTTTTTTTTTTCAAAAGTTAAAGGGATTTGCTTAAAATTTGGAAGTCTAAGTAGCTCAACGCGCGACTCCTCACGGGTTAAATTTAATCGGAACCAGGAGGGTTTTACTTGTGCTGTGAAACGATGCACCAGAACCATGCAACTGCTTGAAAATGCGGAGCGTTTACGAACTTTCGTTCTTTTTTTTGTGTATTGTGTAATTAAGTCCAATTAAAAAAAAAATTAATTAAAAATAAAAGTACTCACGTGTTCATCCACAGAATATGTAAGTTCGCCGTCATCATAAAGCACAAACCACCTTCGTTGCCATCTCTGAAAGTAAAAGGTAAGAAAACGAAATAAGTAACCGAAAAAAACTTAAAAAAAAATATATTTATAAAAAAAAAATAATTGTTAATTGAATATCAATGTAACACAAAATGATCGTACTAATGATATTTTAGTTAATTTTCATCAATTACTACGTACAATCACACGTATTCCATTATTGCGACATACATAAGGTTCGAGTATGTTGTGATGCCATACGAAACCGTGACATTAATTTCGGTAGTTGTGTGTGCTTTTTTTCTTCTTTCTTTTCGCTAAGAAATTGTCTTTCAAGGTCCCAAGAAGTAATGGCCTCAGAAATCGCGTAAAGAGTGCTAACAATCACCTCAGAGGTAAATTGTCGTAATTATTACCGGGCATGACGCGTACTTTTCAAATTAGTCGTCTATACGCACTTTGAAGCTATTAATTTTGCGGAATTTGGTTTCGTCGAGAAACACCCAGTTTCGGGTGTTTTGGAGAATGTTGTGATATTTTTTTGCAATTTTTCGTGTAGCCTTGATTGTGGTATTTTTTTGGCAAATCGATAATAGGAAAGTATTGTTCAGAAGTAAAGAAGTCATTAGTTAATGTACGAGCTTGTTGTCAACTACAGAGAGCCATGACCTATTATTTAATTTTTGCTAATTTTTGTGTATGAAAATAGTAGATTAGGAGTCAAAATTAATTACTAATTCTTACGCTTAAAATTGGGAAAAAATGCATTAAACACTTTTGGTTTTTGATATGAAATTTTAATTTAGTATTAATGAAATTATTACTTCTATTCAATTTTTTTTGTTTAACCCTGTGGTGTTTCATGCAACACCCACGGGTGCTCTTATGACAACCATGGCTTCTTTCGAAACACCCATGTATATGGGTGTTGGTAAATACCAGAGAAGGTTTCATGTTGTTTTATTTTGTAATTTTGACAGTTTCCAAAATGATCAGATCAGTACTAAATAAAAAAGTTTAGTGTTCTTGCTTTTGAAAGTTTTAATTTTAATTCTTTGAATGGAGTGCTGTAGGCGCTATTTTGGCTCGGACATTTAATCCATTGAAGGTCAATAAAATTGAAAAATTGAAACCAATGTGTCAACCCAAATATTTGTAATAGGCCTAAAGCAATAATTATTAAACTTGTCAATGCGTTGCGTTAGTATACATATTGTTCGCTCTAACATACTTTGCTAGTCGTGAATGAAATTCCCTTGTCGAGTTTTGAAATCTGATTAAGGTTGTAAGATCTTTCGAGTACATTCGATGTTCTACGTGGAAGATACATGTAGTGGGTTCAAGTTTCTACGCAATTTTAATTGAATATTGGTTCTCAATGAAAGCCTAGGCACCGCTGACAATTGAAGGGGTATGTATGTACACAACAGAAGTAATATGCCCACCGAAAAACACTGTCCAGACAACATATGCTCAAGATTGAAATAAAAATCCAAAAATATGGGCTATTCATATAAAGAAGTGTATGCCGGATGGCGTAAAAACTGGTATGAATAACGAAGCAAACTTTGCTTGAGAATTTATTATGTTTCGGACGTGCTCATTTGTATTCTGGTAGTTATTGTGGTATTAAAGCCACTCCTAAAATTTAACCGCAGTTAAGTTAACAGCAGTTCCTGTGTGAATCCCTCTACTACATTTTTCGGTTTCGCACTCCTTTTCAGTCGACAGTCTTAGAGTTTGTTAAAAATTTTGAAAGCTACACCCAAAAAATTAAATCAGGCCGAAACTGTTCGATGTAGCGAAACTCTGACGAAATCGATTCGAAAATCAAAACGAAATTAAATTCACGTAAATCAAACTGAAATCGGGAAAATGTCGCAACATTACCTGTGAAAAATGCTAAGTATTCGTAAATAATTTCGACGATAAATACTCGTTTCTATTACGTTTCATGTATTTAAACGTGCGTTTGTTACTATAGTTCGCTACAAAGTTAAGCGCGAAGTGATAAAGAAACAAGTAAACGAGTCTAACGTGAACAGTTTCCGTTGTTGTTGTAATATATGCAAATATTCAGATATGATTTATTTACAGAGCCTCCAAACCCACATCCATGTTGAGATCATATGATGCAAGAAAAACGTACGAGTACTTTTTGGTACATGCACCGCTTTAATAATCGTTAGCACGCCTTAAATTTCCGACGAAAGTTTGTTGGTTTGTTTGTTTTTTTTTTGTATTCAGTTTGAATGAGCAACGCGCGTTGAAATTTTCAAATTCAAATTCAAAATCGCTAAAATTCGCACCTCACCTGAGCCTTTTGTTTAGCACTGGCTGTGATCAATACGATCGCGATTTGAGGCCAACGTTGGTACTTATATGGGACTTAAGACGATCGGTTGGCGGTAGGGCGCATACGGTTTTGATCTTAGACTTTTCTCAAGACCAGGCTAAGCTCCTAATTACAGTAATTTGCTTGTCTGCACCCAAGAGATCGATGTGGTTTTTTTCACGTCTTATTTACTGAAAAGATCATCGAAGATCGGTAGTGATTATTGACAAGATCGCTAACTAAGCAGACAAAGGGTACTGGGAAGCGCTAAGTCTCAAAGACGATCATTTCGATGGTATGCTAAGTAGGTCCAAGATAAGTCTTCCGAAAATAAACTCGTAACGTTGCTAATTACTTGCTAATCATTTTACGGAAGAATGCGCTCGTGGTTGTCTCGGTGCACCTTGTTACCTCATGCAATCAACTCGCTTAAGTCGGATACCGATTTTACTTGGACGGTGTTATTGAATTTCACTCCCGGTACCTATGCCGTCGGAGAGTTGTCTTGACTTTGAATTTTAGCACATTACAATCTGGTAGAATCTGTCGCACTGGTTAGTGTAACTATTCTGGTTTGAAATCACGGGCGCTATCCGATTACGGAAATTCTATCAGCCCGGCACGTTTATGAGGTTCTTCGTGTTTATCGGCGACGTAATTAGGACTTCTTGGTTGGGATATTAAATGTTACCTGGTGTGGACGTTATGTTTGTTTTGATGAAGTCGTGTCGTGCAGCGTGCTAACGGTTGCGTAACCAGATGTGCGATATTACAAGCATGTAGAACAATAAAAACATGAGTGGATCATAAAGCCAAGGATTTACTGTCATTACGCTATGTCTTGTAACGTATCTCTACCAGTCATTCGGTCAGAGTACGTTAGATAAGTTGGAAAAGAAGAACTCATCTTAAGACCTTGTAATGGTAGCTGAAGGCTATGTTAGCGCTATCTCTTTTTTATGCGCAAACTAGCTCGTTAGCAATACTAAAAGACAGGTAGGAACTGAACAGTATTCTGCTTCCATACAGTAAAATAGCGCCCAACGTGGGTGATAATGGTAGTCACAGGTTGGATGCTAGTTAGCTAGCCAATTTGGCAATGGAAGTGAGAACTTTCAGCCAAAAATACTGCACACAAAATAATATTTGAAAAATCGACCAACCTGCTGCATATGGCACTCAGCGTGGGGCGTTAGACCAACACTGGGTACCATTTAATTCAATTTTATTATAATATTGTGTCAAACTTAAAGACATCTTGTACAATGAGGGCTTAACGCTCGGGGCCTTTAAGAGTTATGATAGCCTAAGTTTATGGTGGCACTACCTGCTAGTTGATCTAATTCATCGATAGCCGAGGTGGTGACGAGCCAAGCCACTACACAACTTAAGTAGATCAAGAAGAGCACACATAATCAGTTCCAAAACGTGGATCAAATGGCGCCCAATGTGGGGTCATCTCATGTTATGGTCGGGCCGAATGTTCGACGATATTTTATGTAATAATATTTTAAGATTGCATCCACCGTGCGGCATCTTCTGTAACGTAAAATCCACGTTGAGCACCATTTAGTGTTATTATCGGTAATAGCGGTGTCGAGTGGGGATTTGTCTTCAAAACTACAAAATCAGATCAAGGCGCTATACAGCGTTCTACTACCACAATATGACGCCCAGCGTAAGGTCAATTTGTTTAATAGTAGTTCGCGTTGGGCGCTACTACTTTATATAATAGTATCATTAAATTTCTTCCAACACAAGACTATTCTGTTTTGTGGTAGCCCCACGTCGGGCGCCGAATAGTGCAAAAGGTTGTGGTGGCGCTAACTGCTATTGAACAAGCAGATCTAGCTTATTGCCAACTGGCGTTGGAAGAAAATAATTCTTCGTTATCTCGTTCAATGCATGTGGTGAGCCGTGGCACAAGTTTCTTCATGCCCTCCTTGAAGAACTCTCCCGCCAGCTCTGTCCCACACTTCAGAACTTCTTTTTGTACCTACTTGTCGGTTGAAAATTTAATTGCACCAATGTCTGCCTTTAGGGAGGTGAAAAGATGATAATCTGAAGGCGCCAAGTCAGGGGAATACGGGGGGTGGTTTAAAACATCCCAACCAAATGAATCCAAGAGCGCCTTGGTGACTAAGGCTGTGTGAGGACGTGCAACAAGCACCCTCCTCTTGTCAGCCTTCCCCTCCTTTAGTTTTGAATGCTTCTTTTGAGTATTTTAGGATCTCAGAATATCGTTGTGCATTGATGGTCTCCCCCTGAGGCAGAAATTCGACCAAAATGATGCCTTTGCGGTCCCAAAACACTGGGGCCATGATTTTTTTTGCTCGAAATTGTGGTTTTGAATTTTTCGGCAGCTGCGGAATTGATGTGACGCTACTGTGACGACTGTCTTTTTGACTCCGGCATGTAATGAGCCACCCACGTTTCATCTTCAGTCCCAATAGAGCTCAGAAAATCCTTACCTTCCAAATCAAGTCGCTGAAGAAACGCGCGGGCGCTATTGTCTTGTGCTGCTCTGTCAGCTGTTTTAGGACCCATCTTGTGCACAGTTTCCGGTATGCCAGCGTTTCTGTGAGAGTCTCGTATATGAGAGTCCTGGAGAGCTGTGGAAACATCGCAGAAATTTCATCCACTGTCAATCGGCGGTCTTCACGAACAGTTTCCTCGATTTTTTGCACCAACTCATCAGACAAAATGGAAGGTCTCCCACTCCTCGGTTCGTCATGAACATTTGTTCTGGCTCCACTAAACTCCCTATACCACTTAAAAACACTCGTTCTGTTCATAACACCTTCGCCGTAAACCGTTTTGATTCGCGAAAAAATTCCAGTAGGTGTTATTCCTTCCGCGAGTAGGAAGCGGATCACAGCACCTGGCTCGCACTTGGCGGGATCTCTTACCGACATCTTTCACGCAAATGGACACTACAACGTGAGTTTACGTACTACCGTTTTCCTGCGATGCTCGCTCTGTACGGAGATCTCCCTCTACCACTCAGTGTTGCCAACCCTCAAAAAACAAAAAAAAACCATAGCCCATTATGGTCCCAGTACACTTACTTTCTGAACATACCTCGTATCATTATTCATTACAATGTCTTATTTCTAGGGACTGACTGAGTTTTGAGCTTGTTTTTAAATTTATAATTGGAAGCTGTTTATTTCCCACAACGGTTGCCAGCGAGCTAGAATATGCAAGCCATCCAATAGGGAGCGTCATCTACGTCACCAAGCTATATTCTACAAGTCGTTATGTCTTTATTAAAACTTGGTATTTCACGACATGGCGAGAGGAAACATGGAAAGATATGGACTTTGTTAGAATATCTTAGGGGAAGGTACTCAGCAATTTTTGGCTCTCTGATTCGATTAAAATGATTCTTTCTGATTCCATTGATGATTCACTGTATTTTGATGACAATTAGAAAAAAAATTGTAGTCTTTCAATTCACAGACTGAACCGCTTACTACTTATTATGTTACCGACGCCAAATATATACTTAAAACAATAATAAAAAAAAAGAATAAAAATTCACCGATTTAAGTGAAAATCACATTAAACTTTCACAAACTTAATTACATCCTGACTAATCAAATTTAATAATAAAAAAAATGCAAATTTATGCAATTTTATGTATAAATAAATTACCCAGCCTACACCCACCTACTTTTCACAGCGAGTATGCAACTTTGCAACATGATCTCTACTGATCTTGCTCTTGGTGACGCCATCAATAACCGCCATTTAAAAGCAATTTTCCCAAATATACGAAAATTAAACTGCGTATTTTTATACAACATACACGAACACATACACAATGGGTCAATGACTTAACAAATAAAACCTCTCTTATTATGTTTGATCGAGAGAGAAAAAAATAAACGTCCAGTCCATTAGCAAGTCTGAAATGCTGTTTATTGTTATTTCTTATTTATTTTTATTTTATTTCGTTATTTTCGTACAGGTTGAAATAACCATCTAACACACATACACCGAAACGTATCCGCTTCCAAAAAACCAAGCCTTCGTCACGCGTCCCAAAAATTCATTATCACCGATGACAAAAAAAAATGAACACACCAACATACTTAATATGAAAAAATCAAGCCGTATATGAATTAAGCTGATCTCTGATATGTGTACGATCGACGTATGTAACTTTGTATATCCACGGTGTATATTGTCTCCACCAAATACAAAAATGTGTTGATCGCAAATTTTCGTCACATTATTGACCAAGGTGTGGTGGAATTTGCCGGCAGTGTTTTTTTCTCTTGATCGACAAAAACTCCGTCTTGATACGATCTTCGCTGATCTTGGCAAATACGAATTTCGCGCATGCATTTTTTCGTCTTTCGAATCAAACAACACAATCAGAATTAATGATGGACAACGAGAGAATATATAAAAGGACATAAGCCACATACTGATCGTGGCTACGATCATTCACGATCAATTCGAGTCATACTAAAGAAATTCGTTGGTTTTGGCATACCAAAATCAAAAGAAAATAACTATTAAAAATATTGGAATGATAATAATACTTGGTGCAACAGTGAGTTGTCAAAACTGAGGAAGTAAAATATGCGGAGTTGAAGCAATCGCATAAGAGGGCCTTACTTAATAAGAATATATACTTATACTCTAGCAAGGGTGCCCTTTCGCAAAAAGGGCTCTTGTAAAAAACAAAATTTTCCAACCAAATGTTAGTCAACTACTTTGCAATTAATTTTTGATCAATTCTTCGAACTTCGTGTCAAATCGTTAAGTTGTAGTCAGCACTTAATCCCATTATTGCACAAACTACAATGGCATTATCGAAGTTCGCTCTCACTTCATTGTCAGGTGTCTCGCGAAAATCACGTTTAAGAAATCTAAATTGCAATTAATACAATTTTACAAAAGAAACCGTTGCTGTAATATTTGGACATAGCAGATCGCTAGTTCAAATGCGGATCGACGGACCAAAAACTGTTCAATTCTTTTCCAAAAAACCACTAGGTAAGATTCAGGCCCAAGTGACATTTTTATGTAAACATTCCAAAAGTGAAGCTTTAATAGGTACAAATAGAAATGATGCCAGCTTCACATTCTGAAGAGGAAAATTTAATTTAGATGTAAACAATAATTGCATAGTGCTCCTTTGTATTTTGTTAAAATTTGACGACCTCAAAGCAGGTGTCTAAGAGTATAAATGAGCACCTAATACTGAAAGAAAAGTACTGCAAAATTTAAATTATTTAATTTAAATTTCTTAGCCCACACAACTTATTTTGTCATAATAAGGTCTCCTTAACCAGAAAAAATTGGGTATTTCATAAACATTTTCTCTAGGGTAGCAAATCGGATCTGAGTCTTAAGGTCGACTGAACTTATTATTTTCTCCGTGGAAGACCTAAAGCGCTGATAATAAAATACCGACTTGACGAACGTCCGTATAAAGAAATGTGTACCATATATCCTTTAGAAGTACCAAAACGTATATTAAACCTACTCGTTTTGAACAATAGCATTTCTTTCAAAGCATCAAAAATAAAATTTATTGTAGTTTCAAACCATCGTTTACCCAAGACTCGCGAGGTTGACAAACGTTTGCTAGCTAATTTGACAAAATGGAAACACATTTCAAGTATGGCATTTGTTTTGCATTTTGCAAGTTTTTAACAATAGCACAGCCATGTGTATGTTCGTAGAAACATCGTATTTGAACATATCTATCAATGTGATTTTTTTTAAATTTTGATTCTATTTTTCAGTCAAAGAGTGAACGATTTGTTGTAGTTTCAATCCATTCTTTACCCAAGACTTGTCAGCTGGCAAATGTTTATCAGGTAATGGACTAACACGTTTCTAGTATGCATTGTTGGTCTTTTGTGTATTATATTGTTTGTGCCTAAAGCTGAATAGCACTTCACGAACTTCGACATATCTTTTAGGTCTTCTGTGATACCGAATTAATTTGACTTCTACTGGCTCTTTAGATAAATGCCAAGAGAACCTTTTTTGCATTATATTTATTATATGATAAGGACATCGCATATATCATCGAGTTACTGCATTGGGAGAAACTTAAGACGCTTATGACAAAGAGGTAGGTGCATTATGTCTTGCCAACAGTTTTCTCTGTACAGACTCGGTCTTATTCTTGTCCACCTCGTAGTATGGAGCTTATACCGGGCGGGCGTATTTCATTCAACATCGATGTGGGGCTTATAGAAGTCCTTGCACCATCCTTTCACAAAACCTTAGACTGAGTTCGAATTAAGGATAATGTAGGTGAAATAGTTATTGAAACTAAATTTGGTACTAACCTAGACTCCTACTTTTTCAGTCAGCGGTTGCATATTTTTTTTAACGAATTCCGTGATTTCTCTTAGGTCTGATGAGATATCAAATTGGCTTTTACGGTCACGGGCTTCCTTTAATCGCATAAAAAACGATTTCAGGATGTTTTAAATTGAACATCCACTGGAATGTATAGACTGTATTTATTCACTTTCCACACACAGTTAGAGTGCAAGGTTATTAACTTAAGTTCACACTTAAGTCAGTACGATCTATTTGTTTGCTATCCACCACCAGGGTGGGTAGTGACTGGTGATCATAACAACAAAACAGATAACATTTAGAAGTCAGTGTACCTACACCAATCTTAATTCCAACAAAAAATGCATTCCCCTACGTCGACTTTGGTCTTATAAATTAAAGTCGTTTTATTTTAACCGAGGAAATCGACGCTGCAAATAGACTCTTTTTCAACTACTAGAAGATCACCTACGATCGCATATGATGAAGATCAGAAAACATTAAGATGCCGAACATGGGTTCAATCACTTTGAGATGAAATTGGCATTTTGCGCAAGTTACCGCCACCGTACTGATCGCATCGAGAAGATCACTAATCTGGTGTAAGGCAGAACAAAGACGCGGACGATGGGGCTCCAATTATTTTGCTATCGTGTTCAATTACAATACAACGCAAAAGTATTTTCACACTATAAAAAAAATCAATTACAGTGTTCATTCACAAACTTGGATTCTGATATAGTCCATATTTTTTGCACACAAGAAATTCAGTACACGTCTATGTCAAATTTGCAGAAGATTACTGATTATAAGCCCGAATACAGCCTTGGTCGATAATATTTCTCCGATCGAATATGGAGCATAACGGTCCTGCCGTCCTATTCGAGTTTTTCTTTCAAAGCTCCCCAACGTAGTTTTTTCCGGAAATAGACTGTTAGCCTATAGTGCAACCCCAGCGGAGAGAAATGAATTAGTAGGAAAGAATAATTGGGAATCGAATTATTAGGTATCGATATTTTTGAAAAGTAAAGAAAATTGGCCATGTCATGAGTGGGTTTTGAATCCACAACCTAAGAATAACACGCTCACACTAGGCTACTGAGAACAACGAATCTCTGAACTACACCCCTATTAACTACAATTATAAATCATAAGTGTTATAGAAGGGGATTAAAACTTATTTTGAAAAAATTTTTTTTACAGAAAGGTGATTTTCCTAAAGGTTAATGTTTTTTGAGTTATTGAGGTACAGATTGGTGGAGAAAATTACTAAAACGTAGTTTACCTTCCACCGTTAATTGCTGGAGGACTATTTTTTTTTGCTCCGCAAGATGAAGATTCTAAATCCCTAATTAGGAGCGGTTTCAATAATATTTGCCGCTAATCTGAGCACCCAAGAATCCTCGTCCGAAAACTTTGTGGCTTTTGTAGATTAAACTTGTGCTCTCTCTCTTAAAAACCGAAAAACAACAATCTTGAAAATCGAACGATGATGTCCAAGAAGAGTATCTGCAAATTTTTTTTGAAATATTTTTGAACCCCTGGGGAGCTCTTTTTGGCAGAAAACAATATCACACATTTTTGTTCACCTCTCAGCCTTAGATTTGGAGTTCCCTTAACCTTATATAGAACTGAAAAATATAAAATTAATTAAGTTTAAAATTACCATCATGTATTTTCCGTGTTATAAAATTTTATTTCATCAAGAGAAACTGAGAAACTATATTGGGTCTTCAAACTCAACAAATGCTCCAGAGTTGGATACCCAACAGAGAAACTTGTTTGGCTTTTGTGAACCCTACTAACTGTTAATCTCATAATCGTCCATTTGTGCCCCACGCTGGGCGCCAATCGATGTCTGCGTTCGCATCAAATTCCTTAATAAGGGGAGGTTCCGACAATATATTGATGTTGAGGCTCCGAATTTTTCATATTTCAGGAATAGCTTGCTCAAGAAAGTTGAAACTTTGTACAAATATAATAATTTTCTAATTATGCAACTGAACTCGAAAAGTGTTTAATATAAGAAAAGGACAACATTTTGATCAAAATAGTTTTTTTTCGAGATATGTGACCTACAGTGAACATATGAAATACCACCTACTACTGCAGGTACCATCTACTGTAAACAGTGCAACAATCACTTGAAGTTGAAACAACTTAAAGAGTTGATCTTTAGAATTCACAGCGCCATTGGAAATGGAATAACGAAAAAAAGGCCATAATCTAATCAAGAAGCCGATCCCACACTAATTTTGAAATGGATAACTTCGTACTCTGTGAGAAAAATAACGCATCATTTATTTAAAAAAAAAACTCAAGTAGTGTTTGGTCTTATAAGAAATCATTTCAATCCAATCTGGTTTCAGAAAAAGAATGACCAAGTTCTTTTGTTGAGCAAAGCTAAGTGTTTGCGATGAAGTGCCCGAAAAAATTATTGATTAGCAGCATTTGGAGAAAAACGGCCAACTCATTGTGCTGAGTGACCGAAATCAAACTAATAAATTGGTAAATTGGTTGATTGTAGTCAAGCGATAGTGGGAAGATGTCGCAAAAATTATGAATAAGCAAAAAGTAAAGTATTTCTTTTTAAGAAAAAAACTTGACTGAGTGCAACCTCGAGTAACCTTTGATTGAGTGGAATGCCATTTTAATCGGATAAACTGTAATAATATAAAATTTGTACTATGAGAACTGTATGTTGATTTTTTTACGCCATGTTTTTAAGTTTACGCCATTCATGGAGGATCCAGAAGTTTTCTATCTATTCTTGTACTCCATTCCAGCCCCAGGTCTCTGTAAAACTCTGTATCTATTTTATCAGCCCTCAACGACCAGGTTAAGCGAGTTGTGGTATCAAAGCGGCGTTTTCTGCGCAAATTGGGTCCTGTTTCGACCGACGGGCCACCACGTAAACCAACCAGCCCCTGTACTTCTTTTCACATTTTACCTCAAAGAAAACGTCATACGAAAAGTATTAAAGAGTTAACCCTGTCTACTTTTTTTCTGTAAATATGAAAACTGATTCGGAATTTTTCTTTTCACGCTCCTGCTCCATTTTTTCACATCCCTAAAAGTTTAAAACACAAACGCGTACGGAACAAATTTGAATTCTCTATCGTAAATAATTCCTAATACATACACTCTATAAACAGTTTGTAAAAATACTCTGTATTTAAAGTCAAAATAAGTGGAAAAATACACAATCTATGTAATTGTACGTATTATTGACGTATAGTTAATAATAGGCACAAATAGGTAATATTACACAATAAGGTGGAAAATTACATCTGTTTTGCACTATAAAAGAGTAAATTTAGGCGTCATGATTATATTATACTTTTAATGAATTAAATTCAGGTTTAATGTAATTTTACTTTAAGTACTGTGTAATATTACGTCAGAATAAGCAAGTTCGGGAAAATTAATTTCATCATTTCATTCTACTTAACGTCGTCAGGTTTGTTAAATTAGCCAAATGTTTTTGTGCAATATTTATAAATTAGTTTTCGATTCAGTAATCGTAATATCATTGGCAACTCAATTCAATTTAAAATAGTACATGTATTGTGAAATTTCATTTTTTTATTTATGATTTTACCGTATAATTATAAATCTGAATTAAATGGAAGATTTCCCTTTAATAAAATGAAAATTTTACACAAAAAGTGTGTAATAATTGCATTCTCTGTGTAATAATTATGTCACATATGTCTATTGATTACGCAGCTATTGTGAAATGATTACATCACTGATGTGTATTGATTGCGCATATGTTGTGTAATTATTACAACTTATTTTTGTAATTTTCCTTCTAATTACACAACATGTAATTTTACCACTACTATCGATGTAAAACAGTTGCCAACTATAATAATAGGTATGTTTTTTTGCGCATTTGTCCACATTACAGTAGTGATTAAGATTTACATTGAAAACACGAAGAATATTGCTGGTTTTGTTATTTTTTATTCCTTTTCCCAGTAGATAGTAAGCTAGAATATAGATTTTAGCTGGAATAGTTAACCCAGTAAGCTCACTGGAGGAATTATTCGCGATAAATACTCTAATCTAGCCTACTATCTATTGAAAAAAGTTATAAAGAATCGTAAAAACAGCAATGTTGTTGTTATTTTGTATATAAATTTTCTAACCTAATCTGTTCTGGATAAGTGCGCAAAAAAGCACACCTAATGTTAAATTTACTCTAATATTTTTTAGAGTGTAGCCCCAAGCCCCGCTAGCTCGGTACGTCGCTGCATTCTTCAAAATATGTGGTTTAAATTTTAACTTTCTAGTTTAAACTATTCCTGAAATATGGTACACACTTTTCTTCTGTGCGCCACTGCGCATATGTCTATTATTTAACATTCTCAAATAATTTCACTTTAAATCTCGGCGATATCTTACCCGAAATCTCCGATCTATCCTTCATTTTTAAGGTTATATGGCTTGATTTCCGCAACATGCGGGTAATAGGTTCTATTTTCAACTAATGCCATCGTAAAGATTTTTTCCCTATCTTTTTTATTTCTTCTTTTTCATCAATTGTTAACAGAAGTGGGAATATATCGCGTAATTAACCATATAAAGTATATTCACCGAAATATGGAGTAAAGAAAAAATTATAATTTCGTATTCCATTCTGGCACTTTTGATATCAATTTTAAAGCTACTAAAAGAACAAAATTAAATTACATAAACATAAATATAAATTTATTTAAATTTTTAAGAAAGAATTCGTACAATTGATTAAAATTTCAGTGATCAGATTTTATATCTTTGCATCTGTAGTTACAATTTAGATTTTTACTAAAATTAGTTCTTTCTTTATTATCTTAATTTTAAATCCAAGGAAAAATTTAAATTAAATTACAAAAATTAAATAAAAAACTTAAACTTTTTTTTAAAATACAAAAATAGAAATATAAGTCTAGAATTCAAAATAAAATTAAATTAGAAAAAAAACCCGAAAGTTGCACAGTACAAAATTTTGTAAAAATTACTGTCCTTAAAGCAGTAAAATATTCCGCATTGATGTAGTAAATTTACGAATTTTCATTAAATTTAACAAAATTTGGAGTAAATAATTCTTAAAACTTTGTATTTTTACACATTTAATTCATAAATTTACGGACTGGGTAGTAATATTGCAACACCACATGCAATTTTCCACATTTAATGTGTAAAATTGATCATTGTGTATAAAATTACGCATTTTGCATGTAATTTTGATATTTCATGCGTAGTAATTTGTTTGTTGTGATATGTTTTAATTTGACCGCTTCGTTGTTTAATTCACTTGTTTCGTGGTTTTATGTAAGGTGTGATTTAAAATTTAAAAAGAAAATAATGTTTATAAAGTGTGAAGTTTGTTGCTTTAAAACAAATAAATTAAATTTATATAATAGACATGTATAGTGTTTTTACTTTCTACCCGTTTTGACCCATATCCTGTTTTTTCCCCAATTATCATCTGTTGATTGTTCTCATTGAATTTTTCCAATTGTCGATTGCTGTGTCCTTTGCTATTCAAAATGCGTCTGGGAATTCATCTGCCGATCATTCGCTTAAAACTTATTCATTTATATTATCTATAAATTAATAGTAATAATAAGCAAAGATAAACATGTCACATTTTTTTAGTACATATGTAGTACATATTTGTTTTTCCACATCGTTTGTAATTTTACGCATTGTAAGATTTTGCCTTTCCAGCAGTAAATTTACACATTTTAAGCGATTGATTTCCACACTTATGTGAGAATTTCCGCATTAATAGTAAACATCACAAGAGTGCGTACAGAAATTTAACAGTAGTAATTTTATTGCTTTCAGAGTAGGCACTAAATTGCCTACTCTGAGAGTAGTAAACTATTTTTACTGTGTGTTTTACGTATTTCATATAATCGCCATTTTTTTATTTCATATTTTGGTTAATTACTCGGTATACTTTCTGTTCTCTCCAACTTTACATCTTCATCGACGTAATTTTCATACACTAGACCAGTAAATCCGTTTTAAGCTCATATTTAAGCTACTTCAAAAAAAAATTATCAAAAAATTTATAAAAAACTGTTAATTTTTTATACAGAAAAGAAATACTACTTAAGTTTGAATTAAACCTTGTATTTGACAATATACTCTTTGGAATTAAGTTTAACGCATTTCAAGTAATCGCAACTTTTCGATTTAACGGATATATACCCGTTTTTATTTTGGTTAAATACCCGGTATCTGGTTTTAATTTACATCGTCAGAAGCACTAGTCACACACAATGACACCGCGAATTCATATTTTTGGTTTTTTTTTAATATTCTCAGAAATTAGTGTCATCAATTTTACTCCAACTACTTAATTGTCAAGATTTCCTATAAATTTTTGGCGAAATTAGCACGACACAAAAAGGGGATCAACATAAAACGACGTGACGGTATTTCATAGCATGGTGTAGAATATCAAATTATTGTTTTTACAAAAAAAATTACCGCATCTTTAATTTCAACAGTTGACCGTTGGGCCGCACCTGAGTTATCTGCGGTGAACATCTTAACGATCAAACAAACCTGACAACAAATATTTCATTTTTAATCGACTTAATCTTCTATGCTAATTCTAACAGCCTACAAATCTAGTCTAGGTAGGTACAACCAAATAGCCAGAACTTTGTTCCCATAATTTGAATCTTTCTATCCTCGGTACATTGCCCAACTGCAAGATCCTATCGAAAAACTTAGGTCTTCAAAAAATCAACCTTTCGTCATAAATCGAGCTGATACAATCTGCAATTAAGACGCTAATGATCCGAGCTTATCATAACGAATGTCGTCGGGAAAAAAAACGGGAAACTAGACGAAAAAGAAGATCAATCTGTACACAATCAAAAAAGTGTAGTAATATCAATAATTCAAATCGCCAGCGGTTTCGCAACAGACACCAATGACACAAATCTTATTTCACGATAGGTAACTTACAGGTGTGACTATAATAGCGAAAATTCTGTCGAATCATCGAGTATTGGCTTCAGTTATTCGCGATTAAGTTAGTTACCTACGTGTTCACGCATCTCACACGCTAATTTTATTCACGAGTGGTTCGGAAAAAAAACCGTTTAATCACTTTAACGATTTGTTGCCCATCAACTACACACTCGAGTCAGCATAATTTTTTTTTTTTTTGTATTTTGTTTTCTTGTTCTCACATAATATTTATTTAATGCAACCTAAATTTCAAGAAAACATTTTTTTTTAGGTCAAAATTACATAAGTTAGTTCGCGGTTCGAATTCGAAATAATTATTCATTTTAAATTGCTTGAGAAGCGTGTGTAATCAGGCTGGCAAAATGCATATGATGAATGCATTCCAGGTGCTCAACTTTCGGAGCAATTCTGGATTATCTGGTTTCGAGATTCCATATCTTACCTGAATTCAGTTTGTGTGTAGGTTTTCTGATTGGAATTAATGCTCATGAGCGAAGGCTGGAATTCGGTCAGTAGAATTTTTAAGACGTTGTTATGATTGCGTGCTTTATTTTTAATTGTTCACAATTCTGGTCAGTTTTTTTTCAGCGACAGATACTAATGCATTTCAATCAGTTTTCGAAACAGTGCAATTCATTTTTCCATTTTGAAAATGAGCTGAATGTACAGAGTTAAAATTTTTTACAACCTTAAATGTTGGCAACTAATTGCCAACAGAGGATATTGTAAATTTACATGTCTCAAAACCACTTACATTTCAACTGTAAAATTAAAATTCGGAAATGTAATAAATACATACATGTCTTTGTAAAATCACATGCCTAATAGTACACATAAATCACATGACATATGTAATTTTACAATTTGGAGGGTGAATTTACCTTCATTGAAGTAATTTATTATGTTATGTCATGTTATTACCTACTAATTATAAGAAAAGTATCGCCTTGTTTACTTAGCAATGACCGCACAAGAAATGATAAACCGACGCACGATTGCATCATCTCCCCTTATTTACATCATGCCGAAATGTAAAATTCCATTGACTAGTTACTGACTGCAACTTAGGACCTTAGTTCTATTTTTTACATGGAATCATTTTATTTATCCGGGTTTTGAAATGTAGTTTTCCGTATGAGTTACTGTAATTTTTATCTCTTTGTAATTTTACATAGTATTTCATGTAAAAAATTTAATTACATAATGGTAATAGCGCGTATACATGAACTAGGTAATTTTACCTATGATATGGGGATAATTTTATTACGTTAAGGGCCGTATTATTCACTTCGGGTTATTTATAACCTCCGGTTAGTTCCAGTTTCCCCAGAGATTTGGTATTATTTACCTCCGGTTATCGTTTTTAACCGGTGATTCGCTGATTTTGTAACCAGTGATTAAAGTTACACAGGGAAAAATTTAACCGGTGGAGAAGTTCCGGTTTTCTACGAAACCCAGGGATTTAATCGACGATTTGACAAATTTTGTATTATTCACGATTGAAATTATGGCAAGATCTCATTTGTGGGATAATTGGAGAGATTCTGACGAATAAGACGACTTGAGCTTCGTCAGTATAAAATGGAACAAGGAATCGACATGGACATATGGGACGACAAAGACTGTTTCAGCCGATTCCAATTAATAAAACCAACTGATTTTTTTCCTTTTCACCGTTCCCCACCCTCAGCCCTTACACCCGCTCCCTACAGTTTTCAGCTAGGGGTGCATCAGCCCTAACTCTCGTATTAATTGTAAGATCCCATCTTATACAGTTCTTGAGATATAAGATGTGACTTTTTATAAAAATTCTTATCCCTTTCATGATCCATTGCCTCCCTAAAAAAAATTTATTCAGCCATCTCCTATTGTCCATCTTTAAACATAAACCACATTTCATTTTTCTGATTTAATTGGTTCGTGAGACATCGCAATGTAAGGTTTTTTACCACCCACCCACGCCACTGACCACTCTCAAAAATTTATTTTCGATCTATTCGCCCAATTCCTAGTCTACAAGCAAGTATAAAGTTTCAACTTTGTGACATTACCGTTTAGGAGATATAGATTTTAGAATGTCTCGACCAAAGCTTTCAAGAGTTTCGGACACATTGTTTTTCTCCGAACTCCCGAACCTCTTCACTCATATAAAAATTTTTATTGCAAGTGGTATTCAGCTTCCTAACATAAGTGGTTTTGAAATATAAAAATCAAAGTTTTTCGTCTAAAACGCTACCCACATCCACCTCAGTTTAGAAAATCTAGTAATGATATCGAAGAAAAGTATCTGCAAAAACTGTTCAATTAATTTTGAATCTACACATTTCTTCGGAATTCTTATTTTGATTTGCTCCACTTCTTTACTGACTTTTCAGACCTATAAGTCCAGCTATCTCAGTCGGTTCCATAAGGCTGTTTATCACGTAATCGTACATTCGTGCCCCACGCTGGGCGCCAATTGAACTCATGCCAAAATTTTACTAATTACAAAGTTGATAACGAGGTAATTAATAATATCCTGTGAATAGCAGTGATTCCACCAAAAAACGATTGTAAGTTAATGTGAGCAAAAATGGGGAAGGTAGCGTGTGTGGTTTGAGATATCTATCAACAGTCTGGGCGCACCATTTTTGAGTCGAATTCCGGAACGCAATTACTCTACAAATTTAATACTAAGAAACGGTGCAAGTTGCCATGCTACTGATAACCTAAAAAATTTTTTTCAAATATAGTCTTGGCTAATTTTTTTGGGTCCGGACTATGACTCAAAAACGAAATTAGTAATAAACATGACAGTGCCATTAGCACTGTTGCACTTCGAGTTTAACCACTTCCCGGGGTTTGTTCCGAAATGTAATAAACTACATAATCTACCACTAGTAAAGCCTGAGAGGACTTGGGTGAAAGGCGTGCCAGCAATACTGCCTGTTACCACTACAACCACCAAAAATTTTCAATAATTTTTTTACACAAAAATTTGAAAATACGAAAATTTGGCAGCTTTTCAAAGCATTCAATTTAAAAAAAAAATCATCTGATGCAAATATTTATATTTCCATCCCAATTATTATTTTATTGAAAAAAACAACTTAGCAAACTTATTCCAAACACGTATTTTACTGGCATTTTTAAAACTCAAATAAACAAATCCGATTCATTTTGAAATTATTATTTTTCTTTGAATTTCGAAGGCACTACAAATAAAATTCGCAAGAAAAACGAGAATCATCTATCGAGCTTCTAAGAAGTGTGATTAGGAATTGCTTACCTTGAGCTCCAAGGGTAAGTGCTAGAAATTTCACCGCTGGATATGAACATAATTAGTAAGAACTGAACGTTTCATTGAAACTAGGAAAAATACATTATTCCTGTAAAGATTTTAATCAATATGATGATGGAGTTCATCAAAATTAGTAGTGGGTGATTTTTAATATCTAAAAAATTACGTAGCTTGGATCAGGTTTCAATGGCGGAGTAAGCCTTATCGTACATACCCCCAACTCCAAAGAGATACCACCACTTTTAGGAGACCTAATGTGCTCCTGATGCTGCGCTCAGGTCTCGTTTTATCCAGAGAGTTTGTTTTACACGAATGTTCGAAAACGGTTTGGTGGGATATAATTTATATTACTAAAACATAGGTTGCACTGAAAGAACTACTGTTTATAATAATCAATGAAAGATGTAAACGTAAAAATCGTTAGAACAAATAACAAAATCATTGCATACTGCTGTACAGTGGCGGTCATAAAGAGGGGGCCATGCCCCCCCCCACCGCCCCTTAACAAATTCATCACCCATGATTATTTTATTACGTCTGATTTAAAGAAAAACTATATGATACTATTAGATTAATAGATACACTTAATAAAGTATAATGCACTTAATAATGAATAGTGCAATTAAATATGATTTCCCCTTATGTCTTTCTTTCTGATTGAAAAGAAGACTGTACTTATTAAAAATATTTCAATGGAAAAGTAATAAAATTTCGAATATTAATATATATAATCAATCTTTAGATTGTGGTGCGTTTTGTTAAGGAAGTAGCTTTTACTATTTGAAACTAATTTTGAAAATTTGAATTTGAATTATGCTTGGACAATTTTTGTTATGTGCATTAATCCTATAATAAATTAAGACGTAAATTGTGGTAAATGCAATGAAACACAATATCATTGCTGCCCAGGTCGTTTTGAGTTTATTTTGAACTATGTTATCACAAAACTTAATCACCAGAGCATTTATTTATTTATTTATTCAAATTTATGGGTAATACAGTAGACCTTTTGTTTTGTCGAAATCACGAGATTTCCGCAAATCGAGTTTTAAATATTGCGTTGGAAATCAGCTATAAGAACTTAATTATGTTTATTTTCAGTGACTACTACTTGGGAACTTACATTCAAAAATTTAAAACGCGATTTGCGGAAATGTCGAGATTTCGATAAGATTCTATCAAATTTTAATATATTTCCCATATTTTGATGAATTTGAAATCTACTCGGGTAAAAAGGGTAGTTCAAACCCTAATCAAAGCAGCCTGAACGGTAGGAGGACTCTATTTAAAATGGGTAGATTCTATTTAAAAAAATTTCGGAGCACCCATTATAATGGCTCGAATTAGTGTAAAAAAACTAAAAAAAAGTAAAAAAATACGTTTTAAGTTTCATCTTGATAATATAAGGGGAATACGTGCCTCAAGAACTTTAAGGGGTTAGGCCACTCTCGAGTTTTCGAAAAATCTATTTTTTTTATATTAAATGGTCTCTTAGGACTTCAAAAATGATGTCCCAAAAGATTATGGCCGAAAAAAGTCTCTAAGGACTCGGTTTTCAAATCTTAGTACAAGGCCGCCTGCAAAATTATTCATGATTTTCTACTACTCAAAACTTTAAACGCGTTTATCTCAAAACTACATTTTTCAAGCTGGCCGGAAACATAACTCAGACAATTTTCAACCGATTCACTTGAAATTTTATATCTTTAAAACTATATTGTTCATCAGAGTACGTAGGATTTTTTTTTATATTGCATAGTTCATTTGTTATTAACAATTTTCTGATGATTTTTTAGGCAAATTTTACACTTTTCACTTTAGAAGTGCGAATTTTTGGCCAAAAATCAATACATCGAAAAAATCCTACGTACTCTTGTAGCTGTTGTTATATATAATCGAAAAAAATTCATTGGCTTATCATAATTCAAGAATTACGAGCGCTGTGTGTCCTGCCGTGGACCCTGGAAAAACGGAGACGTCATCGTAAAAACGCTGCACAGCAGCTATTTTGAATTTAATCGCTTCAAAAAAGTTACTGTACATAGTCAATAATATGTATTATAAACACCCATTTTTGTAATCTCGATTTATTTTGTAGTTTTTCTGAAAAAAAATCCCGAAAAGGCCTATTTTTTTAGCCCCTAGAGTGGCCTAACCCCTTAAAGAAACCAAAATTATATAAGTTTCCGAAAACTCCCAAGATATCGACATAGGGCCTATATAGTATCATTCTGTTGGTAATTGGAACTCTAAATATACCCGTGATGCACCATCGAAAATGCCATCTAGAGCCGAAATTCAGTAATTGAAGTTTTTCTAAATTTCCTCGTTTCAAAAGGTTAAATCTTACAAAATAAATTAAAATATTTATCATCATAGTCGTTCTCAAACAAATGTCTTCAGAGCGTTGTAAACGCTTTTCGAGATTTAAAAATGTTGCGATGTAAATCAGAAATAAGATACTGCTTATGAAGATATTATAATTATTGAAAAATAGTTTTAGAGAATTACCGAGTTTTGTTTTTTAAATTTTTAAATAATGAGAGTAGGTTAAATTAGGTTATGGTAGCAGTCATCTAAACTATAGATCGACTCAATGAGGAGACTAAGTGAATATGTATATATACCTAATAAATTACATTGACATAAAATATTTCTTTCGTAGATTTTAACTATTGCAGGATAAGTTAATAACTTCGTCGGGCCTGAAGTCTTTAGATTATGAAATACAGGGTTCGGATTTGAATGGCAAATATTAGGTTTCATTAAATATGTATGATTCTACTATCATACATAAATACTAATAAATACATAATAGGGGAGAGTGGGGCAAAGTGGGCTAGCAAAGTAAAGTGGGCTCCTTTAAAATTTCTAGTTTGCGATAGCGCCATCTCTTAGCAAAATAAATTATACGATAAAACTTCATAAATTGACTATAATGCTAATGTATAAACGAAATCCATTTTAATTACAGTTCCTTGAATTTTTCTCATATTACGATTTTGGCACTGTCTGATGTAAATATCAGTGTTTAATAATGTTATTAAAAAAAATCGTTAGCGAGTGTGAATTGTTTGGAACAGTATCCTTGAGCTTTGATGATTATTAAAAAAAATATATAAATTTTAGCAGATGCTTGCTGTTTAATGTTCATTCGGGGCAAAGTGAGCCCCGGGCGCATTTTACCTCATACCAATACAATTAAATTAAAAATAATAATTTTAGCATGGCT
This sequence comes from Beris morrisii, assembly GCA_951812415.1. Classification (NCBI taxonomy): domain Eukaryota; kingdom Metazoa; phylum Arthropoda; class Insecta; order Diptera; family Stratiomyidae; genus Beris; species Beris morrisii. Next base: position 105,685,326 of record OX638313.1, on the reverse strand, counting down.
AGAACATACAACACAAAATTAATGCAACAATCATGGACTGAAGATGCGATGAAAAATACAATAACTTCTGTTGCTGAAAAAAATTGACCTAAAGAAAGCCAGTACAAATTTTGGTGTTCTCAGGGCTACTCTTCAAAGCAGAATACGCTCTCAACACACTTAATTTCGCTTGAATTTATTAAAATCATATCATTTGTCTTAATTGATTCATTGCTTCAGTTTTGGGTGAAATTATACTATACCCCTTGGAAGGGCTCACTTTACCCCAGGGGCACTTTGAAGTATGTACTCGTATAGAAAGGAGTAGATATCTTTTTTATCAGCAGCAATAATTTAATTTCACGAATATATGACTAAGCTAACATCTTAAGCTATCGATTTTGCGAGAAAAGGATTTTATAACTATTACCCATTTCACAGAATCCCGGTACGAGCCTTAGGAGGCTCACTATGCCCCGCTTTCGCCAACTAATAAAAATTAGATACACTACTTTTCTAGTGGTCTCAAAAAACAAGCTAATTTACATCCAAAGATTTCAAACTGGATTTGGCAACATCTCGAAATTTTAACAAAACTCTCAAAATCTACTAGATTTCTCATACATGTGAGTGATCTTGAAATCTGTTTGGGCTTCTAAATTTGGTCGAAATCGAGATCGACATCGAATTCTACTGAAATCGTAAATTATGTGGAATCGATTAATTTTATTTCCTAGTTCCTACCCATGCTATTCAATTTTCTATTGCTTAAAGATTTACAATCATGCAATACAGGTTCAAATTTTTGATATCATACAATCAGCTGATAAATTGAACAATGTTAAAGAAATCCCGTCAGAGCGATGTCAATGCTTTTTAATATTCTGAAATTCGATTGCCTAAACCTGGCGATTTAGATGCGGAAATGAAAAGTTGATATTTTCAAGCAGTACCAACCGCAGCGACCATAGCATTTGCACATTTTGCATCCTCGCTGCATTAGCGGGTAGCTATCACACCTATTTTCTCTACAGTAGCTACTGAACTTCAGTGGCCCCCCCTTGAAAAAGCAATATGACCACCACTGACTGCTGATCTATTAAATGTTCATTAATACTGTTGCGAGTTAGGGGTTCACCGGGATTTCAAGTAAAAACACAATTCGTTTAAAATCAAAAATAAGTGATAATTTATTATTTCGAGCTTTAATTCTATTCGCACAATTATTCGCACTCTATGGCAATACCGCCCGCTAATATATCGCTTGACTCGATCACACGCCATATCAATCGCTTTTCACTAATACGATCGCGTAGTTGTCTGTCACAGTCCACGTAATAACAATTACTATCTCCCTCGCTGAAAGCTTCACCTGCTTTTATACTAGTTGGCTGTGGTCAAGACTGTTCTTGAATCTTCGCTCGGTGGTGTGTGTGGACGGTACTCGAAAGCTTGAGAGCATTCGATTTGATCTTCTACGCTGTTCAGCTACATACGAGAACATTCGATTAGAAGGGAGGTACAATCGTGTTGCTCCGCCTCCTTATATACTTCAACTAGGTTTCTGATTGGGTTACTTTGCAGCTAGGTATTCGGTTGTTGCTGTTTCCATTATGCGAAACCGATCGAGTTTCGCGGTTGCCAGGCTTGCATATAGCAATACTATGAATCGCATTTTATTAAAAATATGCACATATTTTTTATGTAATTTTTAGTGCAAGAAACCACGTTATGCATACCATTGCCTCTAAACATCGTTTCCAACTCTCTGGAAAGAAGGATGGAATACAGGAAGCCTAGTCGAGGCCATGTACAAGGCTTACAACGAGAAAAGGACAAAACTTTTGTTATTCTTATCACTACCCAGGACACAATGTGCAACTTTAATCAGAATTTTTAGAAAAAACAGGACCCTTTAGAACACCACCTGTGCAACTCCCTGCTCTTACTAGGACGTTTGATGACGTTTGATGGCGGTTGGAAGACCAAATTTCTTAAATCTAAAAGAAGCCTTAAATAACAGTATACAGAGCTTGTTAAACTTTGTGCAGCAACAATGCTGCAGCTCAATATTGTGAAACTGCATGGACATATCCCAGCCCAAGCCATTTCAGTACTAAGTAGAAATACGTGATGTCGTTGTCTGTCTTCATGAATTAGTTTTCAAGAGTACGTAAACTAACAAACAAATTTGTATAAATTTAGACATTTTATCAATAATGATACTGTTGTGAGCTAGGGGTTCGCCGGATTTCAAGTAAAACACAATTCGTTTAAAATCAATATAAGTAACAATTTATTCAATCGCACTATTATTCTTTTCGCACAGTTATTCGCACTATATGGCAATACCGCCCGCTTATCTATATCGCTTGATTCGCTGTCACAGCCGCCGTAATAAAAATTACTATGTCCTCGCTGAAAGCTTCACCTGCTTTTATACTAGCCGGTTGCAGTTTAGGATGTACTTGAATGTTCGCTCGGTGATGTGGATGTTTCTCGAAAGCTTTAGAGCTTTCGATTTTGATCTTCGTTCAGTGGTGTATGTAGAGGGTTCTAGTACATTGGAAAGCATTCGATAAGAAGGGAGATACAATCGTGCTGTTTCGCCTTATTTACTTGAGCTAGGTTTCTGATTGGGTTATTTTGCAACTAGGTATTCGGTTGTTGCTGTTTCCATTATGTGAAACGATCGAGTTGCGCGGTTGCCAGGTTTACATGTAACAATACAATTACTAACAAATCATTAATAATACAGCGATAACAACTCATAAAAGGAACGATTCATTAATGATTCTTTTCGAACTCGTTAATGATTTAAACGTCGTAAAAAATGATACATTAATGACTCATTTATTAATCTTTTGGTTGGTGGGATGAACTGCCGGTCCACAATGCCACGGTATCCAATTTTTTTTTTAGTCCGCCTTGTACGTCTTAAAAAAACACATTTATTAGAAGAATAGAACAAAGTAACTGCTTTTGGACGACAAAGCAATCGTAGGCGTTGACACGAATCGTTAGAAGATCCGAAAAACCTTCTTGAAATGATCCGGAACTGTTCCATGTTCAATCTTCAGGAATTTTGTTGACACATTCACCTGACGAGTGTTACCTGCCATCGCTATGCCCTCAAACAGCAAAATGCTTCGCGCATGCAAATCAGTTGCTCGCTCAGGGTCCAGGTCCAGTTCAGAGCGTCTGAGGGCCCCTCCTGACGTGCATTCCCAATGAGGTCTTCGAAATAGTTCGAGGAATGTCGGTAATGTTGGACGCGGACTTACCGACTAGAATTTTCTTCTGTCAACTATGCGGCGCGGTAAGCGAGTGGAAAGAAAAGTGACTGTTGTGTGGCTTTGCAACGTAAACGGCAAAATTTATTATAAATTCGAAGATCGTCACGGCAAAAGAAGGTGTCGAACGTGTTCGGTTCGGACATCGAACGAAACAGTTCAACGGTTATTCCAGAGATCCGTTGCTTTGATTTTTGCCTCCGTACAGTTTGTTGCTCTAAAAATAGCCCAGTGTACAACTCGCCCGAATCAAAGTGTGGATAGTTAGTTGGCTTTGTAGCACTAAAACCGGCCCCGAAAGCCGTAGCGCACTTGTACGTAAGAAAACAATTTTTTTTTTTTACGATGAGCCATTTTGTCTACGTGCCAAGTCATCCTATGCATTAGACGCTAAGAGCGGACTAGCTAGCCCGGCGGAATTTCTTGGCGATGGTGTCGGAGAAATTCTAGAATTCCGTTTTTTTTTCGAATGGAGTAATAATAATTTTCGTTTAGTCATAAACGCGCTGATGCTGCTGCCCCGACCAACTTCTATTACATGGCGAATGTACGCTGTAAATCAATTTGTTACTTATTTTTGCAGTTAATGCGCTGTTTTCGGATTACGAAGTCGAGAACATAGCGGGGCGTAAGTACGCCTCCATTATGAAATTCGATACCGCCATCGAACACACTATGCAAGTGGCTAATAAGGAAAAAGCCACTCAAGCCTAATGCTGATTGCCAGGCCATACAACAGTTTGTTGCGTTAAAAAAGCTTTTACACCTTGCGATTACGTGCGTTGGCTGAATTATGTGGTAGTCCGAGACCGCTCAGTGGGTGCGGAGATGAGATAATTAACACCCGTGACGGGCCCCGTAATTTTATAACCTGTTAATTGGCCTGGACTTGATTTTGTATTCGTATTGATTGACAGACATATTTGATTGACAATCTCCCCGAGCGCTTCTTGTCAATCAAAACTTTTCGTTCAGGTGAGAAACGAGAGTTGGTGACAAACTTCTTGGGAAAGATCCTCGCGATCTTCAGTCATCACGATCGCTTCCAAAAAACTATCACAGATCTCGAGCACCTGTGTACGTTTCAAGTGCCTTCATTCAAATAACTTAAACTTACGATTGCATAATTCCCACGTTGGAACACTGTCTAAAGTGTACACAGGTCGCGATCGTTGCTGGTCTGTAACTCGAGTTACAAAGCGAGCCGCGCTTGTCTACCGCAAAAACCGAAAACCAAAGAGCTTCTGGCAGTTCGGTTCGATTGTTATAATGTTACTTGCCTACTTGGTGGCGATGATGATGTTGATGATGGTGTGATGCAACAGGTCTGCAGGCCACGATCAGGTGTCCCAAAAAGCAGCTTTACATAACAATGGATGGAGTGAATACCACAAGTGTAGAAACCACTTAAGACCATATTTTGTACTTAGTTGCGACCCAGGTGAGTGATTGGTCAGCTTTTTCTTATGGTACCGATCTGGCATTCCATTGCACAGTGTGCAATCGAAACAAAATTGTCTCAATCGTCAACGAGATTTTTCCACGATCCAATAGAACTCTCAAGGTACTCCACCGAATTGCATGATCACTTGATCGAACCTTAAACTTGCCTAAGGGGAAAAGGATCAAAATAGTACTGAGTTCTTTAAACTCAGTCACTTGACTCCTTACAACGTGAAATTGGTGGCTAGATGAAAGATCGTCCAAATTTGTATTTAATACACCGATCGCAGCATACTATCAACAGTACAATTCCAATTTACGATCATCACTGCATGATTGATCAATGAATACTACATACAATCTTCTCAATCGTATCAAAACAAAAACATAGGTAGTTTTTTTTACAAATCCGCGGCGTTTTAAGTTGTTTAGTTATCGATTAATGTGCGATCAACCAGTCAACATCATGGAAATGGGCTTAACTTTTTAATCTTTTTTTTTGCAGAAATACGAGAAGCGTTTAAAGTACCGACGCGGTACAGGTTGCAACTAAAAAAATTTACTACTATTTGAAGTGTTAATTTTTTAGCAAATTTTTATAAGAGTTTGTTGGCCCACCGCCGCACGTTGCTACAAAGCAAATTTTTATCCCAAGTATGTTCCAAGTTTCAGCTTTTTTGCAGAAGCTCGAAACCCCATACTTACCGTATCGGAACTCTACCGGTACTCTAGCGGAACTCTGTTTCTCGCGCAATACTGAAACATTAATGACATATAGTTTTAGTTTTAGTTTTAAGAAGGTGCGAAGCGCTGAGCCACCGCGCACACTAGGCACCAAAAGGGCCCATAGCGATCCCTTCAGAACCTCGTATATCACTAAACATCCCCTAAACAACCCAGATCCCTAACGAACATGACTAGCTTATCATGCCCTATTGACATCAGGTCCTCCAAATTGTCAAAGAAAAGACTTCCCAGCCACCTCAGTCGCCTCCTTGCAACCGCCTAATGACATATACCTCGAGCGAAGAATTTCCAGTACTAATTAAATTCTGCTAAATACAATTCATTCAGTACTGAACACAAATACCGATTCAGCATTGCGATTGACCTTTTAGAGTAGTAAAAAGAATTACATGCATCAATTTCCAGTTCATTTTAAGGGATGTATGAAAACGAACTGGTAACAACCTGAAAGCAACTTTATTATTATACAGATTGATCTAATCACATGTTTGAGAGCTACATGGAGTAGAGCATTATTTTTCCGCCAACCCAGTTCCTGTGACGCCAGGCACCAGTGACGCGATTCCGGCCGATAGATAGAGTCTTAACGACTTAAAACAAGCGTTAACAATTTTAAGCAAAAAAATTAAGATTCAAATTTCTCACCTCGGTCATTTTATGAAACTATTCTTCAAAAGAACGTTTTTGAAGGAGTTATTCATAAGAGGATTTTTATTCTTCTGCGTAGAAGTGATGCAAAATTTTAAATCGTTCGTGGTATATACTCGCTGTATACACTCAACCAAAAAGATTCATCATATCAACAATTACGGTTGTCATATTGATTAAAAAAATGGTTATTTTTCATCCAACAACTGCAGTTGTCAATATGAAAAACGTCTGATAATCAATTTTGTGAGTTGTGAAATTGATTATTACCGAAAGAAAAATCATTGTTTGAATCAAGAATGATACATTGTTAACCAACAATTAGTCTAAAATGTTCATATCAAATACAAACATTGTTAAACTGAATAAGTTTACGTATTTAATTCAACTAATGAAGCATTGTTAATTCACGAAAATTGATTAATTTTAACATATATGTGATTCTTTCAAATACGATTTTGTTTCACATTAAACATTTCATTGTCAGAATAATTGTTAAGCAACAAGAAATATGTTAAGTTAAATATTACTCCTGTTTACCACGTTTCATCTTGATCTAACACGAAAATTATCAACTGAATACAAACATTGTAAGCATACAATAATAAATTATTTGAAAATGACAATTTTCTGTGATTGACCAAGCAATGTTCATTGTATGCTAAACGCCAAAAACATAAATCAGAAACATTTTCATTCAATTGTCTACAATTGTAGTTAAAAGAAGTGAAATTTGAATTGATAATTAAAATTTGTGTAAACAATTTGGGTTGTTAATATACATTAACTTCGAAGGTGAGTGAATTTATGTTTCAATAGTTTTTTGGTTAATGTGTACTATATCGCTGGAGTCTCATTGGTTTATCACAATTTAGTTTCAATAGTTTTTTGCCTAGATTCTCGTAAGTCCTGAGTTCCATAATTTGTACCCAAACGAGCAACATTGTCTAATCGCGAGCTGGGATGAGTGTTGCTAAACAATTTTCACAGGAAAAATTTCTCGAAAGGTCACTTTCTTTTGATCACGTCTTTGGTCATAATAACTGTAAAAAAAAATTTAGGACCAAAGGACGTTATTATTTGTAACTTGCTGCACGGTATAGTTCCACCTTCAGTACGACAATCGACTTCAGCTGCAGATGGATCCAGGAAAAGAAAATTCTACAAGGCTACTAAAAAGGACTCACAACAGTCGTTAATTTCGTCGTAATTGAATCGATGATTTAAAATTGGACCGACTTGCTAAGAGTCTATGAGATCAAGGTAAGAGTTTACAGCCAACTATTTTGTTTCACATGTAATGAAAACGATCGGACCATTAACGGATATTCGGGCATTTTGATTCAAATTAAAATATAAAGTTATTAAAAGTTATTTCAAAAATATTGATTCTTGTAAAAATTTGACTCTTCCTTAGGGCATAAAATTCAGTTTAATGAATTGTTTTTGAAGAAGGAGTTTCGCCAACAATTTTTTGAAAATGCCTTCATCTGACAGAATACTTAACACGAATATTTCGTGTTTAGGTTGGTTTGGTTACCTCTGTTACTGATATTTGAATATTCATTGTATTCGGTTTTGACTTATGGCAAAAAATTTAACAAACACAATATAGTGTATTTTAATTCGTATTTGTAATCAATTCGATGGGCCTGCTATTAATTTATATTCAAACCCTGATAGCAAGAAGTATACGTTTATAAAGATTTTTCAAGTCCCTCGAAAAATTGCATTAATCGAATATAGATGTAATACAAATTAAAATTTAATAAACTTTAAAATAATGTATACACAAATATTATCACTATGTATCTATGTGCAATTATATAATTTGGTAATAAAAATAATTTAAGGGGAGTTATGTATTTTACTCAAATTTTCTGGAAACTACAGGGCAGACTTTATCAGTATTGGACATATATATGTATTATATTTTATGTATCTAATAAATTATTTATCTTTAAAATTTAGTGCAATCGATATTAATGTAAGTAACAACTAGAGATGGGTAACTCAGATCTGAGCCGGCTCAATGAACCGGCTCAAGCAGAAGATCCAACTGAGCCGGTTCAACGAATCTGAGCCGGTTCAACGGATCTTTACGGTTCAACAACAACACAAATTGTTGGCCTATCAAGTTTAAAGGAGGAAAAATGGAACTGTTTAAAGAAAAATATTTGTGCTTAAAGTACCACTGCATAATATTTCAGGAATCATTAACGTGTTTCACTAGCATTAATCATGATAATTGAAGCACAGAAATATTTTATTTATTTTGAATATTGATACTTGTACTCAAATATGAACATGATCATTTAAACACAAAATTGACAACGAAATTGTTGAATCAAATTATGATAGTTGTAATGTTTTGAAAATATAATTAACTATTAGACCATATTTGAATTAACAGCGTTGCTTATTTGACGCAAAATCAAATAAGGTTTGTATTTGATTTTACCAATGAATTTCTTTCAGTGTATGAAAACTCATCATTTCGATATGAAAATCGCAGTTGTCAATATGAAAACCTACACTGTTGACATGAAAATCGCAGTTATCAACATGAAAATCGAAATTGTTGATATGAAAATCGCAACAGTCAATATGAAAACCCACGTTGTTGATATGAAAATCGCAGTTGTTAATATGAAAACGCACGTTCTTGATATGATAATTGCAGTTGTCAACATGAAAACCAAAATTGTTGGAAATGAAAATCGCAGTTGCTAATATGGAAACGCACGTTCTTGATATGAATATTGCAGTTGTCAAAACGAAAAAAATCCTGTTCACATAGAGATCACAGTTGTCAATATGAAAACTCCTCAATCTGAAAGACCCACGTTATCAATATGAAAACCGAAGAAATAAAAGAAATTCTCGCTTTGAACTGGATATTTGATGTTAAACAAAAAAAAACATTTGAAACAAATGTTTACTGCTCTTGAAACATTCTTAAGCTTTAGCTTATAGCGATCAAGTTAAACAAAAACATCTTGTTTCTTTAAAGATAATATGAACGGCTGAATCGGTTCCCCACGAGATGCCAGAAACATAATGTGGTCCTGCAACTGTTGCGTTGCTTCTGCTTCAAATAGAAAAGAGTGCAGGGAGTCCCTTATTGAGAATTTCTGCATTGACTTCCCTTTGGCATTATCCTTATGCATAATTTGCTTCGTTGGATTTAAATAGTAGTGTACCATTAAGCACAGCCAGAATGAACATCCGAATGTGGCAAAAATCGCAAAGTGTCATTCACTGGGACTTGGCACCGGGCAACAGGCACTCAAAGCTTTTTATGCCAAAACACTCAGAAGAAAGGACATCTGATTATCTAAAATTAAGCAGATATCAGACTTGAACCCCAGTGGGAGCTCTGACTGGACATTGTCACATGAGGAAGCATCTCAATAGGATTGGTCTCTCTGAGACTAAAATTTGCAGAATATGCAATGACGAAGACGAAACAGCAGAGCATATCCTCTGTGAATATGAGGGTTTAACTCGCAAAAGACTTCGTCACTTCGGTCAGGGTTTCATGGACCCATCGGAATTCCTGACCATTCTTCTTTGCAAAATACTAGGCTTCATTGAAAGCGCAGGGATCGAAGAGGAATCATAGTCAAACCGGGGGAACGTCACAATAAGCCCAACTGTAGCTGCAATGACAGAGGGTAACCATACCAACCCCTATTTCCAATCTAATCTAATCTAATGCTATTGAGGACACATAATATTGTAGCATCTGAAAAGGGCAAAAAAATAAAAAAAAAATAACTTTATGCCAAGAATATTCACTTTGCAATTTATATTACCAGAGTAATAGTCCTTATCATCAATATTTTTAAGAGCTTCGGTGACTTTCTTGTCTTTCACATTTGAAATGAGGAAGATCTTTATATTTTTAAATTTATTTTCCCATATTTGAAGTATTGATGTGCTCAAAATAAATTCCACTAAAAAACGTACTGGTGCCACTTAACAAATGCGGTTTTCATATTAATAAGCAACCACCGAAGTTTTCCTATTGACAATCGTGATTTTCACATCGACAATTGTGATTTTCATATCGACAGCCATAGTTTTCATATCAAAAACTGGTTTTCATATTGACAAAGGTTGTTTTCATATTGACAATCGGGATTTTCATATCGACAATTGTGATTTTCACTGGTTTTCATATTGATAATCCTGGTTTTTATATTGAAAATTGTGATTTTCAAATCGACAACCGAGTTTACACATCGATTGGTTTTCATATTGACTACGGCAATTGTCACCTTGAGAGAGTATTTTTTGTTCAGCTTGTGTTTTCATATTAACAACTGCGATTTTCATATTTACAACCAAAGTTTGCATATGGACAACCTTGGTTATCATATCGACAACAGCGGTTTTCATATTGACGACTGCAAATATCCTACATATTTGGTTTTCATATTAACAACTGTAGTTTTCATATTGACTAAAAATAAATTGAAAAACAAGTATTCGTCATATTCACAACTTGGTTGTAAAACGTCGTTACAATATGGTGAAAACCGTTGTCATATTGAAAATTTTGGTTGTCAATATGATGATTTCAAGCTAACAACTACCGATTCTCAATATGACAACCAACATTTTTTTTAGTGTAAGTGTGTCCAATTTTTTTTAAGCACTTTTGTATGGAAAGTACTTGAAGGAAAAAGATTTGACATCACTGGCTGTTTTGTAAGATTATATGATGAATCATCAGTCCGTACGAGTAATCTTCGAACTGTTGATGACCTCAAAAAACAACACACAAAATTATTCGGGCTATAGATGCTACCCTAAGACTTAAAATGAGAAATTTGAAAGTTTAAGACAAAAAAGGTGTCCTAGCAGCAATTATATGGACGACTAAAAATATGAAAAAATAACTTTAACCTTGATTTGTTGAAAACTTCTGTATTATAGCCTCACGCTTTCATCGAATATTGAGATATTCATTAACTCTTGAGGTATTTTCCGAAAAAAATCGCTATAATTTCAACAGCTCGCAGAGGTAATGAAAAATAGAATTCTTTTGGAAGAAAGATCGTCATTACTGGCGTTTCTGAATTTGGAGTACTGAATATAAGATTTTCGGTATTCTCTTGGAACTAAAAACGCGAATTGTTTTCGAAATATACTATCAGTACTGGTGCAGTTTTGGTACAGTATTTACGCAACACAAAGGTGCTATAACAACTAAATAAAATAATCTGCCAATGGTCTGGGCAAAGTTTTATTATTTTTCGGGTCAAAGTTTGGGAGCGGTCAAAGTCGGAGTATATCATGAGTTGTTTCGAGATTATTAGATTTCTTGGCAAATTAATTTTGTTCTTAAAATAAAAATATTTAAAATAGAGATTTTTAGCCGATTAAACATTCGAAAAGCCCGTGTAGACTATTTGAATTTCGGTATATTTATGTACACCAAAAGCCTATAGAAGTAAAAACCAATTTGTTTCCTTATCATACTTAAGAGATATGACGAATTGTTAAAACGTATACAAACCCATTACTTTCACTTGGGGTTTGAATTTCGAAAAAATTGTGAAACAGGTTTTTAAAGAAGCAACTTGATATTTTGACAAATTTGTGAAAACGTGAGCAAACCCTTCATACCTTCTTGGTTCTTGAAATTCGAAAAACCGCGAAATTTATTTTTAAGTCATTACATCAAATGCCGTAATAACCAATTTTATATCTCATCAGATTTAAGGGATGGCGAAAATTGTGAAAACATATGCAAACCCTTGGGGGTTGGATATTCAAAAATTGAGAAATGGGTTTGTAGGCGATTATATAAAAAGTCTGTGGAAGTGAAAAGCGATCTAATATCTCATCAAACCTAAGAAATATTTCGAAGCTTTGAAAAGCATACAACCCCCTTACACCCCATAGGATTGAATATCTAAAAATACTAAAATCGACTTTGTGGCAACCTTAGGAAGTAAAAAGGAATTCGATATATCATCCGATTTAAGCAATATGTAGGAATCTGTGAAAACATATGCAACCTCCTTACACCCACTTGGAGGTTGAATATCAAAAAATCCTGAAAGGAGTTAATAAATAAATATGAAGACAGCACGAGAAAGTAAAAACCAATTCAATTTCTTCTAAAAGATATGATGAAATTCGAGAAAACGTGTTCAACCCTTTTATACGGTCTTAGGGGATGAAAAAGGAAAAAACTTAAAAAAAAGTTTTAGGCGATTATTACGCAAGCCCATGAAAGTGAAAAGATATTCGATATCGATCAAACCTCGGGAATACGGCAGAAAAAGTATACAACCCGTTTACACCCTCTTAGGGTTCGAATTTGAAAAAATCCTGAAAACGCTTTCTAGGTATTTATATGAAGAAGCGGTAGAAGAAAAATTAATTCAATATTTGGGAAGACTTACTAGATATGACGAAACTCGTGAAAATATGTGCATTCCATTTCCACTGATAATTTTTTTAGCCCCCTTTTCGAACGCCAAAGGATATTTTAAATTTTTTTTATCTAAATTACTTTCCTAGTTGATATACATGATGCTGATGCTAGAAAGTTGAAACTCGGTATGTATGAGTTTCAACTTTCTAGCATCAGCAATACTAAAGATAGCAAAAACACCCCCCACCTCCGTACCATACTACTCCTATAACAATTTAAATTTTCAACATGCTACTGCTACATGTCTATCCAAATACCAAGTTTCAGATTTATGTCATGATAGGTTCTCGAGATATACAAATCGCAACATTTTCTTTTTCACCCTCCCCCAACCTCACCCCTAAAATTTTTTTTATAGGGGTCTATAAGGACTACTTCCGGTAAAAATTCTAAGCATCTATCTTACACTGTTCTTGAAATATGAGACGTGATGTTTTTGAAAAATGCATATCCCCTCCACCCCCTTAAAAAAATTTACCTTAAGCAAACTTCATTTTTCGACCTTTATACACAATCTGAATTTTATTTGTCTAGTGCAAATGGTTCCTGAGATATCGTAATCTAAAATTTTTCACCCCCCACCCCCGCACGCTACTGCGCTACTCAAAATTCCGGTCCATTCTCCAAGTATACCTACAGATGTTCATTAAGTTTCAATTTCGTGACATTAACAGTTTAGGAGATATGGATTTTAGAATGTCTCAATCTCGCCTTTCGAGCGTTTTGGACGCATTATTTTCCCCCACACTCCTTCACCCATATCGGTAATTTTTTTTTCCAAATGGGTCCACTATCGAAGCTCTATATAAATTCCAAGTTTCAGCTTTGTAGCATAAGCGGTTGCTGAGATCTGGAAACCAAAATTTTCCGTCCAAAACGCTTCCCCCATCTCCCCCCACCCCAGAGAATTTGGTTTCTTCAAGGGGCCTACCCAGTCTACTCACGAAAAAAAATTCAACTGAATAGCTCAAAGGGTTTGGGTTCTACGAGCCTTCAAACAATTTTGCGTACACCGGTCGACGTTCGGCGTAGGGCGTTAGGCGTACGGCGTATGGCGTACGGCGTATGGCATACGGCGGTCAGACGGACTGAAATTTTTTTTAGCTTTTTCGTGTCTACTAGTCATGAAACGTGAAAAAAAAAATGTTCAGGGTAGCAAATTTTTTTTTTAAAAATCGATAGCAATACTGTATTATTAAAATAATAAAGTAAAATTAGTACAAGTTTCAGAATGAATCGCTTCAGTACTTAATGTTAATATTATTTCGCAAGACCCTGAATTCAGTTTAGCGGCATTCATTCTGTTAATTTTCAGAATTGGACCCAGTTTTACTACGGATTATTTGTACTAAAAAGTTAGTACCAAAAAATTGATATGCGAGAACTAAAATTGTAAAATAATTGGCTATTGTTCTTTCCTCCAACAAATTCAGAGATAGGCTTGATTGAACTTTCTGTCATCATTGGTCCGTAAAATTCTGTAGTCCCTCCCACTCTCGTACGACACTATCAAACGTAATATATTAATTTTTAGAATACTTGCCTAGAATGCCTGCGAGCAATCCTCCAGTTTGTGGTATGAACCGATATCAACTTTAGAGCTCATAAGCTTGAATCAAGATATTCCAGCTTATGAGCTCAACAGATTTGTCTTGCTTCCAACCAACCAACCTTGTCGACCATTTTCTTGCAAAAGGCGTCACTATCATAAATCTAAATTTCAATTTTCAACTTCCTAAATATAAACGAGTTTCCGGGTGACGTCCCACAGGATTCCGCTCTAAATCCAGTATTTGTGCCAACATTAAAGGTGTGCGTTTCAAATTGATCTTACGTGCTGCTTATTACGACAGACCGCCGTCACGAAACCACTAAAAATATATACGAAATCGATTACCTCATTCCAAAACACAAACCGGAAGATATTCCCATCAATCCGAAAGCGTGCACTTCACGAATCATTCACCAAGATACGAAAGTATCTAAAGATAAATCTCAGCTGTTCAAGAGTCTTCAAGAAAAGTTCAAAGCCCGATTCTTCGAACAATGCTTGCTTTGTTGTTATTTTCGTTTCGGAAAATTGACCCGAAAAACCGCGGAAAACAATAATGTCGCCGCATTTCAATTACCGCCATTGCTGCATAGGGTCCTGACCGGAGGGGGCCATATGACATCTTCTCTACTTCGCTAGGTAGGCCCCGAAATGCAAATTACATTTTTGGCTTGATCCCAAGACTTCCGCAATATTCTGCCAATTTAGCCGAAGCCACCTTAGAGCTCTAAGAAGCTGTTCTCTAGAAGCGATAGGATTTGGCTGGGACTGGCAGCGAGACCGCACCGTACAATATCCGGATCGTGCATGTAATTGAAAGAAATGCGATTAGATGGTCCGAGAAACGCGAAGAATTCCGTGGCAATATCAGCGCGCGGACACGGGTTTAGAAGGTTTGTAATCAGGAAGTCCGGTAAGATGGAAACTCTTTGCGTTATCATTATAAAGTTAACCAGTTACATTCCTGATTCCTGGTTCTTCCTCGTCTTCTGGCTTACTGCGTCAACTACTAGTTCTGGGCCAACTGTAGATTGAGATACGATGCAATTGAATAGGTGCGCACTTGCACTGCACCGTGCACACCCAGCCCGGCATATAGTGTACTTTCTTTCTATCGCGGCCTACACACGATTCCGAATGCACCGTTCTGATAGAACCCACTGACAAAGCAGCCAAATCGAAAAAATATTTATGGCGTTCCGATGGGTTCACTTCTAGGCACTGTAGTGTTTATTCCTACGTTTATTTTTCCTCTTGCACGTCTTGGACGCGCTGCGTTCGGGGTTTCGGGAACTTCAAGAAAATTTTCGTTGACTCATCCCGCTTCGGTACCGTTACAGTCTTGATTGCACAACATTTTCTTGGCTGCATTCGAAGACACCTTACATACGAATCGCATGGCGGTATTACCAAAGCTTAAAGATAATGAAACCGATGATGCACTAAGCCGTAGAAATGCCCACCTACAATGCGTTTGATTCAAGAACTTTATTTTGCTTTGGAATCGAATCGAATCTATAGTAGTTCGATGTTTTCTTCGATTTTTCGTCGGGGGGAATTCTTCTCAGATATCGGCATAAATTTAAATACGTTATGCGGACATGTGTGTGTTTGCGTTAAAGCCATTAACCTAATTAGGTGAAGAAATATTTATACAGCTTTTAGTCAGACCTCAGACCACGAGATGATTGTTTTTCCGAAGAAATGTTTGTTTCTTTTCGGTTATTTTTTTCGAAGCACTAAAGTTGAAAACATTCAGTGGAAATTTGATGACAAGATCTGATGTGCAATTTGAGATTTATTCAAATTGCTTGTATTTCTTTTTATTGATTATGTTAAAAGATTGACGATTAAATTAACAACGGGATCACGTCTAAGATGACAGAATTTTAAACAGTGTTTTCTATGAATATGTTGAACGTTTGTTTTCTTACGGAGTTTGAATTAAATAATAACAATTAAACAAGACATCAATATTCATGGATTTTTTTTTTGGAATTGTGATGAACATTTTGATTATTTTTAATTATGGATTATAAAACAAATGAACACAGAAAATATAGACGCTGATTGGTTGAAAATAACGAGTATTCCTACGTATTTTGAAACAGATACGACTTGAGACCGTTTCAAACTGGTACCTATCCAGGTGTACTTAAAACTTCGACGTTACTTTAAAAAAATACCTCCGTCTTTTCATGTTAAGCCAACAAACAAGAACCTTCATGATATTGCCTTGAACCTTCACAGGAGATGTTATTCGAAAGCCTTATACAAGTTAAGCCTTTTGAAGATGTCGCTCTATTTCCTAGCGTTTTGATGCAAAAATTTGTGATCTTGAAGAACACGTTATGCTGGAAAGTTGAAATTTGGAACACAAACAAACATAATGTATTTCACGTCTTGATAACGCTTGTATCTGTGTGCACTTGTAAACAAAGTGGAAATAAGAATAAAATAAAATTGATTTTGTAACAAATGAATTGAATGAATTTTGAAGTAACATTAATCTTATATGCAATTATATTTGCTGACAAACAATTAAAGACATGTCTTCAAAATTGCGTGTAAAATTGTTTCTAAATTTTTGAATTTGGAAACGTCTTTCGTAACTATTCCATTCTGGTGTGGATTATTGAAGATAAAAATTGAATTCATCACTAAACCGGAAAGCAAATTTAAAACTCTGCAATAGCATAAAAGGGTTAAACATACACCACCCTCTAAGAAACTCAAGGGTTCACAATAGGCTGGTATTTTGATGACATCCTGGTGAAGGAAGGATTTGATTTTTTTACAGAACATGGAACAGTCAACAAAAGCTAAATTGGCGCTTGATGTAACCCTGTATCTGTCTTGAACGAATCAGTTGCAAAATTCGCTCGTATAGAAGCCGTTACCGGTAAGAAGAAATTTACAAGTAAGAAGAAATTTACCCTCAGTCAAAAGCAATTGAGAAACACTGTTCTATTTTTTTCCTCGCATGCGTATTCTGTGGAACATAGTATGCAGGCGCGCACCCATCGCCAAGTTCGATACTAAGTATTTCGGACAAACCAATGTGTTTTTTTGGTTTTTTTCTTGCATATTTTAGCAAGAGCAAGATGATACCAATTTAAAAAATAAATGGTAAACGAGAAAAAGAAGTTAAGGTATGAATTATGAAGCAGTAAAATTCAAAGGTAAAGACCTCATGGGCTTGAAAAATATACACGTCAATGGGGTTATCAACAACACGCAGTGCTACAGGGACGTCACTTGATTAAGACAAGACGAGTGCTACTGAATTTGAAAATTTAAGAGTACTATCGCCATTTAATTTTTTTTAGAAGAGAAATCTTTAAGGGAGTCAAAATTTAAATTTAAAAATTTGTTGGAGGGTCCTTCCATTAAGAATCGCCAAAAATGACGAAATTTGTGACCTTACCATCTCCGATTCTTTTGAAGAACTAGTGAAAAAAATAATTGAAATTCAATTTTTTCTTTCTATCTCATTTTTTTTGTTAGTTATAGTATGTTAAAGTTTTGGCAAAAATGGTGTCTGAGTTCTCTTTGAAAATTCATATCTCTAGTAATTTTTATCCTAGAATAATAAAATAGGGCTTATTTTAAAGGGGGAGGTTGTCGCAATATAAAAAAAATACGAATAAAAATTATCCCTGAAATTTTTTTTCAAGGATAACGATTTTGTCCTTTATCCTTGAATATCTCAAAACATGGTTTTTTATTTTTTTTTATTTTTTTGTATTTTGTAGCTTATACAGTTTTACAAAACATACCAAAAAATTAACTTGTGATCTGAATGGGATCGGGGTCAAAAAAATCGAAGAACATCAGTGGCTCTCAATTATTTTATAGAAAAAGGGTCACTTCATCAAGAATCGCCAAAAGCGTATCTTCATTTTTTTTTTTTTTTTTATATTTTATATATTATACTGTTTTTTAAAACATATCAAAAAATTAACTTAATTGAGAACCACTGATGTTCTTCGATTTTTTTAACTCCGATCCCCTTGACAACCCAAGTTAATTTTTTGATATATTTTGAAAAACAGTATAATAAACAATATCTAAAAAATTAAAAAAATTTAAGATATTCATTTTGAGATATTCAAGGTTAAAGGACAAAATCGTTATCCTTGAAAAAAAATTTGATGGATAATTTAAAATATTTTTTTATATTACGACAACCTCCCCCTTTAAAATAAGCCCTATTTCATTATTCTAGGATAAAAATTACCAGAGATATGAATTTTCAAAGAGAACTCGGACACCATTTTTGAGAAAAATTTAACATACTATAACTAATAAAAATACTTTATTATTAAAAAATAATACAGTAAAAATGAGATAGAAAGAAAAAATTTAATTTCCATTATTTTTTTCACTAGTTCTTCAAGTACAAAATTTTTCAAAAGAATCGGAGATGGTAAGGTCACAACTTTGGCGATTCTTGATGGAATGACCCTGGAGTTAAATTTTCATTTAAAATTGATCGAAATAAAACCTTAACTTCGTAGCTCTAAACGTTCTGACGTGCGGAGAAATTTTAAATTTTTGGTTGTAACTGAACAACACGAACAAATTTTTTAATAACTTCTGTATGGGATCTGGCATAAGGAAAAAGTAATTTGGCTTTTATTGAATTTGGTGTTAAATTTTAAGAAATATTATTCCTGGAAGCTTTGCACTGGGCATACGGGAAATGTTCACTGATGAGCACTTCACATGAGATATTTAAGGATCCACTGTGGACACTTGTAAGAAGGTGATGTGTGGAAGATGGAAGACAATAGGTCAAGAAGAGTCCTGATAGTATACCAGTTCCGGTGTGGCTTCCATTCTTTTGTCCCTACGGAGTTCAAGATGAGACGCACGTTGGTTGCCTTGCCTGTGTGCTTTTTTCCATAAGATACAACACCAGCCAGGATCCATTCTGTCCAGATTCACATAGCATATTCTGAACTGTATGGAACCGGAAAGATTTTCCAATAAGATCACCCCCAATATCTTATAAAAATTTTGGGAGGTATCATACAAGCGATTTCTTAGATTCCTGTTGTAAAGAAAGGACCAGTTCGTTACAGGTACGATCTTTTGCAGCATAATGAACTAGACCTTAAAAGGAGTGAAGAACTTAGTTATCCGAAATTTTCTGATTTACGACTGCTGTTTACATTGAATCCAGACGTTTAAGTCTTGAGACAATCTATGGAAGCTCGAGGGAATCTATGGAAGCCATGAAAACTTATTTTTTGTTAGTGGGCAGGAATATTTAGGTGCCACGGTTAAAGAATCTAGAAAGGGACTTTGTAGTCTCTAGTCCAGATATGCGAATAGTACCCAAGCCTTAGTCTGCTTTCAGCCTTTCTTTAATTAGTAGCCTGTCAAGTCGATTCCGACATTGCAATTGTCCACGTCGTTTATGATCTATGAGTGCATGTCCAATTCGACTATGTTTTTATCGAATAAAACGCAACTATTGCAATTGATTGGTCCTAGGCCGTCCAGACAAAACGTAAATCATTTAATTGTCCATTTTATTGCGATCATTTCAATTTCAGTTTGCTTACGGCTCCGAACCCCCGCGTACTCGTATCTTGTCTAGAATTGGAATTAGCAACGTTCTAGATATAGTTGACCTTAGGCCTGGTCCCGGAGTAGCGCATTCAATTAAGTCGAGTACTTGTATGACCGATGTTGTTTTGGCGGACATTAGATTTATGGCTAAGTACAACTCGGGTGACATAGTATAGACGCACACACAAGTCGCACTCAATCATATCCAAGACGTTTGACCAGTCACTTGGCTAAGTTATAAAATACAGACCTGCTAGTTATTAAGCTGGTACAGAAATAAAGGCTTGCATTTTCAAGGCTTCATAAACAGCGAGGTTGATTACCTTGGTGCATAAAATTTGTGGCTTCTCTTAAGTGGCGAAAAAGAAAAAAACCAAGAAATCACAATCATTGACATCGATGACCAATAATAATCATAATGGCCATTCATAATGGAATTTCATCTTGTTCGCGATTATTATATGCAAATTTCGAGCCACTTCTCTTGTTGATGTTTCGGTGATGAGAGCTACTGGGATTACTTGAGTCATAAGTGTGTCTGAATCGCGTATTATAGTTGTATCCACTCGTTTGGTCAAAATTTAGAAGAATTTTTCGCCATAAAAACGACCCATGTGAAAAATCAGTTTGAGTCATGAATTCATGAGTTTGTTGAATTGAATTTACCTCCCGCATACACTTAATCTTTCAGTAATTGTGTTTTGGTGATGGAAGAAGGTGAGGATTTTTGCGGACTGGTGATGACCTCCATCAAGCTGTTACGGCTGATATGAAAAATAACAGCATGGTACGAATTCGGAATCAATTTCCTCCAGGTATTGCCGAACTCTTGCAACTATATAAGCGAAATGTTGACTGTTATTTACCTTCCAGCATACAGCTTTCTAGCCTCCGTTTGCTTCCTAACATATAAGTTGCGAGACAGTGGAGGTTGAAGGAATCTAAAAAGAGCTGTAGGTTCGGTACGGGCAACTCGGCTCATGTAATACAGACGCTCGTCTACTGGTTTTCTTGTGGTACCACTTTCGACACCAAGGACAATTGAAAGCTACTTTTCTAGCCGGGGACAGTGTTGTAAGTATTGCCGCAATTAAAACGGAAATCCAATGCCTGTTCAAGAAATATGTGGATACCAACCAGAATCCATCGCAAATACTAACTTGGTCATTTACCTCTCAACTAAGGCTTCGATTATATAAAAATTCCATCCAGGTACACAACATACCTTAGTCCAGAACTAGCGCTTAAATCAAGCAGTTTCGCACGATAATTTTATGGCAAACGCATATTTGCCGTAATTGCAATCTAGTGGTTGTTCGTCTATGCAAATGCTAAGCAAGTCGTCTACACCAGCTACACCTGACTCTCATGACGATTAGCGTTCAAATTCCAGCTCGGCTTCCTGCTTCACCGATTCTCGTTGTGATATCCTCGAGCTATTTAAAATCGCCGGCAGCAACCTTAGCTCCAGCTATGACATAACTGCAACCATCATCTTATTACTTTATCTTAATGTTTTCTCATGCAATCCTAACTATTCGTAAGCCGCCATAAGTCACCACGCTACCAGCTACTACAGTTTTCCCTCGATTTAGCTTAGACTCTAAGTACTCTAGCTCCTCTAGCTCCCCTAGTCGAACTGCCGGCACGATATGTTCCGAACACTAAAGTTGGAAAATCTTTTCCGATAGACTGGGAAAACGCATTTCGTGATTTGTTTGTGAATGTTTGGCATGCCAGTCCGCTAGATTAAGTCTAGGTCGTTCTAGTGGCTTGACAATAATAAATGTAAAGCATGAAGCGTTATCGCTGGATGACAGACAGCTTAAGTTCGTTGTATCTTTCCAGGTGGGCACGATTTACCTGCCGTCAAGGCTAGGTTATTTGCTATTCATAGTGGTACTACGTAATTTCGATACTAAGAAATTGTCCAGTTCAGGATTACTGCATGTTAGTTTTCATAGGAATCAGTATCGTTCCGTGAATCAGTAAAAACGGAGACATGGTCAAAGAAACGTTTTCTTATTGCTATATCGCTATGAATACCTACGACTAATTCAATTACAAAGAAATAATTAATAATAAATTTTGTCCGTCTGACCGCCGTTTACTGTATACAAACTCGTAAGTCCTGATCATTTAAAAACGAAAATTTGTTACCATGAAAATTTCTTTTTCACTTCTAAGGACTAATAAACCCAATAAAAAAAGAAAAAATATGTTTGTCCGTCTGACCGCCGTACGAAGTTTACAAGCTCGTTTGAGGGCCCATAGCTTCTGATCGATTTAAGAACAAAAATTCGCTATTCTTAAAATTGAGTTTCCACTTTTTAGAACTAATAGCCTCAAAAAAAAAAATTGTCCGTCTGACCGCCGTACGTAATAAACTTATATGAAGGCTCGTTGCTCCTAAGCCTTTTTAGCAATTAAGTTCAATTTAGGTAGGTAGGTTTTTTTAGCTGGGACTGCAAGGGGAGAAGAAAAGCAATTTAGACGAAAAATTTTGGTTTCTCAGAAACCGCTTTTGCTAAAAAGTTGAAACTCAGAACTGGTATATAGCCTTGACGATGTAGCCAAAAAAGGAGAGAGATGCCTAAAAATTCTCGCGGAAAATCGAGTTTCAATTCATTTTGGAAAATCTAGAAAACTTTTCCAACAGGACCTTTTATGAACCCCTATGGAGGTTTAGGGGGAGGGTAGTCGTAGTTATATATACGTTTTCACGAATTCCGCCATATATCTTAGGCTTGTATAGATACCGAATTGATTTTTACTTCTACGGGTTTTATATAATCGCCTAAAAATGAAATTGTGGATATTTTGAAATTCATACCCAAAGGGGAAGTAAGAGGTTTATATTTTCACGAATTCCGTCATATCTCTTAAGTCTGATCAGATAACGAATTGGCTTTAATATCTATTTCTAATTTTCACCCCTTTTTCAAATCTTGCGTAGACCATTAATGCTTTAAGGGTATTTGCGTGGTGTAACTCTTGTTTTACCCGACTGAAGAAGATGCAACTTCTCTACCATGATGAACGAATCTCTATTTCTTCTGTAAACAGACTACTTTCTTATGCGATATTTGAAGGAAAGTTAAAATTCTCATAGTTTACACGCTATTAGCACAAACAACACCACAGCAGGAAGTTCATTGATCTTCGCCTCGACTGAAACCTGCAGTCTACTTTCAGTTTTTCTAAAAAAAAAACAATTTAACTTTATTTTTCTCCACGTAATGATTAATTGCGACCAATTAAACAACATGGAGGCCACTTCGTGCGTCCAACCTACAAGCCGTTTACCAGGTCAATTTGGGAGCCCAATGAGCTTAATTTCTTCAAATCGGCCGAGAGGGTCATTAGTTGGTCGACTTTGTCACGGAAAGCGAAAATCGCATTGGATACACAGTTTGTCCGAGTTTCTCGGAAGTATGATGATGCCCTAACTAAGTCATTAGAGTCAATTGCCTTCATCGGTGGACGATAAATTTGCGCAAATTGTTGACGGTTCACATCGGTCAAATTGTCGTTTTCTACAAGGTGACTTCCCAAGTACGTGTAGATTGCGTACACAGAAGTCGAACTGTTGCAGCAGCCAAGCAAACCAACTAACTAACTTCGCAACTGACCAACTATGTTGTTAATTTTCTCAACTTTCACCGTATGTTTTGTAGGATCTTTTGTGCATGCTGGCCGAGTCTCGAAATCATTAGAGATCCCCAGAAGGTGAATGTGTGTGTTGTGTCACAACATGTCATTAGAAGCCCAATCGCCTGCCAATTACCCGATAATTGCGTTATAGGTCCAACTGGACCAGATCCCACACGGTGGACACACTGTCCGAAATAATCTCGTTCACTTTCCAATAAAATCGTGTAGGTTTCTTGCATCTGCGCTAATGACTTTCCATCGCTTCAGTGTCCCAGCCGAGCACTAAGGTTGATATCACCGGTACGTATAGTCGTACCTAGGCAAAGGTGTGTTTTTCCGGTTTTTGTGAAAATTCTGACGATACAGCCACAGCCACATCGCACGCTTTTCCAACTCAATTACAAACTGCGCTCGGATTGAAAAGCTAGGAAATGAGTGCAAATTCTTCGGAGCTAGCAGGGCCGACAGCATGCGTACGTACAATCACTTCGTACTCGTACTTTTAATGTGTAAAAACCGCAAAAAGGTGAGGCCATTGCCCGCCATCATATATCTTAACCTGAACAGTTTTACACATATTTCAAACATCTTTCCGATAGCTGCCCCTCCGGAAAAAAACCGATATATTTATCCAAGTTATGCTTTATGTGCAGTATGTGCACACGTTATACACGTCTGGCATTATCGAGTCTTAATAATTTCAGCCGCAGTCTAGCTTAGGTCGCCGCTAGACTTTAAGCGCGGCTTGTTTGTTGCCCTGGCACAAAGAAATTTCCTCATTCCTCACACTAGAAATATTTGCCAAACGATTTGCCATTTCTCGATTTCAGTGCCCTCTGGGTTCCCATCAGGGTCCCGGTTTGTTCATACAATAAAATACCAATCGTAAATATTGGGCAATTATTGAACCCAGGGTTCAGTACTGCTATTGGGGTTTTGGTTTTTGGGCTATATGCCGTCAAGTTTCTGGGGTTTTTTTTTGTTAAGAGGGATATGGGGGGCCTATGCACATCAAACGGATGCTAGTTTAGTCTGAACTTTAATGCATGCGGTTTGTAGATTCCTCTTGATGCAATGCGAAAAGTACAAATATGATTTATGTGAGAGCAAGTAGGAATTGATTGGCTATAAGTTATGTACTCGAACATCTTGTTCAGTTGGTTCAGATTACATCGATTGTAGAGTTTCGTATAGAAAATGTGGTTATGAGATTGTTGCGGAATTGAGTTGATAGTTCGAATTGAGAGTTGCACGCAATTCCGCCTTTTACTCATTGAAAAGTGATTGTATTTGGATTGGATCGCATCCCAAACAATAAACTTTCGAAATAGCCT
The DNA here is from genome assembly GCA_951812415.1 of Beris morrisii. Lineage (NCBI taxonomy): Eukaryota > Metazoa > Arthropoda > Insecta > Diptera > Stratiomyidae > Beris > Beris morrisii. The sequence goes on along the minus strand of OX638313.1, from coordinate 105,660,642 downwards.
CCTGTTTAAAAATTGTTAAACGTACCTGCATCGATGCCGTCAGCCGTTTGCGCCGTGGGCAAAAAACCGTGGCCAGAAAGGCTCAGATTGCCGCGGTGCAGTGTGATCACAACGGACCCATATAGCGGTCTATATGCTAGGTATCTCTGCTAATAGTTGCCCACCTTACCTAATCTAACCTGCATCGATACAACCAGGTTTACATTTTGAATTCGTGAAAGTACCTGCAGCCCCTTTACACATCCTTAGGGGCTAAATGTCAATAAATCCTGAAAGCAATTTCTATGGCTTAACCTTTTTGCGGGGGGTTGCATATACTATCACGAATTCTGACATATCTCTTCGGTGTAGTTAGGTATTCAATTGATTTTTACTTCTACGGAGTTTTTACAGAATCGGATCAAAGATTAGTTAAGAACTTTTTTTTATCAACCCTTTATGGTGGTTTTGAGGGAGGATGTTCACGAATTCCGTCATATATCTCATGTTTGTTTAGCTATCGAATTTATTTTTACTTTTAGAGGTTTTTATATAATCGTCTAAAGATGAAATTGTGCTTATTTTGAAATTGAAACCCAAAGAGGAAGGAATGAGTTTACGTTTTCACGAATTCCACCATATCTCTTAAGTTTGATCAACTAGGTTTACATTTCAACTACAGACACTATGACCCAAAAACAAAATTGATGCTTTACGGTTGGAAGTGGCATAAGTTGTACGCCGACTTAACCGCTTCCCGGATCTTATTCCGTAAAATAAAAATGTTGGGACCACACTTTTAGAAGATTTCCCTCTTAATTAAAAAATTTTTTTTATGGATTTATTCCTTAAAAATTCTTAAAAATTTCTGAAAATCTCTTCTTGGCAATCCTTAACCGTTTTTAATAAAATCAATGTCTTTTCTATTTCATATGGGAGTTCTTACGATTTTCGCAACCGAACCGATTATTCAGCAGCATTTCAAAGCAAGGTGCGACATTTAAGCAACGTACAGGTACGACAAGATTAATATTAAGTTTGATTTATACCCACCCGTCGTTAGCAAGCCTAATTCCTAAGGTCATTAATACGATACAAAATAAATATCACTCTGGCCAAATCCATCGACAAGGTATTTCTACATAACAATGTTGAACCTTTAAAATCATGCTCCTCCAAGGTTGTTTCGTGTTTCACATCGCATCACTATTTAGTCAAGATTGTGTACAGGTACTACACTCAGTATGGGGGCGAATCTATTTTCGCATAATCGGATCATGGTAAAAAAAAAGAGCAAACGCAACACTCCAATCCACACTAAGTCGTAAAGACCCTGATAGAATGCTGTCTTACCAAATGGGAATCTAACGTGTGTAACAATGGTCACTTCCAAGTATTCCCGATAATTCGATTCCGGTGTAGGTTGAAAGTGAAATTGTTCAAGAACTTATAATAGTTTTTAATGTGTGTCCTTCAACTTACCTTTGTTCTGTAGAGTGGATTATTAAAGTCCCAGTCAGGTGCGACAAACAGGTAACCGCATTTCGATACTTTTCGTGAAGCCTGGAAATAAAAATTCAATTTTATTAGATGATTTTCGAAGGCTGCTTTTAAATGTAAATAAATCTAGAGGTCAAACGATTCAGTAATCCTAACAAAAATTTTAATCTAATTAAATGCGAAAATGTTGATATAGTTTCTTAGGCTTCTACAGTCAAGCGATAAAAATAGAAATGAAAACTAGGTGAAAATATAAGGAGTAGTCTCGTCAATGTGTGTACACGTAAGTATGATGACTCTGTCAACATAAAGCTAATGGACTGCAGCTAAACACGCTCGACTTTTAAGCGAGGTAAGGTCGCCCCCAAAACAGTGATGATGGAATTTACTCGGCTAATTAATTAAATAAGAGCTCATAAAAACCATCAAGTTCTGCGGACCGTTCCAGGACAAGAGTGAAGACTACAAGTACTTTTCAGCTAAGATCTCGAATTCCGTTCTTCTGGGAAATCCAGCATACCTTCAAGTATAAGGTGAACAATCAACTAAATTGATTCACATATTTATTCTCCCTTAAAATTTTGTGCTTTTGTTTTGCGATCGAAAAATTATAATTCTTCCAAGATCAACCTTCCATAGAACAAGACTCATAATTAAAGAACTTGGAGAAGTAGACCCAGTGGAGGAGGTATCAGTTAGATTCTTCTAAATTAAGCCTTTTCTGGCAGATATTAAATTCATCTGTTAATTTTTTTCAATATTCTGCGAGTTTCAGAGAAAATAAATTGGCGCCCAACGTGGGGCGTTTTTAGTATTGTTATTTCTAATAAATATAGTGAGGAAGTATTGGCTCGATTCTTATAAATTTCGCCTTTTCGGTCAGATATTAAACTGCTCTGTTTATTTTATTCAACGGTCCGTCCATTTTGACGAGAATCAATTGGCGCCCAATGTGGGGCGTTTTCCGTACTGGGGACCCGTAATCCGATTGTTTTTCATTTCAAGAATGCCAAGTGGGTAGAATGACGGGTTTTGAACGTAAGTAATAAAAGCTTCCCTTTTGTTCCAATGCATGCTGAAGAGGGCAGTGGGAGAGGATGACAAATTTTGGCAATGGGTAATACTTCTGAAGTGAACATTCGTAAGATAAAGTTAATATTTGGGAGCTCGTCTTTTTGTGAAAAATATAGCTTGTGTTTGTTCCGGACTAATTTTGATCTTCCACTTGGGAAAAATCAATGAATCTTACTTTATTATTTTAATAATAAAGTATTTTCTATTTGTCTGATAAGAGATCGATAATGTCCGATGGATCTAAAGGTCACTTCATTGTAGTCGCCATATGTTCCACCTGTAGGTTAGAGATGAATATGTTATAGAGTAAAGGGCTGATACAGGATCCCTGAGAAACTCTTGCTGGAACAAGTCGTCTACTGGAAAAGGCAGATGACACTCTTACTCCAAATGACCCTATTTTGTAAGAATGATTGAACAACAATAATAAGGTGGATAGGAAATGAACACTTTGAAGGTTTGTATATTAAACCTTCATGACACATAGAATCAAAGGCTTTCTCTACATCAAGCGTTATCATGCCTACTGATATCCTGCAATGCATATTTTATACTTGATGGGACTCTGGATGATTTGTAAAGAAAGCCGAAATGATAGTCCTTGATAATTTTTCAACGTGAACTTGAAGGAAAAGTAAGATATTTTTTTCAAAAACATTTGCAAATTCATCGAGCAGACTTATTAGTTTGTAATTGGCCCGGTTTGAAAGATCTTTACCTAGTTTAGGGATAGGAATTATTATGACTTCCACCCATTTAGTAGGAAAGTAACCTAACGTGAGGCTGCTGTTAATAATATATTGAAAAATACAATACTCTTTTCGGGGAGATTCGGCAAAAGTATATTTGGATTATTGTCGGCTCCAGGGCTTTTCCTGTTTTTGATGCGAAAAAAATACTTTTTATATCTTTCGATTTGAGTAGCTGGGTTTCTCTAAGTTCCAAAGGAAGGTGGACAATCCACTTGTCCGCGTTAGCGCTACTTCGCCGCTGGTCGATTTTTTGAGCACAAGTCCAAATAAACTTTTATGAACTTGGTCAACGGCGTCTATATTTTGGAGTTACGCGGTTTGCGCTTATAAACAGGCTTAACTTTGGACATCCCCACTACAGGAAATTTTCACAAAAAATTTCTGTATACACTGTCGTCTCCACTTTAAGCGCCAGTCGCGTAAGCCCACCTTGACAAATTTCGGCCAACGGCGTTAGACTCTACTTGCTCGACTTCACACTGGCCAACGTTGGTCCGACATGTACTTGAGGTTATGGTACGCTGTCGCTGGGATCAGAATGATCAGATGCTGCGGCTGGCATACTGAATCTTAACCTAAAATTCAAGAACCTTCAAAAGGAATTTTCTGAAACTAAAACTAATCATTGAACGAACCAGACTATTATTTTACATTTTAGTTTTACCCTGTAATTCGAATAGTCGAGTTAAGTAAATACACCTTCTTCGTCATTTATATGGCATCGTATCCATTTAACTGTTAGGACAACATTTTTTTCATATTTCAATTCAGTTTGATTATCATTGACATTTTAGTTTTAGCATTGGCTTGTTGCCACACTAACTGGAAGAAACCCTCAAATTTAGATTCAGTTTTAGTTTTGAATTTCAGCTTTTAGCGACAACGTTCTCACGATTTCACGGAAAAAAATATGTCCCTTAGTGAAAAGCAATTAAGAACTACAAAGCAACTGCACATCGACCTGAATGAGTTCAGTTTTCAGATGAATAAGATCCGATTCAGATCCAAACGATTGACTTTTAATCCTTAGTATTTAATTTATGGAATAGTAGAAATTTAAAAAAAAAAAAAAATTATTCCAATCTTCAACCGTATAAGCTGTGTAATTTTAGGACGGGGCGAAGCGCTGAGCCACCGCGCACACTAAGCACCGAAGTAGGGCCCATAGCGATCCCTTCGGATCTTCGTAGGTCACTAAATATCGCCGAAACAACCCAGATCCCTAAAGAACTTGACCAGCTTGCCATGCCCTATCGACCTCAGATCCTCCAAATTGTCAAAGGAAAGACTGCCTCTCAGCCTCCTTGCAACAGCCTGTTGGTGATATTCTCCTCAGCATATAGGTCCAAGCAATATCTGCACACGTCAGAGTCAGCGATTACCCATACGCGTAGCATGCTTCCCTAGCAAGCAGTGCCCTGTTAGTATTCCGACGAGTAACCGCAAACTTCCCCTACTCCATGCCAATATCTTCCGTCTGTGCAACCTTGGCCAGGGTGCCCTAGAAGTCCTACAACTCGATAGCGCCTCCCATCTAGAGTTCGTTGCGTCCGTGGCACGATCCCTGATACGCGCTTAGTGCGAATAGTGGACTAACCCCCTCCTCTACTATCCGGGATGATGCCTATCCTAGTCTCGCAAACTCATCGACCAGTTCGTTACCTAGTATGTCACTATGCCCTGGTACCCAGTATAGCCGTACTTTATTCTGACTACAAAGTACCTGGAGCACATCTCGACAGCCCTTTACTAGCTTGGATTTGATAGTCCCCGATTCCAATGCATTCAAAGCCGCCTGGCTGTCAATGTAGAGTGAGATATCCTGACCGCATATCCACCCGTCAACATGATGTTACCTGCCTGGAGCACTGTCAGAATCTCCGCTTGGAATACACTATAGGCATCCGGCAGCTTAAAAGAACCGTATATAAGATTACTTCTATAATTTTTTTCCTTAAAAAATATTTATTAAACACACGTCCTTCGAAATTGACAATTTAATAATTTCCAATTGGACTTAAATTGGCAATTATAAAGTTGCTTACACACGGCCCTTCCACTAACAATCAAGAAGAAGATATGCCTGTTGACAGTTTCGAAATGAAAAATTTATGAAATGTTTTCTTGCCATATTTCCAGCAGAAGAAGTTTATCGTTTGCCGTTCAAGATGTTCATTATCGTATTGACATTTAAATTGTTTGTTTGATTTGTCTTCTTCTTGACGGTACGTGCCAAAATTTTCCGTGAAATGCGAACTCTAGCATGTTTTTCACAATCTAGGTCTTAATGCCGAATCCGAATTGAACATTTCGATGATATCATTATGATCAATGATTGAATCTTAAATACTTTGTTCTTATCATATGTTTCCTTATCGGCTACGTTGACTTAGTTTGACTCATCAAGATTGCCCTTTGAAACTTTTAGGTGTCACTGCAAATAAGACACACAAATTTCTTATCTGCTGTTCGTGAGCATTATGTGATATGTTATGACTGACTATAATTCATCTCCAGGATTTCCAACAAATAATTGCAATAACGTCTTCATCTTTGAATCAATCTTGATGGTGTGTCTCTTGTAATTTGTCACTGCCATTTTGTGCCAACTGCCAAACATTCAACGCATTAGAGTTACATCAATAAAGTTCCAGAGCGGTACGTTTCATTTCGATTGTGTATGGGTGTGGTGTACTCAATTTATTTACTGTTGCTGTAATATTGCTAATTTCTTCGGAAAATTTTCTGCACAGAATGGGAGCTCAATTCGATTATGTGAACGCAAGAACTGTAAGTTTCGCGCCTGATTGCAGATTTATTTGAATTCGTGAAGTCAGCATGACATCTCTGTTACACTCAAAGTTGTTATGGCAGTTTCGAGTTTTTACCGATAGAGTAGAAAATATTATGTAAGTCATTGAACGGTTTTTTTTGGGAAAATTATCTTTATTTTTTTTTTTTATTAAATTGTTATTGTAGGTAATTTTTAGACAAAGATTGTTTGAACGATTCGTTGTTCAGCTTCTTGCTCTTTGGTGTTTCTTTTCTTAATTGCAACTATTACATTATGTTGTTCCTGCTATACGGAAAGCTGGGGTTAAATTAAGAGTGTAATTTAATACAATTTCCTTTCTTTCTCTTCTTTTTAAATGCAATAAACTTTGTAACCGAGTGCAAAAACAATCAAGCACCGGATGAGTTATCACGGAAAGTAAGTAGCTATAAAGTCACTAATGTCTGTAATCATTAGTCAAACTTTCAAGGTCAATGTTGTCATTTTCTGCCATTTTACTTGTAGTTACAAGGTCAACGAGGTCACTGTGCTTGACCAGTCATGTAATAATCAAATGTTGCTATAATATATGCCACGCCGCCTTACAAACTAATTTTGTTGTTTAGACGGCATGAAGCCCACATCCGGAATTATTATTATTTTTTATTATTGTTTTAGGTTCTAATAACAACCTGGAAATCTGGTTGTGGCTTTTTTTTTGTTTGTTGTAAGGCAGTAGCGTACGTATATATAATTACACTTTGTTTATTCAGAACTAATCCATTAAATTTCAGTAGGTTGATGTTTACTTGTTGCTATTTTAAAAAGGCGTAACTGATGAAAAAATATGAAATTAACGAAATAATAATGCGATTAATATAAACTGTGATACTGTTGCGCGATTAATATGCGTAAAATATTGTTATTTGCCGATTTTAATTACATCTGAGTATTGGCAAATATTTGTGTTGAATGGATTAGTGTTATACGTTGTTTTTTTGTTTTATTATTTGCAATGAGAAGTAGTGTTCAAATTTCAAACAAAGACCGGCGGTAGTGGTGGTTATAATTAAAGACAAATTAACATAACAATTAATTAAAATGTTGGAACAGGAAAGATAGCGTACAGCTACCTAAATAATTGTCAATCGCTACTTAGTAGACACAATTGTTAACCACCTTTTCACTGATCACACTTCATGAGTAACCAATTTTTTATGTTTACTACAAAGACTGCATCGAAATAAAATTGAGTAACTATGATTCATGCAAGTTTTGAGCTTAAATGTTTGGTAATTTAATATAAAATACTTTAAATAGTGCAGGTTTGATGTACGGTAAGCGAATCTACAAACACATACTCGTACTTATTCTTTCCAAATTACACGAAACTATCGTTAATTCACAAACAATCTGTGATTTTCAATATAAAAATCCTTTTTATACACTTTCCATCAAATGTTACATGTAGATAAAGTAAATTACGTGTAATTTTTCTGATGAACAATTTGAATTTCATCATGGGTCTAAATTGACTAAGGGCTGGAAACGTGAAACTTTTCAGGTAGGTTCTTTAAATCTTATTGGACGTGCTTAGGTTGAGTCTGGTAACCCTGAGTGGGTGATGGCAGCCCTAGAGCTCGAAACATGTAAAAAATCTAAAATAACGTCATTTCAGCAAGTATGTTTTTTATATGTTCAACGTCACAGAGAAAAATATCTGTAATAAATTCTACAAAACAGTGTAATGAATTCAAAAAAATATCGTTGACATAAAATTTATTACAAATGTGGTCGAATTTAAACAAGTGTAATACTACTGTAGTAAAATTAACGAACATTTGTTATATCATGTAGTAAAATTTACTAAAAATGTAGTAACCTTGCTAAGGTATTTAAATTAACTATACAATTGTAATTAAACTGAAAGAAAATATTCGAATTACAGTATGTAGTAAATTTGACTAAAGTAGTGGTGAATCTGTCGAATGTATTCTTTTCATAAAGATAGCAATAAATTTCACTAAAAAAGTAGTGCGCTTGACGACGGTAGTAGTAAATTTGACTAAAGTTATAATGAATTGAACTAATGCGCTATTGTTTTTGACTACAGAAGTAGTAAGGCTGGATACACACTGAAAGAGCAAAAACGGTTTTAGTCAAAAATGTTTTTGATTAAATATGACTATGTCGCTGTTTCAATAGCAATTCAATGATCAGAGCACACTGATTAGTCGCGTGCCTTGAAGCGAGCTCGACTAAAACTGTTTTTGCTCTTTCAGTGTGCGGCCAGCCTTATGAGGTCCGATTGAGCTACCCAGCAAAAAATAGCGTCAGGTATATCAGGCTAAGTTATAAGTAAGGGATACCGCGTTATAAGAAAAGTCGACAAATTTATTGAATAACCGTACTAATGCCTAGATAAGTTTTATTTTAAGGTATACTTAAGGTTTTGAATACCAAGAATATAACAAAAGTTGACTATTTTATTGAATAACCATACTAATGCTTAGATAAATCTTATTCTAAGGTATACGTAAGGTTTTGAATACCAAGAATTTAACAAAATTCGAAAATTTTATTGAATATCCATACTAATGCTTAAATAAGTCTTATTCTTAGGTATACCGTTTAAATATCAAGAATAACGAGAACATGCGCTAATTTTTTTTGTCATTCCAGTGCGAACTGTTGAGTGATTGTGCAGTGAAGTGGAATAAAGTGTGTAGTTAAAAAATTAAATAAAGTAAGTATAATGACTTCTTCTACGTTGGGCTACTCTAAATGCCATTATAAAAGACTAATAAAACAAGAGAAAGAGAAAATGCTGTCAGAAGGCAGCAACAGCGGAGATAATAGTAAATTTTAGCTGGCTACAAACAATTTTTTAACAAACAATCTTAAAATCTTTTTCATCAGAAAATATTGACTACAACAAAGATAAAAGGTAAAATTTCACAAAATTTAAGCTTTTTGATAGCTGACGCTCTGTTAAGTGAAATTATCTGGAACGGTCGGAAAAAAATGAAGGCCATAAATAAATATAAATTTTTTAATTCCACATTATACGGTAAGGGTAAGTTTAAAATATTCTTAGCATAATTATAAAATTTCATTCATCGTTAAATGTATTTTCCAAATTAGGATGCCTACATCAAATTTATGCTTCTTTTGAAGAGTATGAAAAGGATGTGAAAGAAAAAAAGGAAAAAACCGTATGGATCAGCGGCGGCATTAACTACGTCTGCAGTCCGAAAAAGAAACGTAGTTCTATAAGCAACGATTTTTTTTACTTTCATATCTCTATATATAGGTATATGTATATTATTTTTAAGAATGAAAATATTATTTTTTTTTTAATGTATAACAAGAATAAATTTAATTTCAAATGGCATACGCTGTTTTTATAAAAGTGCGCAATAAATTGAGGTTTTTAATTGAACTTCGTATTGTTTTTTTATTATTACTCCCCTCACAGCATCACAATATACACAATATAAGGTATAGGTTATAGTTTCTACTTTACACCTGATTGCCAATGACATGGCCCATGTTAGATTCAGGAATAAAATAAGGTAATTCGTTTGCGTTCAAGTTTCCCTTACAATTCATAGGCCTTTTTCACTAAGGAATAGATTGCACGTAATTAAGGCTTATATAATGATTACGGTGTTTGCTGGGTAGTTTCCAATTGCGTTTGTATGTGTGTTCATTGCAGGCGTTAAAAATGTCAAATGTGCGGGACGGAATATGAATGAGGTATTTTACTGGACAATTTAAATACTTACAATCATTAAAATTGATTTCCAAAAGCGGTTTTTGGAAATGCACTGATTTTATTCATAATTTAATTATTTCCTGTGCATGATTCAATTGAATTCCAGTGTTTTTTTTTTGTTTTCAACGACGACGCTATAATGAAATCAACTCTGAGCAAAAAAAATTGACAGGCCACAAAATTATCATTGTCTCTCTTTCCTACCCGATGTTTTGTCCTTCTCTTAACGAATTAGTCTCACATACAGGAACTTTACACACTACAGCTACTCCAGTTATACTACTACCTCCGTGGGTAGATCTTATAAAATAGGATTATACTTACACAAAGAATATGATATATTTGTTTACAAAATCTGCGATATAATTGTAAATGAAGACAGGGTATTAGTAATCACAGATATTTTTATTATGATTTTTATTATGATGTAAATTTAAATGCTTTTATCATTAAAAATAATACGTTTTAAAATAATTTAATTGTGAATTTCTTTGTATTCGTGCTATGAATAAAACCTGAATTATAATTGATAGAGTATTTTTAATCAATAAAATATACATATGTAGTTTACTACGTATGTATTACATAATTGTACAGTAAATTTAGTAAAAGTGTTACTACACTTGGTAATAAATTATGCCATCGTTGGTAATGTATTATACCATTCTTGGTAATAAAGTAAGCTGTACTTGATATTGAATTTTACTATAAATGGTAATGTATTTAACTGTTCTTAATAATGAATTTTACTATACGTAGTAATTAATTTTACTATACATGGTGATAAATTTCACTAAATTTGCTGTACTTTGTAATTATTTTTACTACACTGGTAATACACTTTACTAAATTTTACTACACTTGTTAATGAATTATACCGGGCGATTTAAAATATTTGTAATGCATTTTACTAATCTGTAATAAATTTAACAGCAACTTTTTACTACAGAATTTCATTACATGCCATAGTTTTCATAACGGGTGTAATGGGTTGGAATTTTATTGCATTTGTAATAGAAATCAATAATTTTTTTGTTAGATTTCATTACACTTTACTCTCTGTGTAAATATCAAGAACCAAATTTGACAGACAGTTAGTTTGGGCCATTGCTAGACTGCGTCAAAATTAACAAAAAATTGGGTTTTTACGTCATATCAACAAAGCTGATTTTTTCATGAATTATTATACAGATCCTAACAATGCTCTCTGTAAAATAACAGACCAAAATTCATGTGCCAAGGACCTGCCATACCACAGAAAAGGTCCTAAGGTAGTGAAATTAAGGAGTATTAGTACCAGAATCATCTTCGACAGCATCACCGGATGGCAAATTGGGGCTTCAGGAGATCCTCACCGCATATGCCACGCCATCTAGTCTTCAATTTTCGCACAAGCGTCGGACGGCCAAAATAGGAGAAGAGAGAGACAAACGTCGAGAGTAGTACCACCTCAGGCGGAAGAAAAAAAGGTGCTAAAAAGTCGAGTGAGCTTAATTTATGTATTTGTTTGTTTTTTGGCGGTTTTTATAACCTGACCAAGAGAAAACTCCCCGAATTTGCATTTTCAACCGGTTGCGGACCATGCGTTTTTTTCACGCGTTCCTAACCAGACCATTAAACAAGATATCGACGTGACGGCTATATCGGAGGCTAACATGAGGTAGTCACATCGTGTCTCTTGACCAGGCAGCTCTGGCCGATCCTGAGTGCGAACAGGACAAAGTTTGTCCTACTTGGAGATAGGAATACTAATCGTTTCCTCATTGGTGTACTCACGGGCCATTGCCTGATCGGCCGGCACGCCAGAAGACTAGATGTTGCGGACGTTGCAGATCTGTGCCGCAGCTGTAGTGAACTCGACGCCAAGGAAAGTATTTGGCACATAGTCTGGCTTTGGAACGTACTTTAGGTACGCGCTTCGTTGTGGACTCGTGAATTCGCAAAGATTAAGCTAGACAAGCTGTTGCACTTTGTCAGGCTGGCGGGGTGGTTACCTAAGATGTGGTATTCACACGGCCTCTTCCCGTATATGTGGGATAACAACGGACCCATTGGCGGTCTATATGTTTGGTCACTTTAGCAGCCACCCACCTTACCTACCTTAACCAAACCTACCCAGACCAATTTGAGTTTCAGTTTATTTTATGCGAGGTTTTACTTACTTGTGCTTGCATAGATTACCCCTGAAGGATGTGACACCCCAAAGTGTTATCGAACATGTGCGGAACCCTGCAAAATAGCCTGGCTGTCTTGTCAAACCCCTTACCAAGACTCATCTGAAGCTTGCGAATTTTTCTTTTGGGATGTGAGTTCATTTTTTATGTGGTGCTTGGGGGATGTATGAAACCAGAAAAGTTTTGTTGAAAAATCGCCCGATCCGACGTCTAGGATCTCGCGGGACTTGACTATGGGAAAATACATCCTGGCCTCGAGGTGGCTTGGCGATCAGCAATGGAAGGGCCTTTCCTGTCTTTTTAAATTGAATGTGGTCCTTTCCATTGTTCATGAACATCCTGTATCCCAGACAGTTTATTGGAACAACCACGTGTAGCACTGGACAGTTTGCTGGCCTAAGCGCTAAAAAACCGAGCTTGGTCTCTTTTTTCATGATTTCTCAGACGCCCTGTTCCCTTACCAAATTTTTCGCTCTTTTACCTCGCCTATCCTGGATTTTTTCTGATTTTCTCCCACATTTTTTTCTTTGGCCACTAACCCAGGCTTCTCCACCCTGACAGTCACCCCATCCCGTGCATAATATTAGCTACCCACCCCATCCAACGATCTAGGAAGTCCTTCAGTCTAGATGTAGGACCAATTAATTTGCAGTCTATAGAACTCACGCCACTTAATGGTGATGAAGTTAGCGTAAGGAGTTCAGTGTTAGAAATAAATCTCTGTCCTGGCAAAGGAATGGCAAATTCATCGGAAAAAATGACGATCACTGGGTGAAGTGTGTCATCTCAAAAATTAGCAACTGGAGGCTGCGGTCTTTGAATTGAGACGATTGGAGGCGACGACTTCAGGAAGACAGGGCCCGATTTGAACTATCGCGCCATTGATGATGATGAGGTTGAAGTATCTACATAAACGGCCATTGCCTACTAGACACTCTGGCTGACCTAAAAGAGGCGACGACTTCAGGAGGACAGGGCCCGATTTGGACTGTCGCGCCATTGATTACGATGATAGGTGAAGTATCTACAAAAACGACCATTGCCGACTAGACACTCTGGCTGACCTATAAGAAGCGCGCGTACCTTGCTGAAATGACGTAATTTCGCATTTTGTTTAAATCTTTCGAACTGTGGTGCTGCCATCGGTACTCACTCAGGGTTGCCAGACTCAGATCAGCATCTACAATAAGTATTAAAAAATTTACCTAAGAAGTTTCGACCTTGCTGAAATGCTGTAAGGCAACCCGTCTAAAAAGACAAATATTCTAATCTTAAAACTGAGCGCCAACAATAACTTTACTTGAAATGAAAAATACTATTCGCTTTTTACGAAATTATAGTATCGTACCTACGGTTGAAAGGCAATAATTATAATTCCAGAAAGATAAGAAAACCGGAAAGTTGAAAATCCTCGAACAATACACGGTACACAGAAGTGATGCAAGTTTTATTGTGTAAGTGAGAAAAAATTACGACAGGCTGAAAACAGAACATGAAGCAATTTCTTAAGTTGTAGTTTATGTCTATGAAGTTTAATCATTGCCACAGCTTGTCAAAATCTTCTAAAAAAAACCTAAAGCCGAGATAATTCGTAAATAAAACAATGCAGTGAATTGATATATTATGAAGAAAACTATTAACAACAAGTGTATTGTTATCACACTTTGTAGATAAACATATGAAACTGATGAATACAACGATCAAACACTACGGCCTAAATGTAACTATGTTTAGGTGCTTATCTAAGAATTGTCACACGTGAATTTGATAATGTACTTACTGTCGTCACACTAGGCTAGACATGTAATAAAAAAGAGGAAATAAAATTAAATGTTTTATTGTTTATAATAAAAATAAAACCCTGTAAAACTGGTAATATAAATTTTGAGAGCCAAAAATTGTTTTTCTACGGACCCCATTTTTTCAATAATTTGTAATGTTTTCAAAATAATTAAAAATATTAACAATTTAACGATTATTAATTTTTTTTATTATGCAAAATTTATATTTACTAAATGCTGAAAATTAATTTTAAATTTTATGTCATTTTCGGATATAAGTCAGAAACGATAGTTTTGCTGGGACACAGTTCACAATTTCGAATGCAATAGGTTTACAGATTTCAGGTGGAAAGCCAGCTATACTCGAGCGATTGGCTAGAAGTGGTGAAAAATTAGTGTGTGAATATTTTTAACGTATTCTTTAGTCATAAAGCAAATACTTTATTATTAAAATAATAAAGTAAAAGTGTTCCCGTTTACAAACATCGCTTAGAGTTTCAGATCGAATCTATTGCATATGAATACATATAGATCCCCCCTAAGGTCAAAAAATATACACAATACACAAGTGCATCTGTCCAAATAAAACAAGTGCATCTGTCTAAATAAAATGCGTATATCTAAAATTAAAAAAAATAGTTTTTCCATTCTCTAAGCGTTTGACAACTGAACCACATCACTATCGTATGTGGTTCAGTTGTCAAATAACAAAGGCTCATTTGAAAACATATTTCAGTATTCCAAATGAATGTTGAATATTTGCACCTGTTTTTTTTTCGTGGCATTGGACATCTGAATAACCATTCCACGGCCTAAGGTCTTTGTATTTCACAATTTTCGAGCTCAGATAATATAATTCCCAGATAACGAACGCCCATGGGTAAATGTAAACTGGAAACTGAAACCACTGGCAATTCAAACTACTTATTAATAACTTCGAAATTTCCAGAGAAAGCTACAACCTTCTATTAACCAATTAGAATACCGTAGAAAGCTCTATACACTTCTCGCCTGTTCTACACACTTCTTGCACACCAACCATGCAGAAAATCGACTCTGCACATGCAATATATAAGCATAGCAGAGCTTTGTACACTAGGTAACTTTTTTCTACTGCAAAAACGAGACGGCGGTCAGTTTTTGCACTACGAAAGCTATAAGACAGATGATGAGTTCCCCTGGAAAGTGGTGTATAAAACTATTTTCATCGATAAAAGCTATGGTTTACTAAATGAAATCGAGAAGAATTGCCATAGTGCAATAAATGAATTGAATTAAGCGATTTGAGTTTTTTTTATTAATTTTAATTGAATTGTGTTTTTACATAAAATCCCAACGCCGCTTAATTTTATGGATTTAGTCTGATGATTCCAGGTAATAGAATTGTTCGACCGTGAGCAGATGATATTTGGCATGAATAATATTCGTGTGCTCTCGAGAGTTTATGTTATACAGGTTTTTTATTGTTTTTTTTGCATTTTTTGGATGCACTATAATTTGGAACAAAAAGCCGATCCCCATATTATTATACCATACTCCATCTGGCTCATAAATAGGGAAAATAATATAGTTCACTTTAACTTTTCAGGTACGTCTTTTCCGATTTTACGGAATATTCCTGCAACAGAAGCCAGGTTCTGCCTTAGTATGTCAATGTGGAGGTCCCACGTTAGCTTTGAATCCAGCACTATACCTAGATACTTGAAGTTATCAACTTCATCAATTATTTCGCCGTTGAAAACAATGCTAATATCAGTTGAGGAAGACTTATTAAAAACTATATATTAAGTTCTTTTTTGGATTCGCTGATAGCGTGAGCATTGATCCAAACATTGATTTTATCGAGGTCTCGATTAATATCGTTCTGTAGTGCGCCAATGTCGGGTGAAGCGTAAATTAATGCTATATCATCTACATACAGGGAAATGTTTCCTTTTAGATTCAACTCTGTTATGGAATTCGTATAGACGTTATACAGGACAGGCCCAAGAACACTTCCTTGTGGAACACCACTGCTGACGGGAAGAAGAGAGCTATTCATGCTGTCGATAGTAGTATACTGGAGTCTGGAAGTAAGGTAGCTCTTAAACCAGTCATACGACGTTCCTTGAATACCGATGTACCGAGAGTGTCGTGGTTTACCGTAACGAACGCTTTTGATAAGTCAATATAAACAGCAACAGTAAATAGTTTTCTATCGCATGAAGACTGAAGTTTAGATACAACGTCAAAAAGTGCTGCTTTGGTGTCCGACTGCGACCTAAACCCGTACTGCTTCTGTGATATAGCTCCATGCATAGTTAGGTGATCTTGTAACTGCGTCTTGACAACTACTTCCAATATTTTCGGACGGTAATTGGAACATTCGCATCTAGAACCTCCGTTGAACACTGGGATGATTTAATAGAAAGCGTAAAAGCTTAATTGTAGTTTCAAACCATCGCTTACCCAAGACTCGTTAGCTCGCAAACATTTGTCACCACATTTTCAAAAAGGGGAACACTTTTTTTATTTCTATTTTCCTGTGCATTAAGACAAACAATGATACTGTGTACCACCACTCCCCTTCCCTCCTCCCGCCACACTCTTACGGACGTCCACTGTAGAAGTTTTGCCGATGTTTGAAATCCGTCATTCCCTTAGCTTTGAACGTGTACGCCACTGGATCGGAAGCTTTGTGAATGAGACGTGCGTGTTTTTTTCGTGAAATGTGAATATTTTCCAATTTTACCGTTATTGAACGGAAATAAGTTTTTTTTTAATGTAAGCTTCGAAAAAGTTTCTTCTCCTAAACTAAATTGAGCACCGATGAATGAGGATCGCATTTCCTCAAATAATTCAGAACTGTTATTGGCTATTTTTTTAGAATGGGCATGGATTTCGTTTGAAAAATTGTAGCAATGAATTGTATTTCTGCGTGAAGGCTGGACAGACATATCTGAATCCTTAAAGCTATTTCTCGTCAACTTTCCTGCCAAGTTTTCAGGCTGAAACTGGCTTTGCAGGGATTTGATAGGATCACTTTGCCTTGTAAACTCGAACTGGCTTGGGCAAATTTCCCTCGTTGTTATGTTAACAGAGGTGAAGTGCAGCACCGTGTCATAGCCCATCACGAGAGATCACTATAGATTCATTGTGGTCACTTTCGTAGTTACTTTGCGTTTACTTCATAAGTGCAAAATTTATGAATATACCTGTACCTAGTCAAGGTGTACACTTTGCCAAGAAGTTCAATCGGCTCAAGGAAAGTGAAGGTCTCAAATCAGGACCCAATCAGGGTTTGAATTTTGAACAAAAATCAATGAGACGTCACGAAAATATGAAGCAACACACAGCAACAATAGCAACAGGCGATGTGGATCAACTTCTCATCTACTCGTTGCTGAATTGTGATGAGCGATATTGACCAATATCTAGCAATTTGGCAATAAGGGCTTACACGACCAATTCAGTTTATGAATAACACGAAAGCAAACTAAATAATAAATAAATCTTTGAAATATTTGAATTCCAGCCATTAACACGAAACTTGACAAATAAATGCAAAACTCAAAACGAAACTTGACAATTAAATCAGCGAACGAGAACAATTGGAATTTTCCAAGTTAGTGGAAATACAGCAACTATAGTGGGAGCAATACCATCAAGCTGTGAGAACATTGGCCACATTGCCGAAATATTGCCGCAACTAGCATGATATTGCCCTGTATTACTCCATTAATCGCTCCACTAGTTTTGGTAAAAGCCGTCGGGCAATCAATTGCTCCTTTAGCACCTTTAGACAACTGCCCACTTTGTCTACTAAAAATTGTCACAAATTACTCACAATTTTCAAGTACTTCAAAAATGCAGCGAACATATGCAACAAATGAAAAGTATCTAGGTTATGTTATGCACTTCTAGTACAATTTTGAGGCATTGTCCAACCTCAGCCGCAATGGAGTTTAGTGCAGATGTACATTAGGGTTACTGTATACGCACTCACACCAAAACAGCCTCTAAGAGGGGTTTGGCAGATGCGTACCAAGGTGAAAAACCAGTAAATTTAATTTTTTTTCATGTTTATGGGATTTCGCTTTATAAACATTCGAAATGATTGACTTTTCGCTGCAAAATTGAAAATTTCCATAAAAGAAATGAAAGAAATACAGAAATTTTCCATTGAAAACCACAATTTCGCGCACACACACTTCCATACCAAAGAAAAAGAAGTACTAGAATTGTGGAAGGGAACCGACAGCTTTTTTTCCGACTCTTCACATATTCGCACTAACACACTTCAAAAACGCAATTTGATAGCAATGTTCATTAGTACAAAAACAGGCGAACTAGTACATAAACAGGCGATTTTTGTGAGGTTAAATTACAATTTCTAGTACAGAAACGACCGAATTAGACGTATCTGCCAAACCCTAGGTAGAGAGTGTTGTGTGTGTATCTAGTGACCCTAATGTACATCAGGAACTCTGATAATCTGAAAGAAGACTGGAGATGCACTTTTACTCTGCTGGAACCTATTCAAAGATCCCAAGAAAGTGAATCTGCATTTGAACTGCACTCGCCATTAAATCCACAATCCAAGCGTCTGGTAAACTGACAAAAAAAAAATTAAAGCGCGGAAAAGATTTGTACCGCATTTTAGCGGTGCCGGCCAAACATTGAAATGTCAATAAAGTCACGACACGGCGGGACAATTACTCGTTAACCGGTTTTAATGTCAACTTTTTTCACTCCATCGCCACCACCGCACCGCCATTGCCAATACGTTGTTGTTGTTTAGTGGGCAGTTTTTTTTTTTCATTCGCCGTAGTAATGCGATTTGTCACGACCTTTGCGACGATGTTGTCGTCATCTGTCGTGCGCAATTCAGACTACAATTGTGCGTTGTTAAGGTCGTCCGTGTGTTTGATAATTTTGCAAGTACGAAGTGCAGTTGGTTGAGCGTTTTGAGGGACAAATTGCACGTAGAGAGGAACAATAGGAGTCCTCGTGTCAACTTTGTGTCGTAGTCTTGAATTCGTATTTTAAAGCAGATTCTGGTAGCAGTTCAATTAAATAGATTAGTCCCAGTCACTTTCCAGCCGATTTGTCACGACCCTTGCGGCGATCGTTTAAGAAAGGTCACCGAATGGCACAAAGACTGAACCACTGCAGACAATCAAAAAAGTTCAGGACTGAGCCAGATTCGAGGAAAACCAAGTTTCTTCTAGAACTTCCACTTGAAACCCCTTTGGGTGAGTGGGCAAAGTCAGGCAAACTCAGGATGTGGTTGGTCTTACGGAAGATCTCGAAGTACGGGTCTATGGATCCAAGTTGGCTTAGCGATTGAGAGAAAGATCAGTACGGAAGGACTTAAGGGATTGTATTGGGCAAATGCTTGAAAAAGTATCTGACAGAATAAAAAGTAAGGGCTGTCGATTTAGCAGTGAGTGTGGAGGTATCACCTCCACACAGAAAGGACACGGACCCTCAGGTGCTACAGCTCAGTGAAGACCAGTGGCCAGAGATGGACTCTCAGGCGTTAAAGCTGAAGTAAGGCAATAGACCAAAGCCGGACCCTCAGGAGTCAACTCCGAGGGGAAGTATAGTGTTAAGGGAGTCCAAGGCTAGACAGTCTGAGGAGAAGGTCAGGCAGGGATAAGGCCGAAGCCTCGAAGGTGAAAGTGAAGAAAAAAGAAGAAGTCTTTAGGGTGAAGCAGGCAGATCGGTGGAGCCGAAGAAGGATAAGGCTTGTACGTTGAATCAAGCTAGCACTGTAGAAGACACGCTCCGTATCACCCTGATCATCGAGCATTAGCCCAGTGGCTTGCTTTGGATGGACCAGTGGCTCCAGATTGAGGGTCTTGTTGTCGATGCCTTGTTGGCACAATATCTGTCCGGGGCTTTCGATCTGGGGCTGCAGTTCAACAGAGCCGGGTGGATGGACGGCATAACTCAATAAATAAATCCGTGCGGAAACGAAACAAAGAACTCATATCCAGACCTAGAAGAAACGTAGCAGGGGCCAAACTTAAAGTGGTTTCTCCAGGCTAAGAATGATCTACCGAAGACTCGGTTTTGGATTCCGAAGCCATTTCATTTCAGTCTAATAAAACTAACTAGTAACTCAGTTTTGAGGAGGTTCTCGACTCAAAATTTTATAGTGTAACAAGGGAGAAGCGGAATTGTGCAGAAGGGGATTGGGATTGGGATTGTTGATTGGCCACAGAATTGTGGTGAGTAGGGCATCGAACCTCACATCACAAGAATCTTCGATATATCACCCTCCAATATTTACTGGAATGCCATTCAACCCCTTTCAACCAAAATTCTTGATGTGGGGGTTGCGAAGTTAGCAAACGAAGGAAGGCTTGGGTATAAATTGCTGATGTAATTATCTGTGGAACGACTTATGGTAAAAAGTTGAAATTTCGTGTGTATATCGTAATCCTTTTGTGAGAAAGCCATTACTTCATGTCAAAGAAAATAGTATTGCAGTTTTTAAAGTCTTGGAGATCAGTCGAAATTCGCCAGTAAAAATTACTAATAGAACCCCGATCGTACCTCGAGAAAGAAGAAAACAAATTAATTGGCCCATCTAAACTCATTGAATCCAACCTCGTTTCTCAATTCCAGCATAATTTCATTTGTATTTGCATACACTAATAAAAATCAACAATTTGCCAATGGAAATAATTCAAATTAGAATGGCCTCCACAGTCTTGACGAATATAACAAGAGGATTACATTATCAAAACTGAATAAAAGCCCGAACATACTTTAAATCTCATCGAGTAATGGCAGCATATTCACACTCAACTTGACAATCAGTAATCTCTTCACAAGAGGATTTACAGAGTATAATCGGATTGTTCAAAAAAAAAATAAATAAAAATCTAGCAAATCTCCGTGAATAGGTTCGTTACAGACGGCTAACTTAGCCAACGTTCTAACAACATCCGCAATAATTTAACGATATTTTGAAGAGCCCCAAACACTCCGTTCTGGATAGGTCGATCATTTCCGCGATCAATTTTCAACATTAGGAAGGTCCCAGCCAAAAAGCCGAAAGTTCAAATAAAACTTTCAACGCAAGCAAATACAATTGAAGGGAACTGCGGGGAAGGCATTAACCAATAAAAATAAAATAATAATAACGATCAGTCAGTCCATCAGCCATCCCATCATCCGTCTTATGATTGACTTGCGATCACTGCTCACATGGTTGTTGCGATCGTTCGAAATATGAATGGCAGGCAGGCAGTCAGTCTTTTCGATAAAATGCTCCGATGACTTGTTAAATTATCAGCTTACTAAGGAGTCCTCTGTGCCAATCAGAGTGTTGATTTAGCAGCGCGATCGTTTTCTCAACGATCGTGCCACTCACCCAGTCACCGTTCATAGTTCTTCGATCAATAAAGAAGTCTCACTCTGGAACCGGACAGCGGACAGTGTCCATTTTTCTTTGGCTACTCCTTGGAATTTCATCTTATCCATTTGATTGAAATAATCATTAGATTAAGAGGTGATCGAGGTCCAATAACAAGTGCGCCAGATCGAGATCTAACTTTAAGATCTCGAAGTCTTGAACGATGCCGAGAGTGGCGAGTGTGTGTATTTTCGTAGAGCAAACTTGATACTTGACCCTAATCTGAACGAATTGGTTTTAAACTGAAATAAGTGACCAGTTTTTGGCTTTCTTTCGGGGCCGGCATACATTTTTATTGAAGCCACCGGAGATGATGTGATCATATGATAATACGTACGATCGCTGGACAATTACAATAAAACCATCGATAATAAACGAACTGACCAACTTCAACTTTTTTTTTAAGTTGGCGCTACAGCCACATTTAAGTGCGGTGATCAGTTTTTAATGTACGTATCCGTATGTATGGGTATTGGCCGGAAAGATTTCACTTGACTGTGAATACCTTGTAAGATCGAACCGATGATCATGTACCGTTCGTTAATCTACGATGCACTCAAGAAATACACACGTGTTTCGCTATGCAGTCTTCATTAGGCCGATAGTGACAACATTTTTCAATCCGCTCTCTCGCAAACCTTGCATCCGAACAGTCTTAGTTGTGCCGTCTTAAGCCCAGATTAAGTTATTATTAAAATCTTATTACGATCAAATCTAAAGGATATCATTCTTGTTTTGGTGCTCAAAGAAATCGACAATGTCTGTGCTAATTGTGAATTGTGATGTAATTTACAGCTTAGTGCGACATACGGTAGCCATAATTCGTTTTCGGATATTGTGTAACACTTAGGGGACCTGTGACGGATTAAAAAGAATATTTTTGGAATTATGGGGACAGTACTTTTGCGCAATACTTTTAAATTTGAATTTGTAATAGGGTATTACCGTTTGGAGGATATTGAAGTTTGGATTTAGTGTAAGTTGCGTAAAAGTTGAAAAATATTATATTACTTAATTGTCCTTGAGTCTTAACCTTATGTCATCAAGCTTTTCGCAGTTATGTACAAAACGGTGTAAAATTTACAATTTAGTGATAGTAGACCCTAACAAAGGTTTTACGTCTGCAAACATGTTTGCCACTTATGGTAGTATTCAACTGTATTTCAATTCCAGTGCAGCCTTTGGGGAGTGCCTACCCCATGTGCCCGAAGAGGAGGGTCACCAGTGCAAGTAACTCAAACATATGGTAGTAGTGTTATTAAGCGATGAATCCTGACCAGAGGTTTTATTTCCGGTACCACGGGAGTCGGGGAGCCCATGGCAGGTTACTTCCACCCCCGACACTGGAGAGGCCCCTAGAGGAGCAACGTGGTGACTGTGGTTATGCCCAAGCGGGCAGAGTTTCCTTGTGGAATTCGACGTGGAGTTGCGTATCAACCGGATACCGGGACCCACAGAATGGCAAGGATTTAGATAGGTCTCGCATCCATAGGTATGAATGTAAGGGCTTGTACCCTTATATAAACGGATACCTCTATTATTACGGAGGGGCGCTGATTGTTGTTACAAAATCAATCCGTTTCCGAAGAGCAACGTGGAATTATGCCCCCGAGGCAGGAGTTCACGTTAAACCACTAGAAGACTTTACTGTATGCCATGCTGTCAAATATTTGACTTTAAAAAAATTTTAATAAAAAATCAGTAAAATTTTTAAATGTGACAAACAAAAATTTAACTATTAAGCTAGTATTACACTGTTCGCCATGCTATCCAATATTTGACTATTTTCCGTTGCAAATGCTGTCAAATAGTGTATTTGTCGAATTTTTGTTTGTCACATTATTCTGCACAAAGTCTGTTTTGTTTGACAAATTTTTTTTAATCAAATATTTGACAGCATGGCATACAGTATAATATTAGCTTAATAGTTACATTTTTGTTTGCCACATTATTTTAAATCTGACCGCATTTGCCAGCCAGAATAGTCAAATATTTGACACAGTGGCGTACAGTGCAATAAAAGGCTTAGTTTCTCAAGTTTTTCTCTGAACAAAACCACGATTGTACCATTTTCACGAAAGAGAGACCTGAGCAAAGTGAGATCGCTCATGATGTACGAGACGGAAATGAAACTCTTGATAGAAGTAAAATACCTAAGAGTGATTCTGGATCAGAAACTCCTATGGAACAAGCACCTAGAAAAAGTATCAGAGAAAGCTACTACTGCTTTACTTTTGTTTAGACAAGTCGTAGGCAAAACCTGGGGCTTGGAACCCAAAATAGCCCTATGGACCTATATAGCTATTGAGACCTATGATAGCATACGGAGCATCAGTATTGTGGCAAAGAACAAAACTAGTAAGCTCGAGGAAGAAGCTGGATAAGCTCCTAAGGTTGGCATGTATTAACACGACAGGAGTAATGAGAACCTGTCCCACGGCAGCAATGGAGGTTCTTTTAGATCTAACTCCGCTGCACATCTATATTGAATTGGAGGCAAGATTATGCCGCGATGAGAGACCAATTAAATGGCAACCCATCCAAAGTAAAAAGTGGACCAAACAACTTATCCAGGCTTCGAAGCAGCATTCAAATGCTAGACATGCCTGTGGACCATATGATAAAGAGATATCGCTTCGAAATCCCTTTCAACTCCACAGTCTGCGATAGAGAAAACTGGGCAAGGGACCCACCGCAGTTCAGACCGGATAGCATTGTATGGTATATCGATGGATCTAAGACGACTGAAGCCACCGGAGCTGGCATATGCGGACCCCGCGCTAGGATAACGGAGTCCCTCGGTGAATATCCCACTGTTTTCCAGACGGAGTGATAAAAGCCTCCCACAGCTGGTGTGGGAATGTCAAGAAAAACTATGTATCCTTAGTACCAGCAACAAAGTCCCCTTGCACTGTGTGCCCGGTCATGAGGGCATAGAGGGCAATGAAATAGCGGACCAACTTGCAAAAGACGGAGCCGCCGTTCGCCAGATCCATTCTGTGGAATCTCAACCTGCTCCATTAAGAGGAGCATAAGGGTATGGGAGGAACACAAAAAATGCCAACACGAGACCCGATTGCCCAGAGTTAGACAGGTCAAAAGATTCATACCGAATCACTCAACCAAAAGAAGCAAACAGCTTCTACAGTTGGATAGAAACAAAGTCGAGTAATAACCGGAATACTCATGGGCCATTCGCGCTTGAAAGATCATCTTAAAAGAATAGGAATCATAACTGATAATCTTTGCAGGTTCTGCCAACTGCTGGCAGAAACCTCTGAACACATTCCGTGTTTCTGTGAAGCAATCGCAACTCAGCGCTACAAATGTCTTGGAGAACACGTTGTGGGCCATAGCACCATCGCAAAAATAGACCTACACCAACTAGATAAATTCCTAAGAGAAATAAAGCTGGGTGAGGACCTCTAGGTTGAAACTGGAGAAAGATCTATGAGGTATAGCACAATAGACCACTGGTCGAGGTGCTTGGAGGAATCTCTCTGCCTCCGATGATATTTATCTTTTCTAGAATCCATGAAATCTTTCCTAGTAGCGTCACACCTGTAGGCACAAAAATCATATATTGCAAGTGAGAACATAATCACGCATATCAACAAAAGATTGTCAGCTACATTCAGCACATTTTTGGCATTGTAATTATCGATTTGACAGTTTTTCAGTTTAGCAAGGGTTTTAACCCACTGTCACACTAAGTGGGTTGAGTTTTTTTATATGGTCCGAGTGGATATTCCAAAAGTTTTTCGACGAAAGTGTGATCAGCACAAGGGCCCACTATCAAGCCTTTTTCATTTTTAAATTTTGTAAACGCTAAAGCTCGGTAAAAAAAATATGTTGAGGAGACTCGAAAAAAAACTTTGATCAAATTAAGGCGACCAAAATTCAACAAAAGAAATATAATGAAGTCCCGATTGGGACTGTCGTGCCATAGAAGAGCAACCTAGAAAAAGAGGTCTTGGCAGACTAACTTCCATCCCTAAAACTGACTGTACTGTATGCTACTGTATTAACCACTAACTTGGTCGGTATCCTTAAAAAAAGAGAGGTTCAAAAATAAAATTGTTGTGAGTGGGAATGGCGCCCATAGGTGGAACATTAGAAATTTTATTATAAGGGCATTGGTATCGAGATAGAAGAAATCTTTCTGAATTTTCTATGTAAGTGAATGGAATCAAATCATGCGATCTCGTGTGGCAAATACGCATTTTATACAATTTCGCACAAACTTTTCTTGATACTGATTCCAAACCATTCTACCGCTGTTAGTGTTATTGTTAATAACATGAACACATCTCAAAGACTGTTAACAAGAAGAAAGCCTCAACACGTGAACAAAAAAACAATACCGGCCCCCGAATCGAACCTTGATGTACACCTGTAATTATCATTATCCGAACATTTCTATGTACAGTGAAAACCTGCCATCACCATCGATGCTCTGAATTGAACCTAATTACGACACCATCTAGCTGTTCAATGAGTGGTAGTACCTAGTTGGATTCACTAGGTAACAATCATAAAATGGACCAGTGAAAGTCACCACTATAGACATAGACATTGTTGCAATCGCGTAATGGTTGCTCCAATAAATCGTCTACAATTCAATTCAAAGGTCAATTTCGAACAACTGGAGTGTAATTTCGAAGAATACTGCAAGATCTGCAGGGTCTGCTGCATAACCCGAATACCAGACAGCCACGATTTGTCCGTCATATCAATAACGGTAATACCGATCTTGACTTTTGGCTTGACCGGACCATAAAAAAAAATTGACCGAATAATTTACCGAGAAGACAAAAACTACCGACCAACATTCCACAAAGCCTTCGTCATCCGGCTGGACAAAGTGCTACCGTACAATCAGCCAATTGGCAAATATTTATTTGGACCCCAATCGGCAAGATGAAGACGCCAAAAAAAAAAAAAAACCGAAGAAAAGAAACCGATTGTACATACTTCGGACTTTGCTCTAAACGAAAACCATCAATCAAGAACTACACACTAAGAATAGAAAGTACCTAACTAATCCATGGCGTTCACTATACTAACTACTTGTAGCCCATCTAGCTGGACATCATCGGCAATCAAGTGACCATAACCGATCGAATCGAAAGAACCGTTTAAGGTCTTAGCGTTTGTCGACTTTCGTATGTACTACGTACCAATCAAACCGGTTCAGAATCTTGCCTATCGCAGGGTCAAATCTTTTGCAATATGGCCGAAATATAAGACAAAATCACCAACAAATCCTATCAATACTCCGGTCCTATTCAAATTTGTTTTCTTAGTTCCTTAGTTGTGACTGTTTGCAGCCACGATCAAAAATAATGCCGAATTGAAAAAAAACCAAACGTCGTGAAGATGGAGAAGGTAGAAACACATCTCCTGACATGGTTACATACTGACCCTTGCCGGTAACGAACCATTAGCACTATTTCTTCTTTATTTCGGAGCACTTCGTTAGGGGCCCATTTAAAGATACAGTCAGCCGTCGAAGACTCCCATAAGGTCCAAAAAATTTTTCTTACAGCATCTTCACCTTCGATTCATCGGGTACACATTTTTCGTCTTCTTCTTCATCTCTTTAATGGAAGAAAGTTGGCCATGTAGCCATAAGGTCGTTGTGCTCGATTGTCCCAAAAAATCTGGACACTCTTCCCTATACCCACCATAATAAACAACGAAAAAAAAATTGTATTTTGTCCACCATAATCTAAGAGCAGCATTAAACTTGTCACATACGTTACATGGTAATGAAATCAATGAAAGTATAGTATACGGCCCGATTACAAGGGAACAATACTGCAGCCATATGCGAACGCTGTGGGACTCCACCGTTGGACCAGAGAAAGTGCTTAAGATTTCGAACGAAAATGGTCAAAACTTATTGGTTTTTTTTTGGTATTATAGTTTTGTTTAGGTGCGTGTGTGTTTGCGCAAATATAGTTGACCATCAAAACCGAAATAAATATGATGGAGGTCATTAACGTGAGTGGAGGAGGTGTTAGATTTGGTCGGGCTGACTAAAATGTCATTTCGTGTGACATTCGAAGAAAAATCGAGCGGACAGTTGAAGATACCGCGCGTCGGCACTTGAGAGACATATCGAAATGTGACAAAAGATACTCTTTTTTTTATGAAATGCATCCGCACTTCACCAAGTCTCAAGATATGGACGTACACTTGATCCATATTAAGATACTCATCTATCGGTTTAGGTATAGTTCAAGTTGTTTCGAGCGTTTTGATGCCCCCATCCATTATGCACTTCAGTTTTCAGTGCTGTGTAGTGCTGGTGCTTTTAATGACTTGTGAACGAGCATAAAATGCAACTTTCTCTTTAATTGTTACTACCGATATAAAACATCGCGGATGAAATGCAATTAGAGACGAGTGGGAATTGGAAATGAAATGTGGGAATGCATTTCTAGGGCTTGGTGATTGCAATTTTCTGGGTGATAGAGGTTTTCGTGAAAATGTTAGTTTGGCTCGATTTCAAATGGAAGTTTCGGTAACGAAAGTGTTTATCTAAATTGCAGAAAAATTTGCATCTCCTTAGGTTCGGTTAGATAAGTTGGGCGGGCGCACATAGTCCAATGGGTCCGTTGTGATCCCACATGTATGGGAAGAAGTACCCGTGTGCTCAAGACCACATCTTAGGTAATTACCTCGCCAGCTTGACAAACTGCAGCAGTTATTAACATTGATAGCTAAGCCGCAATCAAAGCACTAGAGTCGGTTACCATCTCCTCTAAACTAGTACAGCAATGCCGTAGCGAACTAGCTGGTTTAGCGGAGCGGTTCAAAACTTCTGTGCTCTGGGTCCCGGGGCATAGAGACATAGTGGGAAATGAGCGGGCTGATGAACTGGGCAGGAAGGGCTCCGCTCTTTTCGGCTCTTTTGCAGAACTAGTCCACGTTCCGTTAGGAGTTGTCAAGAGAGACATACTCTCCCAGTTCCAATCAGCGGCTAACTCCAGATGGAAAAGCCTCCACCTGCGCCATATCTAGGAAGATGTGGCCATCTTACAACCGAGCCAAGTCAGACGAACTTCTATACAAGACCCGGGCATACTCCGCCAGAATCACGGCGATTAGTATGAGACGCTGGCCAATTGGGGATCATGCAGCCAAATTGGGCATTCCGTTTAATGCCGCAGCTGTCAGGACACAAATGAGCTAGAGTCGCTCGTTCATTTCCTTTGCGAATGTCCGGCTTTAGGTAGAGCCCGAGAGCGAGCACTAGGCTAACCCTTCTACGGGGATCTCAGGGAGATTTTGGTTAAGAAAATTTGAGAGTTATTACTCTTCCTGGACAGTACAAGATGGATATAACAGATCAATTTTCCTCGCACTCACCCTTTAAATTCCCCAGTCACAACAACCCCTAACATCCGGGCTTAATACGAGTTTGTGGTTTCAAAACGGCCATTGAGCTAATTGAGCTCCGTCTAGAGGACAGAGCTGCCACTTAAACCAACCAACCAACCTAGCTTAATGTTTTCGAATTCGCCCAAGTCCATGGCGAAGCGCGTACCTAAAGTACGTTCCCGCATCCAAGCCAGACCAGGGCATTCGCAAAGAATATGGAAAATACCTTTCTCGGCATCGGGTTCACTACAGCTGCGGCACAGATCTGCAACGCCCGCAACACCTAGTCTTCTGGCGTGCCGGCCGGCAGTACACCAATTAGGATTCGAAGAGTATTCCTCTCTCCGAGTAGGACAAACATTGTTCTGCTCGCACTTAGGGTCCGCCAAAACTGCCTGGCCACGATACACGATGTGAGGCCTTCATCTCCTTACCTTAAGTCAAGATAAGCAAACGCAAACGCAAACGCAAACGCTGATAATATGAATCAATGAATCCTGTATATATTCAGGCATGTTTTAACGGTGGCCTTCTGATTTGAATAATTCCGGCAATTCTTCTGCAAAGCAATCCAATTTTTATCTTGATGAGCTAGCGAAATAGTGATCAACTTCAATAGCGCCTTGTACGTTGTTCAGGTGTCAAAAACTACTAAAATAGGCTGAAAATTAAATGGAACCAACAGGATCGAGTGGAGGAACATCATTGGAAACAAGTCTCTCTCACAACATTATCTTTATGGTTTGAGCCTAAAGCCTAGTACAATGTTCCGAGTGAAACACAGTGAGAGCGATGCGCGCAAAATATCACAATCGCATCGCGTGCCTCATCACGACACCAGCTATAAAAGGCGCGTAAAACTGCTTCCCGAAACTGCTAAATAATATTCTCAAATACTGCAATGAATGCATCGGTATGGACTCGCTATCCCGAGAAGATGGTCTCCTTAAGGACCTGAGTACCAAGGGTTTTGCCACTCAAGCATATGCTGACGACCTGGTGATCACTGTAAGAGGTAAACATGACTGTGTCATTTCGGACCGCATGCAAGAGGCCGTAGAGATAGTAGATCACTGGTGCGTCCAACAAGGATTAAGTATAAATGTGAGAGGAACTACAATTGAATTCTTCTCTTCCGATGTCAAACCCTACTAATGAACTACCTTCCATAAGGCCTTACCGAGGCTACGAGGCAGGGAAATAGCTTCGGTAAGGCTCTATGGAAGGTAGGCTGCTAGCAGGGAATACTTGGGTGTTATCTTGGACAAGTGGCTGACTTTGAGCTTACATCTTAAAAACATCTCCACACGAGTAATATTGTCTTTTATGGCGTGCCGAAGGCTCTGTGGCACTACTTGGAGTCTTAGACCAAAAAATGGTATACTAGACCTACAAGTCTATTATACGTAATATCGATGATATATGCCGCTATGGTGTGGTGGCCAAAGGTTGAACAAATCACAACACAGAGGACCCCGCAAAAAATTTAGAGTCGTGCTGTTCTAAGCATTACTGGGGGACTTAAATCATGTCCCGCTGCTGCAAAGGAAGCCATGATAGACATGGCCCCATTACACTTAGAGATAAAGAAGGAGGCCATAAGGCTACAGCAGTACAATAAGTTCAAGGCAGGAGACCTTGTCGGTCACCTTAAAATTCTGCAGGAATTTAATCAGAAGGACCTAACCGACTCAGTAAACGATAACATGCCAAAGGTGTACGATTTTGAGAAACCATATATGGTGGCTCTGGGAGATCGTGTATCATGGCAATCTGGTCTACCAGATTTTGGGGAAGGTGCCTTGGTCTGTTACACGGACGGTTCTAAGACTTATAATGGAACTCGAGCGGGCATATTTGGACCCAATTGAAAAATATGGATGGCAATGGGACAAACAGCCACTGTGTTTCAGGCGGAGGTACATGCTATTGAACTGTGCGCAGGTAAACTTCTATTGCATAAACGAAAAGGCGCTACAGTTATTATCTTATCTGACAGCTAAGCGGAACTGCTAGCGCTGAAATCTTATTGTTTCAGCTTTAGGCTTGTGTGGGACTGTCATTCTCTTCGAAAAGAGCTGGCAGATCATAACAGTCTGACCCTAATGTGGGTGCCAGGACACGAGGGTATTTGGGGAAACGAATCGGCTGACCAGCTAGCTAAGTAGGGTGCCAACTCACCAATGATTGACCCTGAACCATTCTGTGGAGTAGGTAAAGGCTTCATTAAGAATGGCATTTTAAAGTGGGTAAATCTTCAGGTGGAAAATTATTGGAACTCATTTTCAGGACTTAGGGCCGTTCGTACAAAGTTCAGTTACGTTATAACTGGAACTTTAACTGACAGATTTTCATACAAGACTTCCGGTTAAAGTTTGAGTTAAAGTTTAACTGAATAATGGCCCTTAGACAGACAAAGAAATTCTTGACTTTCTCAAGTAAGAGAGCGTCGGAATTTCTTTCCTTCAACAGGTATAACGCGAGGGTTATAATGGGATATTTTTCAGGACATTATTTCCTCAATTATCACCTTAAAATCATCGGCAAAGTATCACTGGTCGGATGTCGATTTTGTGAAACCACATCTGAAACAACTGCACACATTCTGTGTGATGCAGTTGCCAAGAAGGCAGACTCTGGTGGATTTACTATCACATATGAATCCATGTCAAAGACTCTTCTGAGCAAAATCATTTCCTTTCTTAAGGGAATAGATATGGCCTAGGGAGTGGTTATGAACCAGGAACAAAAGACCACTTAGGTCGTGGTTCGAGAAGCAATAAGGCTTCTATATGCTCTACCAACAAATAATAATAATATCCCGAGAAAGTTGTAACCCATAACCGGAATTAAGTAGTAGATTGCATTTTATCGATTAGATTGCTTCCTGAACTCTGTCCAGCGCTGTAAGACCCTTCTCCAGTATGGCGAATTTCAGTGTTACAGCTTGTTTGACCGCCTCTACTTTGGATGTCTTATTTTCTCCACCGTGAACTCATTTGGACGTTTTAGATTTTACGGCAGCAATTAGAACTAAGTTCTTTCTAAGGATGTTACATACGTGCCTTACTAGACTAGTTAAGTTTTTGTTTATTGTTGCACCAAAATATTTTTTTCCTTGACTTTGGCTTACTCAAACCCGTTTGTATGTCTGTCCGTTTGTCTGACTGTACTACGGCGTGTTTGTCTGTTTGTCAGTCCATCCACTTGCCTGTCCGTTAGTCTTTCTCTTATTTTTTGACCGTTTATTCGTCTTCAGTTCTTCTGTCTATACGTCTGACTGGCTGTGTGTCTGTCCTTCTGTTTGTCTATCTCTCGGTGCCTCTGTTTGTTTATTTGTTTGTTCGTGTCCGTCTTTTCAGTCCGTTATTATCGGTCTCTGGGTTCTTCTCTTCCTTCGTTCTTTTGTTCGTCTCTTGTCCTTCCTGTTCGTCCAATTGTCTTATCTATCTTCCGTTTAGTCTGTTTGTACGTCTATCTGTCCATCTGCCTATTCGTTCGTCAGTGTCTTCTTTTATTCGTCCATCAGCCTTTTTGTCAGCCCGTTCATCCGTCCATCTTTTTGACTATTTGTCCTTTTATTTTATCGTCTATTTAGCCGTTCTCTGTCTGTCCCTCCCTTAAAAAATATGGAAAGAGCTTAATGAATGCGGAGTTAAGAATTTTATTTAAGGCTATATCTTTGAAGAAACACCAATTTTCAGATCCTAACACTTTGTACCCATTAAAAACGGATCGTACTTATTTTCTCAATTTTTAATAGCACGGTAGCGACTTGATATCTTAATCACGTTTATTGGGTGATTATTTCAAGATATTGGCAAGTTAATCTAATTAACTGCTAGGCCGTATTATAGTAAAATACTACTTAAAATTAATTATTTGGATTTAGGGTATACTTATCAACTGTTGAGATCGCTAATAGAGTTAATTTGTTGTAGACGTTTCTTAAGTAGCTTACCTGCAAATAAAAAAAAATAAAGTTAGTACATAGCTTGTGAAAATTGGTTCAACATTTAGCAAGTTTGATGGACTGGATTGATTAGTTGCGAGTATTAGCAAAGAAAAATTTATCAACAAAAAAAAAGCCTTACAAATTTTTTAACAATGGTTTAAAAGTTGCTGATTTTACAGATCAACTCTTTTGTATTTCTTTCTCGAACGTCTTATGGTGGAGTTATAGCGAGGGTGATGCACGCAATGCGCGCGAAAACCCAATCACATCGCGCACCATATCGCGACACCACTTATAGCGGTCCCACTGAATTGTGTCCCGCTACTGACAAATAATATTATCAAATACTAAAATTAATAGGGGAATTTGCAGGGACTCTTGCAAAAAGTTCGTCATTTTTTTTTCTCCTTCTTGTGTCCTAAAGCTCTCCATTTCTATTGCGTGATAAATAATGGCCGTCAAATAAAAACAAATATTCGCTGACATCTAGCTACGAATCTAGCAACAATTTTAAATTTTTCTAATTCGAAAATAAGTCCCACCTACACAATAGAAATTATTGCAAATATACAACGTAATCTGTTGACCCTAAAAATAATTGAAAAAATAATTGCGGAATCAAGTCCCACCACCCTGGCTTTCATGGATCTTAGAAGGTTCCAAAAAATACTTTAAGACCTGAGGCTTCAAACAACGTCTTTTGTTCGATTATTTCATCAGGTCCTACTCTTGATTTGAAGTGCTTGGCACTAAGGTGCCGTCTAAGAGATCCGAACAAGCCGCAAAAAAAAAACAAAACATTTTTATAATTTGAACCCGAACATAAGTTTCAATCATTAACGATCGGTGTCCGAATTCACTTTTGAATCTGATTTTAATCAAATAAGTCATTAACCCATTTTTCTCAATTCCATTCAAACAAATCTGGCCCAATATCTTAATTGTGACTGACCCGAAAAGACAACTCCATCTTGGATGCTGGGAGTTTTTTTCTCCATCTTAAATGCGGGTCTAGTCTGTAGGTTGAATTTTGCGGTAGAAAGATTTTTGGTCAGTTCTGATCAGAAAGGCCCCGGAAGCTATTTATGATATTCGAGTACATACGGATTTTTTTTTTGCACTGTCTCATTATTTCGATTAAAGGCAGTTAAGTACAAAAAAAAAACTGGGTACCTCAAAAGTTTGTCTCAGACGCATGAAGGTACCACACGAAAGGTCTGTAGAAAGTCTGTACTCTCTGGCCGATCAGGTAAGATCAGAGAATCCTGGCCTGATAAAGTTGAGCTCGGCTTGAGCAAGGTTGAGATGCTGGTCAATCATAGAAATTTTGCCAACTCATTAATTAACCCCTCTGTGCTCCATCTTCTGGCTGGAAGTGCTGGATATCGAATCCGCTCAACAGATCGCGCTAAGCCCGCTTTAAGCCACAGGCCAAGCTATCATTTGTCTTGTGACTTGCATAGATCGTAGCCAGCCAGTCTTGGAGGAGGCTAACTATTTTATAACCGTGCGGCAGCGCAGTTTTCATTGTGAAAAACTGACTTAACCGAGCGATCATTAAGGCATTTCTTCATTTTAAGCAAGGCTCAAAGCTTCCAGAAAAAGAATTTTCGCTGAATCATAGGTTTTTTTTTGCCCTCGCGATTATGAGAACTATTATGACGATGCTTAGTAGGTACAGGGCGTATTATTTTCTACCTGTTTGTATGGATCGTGTGTCTTTTGATTCAGAGAAAATAAGAAAAATTGCATTGTTCGCTCTAAATGACGTAAACACTTTAAATAAAACTGAAAGATTATAAAAAAAAAATTGAAGACAGTACACAAAAATTTTCAATTATAAACTACAATGGCATCCGATGACGTAGTGGCCAGTCAAATGCGGATGTCGGTCATACCTTGCGATTTTATTAAAAACACGTTTTCTGTTCGCACCTACAAGTGTTGCGTAAGAAGGTGTTACGAACGGTAATGTATCTTTTATTAAGTTCCTGTGTAAGGTGCGACTCGCTCTAGTGCAGTAAAAGAGTTGAGATTTTTTTTTAATGGCTGTACGGTGAACAAGCCTCTAGTTTCACAGAATATTTATGATATGCAGACAATTCTATTCGTATGTCCTTGAAAAATAAGGGCTTGACTGTCTTCTAGAATTGTGCAAAATTCTAGCTTTAATTTTCAGTTTTAGAAGGGGCGAAGCGCTGAGCCACCGCGCACACTAGGCACCAAAACAGGGCCCATAGCGATCCCTTGGGAGCCTCATAGGTCACTAAACATCGCCCAAACAACCCAGATCCCTAAAGAACTTGACCAGTTTGTCATGCCCTGTCGACCTCAGGTCCCCAAATTGTCAAAGGAAAGATTGCCCAGCCACCTCAGTCGCTTTCTTGAAACCGCCTGACATGCGATCCCCATACGCAGAGCACGCTTCCCTAGCAAGCAGTACCCTGTCAATATTCCAACGAGTAACTGCAAACTTCTCCTACTCCATGTCAATATCTTCCTAGTCTTCCGTCTGTCCAACCTTGGCCAGAGTGCCCTAGAAGTCCTACAACCCGTTAGAGCCTCCCATCTAGAGTTCGCTGCGTCCGTCCCAAATTCTATAAGCATCAAAATTTCAGATTACACAGACCACACACTCATATGCAATTCAATTCATGTACTTGCGAAATAACCCAATGACACCCCTGTACAAGAATGATAAATTTTGACCAGCGATATTTCTGGGGCAACGCACTGACCGTTTATAGCCTAGCCTTACTATTTTTCAGACATTTCAGCTCATCATTATAAAGCACATAAAACAAGTGAATCGCTTACGATTCGCCTTGGTGAAGTTTATGTCCATTCAGCACCATTCAAATCTGAAATATATTTTTGTCCACGCAGTCGATGCACTCATCTTTTAATCAGTTGGTAAAGAAATTGCGTATCCTTTCGGAATATGATCACGTGGTGAAGATAAAGTGAATGTTGGAGCAATAAAAACTAATTCCAACTTACTTGGGAAACAGTTAAGGTGGTCTTCATACCCAAACCAGGAAAAAGCTCTAATGTCTGCCCTAAGGACCTCAGACCTATCAGTATATCATCCTTTCTTCTGAAAACACTGGAAAGACTAATGGAGCTACACATCCGCGACAATATTGACAAGCGTTTGCTGTCAACATCACAACCCGCGTACTGCAAGGGGAGATCAATTGAAACGGCCTTACATTCGCTCGTGCGCATCATCGAAAAATCTCTAAGTATCAAAAAATACACCATGGTTGCCTTTCTCGATACCGAATGAGCTTTCAACAACGTCAGACTAGAGGCAATCACTGACGCACTTTCTAGCCTGAAGATTGAGTCCTCGCTTGGCGCGTTGATCAATTTGATGTTTACATCCAGGATTGTCAAAACACAAAGCTGGGCGAGCCCTCTGCTCGAAGGTTTGTCAGCAGAAGTACACCACACGGTGGCGTGCTCTCCACTCTTCTTTGGAATTTAGTAGTCAACTACTATTGAAACTGGAAGGGGCGGGCTGCAGAGTGATTGCTTACGCAGACGATGTTGCAATTGCTGTCTTGGGAAAGCACCTCAACACGCTGAGTGAGATATTGCAGAAAGCTCTCTCTATTCTCTCCAAGTGGGCAGCTGAATACAAGTTGGGCGTGAACCCACTCAAAACAGAACTAATCCTCTTTACCAGGAAATACAAAATTCCTCACGTTGACCCTCCTACTCTGGATGGTACTAGTCTAGTTTTCACCGATAGTGCAAAATATTTGGGTCATATTTTGGACAGGAAACTTCAATGGAAACCTAACAACCAGGAATGGAAACTGCTACTGGGATTGGACTCAGTTGAGAAAACCAACTCAAGATGGGCGGACGGTATTACATGTCATACTGCGAGACAGATCTGGATGAAGCTGGATCTAAACCGCTCTAAAAGGCTGACTTTGCTCAAAAGGGCGAATATCAGCACCACAGTCGGTGTCCTGATCGGACACTGTCTTATAGGTCGGCATGCTAAATGACTCGGTCTCTTCTCAAACGACTTCTGTAGAAGCTGCCTGGATGAGGAAGAGGAGGAGACAATGCTTCATCTTCTCTGTACCTATCCAGCTATGTCCGCTAGAAGGAAAGTTTATATTGGAGCTTACTTCTTCAACAGTCTCAGTGACCTTGCCGAAACGGAGGTCGCGAGAATTCAACGCTTCTTTGCAAGCTCTAAATGGTTTGACGAGTAGGACCGGATTCGATGATCCTGTGGTAACACAACGGAACTTCTTAGGTCTAAGTGTGTTCGTGCTCTTACGGGCAGCCACGCGTACCAACCTACCTACCTAATTGGGAAACATTTACGAAATCATTTGCTGGGTACCCAGCGCACAATGTGAATTGAATGTAGTATCAAACTTTATTCCCCATGGGATTGTAAATTAATTTTATCTTCATGTGACTTTCATTAAAGATTAACATTTTGATCAAATTTTCTTCGAAATTGTTTATAAGTGAGAGCATTAGATGATTTTATCTGAAAGGCAGGATATGAGCTTATAATGAATACAACATTTCACTGAGGTATTACTCACGATTTAAGTAAGGAGAAAATATACTTTAAGGAGTATCAGTCCCTCAGTGAACGCTATTACAACCCTAGACTTCAGAAGGAGTTATAAGGAACTGGAGACCTTATGTACAGTCCAAAATCATTAAAAACAGAGCATTAAAGTAAGAGTACTCATATTCTGTGGGGTACCATCTATGGTGTACCATTAAGCACAGCCAAAATTAATATCCGAATGTGGCAAAAATCGCAAAGTGTTATTCACTGGGACTCGACACCGGGCAATAGACACTCAAAGCTTTTTATGCCAAAGCATTCGGAGAAAAGAACATCTAAGTATATGAAGTTAAGCAGACACCAGACCCGTACCCAAGTGGGAGCTCTGACTGGGCATTGTCACATGAGGAAGTGTCTTCATAGGATTGGTCTCTCTGAGACTAAAACTTGCAGAAATTGCGATGACGAAGACGAAACACTAGAGCATATCCTCTATGAATGTGAGGGTTTATCTCAAAGAAGACTTAGTCACTTCGGTCAGGGTTTGATGGAACCATCGGAATTCCTGACCATTTATCTTCGTAAAATACTAAGCTGCATTGAAAGCGCAGGAATTGTAGAGGAATCATAGTTAATCCGGGGACGCCACAATAGGCCCAACTACGCCTTCAGTGACAGAGGTTAAAAGACCAACCCCTTTTAACAATCTATCTATCTAAGAGTACTCATGGACTGAATACCGGAGTACTCGGAGTCCAGTAAGAGAGTACTTCGAAAATAATTCAGTAGGCTGGTTCCACTATGAAGACATCAAAGAAGATCTGCCGTAGGTATTCACACTGTATTATAGCCAATGATGTGAAAAGACTTAATCCAACTTTGTAGCTCTAACTGGAACGAGTTTCTTCGAAAATTTCAATGATCATGCAACTCCTGACCAATCAGCTGACCAATCCAAGAAAGGAAGGACCTCAAAAATCGGTAGTTAGAAGGAAAATACGCAGTCAACTCCCAGATCAGATCATTCCTCTGTGAATCATTTCGTAACAAATAAATCAATCTGTGGATTAGCAAACAGCATGGATAAGAATTATTTAATCGTAAAGTGCTTATTTTTAGTTCTCTTTGGTATGAACAAAATATAAGCAAAAAGGCGATCTCACACAAAGTTCCGTCTTCTACAGATTCATCTTGAATCGTAAGATTGTTTGCTCCGTTGCGGTGTGTATTCCAGATAAGCCAGACTACGCAAATAGCACCTATGTAATCTGTTTCGTATCTGGTTCAGAGATTTTTTTTAAATCTTTTCTTGAAATTGAAAATGAGAGCTTTAAGATAAGTCTAGGTTGCCTGGAGATGGAGTAGGTCTCTAGAAGATAAAATGTTCCAAAAGATCAGATCTGTTTCGGTTGCTATGTCGAAATTTATTTCCAAAACTTTATTTACTTAGCCTGAATTTGATTGGATTCTTGATACAGCGGTGATATTATCTGGAATTTATATTTCTGTCAATACCTCGAAAATTGGTTAATACTTTACAATAAATAAATTATTCACTTGTGTAACTAAGTGGAAAATAATTGTCCGTCCAAAATGAAATTGACCACCACATCATCACAACTTGTAAGCAGGATTAAATTTTTTTTTATTTGTCATTCATTTTTCGAACGAAATCAATGACATCGATCGACCCGAAAAACGATTACCTCATTGAAAATAATTGCGATCGCGACAAAAAAGAGTGGGGTGATCGAAGATCAGGTGTGACAGTAAGACTTGTTTAAGATTAACCCAAACCGACTGGACAGCTTGGACAGAGTCTCAGGCCCGCGTTACATACTATACAACCTGATTGCGAAGATCGTGCAAATGAAAAGGTTGATCAGCTTGAATCAGGCTCGAAATACCTGGCAATATTTTACCTTTTTGCCATTCGAGCCATTCCAATCTCATGTCTCAAGGTTATGATCAAGCTCTATACGATCGCGATCCTCAACGCACCTGAACACTCTGTTCCGAGGCACTTCCAATTCATTTGCGTATCTTAAGATACACTAAAGAATTTTGTACGTGGTAGTGAATTGTCAGATAAAATAAAAAGATAATAAAGCCGATATAGTGTAGGTAGGTAGTTATTTTTGTAATTTTTTTTATTTTTCTTTCTTGACCTGACCCACTCTCCTCGATAAAGTCCGAGGGTCCGAACTTATATTTCCTTCTTAGTGATGGTCATAAATCTGGAAAAAAAAGTGGAACTCTTGTATCTTAGATACGTTCTAAAAGAGTTAACTTTGTAAGGCACGGTATTCCGAGGCTTTTGATCAATTGAAGTGCGACGATCAGGTCTAGTTAGAGCGGCGAGATTTTCAAACGATCGCAACGATCTACAGACAAAAGAACGATATTTGGTGACCCCGTGGCTCAACCTTACTATTTCTCGCACTCGGAATCTTACAGATCAGTCTGACGCACGAACAGACCTAATTTCTTGAAGCATGCTTCAGTTCAGCTACAACGCGTCTTACTGAATTTCACGCGTCTCTTTCTCTGGCTGTAAGATCGATTCGAGCTTGGGTTGAAGACCATTGGGTCATTGGTACGGGACTAGCAAGTTTTGTTGTTGATTTTTGTATTTCATCTAGCGTTTGGATTTGTTTATAACGAGATCTTTTTGCAAATGTTATTATCTGGCGATTTATTATGATATGACTCAGCTGAGCTTCGTCTACAAGATCAACTTACTGTTACTCAACAATAAGATACAAATTGCTGCAACTAAGTCAGCTTAGCGAGATTAGAGGTAGGTTGTGAGACGGAAAGTTTAGATAGTGTTTAGCGGGGAGCGTTTTCAGCAGGTTATTGAACGGAGTGTTTTCGGCACTGAAGAAATTCGTGTTAGTAAACATGACTGACAACCTCATCATTTCCTTCATAGTGAAATTACACATTTAATATGAACCTTGTATAGGCTACTGGACTTTTTGTTAACTAGAACGCTCTACCTTCAATGAAAATCGCGATAAGTTTGTTGATGAATTTCATGACTAATTTCATGAGGAATTTCTAAAATTTAAGCTAATTTAGTGATCGTCTCAATAAGCTTTGTTACTCGTAACTAAGTATATTCAGAGTCCTTGATTTTAGTCAGAGATAGGGTCATATCCTGGCTGATAAAAAAGATAGATCCTGCTCTCAGGTCATCACAAAAAGAAAGGAACGTTGATAAGTTGACGAAAGTGCAATGGACATATACTCCAAAGGAATCTTAGAGTACATCCTCATAGTAGTCCCAGACATACGAGTATTAATTCAGACTGAGTGAGTGTAACCAGTTACAATGATATTGCATCGCTCTACCCGCGTCGCTTTCCTATTTCGTCGCGTAAGTAACGCGATTTTGATACTTGCGTCGGTTTGTATTTCGAATTTTGCGGGAAATAATTCAGCCCGCTCACTATAACTGATATTGACATATGGCACGCGATGCGATTTGGTCAGCGCTCATGTCGCTTGCATCGCTTTCACTGTAATTCGGCCTTAAGAATATGTGGCGCCAAATAAACATACAACATTTAATAGAGTTTGGCATTTACTCACTTCACTGTATCGTTTTCCATGTAAAGTCTAATGAATAGTAAACAAACAATATGTTTCCCTTGAGTGGTTGAGTGATAGGTTGAAAACCTATTTCTGGAAGAGTCAACAGCGTTACGGAGCTTCGATAGAAAATGAAATCAGATGAAGGGATGAAACAATTTGAGGAAATTTATCAACCCCCCCCCCCCCCCCAAGGGTCGACTTGTTTTAAGCCGGGTGAAAAAAACTGACAATATTTGCCCTTGTATTAGACGCTACCAAATCACATGCAACCAAGTAAAGATTTTAATCCGAAAATGATTCGAGATTAAAGCATTAAAGAAATTTAACTCTTAAAAAAGATAAGTCACCGCCAACTTAAAATTGATTTGACTTATGAATCTTTAATAATGCTAAAAAAAATTATTAACTAATCTTTACAAAAGCAAATGTACATAAGACACTCTGTACCCACTTTGGTGAACGTTAAGCGAATCATTTCTAAATCATGGTAAAGATTCATAAAAAATATGTTTTTCGTACAGCTAGTGAACCGATTTTGAGCCGTTTAAAAGAAATAGTTCACATTGGTGATCTACCATCAAATCGTTTTCGAAAAAAAAATGTTGCCTCATGTGATGTTATAATGTTGGATACAAAGGCATGTATTGACAGTTTTTCTTCTTCCAAGCCACTACAACTTAAATTGGACTTTGGCAGTCCTGATAAATTTCATCACATTATTTTAGGGACACTTTAGATGAATTCGAATTCGAAGGGCCAGATGAATCATTAGTGAATCTCTTTCGAATCAAATAATATACTACCGTTTATAAGCATTGCTCATTCCTACCACCAATTCTTACACAAAGTAACGGTCCGACAAATTTCTGCTTCTTTCTAATTCCCTCGCCAGAGTATTTTCTTTGGATTCCACGAAATAAATATCTGTCTTTCTATTTTCTATTTAATTTTTCTTAACCTTTGGAGAATTCACCTTGAAACGTACTTTCAGTGTTTTTATTCGATTTTTCTTCACCTTTGGTGAACCCACTACACGCGAAAGTAAGAGAATGTTTAAAATATATTCACTTGGTACGAAGTGAAAAATTGTTTCCATTGCAAGGGTCACACTTTGCTACAAAGGGAAGCAAATCCTTAAAAAAACAGACGTTTCCTGCTTTTCCAAATTTAATCCCGATCTGGTCCCTTCTTTTAGACAAGCTCGTGTCTTTATAATTTTTTTTCCGGGATTTGAATCTAGACCACATTTAAAATACCGCACAGGAAAGTGCAGTGTAAAAAGGAAACAAAATTAATAATAATTATTACCCGACCAGCTCTAGGCCATAATCCCGCGTAAGAAACCTCTAACTAATAAATCGAGGAACAGAAAGCAACTTAAAAGTTTCGTGAAAAGTGGTTCGTGAGCGGATCACTTCTACGACATTTATCGCGAATATATACAATCTAAAAAATGAGATGTCCGAGACGTAAATATACCGCCTTAATAATGACAGTTTTACGACTTTTATGGTGTAAATATACACCACACATTGAATTTTCAACCAAAAAATCGTAGCTAATAAATTTTACATACATGTGTAGTAGTAGAATATCGTAGCAGTTAAATTCGAAAATATGCACGATCGAAAAACACAAAGTGACATCGTCCTCTTTTCATCGTCAGCCGTCGACCTACTACTACTCTACTATACAACTTAAATTTTGAACATAGATTTAAATTAACTTATTGTCTTCTTGAATAAATATATCTACTACATATGTTTTTTTAAAAATTCGAAAGAATTTGGAAATATACTCTTCTGTATACGACAGAAGATGTAAATTTACACCAAATTGCGTAAGTATTGCGAACAATTATGTAAATGTGTTCTTAATGTTGAATTTTTCACACAAAAAGTTGTAAGAACGTAACCATTTTTATTTTGTTGTAATTACACAACATATCGACGGAATTCAGTATGCAAAAGTCTGTCGTTGCGTTGTTAGTGATCGGTGATATAAAATTGTACGTGAAAACGCTAAAGGTAATAAATTTCTAAAAACTTATAATGTTAATGGTTTCGGTATAGGCATAATAGATTTAAAAGATTTAAGTGCAATAATTATTTGAATATGTTTAATTGCAGTAGCTGCAATTTTGAATCAAATTGTTTAACAAATTATAACAAACATCTGTACGATCACAGAGGGAAAAATAATATTTTATTTGCGTGTTTAACTTCAAATTGCAACACAATATTTTCAACATAAAATTTTTCCAGGTACACATATTTAAAAATCATAGAAAGTTAAAAATCTGCCAACAGTCTGGGCGCAACTTTATCATTTTATGGGTAGAAGTCCGAAACGTCTTTAATGATGAGATGCGGTGTAGGTTACTATGCGACTGACAACCTAAAAAATAACGTTCCAAATAGCCTCCTGGTTATTTCTTAGGTTGTCAGTCGCATAGTAACCTACACAACCACTTTACACCCCTTTAGGGGTTGGATATCAAAAAATTTTGAAGATCGTTACTAGGCGCTTATATAAATAGCCCGCACAAGTAAAATTGCTTTGATAGCTCGACATGTCTAAAAGTTTTAACGAAGTTTGTGAAAATGTGGATTCACGGACATTTTTTTTACTCAACTTCTGAACGCCAATAAAAATCTAAACTTTTTTTTTTGCTTTAATTACTCTAATAGCACATCTACATATATGTATTAAGTTTCAACTTTCTAGCATAAGCCGTTTCGGAGATATATAAAACCACCCCTCTCCCCCGTACCTTGATACCCCTATCAAAAATTTTATTTTTCGAGGATGACTCTATAGTGGCTCTATATAATCCGAAATTGTTAGCTTTCTATTCATTACGGTTTTCGAGAAATAAAAATCAGAATGTTTTCCTTTGTACCCCCTTTCACCATCACCCCCAACACCCACACCACCAACATTTTTTTCCCTGCTAGAAGTTTACCGACCCCAACTCCTGTAAAATTTTCAAGATCATATCTGATACGGTTTCTGAGATATAAAAATTACATTTTTTGAAAAATTGCTGTTCCCCCACTTTCGTGCTCCAACTCCCCCCTCAAAAAATTTAGTTTCGGTAGACTCCTCTTGTAATCCT
This sequence comes from Beris morrisii, assembly GCA_951812415.1. NCBI lineage: Eukaryota > Metazoa > Arthropoda > Insecta > Diptera > Stratiomyidae > Beris > Beris morrisii. Next base: position 105,616,809 of record OX638313.1, on the reverse strand, counting down.
ATATACAGAAACTAAATTTTATCTTCCTAGTGTAATTGGTTCAAAAGATATTGTAATCCAAAGTTTTTCACCCGCCCTACACCCCACCACCCCTCTTAAAAATTGTAGCCCTTCTCTAATTTTAAAGTATTCCTAAGAACAACAACAAAGTTTCAATCTTCTGACATCAATTGTTCAGGAGATATCGATTTTAGAATGTTTCAATCCCGTCTTTCATTGTTTTTCCCCCCACTTCCACACCCCTTAACCAATATCGACCATTTTTTGCAATTGAGTCCATAATCATAGTACTACATAGGTTCCAAGTTTCAGCCTCCTAGCATAAGTGGTTCCTGAGATCTAGAAACCAAAAATGTTCGTCTAAAACGCTCCCCTCTCCTCTCCCTTCACACCCCTACCCCTCGAAAATATACCAGGCGTAGGGGTTCACCAAATCTACCCACCATAAAAATTTCAATTTAATATCTCAACGGGTTTGGGAGCTACGCGCCTTCAAACGGTTTTGCGTACGGCATACGGCGTCTACGGCGGACAGACGGACATTTTTTTTTTTTTTGCTTTTTTGGGGTCTACTAGTCCTAAAACGTGAAAATACAAAATTTCAGGGTAGCAAATTTTTTTGAAATTTCAGGTCGATAACAATACTTTATTATTAAAAAATAATAAAGTAAAATAAGAATAAACAAAGTATAAATTTCAATCATATAGGTAAGTAAAATTAAGTGCAGCATGATTAACTGTAAATTTATAACTAATATTGTTACAACATTTTTATCGCATTTTGGAAACCACATTAGTTTTAATAACCTAATTTCGTGTCTTAGATTAAACTGTTTAAAAATATTTTCTAACATAGTTTCATTCAGGTCCCATATTTTTAGAAAACAACGTGCCGGCAATATTTCTAAGTAAGAAGTCAATAATTTCTGCTCAAATTAGAGACTAAAATGATGATATCGATATCATAAAGAGCTTGTTTGCTTATTTCAATGAAAATTTTAAATATTATATCTCTGTTTAGGATTAGTACCAGATTAAAAATTTAGATTTATGAAAGCTGATGGTCTTTGTAACCAGTGCTTAAGAATAATTGTGTGTATTTATATACCTCTTATTAAAATATAATAGTAATAATAATAGATTTATGAGCTTTTTTCATCTCGTTCAGTTCTGTACAACGTTGGACAATATAAAAGATGCCTGCAAAACCAATACTCCTTGATTAGAAATTTTAAGTATAAAATTTCAAAATTACAACAATAGTTAAACAGTTAATTTATACTCTTATTACAGGCACATCTCTTAATCTATTGGATATGATCCCTTTAGCAGTAGCATATTTTTACAATTTCAATATGATGTATCCAAAGGAAGTATCAAAACCTTTGGGTTTTTCGTCAGATTTTATTTTCAATATTATGCTCAAAATTTACGAGAAGCAAAAAAGCATTTAAATAATTTTTCGAAAATTAAGAATTTAATTTTGAAAGTTGCAAGCCTACAATAGGTACTCAATAATATCTGTATCTATTGCGAAAAAATATTAACTGGAGTAAAGCTCTCTTGAATTGAATTGAAATACTGAAATATATGTAAAAATATTGTTTATTATTTTTTCTATTATGAATTTTTAAATATAAATACATATATATATAGATATCGAAAAATTCTTAAAATTTTGTTTGGATTTCATAGTGGCAAACGTTATACTGTTGTGTTAAATACTGTCAAATAGTAAATAACCACTATGTCTTGTTGGTTTTCTACAAATTTCATTTTACTATTGTAAAAAGTTTTAAATATTTTGAAATTCCAGGAATGTGATCATAATTCATTGGTAATCATTTGTTTTTCAGCTTATACTTTATTCATGCGATATCGAACTAGCTTTATCTACTGAAATTTCAGTCGAAGGTTCCGCTCAACCCGAATTTTAGCATAAAAATTTTACAATACGTATCCGCATAAATAAAATAATCTCCATTGAATCATTACATCTAAATAATGTAAGCACACAAATTCATTAGCTTTTGTAAATTTAGAACGTTCTACTTAGTTCATTCATAGTTCATAGTTCATTTATTTCAATAATACTTAAATATATATAGGCACAGTTTGTAATTTTTTTTAGAGAGTAGGCTGGTGCCTTTGCAACTACAATATTGAGTTTAGTACAATACAAGAAAATAATGTGAAACTTTGTAAAATTACGAAAATATTTTTTGCTTAAGGAAAAATTGAAAAACGTTCTACTTAAAATTACACCATTTTTGGAGTAAAATTGAGTGTAAAGTTACATATAAATAACGTAAATATATCAATTACACCGCTTTATGTGTAATTTTGTATTTAAAAAATTTGTAACTTTTGTTTAAAATTGAGCGTAAACGATGTAAAATTACGACCATCGGCTCGATCGATATTAAAAAGATTTTTGCGTAGAAATAAACAGATGTGTGTACCTATATTTTACGACCATGTGCTTATTTAGTATGTTGTTACGTCCCGGTGTAAATTTACTCTTATAATGCTTGGTATTCAGTTGCCATTAATAATAAGAGTAAATTTACACTAATTTTTGTTACGAGTGTACTAACTGCAAGCGAAGGTTTAGCGAATGGATAACGATGGAAGTTTCACTTGAAGCGGTTCGCAAGTCATTCATTTGCGCGCATTAATATAAATTCAGTACAAGCGAGGGTACAGAGATTGGCTAAATATGTGCGTAAAATAATTCGCGGCAAATTTAACTTTATCCCGATAGTGATGGAAACTTCGCTTTAAGGGTTTCACTAGCAAAACATTTGGTATACTAGGAAGCTAAAACTAAATATTCTTTAACATCCCTTGTACTTGCCACAAACAGTAACACTTGATTTCAACAAATTCACTGATCATTGGTCCTTTTAATTCACTCGCAGATTTTCTTAGTTTTTTGTTATGCATTATTCCATTTTTTTCGATTCGATTCGATTTCTCGTTACTTTCTTGACCCTTCACAAAAATGTTTTCTGAGAAGTATGCTTAAAATACACTTCCAGCAAACTAAAAGCATCGCAAGTGAATCACTAACGATTCGCTATGGTGAAGTATATGTTCAGAAATGAATTCACTTTATCTAATCGTGAAGCATTCTGTTTTAAGACTCGTAAGTAAATCGTGTGGGTGCATCGAAAGTGAATCATCTTGGTGGCTAGTATATCAACCACTCTATTTACAAATTGACTAATACAAATAGATCTTTTGAACGCGCTTACAGGAATCGCCTACAATGAATAATATTATCTTTTTTTGCTGAGTTGAAAGCAGGATTTATATTTCATTTTCGGTGTAGAAATAAGCGAGAAAAAAATATTGTCTAGGTCCAAATGAATACAGGTGGCATGTATCATAATTTCTTTATCACAAATTAAGTCTCTATGATTTCATTTCATTGTTCAGTTTCAATTTTCACCTCAGGACGCAATAATGTTTTATTGCACCTAGTTTAATCAGATTAGAAAATTAAAATTCGTCGACTTATACAACAGCCCCAATGCCATTGCATGCGATATAGATCACGAATCCATCGAACTTTGATCTTGAAAAGTGCAATAAAATAAAAAAGACAGAAAATACTCAATGAAAAAGAGCGTTAAAAATAAAATAAACTAATTTATCAAAATAAACAAAATTCCAAAAATGATGTATCGCATTTAGATAATATTTCACTTTACGAGTCAACATAAATGTTTCCTTATCTTAAAAAAAAAATAGATAATTTCAGTTCTTCGTATTATTTACAAAAAAAGTTGTTGTTATCGAACTACATGTGAAATTCAGGTACGCAAAAATAAAATGCCATTTGTCTTATGCGTTGGAATTGCTCTCAAAAACAAGCCGACATCAATCTTAATTTAGTGACGAAATGCCAAAACCATACTACAGCACTTTAAGCTTATCATCTTCTAACTATCTTATTATTATCATCTTCAAGATAAGAACCGGAACTAGTAATATATTTCATTTCTGTATTAGCATACTTGCCGTTGAATTGAGCACATTGTGATTGCACGTTTTTAGATAGATCAATCTGAGTTATCTGCAATGGCTGCGTTGTCGTGTATTAAAGAGACTTCTGCGATATCTTGATCTTTAGCTGATTCGATCCCAGAAAGAGTTCTATCCCCAAAACAGAACCAATTTTCACAATACAGTGTTTCCAATGAATATCAAAAAAACTATTCCTAGTACACCTGACAACAGGTACAAGCTGTACCTTAACCCAATCGTTTCAAACGTGTGTCACAACACTCAACAATTGCGCGATCGTCAACAATATTTACCTGTGAGGTTCAGATCTAAGATACTGTGGAGCATGTAGGAGCCCCATTTTCATCAGCCACCAAATCCAAAACCCAGATCAAAACAGCACCAGGGAGAAACAACTTACAACTTACGGAAGGAAACTCAGACTGTTCCCGTATCGGGCAGTACGATTTTTCCCAACTAGTTTTCATCATTTTGTGGTTTTCCGCCGAAAGAAGTTTGTGCAACAATGCACAATGTTGGTTCATGGCTTAGCTATGCGCCTCGGTATGCCTACCTGCTGCATATGCAGGTAAATTGCAATATTGCAAAAGAGTAAGTGTAGCCGATAAAAGTTGTTTGGATCTTTTTTTTTTTCCTCCATTTTTTAACCTAAAAAACTAGCATGAGAATGAGGTGCGCATGCGATTTTCTTCAGGTATGTTTTGTCCCATTGTTTTCGATCGTTAAAGAAAAATAAAAAAAGAAAAACTTAAATCCGAATAATCCGAAAGATATGCTGGAAAAAAGGTAAGACCTCGAAGTATGGGAATCTGATTAGAAGCAAACCTTAGAGATAAGACAAGGAGCTTTGAACTGCGATCAAGCTCCCATAAAAGGTAACATGGTGGTTTGTATGATGGAAGTGAAAGGGAAATTTGAAATTGTATAAGATTGGCGCCACCACTTGAAGTACACCAACCAGGTATTCCGTACGGTTTCAAGTACGTTTGACTATTGAAACAATCAACAGTTTTAGCGGAATATAACTATCTTCTGGTTGAAGTTAATCGATATGCGATGTTTACCTATCCACATAATATTTACTTTGTTTCCATCAAAATATTTGAACAATGCAGGCCCGATGCAGTATCTTTTTTACAGGTCAACGTATCAATTTTTAGCTGTATACGTCGTTTCCTTGTTCTCTTTGTGGATATGAGGGCGAACCAAACCGAAAAAATCTAAACCTGTTTTAAACAAATTTTGGCAACTGTGAATTGTGTAATAAAATCACAGTAGCCAGGATTAGTGCAAGACTATTTCTTCATTTTACAGAAGTTAATCTTAAAATATACACCTTTTTGCTCAACACGTTCCCGACTTATCTCTTTTTCGGGACAAAAAACCCCCTCATTTTGTGTGGACTTTCGTATGGTAGGTATTCACAGGAGGCCAGGGCCCGACTTGGGCTCTCGTGCCATTGATGATGATGAGGTACTCACAGAGTAGACACCTTAATTTCATCTGTTTTTGTATGGTGAGTAAAATGTGCAAAATTTTAAATTCCTCACTATAAATTCTCTGTCAATTGCATAATAAAATTACGAGAATTTAAAGGACTTATGTATGGCGGCTACTCAAAGAGTTGAAGGATTTCACTCAATTCGAAGTAAAATGTCTACTTCTCAGTATTGTTCCGCAATGTGAATGTTCATTTTACTTTATTATTTTAATAATAAAGTATTTACTTTATTATTTCAATAATACAGTATTATGATCGATTTTTTAAAAAAAAAAATTTGCTACCCTGAACAAATTTTTTTTCACGTTTCTTGACTAGTAGACACGAAAAAAGCAAAAATAGTCCGTCTGTCCGCCGTACGCCGTACGTCGACCGCTGTACGCCAAACCGTTTGAAGGCTCGTAGCTCCCAAACGGTTTGAGATATTAAATTGCATTTTTTTTATGAATACACTGGGTAGGCCCCTTGAAGTGATCGAATTCTGACGGGTGGGGTGGTGAGGGTGGAGGAGGCGGTGCTTTTTAGACGGAAAATTTGGAATTTATGAAGAGCTTTGATAGTGGACCCATTTGCATAAAAATTGTCAATATGGGTGAAGGGGTGTGCGAGTGGAGGGAAAAATAATGCGTCCGAAACGCAAAAAAGCCGAGATCGACACATTCTAAAATCCATATCTCCTAAACGGTTAACGTCACAAAATTGAAACTTAAGGAATATCTGTAGGTATACTAGGAGAATAGATCGGAAATTTTTAAGTGGAGGCAGTGACGTACGGGGGGGGGGGGGTAAAAAAACTTTAGATTACGATGTCTCACGAACCAATTGCACTAGACAAATAAAATTTGGTTTGTGTATAAAGGTTGACAAATGAAGTTTGATGAAATTAAAATTTGTTAAGGGAGCGGTGGAGCATGAAAGTGGGGGGATACGAATTTTTCTAAAAAATCGCGTCTCATATCTCAAGAACAGTGTAAGGTAGATGCTTATAGTTTTTACCAGAAGTAGGCCTAACAGTCTCCTATCAGAAAAAAAATCAGAAAAAAATGTTGTGGGTGTGGGTGGGGGAGGGTGGCAAAGAAAAGGGTCCGATTTTTATATCTTGAGAACTTATATAGGTATGAAGCTGAAACTTGATATTTAGATAGAACTATAGTAGTAGCATATTGGAAAAATATAATTTTTAATAAGGGTAGTATGGTACGGTAGTGGGGGGTGTTTTTCCTAACTATAGAACGGCTTATGCTACAAAGTTGAAACTCGGTATGTATATGTAAATCAACTAAAAAAGTAATTTAAATGAAAAAAAATATTCAAATATTCATTGGGGTTCGGAAGGGGGGCGAAAAAAATTATTAGTGAAAAGGGAATGCATATATTTTTCACGATTTTCGTTATATCTATTAGGTCTTCCCAAATGTTGAATTCACATTTATTCTACGGCTTCTTCATATAAATACCTAGAAAGTGTTTTCAGGATTTTTTGAAATTCGACCCCTAAGAGGGTGTAAAGTGGTTGTATACTTTTTGACGAATTCTGCCGTATCCCCTAGGTCTGATGGATATCAAATATTCATGGACTTGCGTAATAATCGCCTAAAACTCGTTTTTACGTTTTTTCCTTTTTCAGCCCCTAAGAGGGTATAAAAGGTTTGAACAAGTTTTCACGAATTCCGTCATTTCTTTTAGAAGTGAAAATAAATTGAAATTTGTTTACTTTCTCGTTCTGTCTTCATATTTATCTATTAACTCTAAGGAGGTTGCATGTGTTTTCACAGATTCCTACATATTGCTTAGATCTGATGATATATCGAATTCATTTTTACTTCCTAAGATCCAATTTCAGTATTTTTAGATATCCAATCCTAAGGGGTGTAAGGGGGTTCTATGCTTTTCACACACGGAAAAAAAGGAAATGTACATTGTACATTTCACCAATGTAGCTGCAAATATGTGCTGGAAACATAAAATATGTATTCCTTACATGTAAATATGTTATCATTACTATTTTCTTACAAATTCTGATGTACCTAGGAACATTAAGAATTGATAGATAGATATAGATAAATAGATATATATATTTTCCATAGTATTAACATTTTGTGCTTAAGCTAACTTATAATTATTCTGTGCTCAGACTTTCGTCTCTACATCAGTGTTGTTAAATTACAGCACGGAGGCTGATGTCTCTAACGAATCATTGTGGCTTTCTGACACATTAAGAATTGTACTAATTTCCCAAAATACCAACGTAAATAATGCACATAAATAGTTTTCTGGAATATCTAATTTGTATGTTACTATTGAAAAGTAATGCAAACTAAGAAAGTGTAGGAGACACATTTTTTGTGGTGTATGACATAAAATCATGTGTACTGTACACATAATATGTAACGTTTACCACAAAAATTGTAGCAGCAAAAAACAATCGCTCTTCATTGCGGTAGATTTGAATAAATCAGTTTCGACGCGTCTTTTTTGTAAAATAGTCAAGTGACAAGTGTGTTAATAAATCAATTAAACTTATTAAATGGAGTTTGTTATTGAAAGTTTCAGTTCAAGTGTTACCAACTGGTATAAAAGACGTGCGAATTGTACCTTTTTATTAATTAAAAACTGAGTGTATTTACCAAAAATAACAATAATATTGAATTAAACATAATATGGAAACAAAATAATCAATAAAAAATAAAAAAAATCAACTAAATATATGTTTTTTTTTTGTTATATTTTTAATCGATCTGACCCTGTGCCATATTATACTCCAATAAAAAATATTTTTTTATAGTATTATACGAGTACCTATTGACAGCCAAAGTGGGACTTATTACTAATCGAAGGACTGTTAGAAACGCAACATATTTCTAGAACATTTTCGTTGCAATTAGTACTATTCATTCATTCTCGTTGCTACATTTTCAGAACTATGAAAATGTTTCAAAGTTTACGCTACATAACAAATATTCTCAAAACATTCCATATTGTGGTTTTTACATTTGTACTGTGTTGGTTTAACAAATTTTCATCGTAGATATTACTATTTTTTGTTACTCATATTTCTAATTATATTCACCACTCTTTCGTTGTGAATTATACAAATTGCAAAATGTGATTTCTACACGAAAATAGTAATAAATACAATTAAATTGTTCTTATCACATTTTAATAATAACATTTTATAGTGGTAGTGAGAACTAAAAATAATAGTTAGATGAAATTTCACCATCACAATAGTAACGAGAACCCTTGTCGTTGGCAGTCAAAACTATTACTTTTTTTCCGTGCAGCTTCGAGATATTTCTCAGGTTTGATGAAATATTAGATCGCTTTTAACTTCCATAGATTTTTTATATAATCGCTTACAAACCCATTTCTCAACTATTGGATATTCAATCCCCAAGGGTTTGCATATGTTTCACAATTTTTGTCATCCCTTAGTTGATGAGATATAAAATTGTTTATTACGGCATTTGATGTAATGACCTAAAAACCAATTTCACGATTTTTTTCGAATTTCAAAAATCAAGGGGGTGTAAAGGGTTTGCTTACGTTTTCACAAATTTTTCAAAATCCCTCGTGTCTCAGGAGATATCAAGTTGCTTCTTATGAAATTGTCTAAAAACCTGTTTCACAATTTTTTTGAAATTCAAACCCCAAGTGGAAGTAATGGCTTTATATACGTTTTAGCAATTCAACATATCTCTTAATTTTGATAAGGCAGAAAATTCGTTTTTACTTCTATGGGCTTTTAGTATACCGAAATTCGAAAATTCCACACGGGCTTTTCCAATGTTTAATCGGCTAAAAATCTCTATTTTGAATATTTTTTTTAAGAACAAAACTAACTTTCCAAGTAACCTTATCATTTCGAACTAACTAATGATATACGACTTTACCCGCTCCCGAACTTTGACCCGAAAATGATAAAGTTTCGCCCAGACCATTGGCAGATTTTTACTTTATTATTTTTTTAATAATAAAGTATTGTGATCGACCTGATATTTAAAAAAAATTTGCTACCCAGAAATTTTGTATTTACACGTTTTAGGACTAGTAAACACCAAAAAAGCACAAAAATAAATGTCCGTCTGTCCGCCGTACACGTTTCGGACTTCTACCCATAAAATAATAAAGTTTCGCCCAGACCATTGGCAGATTTTTTTAACTTCAGGTCCACTGATAGATATTGAATAGGTGCGACAAAAAAAACTGATTCTTGATTGAACAAAATCCATATATTGCATTCTATTCGTCACACAATAGTCTTATAAGTCATAGCCTTGCCTGTCCCTACAAAATTCTGCATGGGAGCCCCTGAACGTAATTTTGCTCAAATAGCTCAAGCTGACTGAAATCACGTAATTTCGGCTTAGTTTGAATGTGGTGTAAAAAGATGTGTGGCATGATTACATAGTACACTTTCTGATGAATCAATGCAACCCGATGATGGATCAACTCCTTCAGACCACCTAGTCTAGTTCTGTTTTCAAACTTGGATTTCATTGAAAGTTTTTCAATTGACATACCCTCAATGGTTCTGTTCTGTTTGTGTATAGTCCTACATCTGACACCAATTAATCACCTTTTTGGATCAAATTCAGCCGGGATATTTTGTGGGGTGGTCTTCAAAAGTGACTTCTCTGGCGCCGAAAAATTAAACGAAAAAATGAGGCTTTAAATTCTCATGTACTAAATTTAATTGAAATCCGCTGAACCGTTTTGAAGTCATCAAAACAAACATTCAGACATGCAAAAATTCCTGAACTGATTTAATTCCATAAATGGGGCACAAGGCCGATCTGGGTCTTACAGTTTTCGTGGTGCATTTTGGGTCGAGATTGTTCAGCATTTATTTGTCACAAATCTAGAAATTCTTCTTAGAAAGTAGTCGGCTGATATTGTGAAATTGTGCCAGAAAAGGTCAACACTTTAACACATCCCGTTCTCTTATTAGACCCAATCATTGATTCACATTTCCGCATTCAAACTTGGCTGGCTGCAAAATCTTAATTGCATTGTCTTAAGAAAAACCTAGCGAAAGTGGGAAGAAGATCGTCTGTACATCGCTAAGACCTTGCCGTGACAAAAATGATTGACATTTTCAATTATCATCGAGTTTTACCGGAAACAAAGATCCATGTACCTACAGCGTCTCAGGTATGTAAGTGGTAATTGTGTTTGCAGTACCGACAAAATCATAGCTAAAAGCCAAGAAACCATGACTTCCTGGAATGGAGATTTCTCAAGAATCACAACCAAACCGAAAGCCACTTTAAGACGCATAGTGCAACAGTAGTTAGGATTGGGGAAGAGGATGGTGGGTTTAATTCGGCGGAGGGTGTTGAGAAATCAAACGCCTCGAGTCGGGTGACTTTTTCGTGACTGCACTGCATAACCATGTGCAGTGAGTCTTCTGCAAACTGCAGGTTGTCTGTCTTCAGTGTCCGATTTAAAATTGAACCGACACCGAAAAGTTGATCGCGACTTTCGGCGTTTGCGCTCACCTGGCCTGGCCTGGGACAAATACCGAAACATGAACATCACGCGGTCATACGAAACGCAATGAACCGTTCTGCCGCGTCCAGGTATGATTTTGAATTACGCGCCATCGCACATGATCTCACCTACCGGGCTCCGTACCTTTTTATTTAACTTAACGGTTTTGCAGAGCTGTTTACCTGGCTGATCGTTGCTTGTGTTATTTTCGACCGGTGTGGTGTGGTGCCCAGCCAGAAATTATAATTGTTATTATTGTTGATGAGTTGGTTGTTTTGGCGAAAGATAGAAATGAATGAAAATCTTACAGATACAAGTGACGCTGCAGCGATCTAAGCTTGCTGCGTCGAGCGGTTGTTTTTCTTGTAATAGATCGCTCCGTCTGTGTACTCGGGTTCGCGCTACGAGTCTGTTTTCTGTTAATGGCAGCACAGGTTCAGGTATACCACGATCGGATCGACGACAACATTTTGTTTGGGCAAATGGAATTTCAGAGATTTAATGGCGATCTGTGCAATCGGATTCTTTTATACGTTCTCACGTGTTTGGTTGGCTATAACTGGATTTTGAATTGATTTAAAGTGGAATTTCCGAACGGTATTACGAAAGATACAAATAAATACTGTGAAGCAATTGATTCTGGAACGTGTGTTGCTCAGAGCCAAGTGCTGAATAAATCGCGAACCTAAATGTCGCCATGTCTTTGAAGGAGATCTGCTCGACTACTGGACAGTCCAAAACAGGCTTGGAGATTCAGATACGAAAGTGGCAACGACGAAGGCTCCTTCTTCTTGACCCATCTATCAGAACTTGCGATGATACCTATATTAAAAACTACTCTCTTCATAAAGAAGAGCAATATTTGGAATCAATAGTTAAGAGTCCGGTTTAGACGAGTGGACCACAATGGATCTACAGTGATCTCTCGTGATGGGCTGAGGCACAGTAGTACAGTTTACCCTTCTCAACCTAACCTAAGGCTGCGCGAAAACATCTAAAAAAAGGCTCGCGATAGGAATCCGTAAGAAGCAAGTAGTTGATCGTCCAAGAAACACACGAAAACTACAAAGGAATCTAAAAGGATCCAAAGAATCAGGAGTTCGATGAGAGTTTATCCTGAGCATCTACTATATACTTACGAGGGGAGGTCTAAAAGTTTTTATTCTGAATAACAAAAAAAATTATTAAAAATTTGAACAAGGCTTCCTTATTCAGCCTTAAGTCGATTACACTTGGTGGCTCTTTCATGAAGTAATTTTATGCCCCTGTAAAGTAATGCTCCTCATTGACGTCAAAATGTCGATCCACGGCGTCCTTGAGCGATTCGTCACTCTCAAAAGGACGACCTCAGAGGTTTCGCTTAACAGGTAGTAGTCACTGGAGGCTAGGTCTAGAATATATGGTGGATGGCAGATCTCTTGGAATCCACATTCGGCCAAAGCGCTCATTGTTGTCTGTACACTTTTTTAAATTGCTGATATGTTTGGTTTCAGGAAAAACCACTCAACCATACATCAACTTATGAGAATTAAGCAAGCAATTCATAGATGTTTAAATTCAAAAATATCAATGGCGCTAGTATCGTTGGACATCAAAAAAGCGCTCGATCGTGTTTGGCACAAAGCACTTATTTACAAGCTGATCGAATTCAACTTTCCCAAATACCTCGTCAAGATAATTAGTAGTTTTCTGGCCAACCGATCTTTTAAAGTATCAATACTTAACCATCTTTCAAGCAGAAAGGAAATACTTGCAGGAGTACCTCAAGGTTCAGTATTAGGACCAATTTTGTATTTGATCTACACTGCTGATTTTCCACACCTAGTCAACTGTGATACTGCTTTTTTCGCTGACGATACTGCTATCTACTGCTCTGGTACGTTAGCTTCAAATATTTGCCACTCATTAGAACTGGCGCTTGAGACAGTTATGAAGTATATGTGCAAATGTAAAATCAAAATGAATTCTGCCAAAACCCAAGCAATCTTTTTCACTAGACGCAGAGTTATTCCTTACTTACCCACAATCAACTATATAAGAGTTAACGGAGCTGAAACTACCTGGAGTAATAATATTAAATATTTAAAAATTTTTTCCGATATAAAGTAATGTATCCATTTATTAATAGGAAATCAGATTTAAGTTTAGAAAACAAGCTCCTCCTATACTCAACCTATTATTTTATATGGTGCCGTCGTTTGGAAGGATTGTGCTCAAACCCACATTAATAAGTTACAAATTGCTCAAAATAAAATTCTTAAAATGATACAAAACTTGCCTCTATATTTTTCAACCGATCGATTACATTCTTTAGCTAAGCTAGAACATATTAAAGTCAAAATAGAATCCTTATAAAAAAAATTTATCAATAAAATTGAATTTTCTGAAAACAATCTAATAAATGAATTAATTAATAATAATTAAACATATTTAATATTATAAGTTTTACTTGTTAATAACGACTAGGTTAAGTTTTAGATATAGAGGTTTTTTTTCGCCATTTTTCCTTTACCTAATTTTTCGATTTATTACTTAAGTTTTCTCGTACTGAAATTATTATCAAAAGCTGTATAGACAATTGAAAAGACTGATCTCTTAAATATAATATATTAGCGTTAAGTCAAAAATTGAATCAAGGCAAATAAAGATAAAAGAATTGCTGAAATGATTTGCGGGACCCATCTCGCGCTCACTATTGACATGCCTTAATGTTCATGTATATTTTTTTGTTTGCTTTATTCTCTATATGATCATTATTCAGTACCAACTGTTTCATCCGCTCAACAATTTCCGGCGCAGTGGCTTCAATTCGTCTTCCACTCCGCAGTTTGTCCTGCAACAAATATCTGCCCCATTTAAAAAGTCTTGACCAATAATCTCGGTGGCCTGGGAGGGAGCGGCACCCATATAAGCCCCCATCATCATCATCAATGGCGCGACCGCCCAAATCAGACCCTGGCCTCCTGAAGTCACCTCCTCCAATCGTCTCGGTCCAAAGACTACGTCCTCCAGCTGCTAATTTTTAAGATGACTTTGCTATCTTCATCGACCGAGTCTTCCCATCATTTGTGTGGTTTTCCTACTGGCCTGTTACCACTTGCTTTGCGTTTAAGAGCACGTTTGGGGATTCTTCTATCTGCCATTCGCTTTTGATAGCCATAAGCCCCCACCAAACGATAATGTACTTCAGAAGGTAATATACACTCGAGCGTTTTTGGCGTAGCAATGCTGAAGTGATTTGTGGCGCTATGATATGAACTAAGTCATACCATAGTATCCGTCCCAACCAAATCACTTCAGCATTGCTACGCCAAAAACGCTCGCGTGTACATTACATGGCGCCCAACGTGGGGCTTTATTGGATTGACCACCGCACCTAAGTCCTAGTCGGCCCATTACTAGCTACCTTTTTGGGAACTCTATTGAGTTCGGTCCACCTTCGAGGTGATATAAGTTGAGATTAGCATCGGCCTTCCCGCCGAAAGTCTCTACTCGTGTGCTTTTCCACCTTTTTTTCCTATCTTTTCTTTTCCATCTCTTTTCCATAGTCTGTTTCTCCTTCCTTCCTTCTTCTTTTACCTACCAGCCCGCTGATGATAGAATCCGAACTTCTCAAATCGGATTTTCAGCCCAAATTGTGCATAATTACTTTTGTTCATGGTTACAGGTAGCCACTCACGCCCCTTCCGACGAGCTACGCACGTGCTAGAGCTAGATGCACGCTACCTTTCGGGAAATCATGAGACTCAAGTCACCCAACTTGGTCACCGGACGATAGTCGTCTTCGCGGTGTGGGTTTGTCCTGACCAACTTGGGACAATTGCTGATGGAGACATACTCCCCTCAGTTGTTTCAAGGCGGAGTAAGGGATGAATCCATACTGATGGCTAATTCGACTACTTGGGTGGTAATGTTGTTGAAGGTTTGGTTGGGACGGATACTATGGTATGACTTAGTTCATATCATAGCGCCACAAATCACTTCAGCATTGCTACGCCAAAAATGCTCGCGAGTACACATTACAAGGTGTCTGACTCTTCTTTGTAAAAAATTTTAACATCGCTCTGCACTCTTTTTTGTCCAAAATGAGAAACTCAAGTGTTTAAAAGACAAGAGACAAACAACGACTGACTCGAAAAATCTGGTATTGTGAATTCCGGTATACTGTTACATGCTACCCTGGCAACACGAGCAAATCGATCAGTTTCCAGTGAGAAATACAATAACCTTCCAATACCTAAAAAGCGGAGAAAAACATCCAATTGGCCATCTTACAGTACCCAATAAGAAATGAGTAGAATGTTGTGAAAAAGATTAGAGCCAAAGAACTTACAGCACCCAATGAGAAACGCGTGGAAAACTCTGCAAAGTTCTTACATTCTACATTCCTGTACTTAAGACGGCGCCCAACGTGGGGCACATTTTACAAAGTTTTTGAATTTTTACACGACTACAAGTCCTTGCAAAAAAGATTTAAGCCAGCAAACTTTCTTTTTCTCTTTTTCTCTTTTTTCTCTCTTCGGACTAAAATGCAAGTTTTTGAGCACATGCCAACAAGGCCGGTGGAATCAACATGAAATTATCGCGAGCTATTCAGGCTCTCATTCTGGTCGGCCCAAAATCGCATTTGGTTCAAAGAAATTGATCATACTTTTACTCCAACTAGCCTAAATTATCCTTGAGTAGCTACTGCTGAGTTTCAAGCAACCTTACATCATTCCAAAGAACTTGGGACTGCCATAGAAAGCGTGCATTCAGCCGTGAATATCCACGAAATGCTTAAATAATGAGTAAGATAATCCCATTCCAAAAATGTAGTAGATGTGTGTGTTTCGTTTCTTTGGTCATGTTTCTATTCGTAAGCAGACTTAATTCCAAATTTGGCAATTTCTGAATGAAATCTATGATCTAGATTTGCCGCTCCCAAAAAAAACAAGTGTGGGAAGTGACAGGATCTTGTCACATCGCATTTTAATCGAAAAACACGATCGAATTGAACACGACTGAATTTAGTGATCGTGATCTATTCTTTATGTTAATGTCATTTTGTCGTAAGTATTGTTCATTTTTTATTTATTCCATTTGATCGCGAAAGCTTATCTTTGGCTTTACTTCTTTGCTAACACTACCCCATATTAGAAGTGATCGAGGTGATCGCAACAAATAAAACTTTGGTGATCTTGTTCGTAAGAAAGACGGGCGGGAAAATCTTACGGAATAAAAACCAACCCTTTTGACATATTTATAGGATCGTATTGAACATTTGGACGTTTGAATAGATTTCTGTGGCACACAAGATCGGAACGCGAGTGGCAAACTATTTCTTTTTTTTTTCATTTCGTACAACTCGAATTGAACCCCGATCCGATCCGGAATTACATACGCCAGTGGAGAAAGAGATCCATGAGACCATTTCACAGATTGATGACTGGTTTGTGGCTGCCCATTTTCGTAAACCGGTTAACGGATGCGTTCTGCCATTTAAGGAAACGGATCGGAGCAGTTAAGAAAAGGCCCCCGTACCGCAATCAAGTCCATGGGCTTCCGTGTGCATAATTTTCGATCTTCTACCGGTATATCGGTAAGACAAGATCGCAAGGAATTCCATATGAACTTTACACATTCGTTGCGTTTATGTCTTCTTTTTTTTTTGCAAGATTGCAAACCTATGGAAGATGTTCGAGGTCTAGCAGATGCGTCATCGCATACACTCCTATGAAAAATGATAGTACAGTGCAGTTTTAAATTTTAGAATTTTGTCTCTTAAATTGTCGAAAAATATATTTTTCAGGTGGATTTTGCAATGTACAGAAAATATATTTCTGTAAAATCGATGAAGAACAAATCAATTTAAAGATTGTATGATTTTGTTTTCCAGTTTTCTCTATTTTTCATTTTTAAAAATTCCGTCAAAAATGCTTTTCCAAATTGAAATTCACTACTTTTCACGTTTTTGTAAATTGGTAGAAGCCGTCGAATTTAAAAATAGCCGTTTATTTAAAGTGTTTTGAATATCAAGTCAAAAACTCACGTTATCGTTGAGAAAAAAAATTACACTCTCGACTTGAAATCAAGGAAATTTAAAAAATTCTTAAATAATTTTTAAAAGGACCGTGAAGCTGACTTTGGAAAATTTCGCATAATAGATTGATTGCATTTTTAATTGTTCCTTGAATCAGTTAGAAAAAAAGAGCCAGTAGTTGATTTGTTATTCAAAGAGGGTTAGAACATTCTGGCGATAATTTTGGTTGTACATACATTGGCTCACAGACGTTTAAAAAAATTTAAACGGTTGTGTTGTGAAATCAGACGTCTGTACTCTGCAGCTGTCTTACTGTATAACTTTTGACTACCACTTTTTTGGAATTATGGCCGATAATTTAGGTGCAATAGCTGCGCAGTTTAAGTTTAAACAAAAAAGTGATTTAATCTTTTATCCAGTGCTAAAAGCAAAATCGTTCCGATCCTTCGAGTAGTAGTAGTTACCTTCAAGCATTTGTCTTCACAACTAACCCAGCGTATACACTGGCAATTAATCGGGCAATGGCAATGACAACGGCAATATTGCCATACACAAATTGACAGTGTAGACGTATCAAACGCATATGGCAATATTGCTCTCAATATTGCCATGGTAATCATTGCCATGCCAATTTTGAGAGCAATATTGCCACAAAACGCATCTTTTGATATAAGTTAGTGATTTAATCTTTTATCCAGTGCTAAAAGCAAAATCGTTCCGATCCTTCGAGTAGTTTCCGCACACAATACCTTCAAGCATCATGTCTTCACAACTAACCCGGCGTCTACACTGGCAATTAATCTGGCAATGGCAATGACAACGGCAATACTATTGCCATACACAAATTGACAATGTAGACGCATCAAACGCATATGGCAATATTGCTTTCAACATTGCCATGTCAATTTTGAGAGCAATATTGCCAGAAAACGCATCGTTTGACATAAGTTAGCGTCGCTTGTCAACAGGTAGGAATAAGTTTTTATTAGCTTTTATCGCGAAATGACTGAAAATAAGTTGACTAAAGAGAAAACTATTGAACTTATCAATAGTTCTTTTTTTTTTGATGCAACGTCCGATATTTTTCTTTGCTGGAGAGCTTGACACTTCGAATTCACTCGGTCAAATGAAAATTGCCTTGCCCAAATGCCCACTCAATACGATTTGACATTTAAAGCAATGGAAATATTGCCAATCCCATTGCCAGATAAATTGCCGGTGTAGACGCAGGGTAAAGCTCGGTAACTTGATAACAATTTTGGCTCGGAATTCAAAGAATGGGGTGCAATCATTAATTTTCAAGTAGTTGCAAAATCAAGTCAATCTTTCAATTAGCTACCATGCAAATATCCTTCTAAAATTTATGCATTCGTAAAAAAAAATAAAGTAAAAACGTTTCACAACTTGAACTAGACGAAAAGCAATGCCGAATTGACTCTACTACTTGTTGAGGTAGATCCCATACATAAGTCTTTGAAATACAGGCTATGATCAATAACAAGACAACTGGAGAACAAGTTAAACCTCGACTCAGATATTTTGCATGGCAAACTTTTACACTTTTTAGAGGTGTAAAATTAAAACTTAAAATTTTTTTCAACTCATTTCATGAGCTTCGCAACAAAAGTCCTTAAAAAAATATTGCAACAATCTGTTAACTGGAGAATACAGTCTGATTTCAAGCTGAAAATTATTCAATATATTTTTTTACAATACTTTTTGTCTATATAAAACTTGTCAAAATGCTCAAAACATAACCATTCCTTCGGGGCTTCCACACAGAAGTCGTCTTAGCGCACTTTGACCTTAAAATTTTGCAGGCACGAATTTGATATCGATTCTAATTTCAGAAAATAAAATTAAACTAAATTGAACTTATTTCGGCAGCAGCAAATGTCTTTGAAAAATTTGTGCATTCCCTTGAAAGGAGCGACTAAAACTGAAGTACATACGAAGCCTCGAACAATTTTGTTTACAGATTAAGACTCAAAGATAAAGTCTAATATACGGGCCGCCATTTCTGTACACCTAGTAGATATCACTCTAAAAATCTTTAAAACACATTTGGTTCGATAACTTGAGAATCAAGACTAATTTTCCACACTAAAATTTTACACTATTTTCAAGAACAACCACGACTTTTTCGGAAAAGATTAAGTTTCCATACAAAAGCCTTAAGAAATAAGTGCGATCAAATTTACAATAATTCGATACAACGTGCAAACATCAAGATTTTTTTGTCGTAATAAAGAGCGCAAAATAATTTGAAACTTTTGTCTCAATTGAAATTTTTCTACTATTTTACGGAGCTCCTATCGCACCGTCTCCAAAACGGGCATTTTTAATAACTCCAAAATATCTTAAGGTAGAAACTTAACTCGTTCATTTTCCAATAGTTTAGGAATGCATACGAAATTTTAGAAAAAAACAGACCAGATCCTTCGATTGGCTACAAACAAATGTCCTTGAAAAATTAGCACTTTATATGGCTGGAATGCAGAATTCTGCTATCAACGTGGTTAGCTGCTAGCAGTGGCGGCTCGTACCTTTCTTAGCAGGTGAGGCTGAATAGGAATAATAAAACACGACTTTGTCGGACTAAAACTATACGAGTAAGGACGTCGGTTTACTGCGGTAAGTCATTAAGTAACATTGTCAAAACAAGAAATCACTAGTAACTTGATGACTTTTTCCTCTGTAAAATGGTGAGGCTCAGCCTCACTAGCCTCATGTGGCGAGCCGCCACTGACTACTAGTCTAACTAAAATGGAAGGTATTAAGATGAGTTAAGTTCAAGTACGTTGAAGTCGTAGTTTCCATATAAATGTCCTTAAGTATTCTACTCAAATGATTGTTTAATAACTTGAAAATACGTCAGCATGGATTTTATTTAGTTGTATGATATAATTCTGAAAAAATTGACAAGTATCAAAATTTCTGTAAGCAAAACACTTCTACATTGAAACTTACTTCATTTTCATCAAAGTTAATGAGAAGAAATGGTAAGACTTTATTGCGGAAAGAACAGCACTGTAATTATCAATGGCGCCACAGTCCAAATCGGACCTTGGCATCCAAACTCAATTAAGAACTTCAGAAAATTGGCCCAGCCTTCCTATATGAATACAAATCCCGTCTTCAATGAATTTTTGACCTCCAGCCCTTCACACAATTAAAGTACAAAATTGGCCCAGTTTTCCTAGATGGATGCAAGCCACGTTCCGAAGAAACGTTTGACTGTACCGTGCACATACATCCGGAAAACAACCGTACGTATCATTTTTCATAGGAGTGTAACTTGTAACCGATGCAATTCACTTAAAATGATCGAAATCGATCTGGAGGCATTTTTCTTCAATTTTAATTCCAGTCTAAGTGGTGGGAAGATGGCAAACAGAGAAAGAAAGATCTCTTCCATGATCAACTAATTAACTACCCACGTACCAGATGAACGATCGCAAAAGTTCATTCGCTCACGTATTGCAAGCGTACGCCATTTGATCGTAAATTTGCTCTACTGAAATCGATAAGAGACTCCAATTAGCCGTAATCGATTTAATTAGTTCTAGACATCCAACGCGATCGGTAGAAACCATCATGAAGAGCATATGCAGAAGGTACAAGTATACGAGAAGAAACGATCGTCGATCTTCAAGAAAAGTATCTTGGGGGAAGAAATCGAGATCGAGTGATCCTCACTCTTCAGCGATATTTTTGCGGATAGATTGGAACAAGGTGGTACTGATTCATGGCGACAGATCTCATTTGATCGTGAATGAAAGATGGAACGGCCTTTAGGCTTAAAAATCTTGATTCTTTCCGAGCCGTAAGATCAAGATGATGATTTCGAAAACGATGATGCACCTATCCAATCTTCTAGCCTAGCTAAACTTGAAATAGTGTTGTGTCTATGTGTTTTATATGGCGGTATCGTGTTTCATGTATTGCTAGATTTGGATAACTAGTTTTCACTTTGAGGATGCTCCGAGGCTGTTCCACTTTGTCAGTTCTTAGAGATTTTCTAGTATTAGAAGTTGTTGACTGTTTTCTGCTAAATGGTTTATTTTTTCGATCCCATGTTTTCGGAGTAGTCACCGAGTGTGATCTCCATATGTGATTTATGAACAAGTATGGTATATAGGCTTGTGGGTAAAATGTTGAATCAGATAGCACTCCCAAGCGTGTGGGACAGTTAGTGATCTCATTAAGTCGTGGTTGAGTTTTTTCTCTGTTGGCTGCGTTCTGTGAACTGATCGATCTGCTCTATTAAACGTTAAGTTGAAAAGGTTACAATATGAGTTCTAGCGCTTTGTACGCACTGTATATGAGCTGTCGAATCAATTAGAAGCTGATTTTTATTCAGCCAAGTTCGATATTCAGACCGCATCAGCCAATGCCATTTAAAATCAAGAGAAGAAGTGTACTGCAACATAAAACTCTGGATGTAAAACTGAACTCTAGTTAATATATCCTCTTGAACTACAACAGCAATATTGTTAATTATGTGAGTAGAGCTGAAACACTGCTGATTCCCATTGGTGTGGCTACTCTACTCCCGATAAAAGTGCAAAATTTCACACATAGAATGCACTGCCACACATTTATAAGTGAGTGTTCCTTCTATTATCAGCTGCTTGAGATGTCTGAAACTCTGGTTGGTTGGTTGGTTGGTTTACGTGGTGGCCCGTTAGTCGAAACAGGACCCAATTAGCACGTTAGCGCTGTTTTGATACCACAACTGGTCGTTGAGGGCTGGTGAAGTAGATATAGAGTTTAACAGAGACCTTTGGCTGGTATGGATTATCATATCCATCTGAAGCTGTAAAAATATAATCAGTTCTCCAATCTTATTTTTTGAGATATTATCAAGGTTATCAAAGAAAGGTTTGGCTAATGCACGAAGTCTGGCTCTAGAAGGTGGACAACAGTTTTCCTCTTATGTGTATCCCCGTAACTGCAGCAATTGACATTAAAGGGAATACCCACTCTGGCCCAGTGGTCGCCAAATGGCTAGTGACCCGTGCTGACCGCCGTGACTCTGGAGACGTCTACACAGCTCCTGCTCAAGAGTTCGTCTGCTCTGCTCCGGTAGTAGGATGGCCATATCTTCCTAGATATGACGCAGCTGGTCAGTCCTCTCAATCTGGAGTTCGCGATTGTAAGAAAGGGGGATGATAATTGGCGCTTGACAGTACCTATTGGGACTTGAACGGGTTCCACGAGACATACCTGAAGAGCATACCCTTGCCTAGCTAATTCCTCAGCCCGCTCGTTAGCCTCTATCTTGCTGTGACCTGGGACCCAAAGCTGAGTAACTCTGACCCGACTTCCTAAGTAGGTAAGCTCTTCTAGCACTGTTCGACGAGTTTAGAGGAGGTGGTAGCCGAATCTAAGGCCTTGATTGCGACTTGGTTGTCAGTGAGGATTACAACATTTCGCTTTGGCGTGAAGTCTTGCTTCAAAGTCCGACAGGCCTCCCGGATCCCCAGTATCTCCGCCTGGAAAACGCTGGCGTAGTCCGGTAGGTAGTAAGACTTTGCGACATAGTGTGTGTCTGAGAAAATATCCGCTCCGACTCCGCAGCTCATCTTGGAAGCGTCGGTGTATATGACTGTCGAATTTATGTATAACCGAGCCATTCTTCCATTCCGTCCTGGTTGGGAAACCCACAGCGAAATCCTTCTAGAAGTTCAGTATCAGTAATGTAGTCGGTCGCCGATTTAACTATTTCCGTTGGTAGAGATTCTAGAAGCACCCAGATTCCTTTAGTCTGACAGCGCTGCACAACATACATAGTACTTCTTATATGTAAGTCGATAGGTAATAGATGATGATGGTAATAGATTCTGCAAAACCTAACCTTCTTGGGAAATCTTGACGATGTAATTCTTGAACTACAGCAATTTTGTACGGGTGAAAATTGAAGTCATCAGGAAGTATCCGCCGAACAGTCCTATCGGACATCCCTAAAGCCTGAGCATGACGAATAGTTTCGCCGGGAACTCCGTTCAAAAGCAACTCGTACAGCCTCGATGTTTGCAGATGACCTTGCCGTCCTAAGGGACCCCCCTCTTCCAAATGTTGTTCCGAAAGCTGTATTGCGAAAGTTCCGAACCCACAAAAGAATAGTGTTCCGAGACGGAATTGGCCCACGAGGAGGAACATCAAAACGTAAACGAAATTGCCGCTGTGTTAGGGTCACAGAATCGTTATTTCTGAAGAACGTCTCGACGACAAAGGCACGGTGGTGTCACTGGTCCAACGCTCCATTGTAACTAAACTTCCACATCAGGAAAAGGAAACTAGATCGACCTCCACAACCTGAGATCCCCCCACCACCCACTACCCACGTTCAAAACCCGTCAGGTTTCACTGCCGGACCCTGTACATATAAAAAAAAAATTAAAAATATCTGACCAAAAAAAAATGCGTTAAAGTTCATTTTAGTGAATAAGAAATGATTTAAAGCTCAAATTTTTTTTGGACAAAATATAAATGGGTTCCACTGAGGTAGTTCACATACGAGCCACCTAAATAATTAACTTAAGGTCCACCTGAAGAATTCACCTACAAGTAATAAAAGTAAATACTCAATGATTCGCTAATGACTCCCTAATGGTGATTGTGGTGTTCTAAGTGACTTTACGTTTATCTGACTACTGAATTAGGAACATTTTGATGAGATTCCGTGGCTGGAAGGTTTTAGTGTTTGGAAATAAATTTATTGCTTAACATGTTCTTCAGTTAATTGTTTAAAAAATTTGACCACTTATTTCAAGAACTTTTGTACAGTAACCGCCTGAAGATTTTGCCCCTCAACGAACTAAAAGCAAACATTGTCACCATACCACACTTTTTTTAGCATCTTGAAGCCGCATATACGACACAAAACCTGATAAACAAAAAAAACAGTAATAGATTGCATTTAAAAAAAAAACAATTACGTTCTGCACTTAATCACAAAGTCTTAAAATCGTCTGCAAAAAAATGCCATTACCGCCATTTTTGTCAATAAATCGAATGACTTGAGCGTAACTTTGGGTACATGAAAAAACGCTTAGATCGCTTACGGTGACATTGATTTCTAATCACTCACAATTTTTGCGGCAATTTTTTTCTTCGTACATTAAAAACCATTACCACATAAAATAGAAATTGTTAATTTTTTTTTTAAAAAACAAAAAATGCCGCCTTGACCCTCATCATAAATGTAAATTGGAATGTTTACGAATATATGTTCACGTTTCAAATAAATGTACATGAAATTGATTTCAAGTTTGTCACCGCGAGTTTTCTAAGCCTTGAGATAATTTTGTTTACTGTCCGGTAGTGTAATTGATTTCTTTTCTTCGATCTTTTGTGTTTTTTTGTAGTTGTGGTGATTGTTATTACTTTTCAGGGTCAATTTTAACCAAGAACTTCACAACATTTTCTTGGATCAGAAGGATTTTTTTAATCATACAATACATCATTATTTGATGGAATGGAAGAAATTCATCTCATCTTAAGAATACCTTTGGCATCAAGTGCTCGATAAAGGTGTTGATGTAAAATCGCCCAAGGAGCAGGAACAGCCCGTCACTTCCCTGATCGAACAAATGTCATGGATGCTTCCTAATATCCATGGTAGTACAGCCGTTTCGGGGACACCCATGGTTTTCGTAAGAACACCCACGAATATTGGGCGGAACACCCATGGGTGGGGGCGGAACACCCATGAGTGAAGGCGGAACACCCATGGGTGAAAGCGCAGCATCCATAGGTATTAACGCCGCACGAATGGGTGTTACCGCTGCACCCATGGGTGTTACCGCTGCACCCATGGTTGTTTGAAATTAAAAATAATATTTTTTATTAAAATTTAATTTTTTCGTTCAAGCCATAGAATTTGAAGAACCCCAAGAAAACATATACATGGTAGTCAAGGAACTGCATGAGTATACAGTACACCCATGGTGAACTGTGCACCCATGGGGATTGTGTACACCTTAGACCAGGGTGGAAAAGGTACTTTCCATGGGTTGTAGACGAGTTAGTACACATTTTAGCCAACTAGCAGGTAAATTCTCCAATGCTTTTTAAGTTAACAATTTCGTTAAACACCTTCCCACATTGAAGCTACCTTCAACAAAGACATTGTCAAGTCAAGGATGAGATCTTGCAGCCAAGATAGATGGACCCCTATTCTGGTGAAATGATTTTGGAGATGACGATGAGATGAGATGCAGTATGTCTTCTTGAGTTTTTAATTCCTCGGTCCTCTTCGGACATGGATTGATTTTGTGACCACAATCAGAGCCCCTCCAATAAAGGGAGATGAGATGCAATGGGAAAGAAGAAAAATGGTCAAAAAATTAATCTAATATGAGCTACAGTAAAACTGGAGTGTGAAAATTGAGAAGAGAAAAGAGGCCAAATGACAATTAAGAAAACCGAAACTGATTTGATACTGGTACAGAGCTGAAACATCTGTTTCTAAAAGTGTAATTCAGCCAGTATTGATACAGAACTGAAATTTTTGAAAAGCCGTGCAGCGACGAAGTCCGAAAATCGGAACAATTTCCAGATTTGGAGTCCATGTTAAGTTCTTATTGTCAGTACTGATTTCCTGGCCTCTATCTGACAGCTATCGTTTGGGCTTCGGTTTGCGGAACTGCATTTTAGTACCTGTTGTAGGTGGTAGGGGCGTACGTTCTTATGCACTCTTTTTGCTGCGAAGACCATAACAAGGTGGTATTAGAACTTACAAACTCAGTCCCTCAGAGTTAGCAGACTAGGGCACTTAGACCCTGCACTATCGGGGCCCGATCATTGTAGTTCTTTTCTGTCTCTTGTCGTCGATCTGATCTAATAGTGACGAGGTTAATCTACTAATCCCGTGGCAGTAGTTTCGAATTTAATACAAAATATAAACCAATCACTTGAGGTCTCAAAAGTATTGTTTCTGTAGGACACGCTTACACCTGAGATGTTAATACTAAAACTGTACACTTCTTTTATGGGATACCTGAAGAGCTCTCAACTGATGTTCAAAATTAAGACGCGAATTCATAAAATTCCAAATATTTCGTGCCATCGTTTCAAAACATGCCCAGAAGGTTTGATCCAACAATTTGATTATTTGAAAAATTACCTCCATATTTCGATTATGATCGGAATCTGGTCAGGTCATAAAAAACATAAAATTCATTTCCTGTTCACCTGGAAGACAATGTAACGCTGTCCTGCACTAAATTGAACAACACACACAACAAATCGAAGATTAGCCCGGCTCACATCGACGCAAAAAAAAAGACGAAGAAGCGAAGAAAATTTCAAATTCCATTAAAAAGGCTCAACGAAGAAAACGATTTTTTTTGACAGACGCATTTACGTTTTTTTTGCTGCATCTTCGAAAATAGCTTCATATTCAGAAAATACTAAAACAAGATTTTAAAGAAGACAAAAAAAAAACAGAGAACAGAACAAGAACAGATGGAAGCAGCAAAACGTGTTACTGAATTGGTTCTGAACTGCTCCGATCGGGCCTTTAAGTACTGTCAGAAGAAGAAACGACAAGATCTAAGATATGAAGATCATCTTAGCGCGGTCAGGCAAGCGGTCTTATCATCGTCCTAAGCAATAACACAGGTAAAGGTACGATCAGCACCCGAGTTGGACAAGATCATCTACACCAGGTTTGTGTACCTACCGACTGCGATTGAAGCGAATTATTCAAAACGATCGTGTGCTCTGCTCTCGGGATTGTCCATCCGGAAAGGAAGTTGTCCAATTGTTACTCAACCTGGGCTATCAACAAAACAAAACGATCGTCCCGGCGTCACTATGGAATTTCAAACAGTTTCAAAATCGGTGATCGCGATCATATTTTTGGACTAGGGTATTTTGTCAAGTACTCGGTATTTGATTAGTTTTTTGTTGGTAGCACTGCTAATGGAATTCCTACGAGGATCGCACGATCCAGATGACGGCATTTCAATTTCGTTGGCCAACTTGCGCGGCCATCGGACTACGTGCGTCTATGTGTCACGGAATTATTTTTAGAATGCAATCGCAGCAGCCGCAACCACAGCGGCCCAGGCATCACCATATCACGTTCATGTGAGGATCCTTGGTGGTGTCCCACAGGGCTCCACTCTTGCAACTCTGCTATTTTCGTTTCGACGATTGCGTTCGGTTTGTGGCGTTTTTCGGGGTCTGCGACTAGTTGGGCTGGGAAGAACTTAAGCTTAGTACGTGGATTGTGGATTCTGGTGGTAAGATCATTCAATTTGTCCTGGTTCTTTTTTTTTTTTTTTTGAACAATGAGGGGCTATTTTCTGTACACAGAACGCAGACGACTATGTCGATTGGTTGGTTACTTGCTTCTTAATTAAAGCGTCGCTGGCTAAATTCGACCGCTGATTTTCAGCTTTTTTGCTGATGATAATCATCAAGATGATGATGATGATGATGTGAGGACCGGTTCTTTCGGTGATGTTATTTAGTGGAATTTACGTTTCGGGCTTATTTTTGTATTTTTATTTTCATAAGACCCGCCACCACCACAACAAGTTTAGGTTTTTCGTTCGGTTTTTTCTTTCTCGTCTTAACTCGCGCGAGTTCTGTCTTCTTTTCCGATTGAGTTTTGGAACTCTATTTGTAGATTAAGTTCAGATTTGGTGAATAGTTCAGGCGGCCATTGGCGGGGAAAGGAGGGGAAGATGTGTTTTTTTTTTATAGTTTAATTCTGTTTGGATACAGTTACAGCTACTCTGGGAAGCCGATTAAAAAGAATTTTGATGCTGACTTGACCGACGAAACACTGCTGCAGATCTACTTTATAGTAAAAAAAACGAGAGAGAAGAAGTTAAGATCGTTTTTATCGTTTCGAACGAACCAAAAGTCTTGTACAAGTTTTGTCGAAAAAATTTTTGAACGAGTTCATTGTCAGCGAACTTGGAAGTTATCTGGAATTAGTGAGGTATTTTGCGGAGATTATCGATAAGATTTTATTAGGCCTGATAATCTGGTTGTAAATTGTGTGCAAATGTTGGTAGTATTGCACAGTTAAGTACCTAGTTAAGTATCTGGTTAAGAGGAAACTGTTGGTAATATCCAAACACCAGATGAGAGTGGACCACCTTAGTGCGTTCTTTGCACTAAACTTTCAGGTACCTACTAAATAAGAGTACTGCGAAGTTATCAAGGTGCTTTGTAGTCAAAATAGAGTAAGACTACGCTGGGTACCACGGCATAGTGACGTGCCAGGGAACGAACTGGTCGATGAGCTGGCGAAACTAGGATCGACGTCAGCCGGGATGGTAGAGGAGGCGGTTAGTCCACCATTAAACGGTATCCAAGCACGTATCAGGGATCGTGCCGCGGACGCAGCGAACTCTAGATGGGATGCGCTAACGAGAGGACTTCTAGGGCACTCTGGCCAAGGTTGGACAGACGGAAGACTAGGGAGATATTGGCATGGAGTAGGGAAAGTTTGCGGTTACTCGTCGGAATACTGACAGGTCACTGCATGCTATGCGTATGGGGATCGCTGACTCTGATGTATGCAGGTACTGCCTTGACCTATATGCTGAGGAGGACATCACCAACATTTTGTGTGAATATCAGGAGGTTGCAAGGAGGCGACTGAGGTGGCTGGGCAGTTTTTCCTTTGACAATTTGGGGGACCTCGGGTTGATAGGGCATGGCAAGCTGGTCAAGTTCTTTAGGAATCTAGGTTGTTTCGGTGATGATTAGTGACCTACGAGGCTCCGAAGGGATCGCTATGGGTCCTATTTTGGTGCCTAGTGTGCGCGGTGTCTAAGCGCTTCGCCTCTTTTCAAAACTAAAACTAA
Source organism: Beris morrisii (assembly GCA_951812415.1). Lineage (NCBI taxonomy): Eukaryota > Metazoa > Arthropoda > Insecta > Diptera > Stratiomyidae > Beris > Beris morrisii. The sequence continues at coordinate 105,587,924 of OX638313.1, read as the reverse complement.
AATTATTTCCTAAATTCGAAGAAAGCATGGATTGCTGATGCATAAATGATTCACCAAGACGATTTAATGGTATAACTTTACAATACTCAATATTCTTGGCTTTCCTTTGCTTGGGGAAATTATTTGTAGGTCAACACTTTCGTTTGGCGGTAAGGTTTTTTCGACTGAAAACGTTACTTGCAAACATTTCACGAATTTGACAGGCACTTAGGTAGGTACGCGTGGATGCCCGTAAGAACACGGACACACTTACACCTTAAATGGTCCGTAGTGCTACCACAGGATCATCGAATCCGGTTCTACTCATCAAACTATTAAGAGCTTGCAATAAAGCGTTAGATTCTCGCGATCTCCGTTGCAGCAGGTCACTAAGCCTGTTGAAGAAGTAAATTCCAAGATTAGCCTTCCTTTTAGCGGATAAAGCTGGACAGGTATAGAGAAGATGAAGGAGTGTCTCCTCCTCTTCCTAATCCAGACAGCTTTTACAGAAGTCGTTCGAAAAGAGGCCGAGTCTTTTCGCATGCCGACCTATAGGACAGTGTTCGGTCAGGACACCGACTGTGATGCTGATATTCGCCCTTTTGAGCTAAGTCAGCCTTTCAGACCGTTTTGGATCCAGCTTCGGCCAGATCTGTCTCGCAGGGTGACATGTAATACCGTCTACCCATCTTGAGTTTATTTTCTCAACAGAGTCCAATTCCAGTAGCAGTTTACATGTAGAGAGAGGTGAACCCAGATTCCGATGTTCCGGCATAATCTGAAGGGTAGTACCGCGCCGAGCGAGATCGTCAGCCATATAGTTCCTTGAAATATCCCTGTGTCCTGGTACCCAGCACAGAAGAACTGTTCTGTCATCTCCTTAAAAGATGATCGACATTCTACGGCGACCTTTGATGTTGTCGAGGCCGATCCCAAGGAATTTACTGCAGCTTGGCTGTCTGTGAAAATGCTACAATAATATCCGTAGTAGATATTACATTACACCTCAGCTTGGACAAGGCCTCCTTGGCCGCCATGAGCTCTGCCTGATAGACACTACAGTAGTCCGGGAGACGGAAGGGGCTGCTAATGTTAAGCATGTCAGAGAAAACACCTCCACCTACCCCGCCTCCAGTTTTGGAGCCGTCCGTAGATATGTGGATGGACTCTTCCATCCGTACCGAATCCCTTTCCCATTCTAGACGAGTTGGGATGGCTGTTAGGAAATTTTTTGTCAAAATCATAACTGCGAGGGGTGTAGTCGGTGCTTTCAGGAATGTTGTTGAAGTGATTCAAGATTGTTGAGTGAACTGCATGTATGCCAGTCCACTGTGTAGAGGCTCTATGTCGAATGTCTGCACTGGGTTCCATTTGCCTGCCAAAAATGTCTAGGGGTGGAAGATTTATCTGTCCAACATTGACCCTAGAGTTGTTCTCAGAGCTCCGCTGATGCATATGCATGCTGATTTTTGTACCTTCCCTAGGGTGGTGTGATTAACCGCTTTGTCTAAAGCCGTCCACCAGCCAATAACATCGTACAAAAGCATCGGTTCAGAACGTAGAGCCAATGAACTATTCGGGGTTGCATACCCCATTTTTTGCCAATGGCCTTTTTGCACGAGTAAAGCGCAACTGTTGCTTTCCTTACCCGTTCCTGGACGTTAGATTTCCAGCAAAGAAAACATTCATCTTTAATAAGTTTGTTGTTCAGAATACACTAACGTCGTGGGCGAGGTTTAGGTGAAATTTTTTCTTTGACTTTAATTTTCTGATCTTCGAAATTTCTTCATAAAGGCGAATTGTTTACGATTTTTTTTCGAACATCAATTTTCATTTTTTTTTTTTTTTTACGTATTTCTCTTTCTTTAAAAACCCAAACTGGTGCTTATTTCTAAGATACAGCAACTGATATCACTTCGGTTTACCGATTTTGATAATGGTGTAAAACCTGCGGCTGCAAGTTTTCTAACCAATCCACCAAATGTTCAGCAGAAGTGTTTCCAGTCAAACAAATGTACATTCATCAGAAAACAAAATGATCGATGTACAAATAATTCACCCAAGGGACGGTATGGTATATTTGCCAATAAATCGCCTATAGGTGAATCATTTATTAATCAGCAATTTCATTTGTCGGTTAATGTACAATTGTTCGTGGAGATTCGCCCACGGAGGGCCTAAATGTTTTACTATTGACTCGTTTTCGAATCGACTTATTGGCTGTGGCAATTTGTTATGTTGCGCTATTGAAGATGAAGACAATATGAAAATTACAAGTGACCACCAGAGCAACATGGTTTAAAACGAATACAAATAACAAATCAGTTCAAAATACTCTATGAAAAACACAGCCAAACTCGACATAGGTTTCTTTTAACCTAAATGACTTTTTTTTGTCTTTCTCCTTTTGCGATTAACAGATAATCTGCTGAATTCCAAATATGTGAACAAATTTCGAACATTAAAGAATGTTTACCTAATATTAACCTGCAGTTAATAAAAGGCCAACAATAAACTTCGTTAGAAGTTCACCAATATCGAACCGTCACCTCGTCCCGCATCGTAAAGTCTAAAGTCAAAAGCATCGCTGATGAATCATTTACGATTCAGCTAGTTCAAGTATATATAATCGCACTTCCATAGGTCAACGTATTTGTAATTCTTAGGTGAATGATTGTTTGTTCTGTTTTGTTACTCGTATGTGAATCGTGTAGGTGTACTGTAAGTGAATCGTGTAGGTGAACTGTAGGTGAAGATTCTAGGTGTTCGGTAAGAGAAAAACCTTAGAATAAGAACTTTAGCTTTTGCATGGTTCTTGTATGTAACAATACACTTCACTTTCGCAATTAGAACAGTTCAAGTTTTTTTTGCAGTGGAATTGGAAGGGTGAGTGGTCGATTTATGCCAAGAAGTTCGGCTTGTGAAACTAATAAACCGAAAATGGAGCATTTTGCGATAGTAATTATGTCGGTATCAGAAAGCTGATGAAGGTGAACAATTGTTTTTTTAACTGAATATAATGCAACTTGGTGCACAAACGAACTGCTTCGATCAACTCCGCTTAAAAAAAATCATGAATAATTTGAATTCAATTTACATTATTATTACTTTATTTATATTCAATCAAAAATTTAGTTTAATCACACAAAACAAGCGGTACAAGATAAGCTACTCAATTTTGTAAACAACCCAATCAAACGATCAGAACTAATTTCCCACGAAATCCGAGACTCCACTCTTATCTAATCGTGACCTTCGTGTAAGCACAGAACATAATTTCTTCAATTGTATGATAATACCGACCAATCTTCTAATCAATTGCTCTGATTGCACAATCTTGCACACAGTCTTAAGATGATCTAAACAACTCACTTTCAGATTAATTCATATTTTATAAAATATTAAATCCTAAGTCGGGAGAGGGAGGCACATAGATTTCCTGTTGGCATCTTCGATAGTCTTGGAACCGCGACCAATCCAACTTTCGATGATTTGAATCTTATACAGCATCTTAATCTTATAGCCCGCATCGAAATTCAATCATCTGGGCCAAGTGCATTTGTTTGTATGTTTGTTTTTTTTTTGTAATCCGTCATCAACTTAAATAACTATCGCTTTCGAATGAGTAGGTACATTGTGGGAGAAGGTGCGAGTCGAGATACAAAAATTCAGAACGGCATAAAATAAACCAGGAAATAATTGACCATACAACGTGTCGGTTTTTTGTAAGTAAACATCCGCTCAGTGTACCGCTGAAGTGAAGCGTCTTGTTCAAGATATTAAGGTCGCATTTAACTGACCTACCCAGGGGGTAACACGATCAGCGATTTATCAGTATTGGAGATATTTTGAAAACGGGATGTTCTCTTCTTGAGATTGTTGTGGAACTTCATGTGAAGTTGTAATGCAATTTTGAAATTTTTTTGACACTTTTTGAACGTGGTTTTTGGCTTATGGATCAGGTCGTACAACAGTCAATATAAACGTTGTCAGGAATAATGACGGATTTTTTATAGTCTGCTTTTTACATATTAAACCTTTGTTCGTATTTAGTGAATACTTCATGGCATAGAGATATATGTACTGGAGATGACGAGCAGCGACTGTTTTGAAGCCGGACGATTCCGCGCAAAGGACCGGAAATTAACACTATGCTAATATTAGCATCTTACTCACATTTATATTATACCCCGGTCTTGAACACGAAAAACACCAAACATTTGAATACTAGGCTACTATTTGTATTTCACTGCCACCTGGCATCAAACGCTCCGTACAAAAACGTTCAATCTGGCTTCAAAACGCTTCAAAGTGCTTCACACAAAAACTGAGTCTTGTCGTCTCCAGTATTTATATCTCTATGCTTCATGAAATGAATTCATTCCCGCAAAGAAATAATACTTCTTACTGGATTTGTCAAAATCTTGCCAAAAATTAAGAAATTTGATAAAAGTTTTGTAATTTTTTGAAAAAAAATTTGACAAACAAATTATTTCACTTAAAAACAAAATAGCCAATTTAATTTAAATTAATACCCTTATAAACAAAATAGCCAATTTACATAATAGTAAGTCAGGGATCAAACGCTTTTTCGAATTGATACCTTTTTTTAAATCTGTTAACGGATTTGGAATATGGGCATTTTGAATTTAAGGCTTCCCACATCAAAATCGAAAAGTTTTGAAAAAAAGTCAAAGAAGCTGCCAGTATCCTTTTTTCAAGACAATAAGTTTTTTTTCGAATTTCGCAAGTGACTGAACAAGCGAAAAAGGAGTTCAACAGGTGCCCGAAAAACCAAACAAAATTAAGATCCGATCAAAACTTAAGGTTTTAACATTTTTGAAAAAACATTTTAACGATTTGATTGCCAAAAAATATTTTAATGATTAAACATTTTTCAATTCCGTTTCAAAAAATTTTTTCTTTGCAGAGTTTATAGCCAGAAAAATATAAATGCTTCCCTGTAGTTACAAATTGTTCAAATACGATTAGTTCTTTGCCCGGATTGTTTCAATTCTTGATCGGATTGAACGAAATTAGTGAATTCGTCTTATTGGACTTCTGGAAATATTGCGCTAAAGCAAAATTCTTTTTACAAAGATTTGACAATATTTTAGACATAAATTTTGGCAACATTTTTGAACTGTCTCCATGTGTTTCGTAGACTAGCGATTCAACATTTGTCCTTCAAACTCTAGTCTAGAACCTACTCGGAGATCTTTTGCTCTGGCTTCTTCAAGGAATGACCAAGTTATTTCAACTGTCCCCTCTGACTCCCAATACCTAATCCTTCAACAATACCGTATTAGGTAATTTCACAATCAGTCTACCCATGTGATAAAATTCTTTTGTATGCGAACGGCACAACAAATCCAATCTGGCAAAAAGGAAGCAAGAAAAAACTTCAAAATTTTCAACCAGATACATCAACGTATTCTCGAATTATCGAGAGACGTATTGTACTTGATGCACCAATTTTTTAACGACATTTCTATGGGAATTATGTGGAAAAACGTTCTTGTTTCGAAGTTGTGATTTCGCTTACGCTAAATTTTAGATTCCCGACTTGCCTTCACTGGTGAACAATTTTTTACACGACATTTCTAGGGAAAGTAATTGACTCCAGCAAACCAGAACAAACATTTTAATTTCAGATTTCAACGTGATTCCGAAAATCTTTATTGAGGATTTATGTACCTATTCAAAGTTTTCTCTTTCGTCGAAAATTTGAGTATCTTTCCGAAACCTTCTTGCTCAGGACCTCGCCAATTTTTAGTTTGATCCTAAATAGTAAGGGTTAGATGAAACCTTTATGAATTTTTGGTTGTGTGAAGTAGGCTCTTTTTCATCGAATTGTTGTCGCTGAGACCTTCGTTGCAGTTGCGCTAGAAACTCACTCACTCACAGGATTAGAGTTTCTTCGGCGTGTAATGTAGATTAGCAAGGTAGAACACAATTAGGTCCTTTTTTTAAATTTCTATAACCTCATATTGGGCACAGATCAGTAACCCTCTTTTTTTATGATAGACTGGGAAGGATAAACCCATGACTGACTTGGGATAAATTAAATTTGGAAGGAACAGCTTAGTGGAACCAGTTCATATTTTATGTTTTTCTTGATGGGTCCTAATTCCAATCTTATTAAGAAGGATTAAATTCGGCTACGTTACAAAATATTTATCTTTGGTCGTTTACAGTCAAAAGATGTACAGTTCCAAAATTTTGAAAATATTGAGGAATGCAGTAACATACCAGAAAACTTATACAATTAAGTAACAATGTTCCTTCTTAGCTCTAATTAAAAGATTCATGGGTATCAATAACAGTCTTACGTGCCAACCACGTCCAATTTCATAGAGATTTAAAAAAAATCCATCAGTTCACCTGACAGAAATTTGGCTAATTAAAAATTATTAACACAAGACGAGAAATAAATAAAAATCAGCAATAAACTCTGTTATTGGTTTAGAAGGTATAGAAGTCCTGTTCCTCTTTAATTCTTGCAGGATCACATTTGAATAGAACTCTTTCTGAGTCCTTGCTGCTGATTGCACTAAAATTCTGTTCCATTATTTTCCAGGACGAGTTGGGATTCGAACCTATGACCTCTGTTTGGGTAGACTATCGCACTAAAGTTACCAAGGACCTGCAGCTATTCCTTAACTTCACAATTTTTTTTGTTGTGTAAAAATCCTGAAGGACTCACCCTATTGCACTCTAGCGCCGCTGCACTATGCTCCTCGCGCTGTCGAAAGCAGTGACTGCATTTGCTCTTATTGAAGATGTTCGGTGCGAATTTGCGACAATCCGTTGTCCGGGTGCCCATTGCTCAAAATAAAATCCACCTGAGCGCTGGAGATCGCTGCTTAACCGACGAAGACCGCGCGCTGTTGATCAACTCTTTGCACAAATCCTTTTCGATCTTAAATCGATCTCATAATTAGGCACTAATAATTTTCACACCGTTTCGATAAGAACTTTTCCTTCTTCGAATAAATCGAAAGAAATCACCAAATTCCACTGACACTGTGAGGAAATTACGCGACAATCTTAGCTCAGGATATCACACCGTCAGTTAAGAAGCCCCGAAAGTTACGTGCACGAGAGCACACTTTTCGCGAGAATCGCGTCCTATTGTCCGCGGGTTAAATCCTGCGCGTTGATTGGACGGACACACTTATACACTGATTGCAGGTGAGAATTGCCCAAAAAAACCCGAGATGCACGAATTTTATTCGTTTGACCTTTTTTATGTTATAAGCAAATTTTCTTAAATTTTTCTTAAAAACTCCGACGAACTAAAATTTCGCGCGACATTTTCTTAATAACAGACCAATCGGTACGAATCCATTCGCGAGACTGAGCTAAGAAACGTGGACGCGAGTCCACAACTTAGTGGAAGCACCCACCGCTCCGCTAGTATCTTACTTCTTACTATCGCGATATATTAAAAATATAAAAATTCGATCCGAAGAGAGCAGAAAATTGTCCGTTTTTGAACGCAATCGCAGTGGATTTTACTGTATGCCCAAAGGCCAGGTGAGACGTACACAGTACACAATTCAAACAACAGGTAAAAATTCTCTTACCTGTAAACTCTCTTACTTACAGGTGACTGGAAATTTGTGTTGCCATAGCAGCTTGCCAACAAATTCACCTATGAACATTCAGTTTCTTACATCTTGGCCTTCTGTTCACTTCCATAATCATTCGAACATTTCCCTGTTTTGTATCACTTAAACAATTTGTTTAAGGTAAATTCCTGACGAAAAGTATTTTTTTAAACTAAAGAATTTTTGAATTAAACAACAACCGCTTAAAAAAATAAATTTTTGCTGAGAAAAAAAAGTCAATTTCGACCATAAAATCAACGCTTAAAAAAATATCCTGTCAGGGGTTGTGCCATTAGCTAACAACCTATCCCCGGAAAACAACGGAGCTTCGATTCAAAAAATATCAGATACGTTGAGCGGACGATGGTTTCTCTGAAAACAAACCATTGATAGTAAGTTATCCATATGTTGAATTACAATGAAAGCGATGCGCGCAACGCTGTGGTTGATGCAGTCGCGTCGCGCGTGCAAAATCGCGATACTATAGTTTCAGTGAGCTCATTGAATCGATTTACACAACTGCCAAAAAAATATTTTGAAATACTAAAATATTTTGTTTGCATCCAACAAATGAATTGCCTGGTTCGATTTTCATTTTCCGATATTTATTTGTCGTTTGCAGTCTATTTTTGTAAAAATCTGTAATTCAAGTTGCACAAGTGTTAAAATCGTGCAACGCGCGTCGAAATTAAAAGAAATGGGCTATCGAAGCGACGCGAAGTGAGTAGAGTGACGCGATTAGAGTGACGCGATTAGAGCGACGCGATTAGAGCGATGCGATTAGAGCGACGCGATTAGAGCGACGCGATTAGAGCGACGCGATTAGAGCGACGCGATTAGAGCGACGCGATTAGAGCGATGCAATATGACAATAACTGGTTACACTCAAAATCACCTGTCATTGCGTCGCAACGCTTCACGGGTTCGCGATGCGTTCACTATAATTTCTCCTTGACAGTGATTAAACCAAATCGTCAATTTGAAACCTGATTTTCGGAATTTATCCAAATTAAACACGGTGGACTTAGGTGCTCCGCTCCAGATATGAGAATTATTTTCGAGTCGGGCGCGAATGTGGAATATGTAAATGTTTATGTTGGATAGAAAAAAAACATTGCATCTCTACCAAGCATTTTAAGGTTGTTAAAAATATGCTTTTTCCAATTCAAAAAATTTTTACCACAATTTCAAGGATATAAAGATTGGACTTATTTTGTATAATTTCTTCATCGAAGATTAACGAAAATTTAGTCTAGTTCTTGTCGGGAGTTAAAAGAGGGCTTTAATTTTTCGATGCATTGAATTCTACTCTTTTCAATGCATTGAACTCGATTCTATACAAGCTACCCCAGTTGAGAATTTTAATAATGTCAAAGTACCACTTATTCTAGTAATAGATCTGTAGAAATAAGAGAAATGCAAGGTACTATCTTCAGACAAGCTATGGTTTGGATTGAGAGCACAAAATAAAAGATGCAATTTTTTTATATTAGTGAAAAAATATTCTACAATAATTTTTTATACAAAATTCTTATTAGAAAGGGCTTTCTTTAAATTAATAAAATGATTTTTCTTCCTCAGATGATAATTTTTCTTCCTCAGATGATAACTGACCGCAGGGGAAAGTTTGCCATGTGAAATACCTTCATTCTTCTATACTGAACTTGCCGAAGTAAGTATTTACTATTAAACTGCATCTAATGTACGAACCCTGCAGTATGTCAACAACAGCAGAGCCATTGGTATTTTTGTACAATGCATAATCTCCTTAACTATTATTTAAACAATCGTTAATGACGTTGCCATTTATCGACTAATGTAATTTCTTTAAAAAGTGTTTAGCCTGCATTTCATTAAAAGCTTTATTCGAGTCTCAAACCATCGGTTACCCAAGACTCATTAGCTGGCAAACATTTGCCAACTTATTTTCATAAATAGGTACTCGTTTAAGGCATGGCATTCATCATCTGGGTTTTGTATTGTCTATCATTGAGTTTTGGAGTAACCTATGCACAAGTCAGAAACAGACGAATACTACTAAAGGATCATATGCTCAATAATATGCTGAGAGGAAGTGCCGATTTTCTCGCACTATTTTTTTGGAGATCATCTTTCAACGTCGTGTTAGAAGAGAGGGTGTTTGCAGAACGTACAATTTGAAGGTCGCTTGATTTAAATAGTAGGTCTTGAAGGATATTAGTAATATAGGAGTATTTGCTATAGCTATGGTCTTTCCTTCTAAGTTACACTTTAATTTAAAAAATTGTTCAGTGACTAAAAGTATGATTATAAGTAAGTTCTGAAGCTAGAGCAATAAATTTACTGTCATATGAAAGGTGACAAAATGGGTTTTTATAGTATCGAGGAAAACAAATCTACGATCCAAATTTTGTGTTTTTATGTTTCAGGGACGTAGAACGCGTATGAAGGCTCGTAGCTCCCAAGCTCTTCAAACTTTTCAGATCAATTCTTTTTCAGTGGGTATGTTGGGTTAACAAACTATACCATTTTTGACGTTGCGATTAAGCACGGAAGCCGGAGACCTACAATTTTTCATTAAGATATGAAATTTATACAGGATTTAGCCTATAGACCTCCATTAAATCCAAGTTAGTAAAGCGCTGTCGAGAAGTGCTAAAGGTACTTTGTAGTCAGAACAAAGTACAGATTTGCTGGGTGCCAGGGCATAGTAATATATTAGGGAACGAAAGAGCGGACGAACTTGCGAGATCGGGATCGGCATCGAATGGTAGGGTTGAGGAGGATGTTTGTCCACCGATATGCGGCATCAAGGCGCAAATTGGTGAGCGTTTTAAAAAGACAGCCAACTCTAGGTGGGCAGGACTGGCAAGCTGCAGAATCTCTAGATACCTGTGGCCCGAGCTGGATAGTCAAAAGACTAAGAATATATTGACTTGGGATAGAGGAAAACTGCGACTGCTCGTCGGAGCACTAACGGGGCACTGTATGCTGAGGAAACACGCTATACGGCTAGGGATAGCGGAATCGGACATGTGTAGGTTCTGACATGATCTGTATGCTGTGGAGGACATCGCTCACATTCTGTGTGAATGCCCGGGGATCGCTAGAAGGCGTCTGAGATGGTTGGGTAGCCTTTTCTTCGAGAGCATCGAGGATTTGAGGTCGGTAGGGTATGATAAACTGGTCAGGTTCTGCAGGGAACTGGAGTGTTTCTGAGGTGATGGAATAGCCCACGAGGACCTGAAGGGATCGCAATGGGCCCGTTTGGTGCCTAGTGAGCGCGGCGGTTTTAGCGCTGCGCCCCTTCTTAAACCTAAACCTAAAACCTATCCTATAGACCCCTAAGAGAAAAAAAAAATTTGGGGGTTTTAAAGGAGATTAGGGTAGATTCTTTTTTTCCCGAGAATCGCTACGGATCGAAAGCTAAGAGTTGGCCTCAGTATAGAGCAGGGTACCTTAGAAAAATAAAATTTTTGTGAAGGGTAGCAAGAAACGGGGGTGAGGGATGTTTTCTATATCTCCAGGAAAGGCGTATGCAAGAAAGATGAAAGTTAGTACGTATATCTATCATACATACTAGAAAAGCAATTTAACTAAAAAAAGATCAGATTTGCATTGGCGGACGGAAGTGAGTCATAACAAACTTTTTCTTCAAAGGTGTTTGTATTAACTTTCATGAATTTCGTCATATCTATCAGATCTGTGAAAATTTCAAGTTAATTTTACTTCGGCGTACTCTTGACATCAGTAGATAGAATATGTTTTCCGGATTTTTTTTTATATTCCACCCCTAGTTGTGTACGTTTTCACGAATTGCAACATGTTTCATAGGTCTAACAAAATATCGAATTTACATTTACTTGTTAGAGCTTGTTGGGTATAATCGCGTAAAAACCAATTCAAAAAATTTTCAATATTCAACCGACAAGATGGCTGAGATGGTTGTGTAAGTTTTCACGAATTCGGACCAGTCTTTCAGGTCTAATGTCTATATCCAATTCCTTTTAATTTCTATTGGCTTTAAAAATAATCGACCAAAAATGAATTTTACGATATTCAACTCTTGAGTGAGTGTGAATAATTTGTGTATATTTTTAGGAATTCCGACATATCTTTTAGGTCTGATGAGATATCGAATTGTTTTTATCTTTAACGGCTTTCTATACAATCGCCTAAAAATCGGTTTTCAATTTATTTTTATTTTTTATTCAAGTTTGAAGCCCATATAAGATTTTCTCATACAGATATTTCGGGTTCTTGGTTTATAGCAAGGTAAAAAAATACTGGAACTCCAAAACGCTTTTTACTTACGCCAATAAGTTACTTACGCCAATTTTCGAAAATTAAAAATGTATCTAAATGTTGTTTAAAGTCAGTTTAAGCCGAGTAAAGGTAACTGATTTAGCCAGCAGAAATATAAACACCACAATGTTTCATGCTATGGGTAAGGTCGTTCATGTACATTGTAAAGAGTATAGGACTCAGGATGTTTCCTTAAGGAACTCCACCCGTCACTGATAAGAAAGTTGATAAAATTCCATTTGCAAATACCGTCTGCACTCTATTTAGTAAGTAAGAACTTATCAAGGCCGCTGAATCATCAGAACGCTAGAAATATTTCTGCAGATTCTAGATTAGAGTCTTGTAATCGACTTTGTGAAACGCCTTTTAAAAGTCTAAAAGAATAATTGTACTTACGTGGTGTTTGTCGACCATACAGCTGTGGTTCTTTCGAAAATCAGACTGACTCGCCGATAGCGAATTGTGCTTGCCTAAGAAAGTGTTAACCTGGTTGTTCAAAAGTCTTACACATACTTTTGAAATAAACGATAAGAAGTTACTGCGACGTTACTACAAATGAAATTATTACATCAAACTATTGGATGAATATCAAACTCGGTTTTTTTTTATTTATTTTCTTTTTACTTAAATTCAGAGGCAGTCGCTTATTTTTACTACGACCTAACCTAAATCGGATTGTATATTGCTTTACAGTTCCTATCCACCGTTAAGAGTTGAAGAAATTAGAAGATCCATTTTTCCAGTGAAGTATTTGGTCATATTTTCTTTCTGCGAATGGACACTGCGGTCTAAATACATACAGTCAGAGGTAAAACGCGCAATGCTCGTAATTACAGTCAATATAAAAGTGGCGATATTCTTTGAATTTTATTTAAAAATAAATAAAATGAGGTTATTTAAGCCGAAAATATGAAGAAGAGTGAATGGTCTGAAAACTATTATAAAAAAAAAACAAAGATGCCCTAATACGTTACTACAATGTTCACTAAGCACGTGCTTCTATCGTCTGATCATAGTTTGATGAACTGAAAATCTTAGCTACCAACAAAAACCAAAAAATATTACAAAAAATAAATTTGCCTATTTGTTGCTATTTCTTTTCACCTCTAAACGATAAAGTTCACTTCTATTCAGACATTTTGTAGAGAAGCGTCATAAATCTTTACAGCACCGTTCTTCATCTTTGATATATTGACTAACTATCGTGGCGCCTATCATAAATTTACTAGCATATTAAATCGAACGCGGAAAGTAATTCCAAAATTGTTTCATTTTATATGGCTATGTAAAAATCTTATCGGCAAAAAAAAAAGTTATTGCTAAAATTTATGGTAGAGGAGATTGGGAAATAGTTGGAGAAATTTTTATTATCGGTCTTTCGATGGATTAAAATCCCAAAAATATTTTAAACTCAGCTTTTAGATTTACCCGATTTGCAGGTAGTAGATACATTGTCATCATCTTCATCAATTGCGCGACAGCCCAAATCGGGCTCTTGCCTCCTGAGGTACACTGAAAAAATTCTGTTCTTAATATTAATGAATACCTTTCATTAAACGAAATTCTTCGGATTAATGAAAAAATCGTTGCAACAATGAAGAAAATCATCAAATATTTTTCATGACATATGAACCGTAAATTAATAGTATGAACCCCATTTCATTAAAAATATTTTCATCAATTTGTATATACGGAAAGGGCACAAGATCACCTAGGAATTTTGATGCACGCCTTCATCACATTGATAAAATAGTTCTTCTAAACAAGGCAGCTTTGCTTGGTATTCGTAAAATATATTGTTTATCGTCATAGTAATAATGAACACATTCATTATATTAAAGAAAACGATCATCGCACAGCTCAAGGTTACGGATCCTCTGTTGGGTGTTATTTTTTTGTTAAGGTTCCCATAATCGATGGAACGTAATCAAATGAGGTAAATTGTTCCGCTGAGAATTAGGTTAGGTTGAGAAGGGTGGACTAAAGCAATGTGCCCCAGTCCATCACGAGAGATCACTGTGGATCCATTGTGGTCCCCTCGTATAAAAACCGGGCTCTATACTACTGATTCCAAATATTGCTCTTCCTTATGAAGAGAGTAGTTCTCCATAAAGGAATCATCGCAAGTTCTGATAGATCGGTTAAGGAGAATTTCCCCAAGTACCGATGCCTGGTGCGCGCCAGACTATCACATTCACACACTAGATGCTCCAGTGTTGGCTCAACATTCTCGTCACCACAGCGACACAGGTCAGCCATGGGTATTCCCAGCCTTTCTCCATGCCTCCCAAAGGGACAGTGTCCCGTTAGGACCCCTATAAGTTGTCTGCAAATTTCCCTGCCCAGAGACAAAATGAAGCTAGAGTTCCACCTATCAAGTTTCGGCCAGCAGATTCTTGCTTGCCGGCATCCCGAGAGATTCACCCAGGCCCCCTCCATCTGTCTGAGCGCTTCAATATCAATCATTCCCTTTACACATTCAATGGGACATAGAACCGACTCGTCGGCCAGCTCCATGCTCATCTCCGACCCCCTTCTGGCGAGCTCGTCTGCCTTTTCATTACCAGGGAAGTCACTGTGACGCTGAGAATTAGTCAGGCAGTAGCAAAAATTTCGCACAAGTGTATGGAAACCTTTATTCGTATTCATATGGCATAAAAAGCCGAAATTATATCCAGTTCCACGTTCATAATATTAATGTTTAAATTCATCATATTGATATCAATATGGGCATTAATATTATGAACGCAGTATTGATTACAGTGACAGGATTATTCGCAACTATGAACTTATGCTTTAATATGAGGAACAATATTAGTAACATTAATTACTCTTTTCATCAATATTATGAATTGGTTCATCATATTATATTCAGAGTGACAGAGTTAATAATAATAATGAATTGGTATGTACTTTAATACGAATTACAGTTTTCATCAATGTTAAGAAATCATTTATTGTAACAATGAATTTTTACATTGTTTCTGTTATTGTGTGAGTGTCCAAAGCAGACCAAAAAATGATGAACGGATTTGCATAATATTAATGAATACTTGCATCAACTCAAAAACAATGATTTTTCCATTATGATCTTGTACATTTTAATTGGTTGGATGTACCTTTTTAGCTCAGTGTACATTGTAAATATATAAAGTAAAGCAAACCGCAGTTTATGAGAATTGGAAAAAACGCTATTTAAAATAAGGAAATTTTAGCGGAATCCGATTTTTATCTTATACCATAGATACGCTGCTGATATTAACCATCATACAATATTATCGTCAATACCACCCTCTACTATGAGATAAACGCACTGGTCTCTACAAAGTATGAACCCCCTGATGATATACGAATTCGATTACATTACATTCTACGCCATTCAGCCAGCATGTGATGACTAGTGTAGATTAGATTAAACTAGACTAGATTAGATTAAATTAGACAAAGTATGAACCCCCTGGTGATATACGAATTCGATTAAATTATATTCTACGATCAGCAGCGCCATTCAGCCAGCATGTGATGACTAGTTAAACTACATGTCTTTTTTATTCCAGTTGCTGTCAGTCATTAAATATGAAAAAAAATTTAAAGCGCGGCTAATATTACGTGTGGCGACTACAAGTCCATCTGTTAGGCACTTGAATTTTACTTTAGATAAGTGTCAAATCCGTATGTCCTTAAAGAATACACCCATTCAGCTACCCAACGCACGATAATGAACGAAAAAAGCGCTGAAGCACAATTTCTACTTGCTCATCTGCCCTTTTATCCCCATATCCCCTACTTTACAATTATTATGAATAGCTTTTTATAAAATTATGACATGATATAAGTTTTCAGTTTGAAAACATCAACATGTGTCTAATTTCTCCAATCTTTCTAAAGGTGAGTGTTGCGCCATTTATTTTCTCTCCTGTATTATACCCCAAAAAAAAATCAGATCCATACCGACGAAATAGCGTGACTATGTAAAAAATCTCACTCTATCGTTGTGCTAAAATCTTGGTAATTATTAGCGCACACAACTCTAGCAAACTTTAGTAAATATCACGCAATTAATTTCAGAAAAAAACCCAACAAAACGTAAAAGGGCACCAAAAGTCAAGCCTGTTTTACCATATCATCAATTATTATAACATTTTCCAAAATAAAAAATTGTATTCGCTCAAAAATCTTTCATATAATTTACGGGATGGTCATCATTTATTACTTTTATATAACATTTCGGTCATAAATTGAACTCACGTCTGAAATTAGATAATTTTCTAAGATACATTTGTTTAGTTTTTTTTTCTCCCGCGTCTGATAATGGGAGGAAATTTAAAACGATGAAATTAATAATAATTAGCTGATATTAGTGTGATAACTATCATTAAAATAATTTTTACTAATTTTAGCGAGCACGAGCCAAACTTTTAATGAAATCCGAATGATTTTACAGAAATGATTCAGTAAGATAGTTATCACGCTTGTAGGTAATTTCAAATCTAGCTAGTTTTCTAAGTGCGGTAATTTATAACTGTAAGGATAGGTCGATTTATTTTTAAAGAAATGCGAACATTATGCATCAGTCGAATTTCATAATCACCACATAAGTGAAATTAAAACAAGCCGCAGTTTAGAAGAATTAAAGCGGTTTTTAATGCATTATAGCGGAATTAGATTTGAGTCTTATAACATTGATACACAAAACATATCATGATATCGTCAATACTACACTGTTTTAAAAAAGTGTAATTTTCAATCCAATTTTTACTTGAAATTTTGCAGTATATTTCATTTTTTCAAGTAAAAGTACACATTTTAATCACTTTTACATGGTATTAGTAAATTATTCATGTACTTTTCAATTGAACCGTACAATTTACATGAAAAGACTCACAAAATTACGCAACATTTCGTGTAAAATTGCCTATATTTGTATATGAAATGTTAATGTAAATTACGATCTTTTTCGTGTAATTCTACTTATTTATTTGAATTTTCCGATATGAAATGTTAATGTAAATTACGATCTTTTTCGTGTAATTCTACTTATTTATTTGAATTCTCCGACCAAAAACATGTAATATATGAAACCACGCTTCGTTCGATTTTGTTTTCTACTGAAACGAAAATGTACCGCCTTCGGTGGCGCAGTGGCTGCAAACCTACGCGGCAAAAACTAGAATTGATCGCGGTTTCGATTTCTAGCTACAGCCAAGTGTTTTATTAAGAGTAAGTAAGTAAGAAATAATATTAGAAGTAGGAATAAGTGTATCTTAAAGAGTGCAATAATTATACACTTTTTTTAGAGTGTAAATTCGAGAGAATATCCAGTAAATTTGCTGCTTTCGAAGTTGAAATTTACTGGAAATTTACTGACCGAAAATTGAAAATTACATTGAAATTGACTATTACATCTCTATGTAAATTTACTTGAAAAGGTGTGGATGCTGCGACGTTGCGACTCAGCCTGAAGCTATAGTAAGCTTCATCAAAAGGAAGTTCAGCGACGCAACATCAACGAAGTTTCCATTTTATCGTCTTACGAAGTCTGGTGAGGATCTTTGTAATTTGTCATATGTGTCCTTGAAAATCCGGGTGCCTCATGATATGATACATAAGGTCTTGAAACCTAAGTTTTGGCCAAAAGGTCTTGTCGTAAAAGAATTCTATTCGGGATCTCGGAAAAATTTTCGAGCCCTAGAATCGAAGGAAGTTCTCATTTAATGTATATGTCTTCTGCAAATATACCTTTCGAATGGTTACGTTTCGAATAATAATTCAAATAATTTCAATGTTATATTGCCAAAATTACAGACATTAACGTACCAAAATGTGCGTGGACTCAGATCTCTAAGTTGGAGGAATTTCAATTATCTGTTCTTGAGAACAGTTCTGATGTAATTTGTGTTACTGAATCCTGGTTGAACTGCTCTGTCCTAGGCCTGGAACAATTTACGGACACATATGTTATTTATCTCTGTGATCGAGACTTAGTGCAGTCTGGAAAAAAAGGATGGTGGTGGTGTCTTTATTGCGGTAAAGAAATAGCACAAATGCACAAATTCAAGTTAATTCTACGTTAGGGCTAGTTCGATAACTATCACCCTCCGATTCAAATACTCCTAGAACTTCCATAGAATTTCGCATCTGCTAATGAAGACTTCAGAAAATTCAATTTCTGAAATGTAATTTCACTGCAATACAATCAGAACTCGTTAATGTTGATTGGCTTGATCTGTTTGCTGAAAAACGTCTGAGGAATCATTAAAAGTATTCTATGATGTCTTACAAGATCTCATTAATCATCATGTTCCAAAATATGTCCCCAGTAAAAGACGATACCCTGTGTGGTTTTCTAGGTCTACTGTTAAAGCTGTGAGTATCAAGGAAGAACTATGCAAGAAGTATATGAAATCTAAGTTAATTTCAGACTACTTAAATTTCAGATCAAAGCGTATTTCTGTAAGGAAAGAAATTAATTCTGCTCTTTCAAAATATGTGTCTTCAATTGATACGAGCTTAGCTCGAAATGAAACTAAGTCTTTTTGGGCTCATATAAAGAAGACCAAAAAGAGTTGGCTTACAGCTAATGTACTAAAACATCTAGATACTTCTGTCACTGACCATCAATCAATGTGCAATCTCTTCACTACATTTTTTGCCTCTGTATACTCAGCATCAAATAAGACTATGTCCTACGATGTTGTTCCTGAACATAGCATACTAAGCAATGTCTCCTTTTCAGTCTATGATGTTTTTCAATCTATCAGTAATCTTAAACCGAATATCAATGGTGGACCCGATGATTTGCCAAATTGCTTCATAAAACCTCTCGCTTGTGATATCTCACTACCACTTTCACTTATTTTCAATTATTTTGAAGGTTGCTTTCCTGCAATGTGGAAACAGTCCAATATAATTCCAATTTTTAAGAAAGGTGATGCTACGGATGTATCCAACTACCGTCCGATATGCACACTAAGCTGCTTTAGCAAAATCTTCGAAAGGCTGATCCATAATGTTTTTTTGGGAGCAACTTGAACCTCTAATTTCTCCATACCAGCATGGCTTCGTTAGGAATCGCTCCACAGCTACCAACTTATGCGACTTTACTAACTTCATTGCCAAATCACTTGATAATCACTTATTGGTTCACACTATCTACACTGACTTCTCTAAGGCGTTCGATACTGTCAATCATAAAATTCGTCTAGCGAAGTTGCAGTTGTACGGTATATTTGGTTCCCTACTAAATGTACTAGTTTCGTATATCTCGGACCGGAAGATGCGTGTTGTTTTCAGAGGAAAATTTTCAGACGAGTTTCATGCAACATCAGGTGTTCCTCAGGGATCTATTTTGGGACCACTACTATTTAGCCTCTTCATAAATGATCTTCCACTTAGCATCTCGTCTCATTGCCTTCTTCGAGTATATGCCGCTGACCTTAAGTTATTTCGAGCAATAAGCAATACACTGAGGACTGTATACGTCTGCAATCAGATTTAAAATATCAGTCACACTGGTGCGACCTTAATGACATGTCACTAAACATCAATAAATGTTTTTCTATGTACTTTTTTCTGAAAATTAATCCCCCGGTATTTACAAATTCTCTAAACGAATCTCCACTCTCCCTTGTCACAACTATGAAGGATCTACGGGTAACATTTGACCCCAAATTAAAATTTGTTGACCATATCACTGATATTGTAAACCAAGCTTTCCGTCTCTCAGGTTTTGTTCTACGTGTATCGTCCTCTTTTAGACGTCTTAGTACCGCTTTGTTATTATTTTCCTCCCTTGTTCGTAGTGTCTTAGAGTACTGTTCTATAGTATGGAATCCGCATTATAACTATCTAATTAATTTATTTGAAAGCTTTCAAAGCAGATTTTCCCGATCTTTTTTCTATCCTCATCACATACCATATCTTGACTACAATTCAAGGCTGTTATTACTTGACCTTCATCCGTTAACCGCGCGATGCACTTACCTCGACCTATGTTTTTTATACAAGCTCGTGATATAATGTTCCCGGAGTTCTCCTAGTTGAAGAGTTATCACACAGGACAAGTGCAGTTCCAACTAGAAACTGTAACATCTTTATGCCTCCTCGCCCTTTTTTGGATGTTTACTACTTTTCGCCACTAGTAAGACTTCACAGAACACATGACACTCTACAACTCGGATCTCTGTCCACTTCTTATACATCTTTTATTATTAAATTGAAGCATGCGCTTTTTACAAACTAGTTTTTTCGTTTTGTCAATTTTTAATTTCTAAGCTATTGTATTAGTGAAATCATTATATTTTGTCTCAATGGCTTTTAAAAAATAAAAATAAAATAAAATAAAATATTTGCCTACTATCCAAAAGATGTAAAATTCAATTTTACTGTGTAACATTATACCACTCAATGCAATGCTTATACGAGAAAAACACACTGGTTTTATTTCATGGCATACGAATTGGATTATTTTCACTAGTATAAAATTCATTTTACGACTAGCAGCGCCATTCAGCCAGTCTGTGCTGACTAGAGTAACTAGATTTTATTGTGTCAGCAATATTCCCCTTGTGAAAATAGTCAATTTTAGTAAGGATCCGCCCCCTCTTGGAAAAAATAGACAATTTTGTGAATTTCGAAGTAAATCAAACTGGCCTGGGGAAAGAAGAAGTCTGATTCGGAGTGATTTTGCATTTACTTCATAAAAAGAGAAGGATTCATAGATCTGGACCTGAACTTCGCCTAGAAGTTCAACCGGCTTAGGGCAAGTGTTTAATTCCAATAAAGGAGGAGCTCGCAAATCAGGACTCAGTCAGGTTGCGAATTTTGTAAGAAATCGATTCGGCTAGGCTTGGGCAAAGGGCATGAGCGTCTTTTAGGTGGTCCAAGGGCCACTTTTCTGCTGAAGTCCCGACACCCTTGCTACACTAATGGTGGCACCTTTCATACAAGACTCAAAAAAGTACGTTCCCGTCCAAGCAATGCCTTCTTCACACAAAAAATCTTGCGATAACTTCCACCACATTTTTTTTGTCCTCATGAAAATCGTCGCGGAATTACTTCCTTCATTGGCCATGGACAATGATAGTGAAATTCACAGCCTGGAGCCGAAAGTATTGCTGCATTGAACACCCAGAGCGCGCAATTTCTCCGATTTTCTTATTAAAAAGGTACAAATTAATTTGCCGATAGGCTTTCCGATAAATGTCGGTCCGTTTCCGTTCAAAGGGCCGGATAATTACAGAGTGTGCTCGTCATGAAAACGACATATTGCTCTCTTTTTGTAATAACAATAAAAAAAACTTTCTTCCATATCACAACCAAGTTACGCCTATTTTATAAATTAACCATCCGATTATCTCTTTGTCGGTGCAATGCATGAGCGTGATATGAGGTAAAATGTGCGATAGTGCATCAGGTGCTAGTACAGTCCGTTCAGGTAGTTGAAAGACACCATATTATAATTTTTTTTTTTATTATTTTTTAAACCATATCTCATTGAACTCCCGACATGATTTTCACACTTGTTATAAACCGTGCTGGCCTGCAACCTGACTTGGAAAAACTTTCACTGTTACAAGCCCAATTGAGCGTTTCCAGCGTAGCCTTGCATTTCTTAGTTAATTCATTGCAAAGGTACGAGACTTGTACTTTTCGAAAGAGCCGTCATACATCTAAATTGGTTGCCATTACAGTTTTATAACACATGGGAAATCGATCGGAAAAATGAAGGAAAATTTTTGTTTGGATTTTTTTTTTTATATTTTCCCCAAGGGAAATCTAGAAGACATTGTCCGATCGTGGCTTCCATTTCAGATGCATAAAATGCGATCATAGAATTAGCAAAATACCTGCCTTTTTAAGGAAGGTACACACGATCACTTTCCAACACACGCGCTAATGACTTTCTTCTATCGTCTTGCTGTATGGTGAGGCCGGTGCAATTAAAATCGTATAGTTGCACCTGAACTCTAAGACGTAGAAGAGTTTTGGTCTTATGTTCGCTATAGTGACCTTGTGGATGATCTGCCCATAACTGAACCACTTTCTGATGTTACTAGCCGGAGAAAATCGCATGTTTCAAAAATGGTCTATTTTAATGATGGTTCTAGATTTGGGTCCGGAGCTATCAACAAAGTCGTTGACGTTGGTCATTTGAGGTCAACGGCGGCAAACATCTAAATTGGACAATTAACATTAGTCAGAAAATTAGACCCGTGCCTGCAGGAATCATTTTGGGTGGCATGGCATCGCATCGATCATGCAACAATCATGGCTGAGACTGGGAATTCAAATAGATGATAAGTTGCTGGCGGTTTGATTTCATAGCTTTAAGTATTTTGAACCTTGAGGTTCAACGCTTCCGATTTTTTTCTGTTTTTAATACAAGCTAGGCTTTGGTCAGTTTTTCGGAAATAGGGTAAATGCGGGAGAGTTGCCGCACATTTAAAAAAATAAGATCTATTTTCAGTAATTATTTGTTTTTAGTGAAGCTAAGATCGTTTATTTCCGCCCAGTTAATTTATTTAAGAAAACACGGATTGCGTGCGTACGCACTATGTTTCGATAAAAGAACAACTCTTCTTTTTGAATACAACAAAAAAAGTTCTCAGTTGTCCTTACCATAGTAGAGAACTGTGCTTGGCTGCAAACTTTGCCGTGCTTATATAGTGCATGTGCTGAGTCGAAAGCTTTTCTGCATATCAAGTGTGTGTGAAATGTTTGAGATATGAAAATACAAGTTTTCCGGGTTCAATACTGTTCTTATTTATTTTTGCGTGACGTTTCGGACTCGACTGAGTCCTTTATCAAACTCAGTCGAGTCCGAAACGTCACGCAAAAATAAATAAGAACAGTATTGAACCCGGAAAACTTGCATTTTCATTTCAACATGTACTGTGAAAACATTCACCAAAAAAAGTTCGAGATATGTTAAGAATAATCGCTAAGGTGAGAAGTGTTCGAGAAGAATGTTGAACTTGTCCGGGTAGCATGTAACAATATGGTATTAGTTGCAAATATTATTACCCAGTGACCGTCATCCCTCAGCCACCGTACTCACCTCAAATGGCACTGTCAACTTTTTCCAAAACTCAAGGGACCTTTTAAAGGGAAAAGATTTGACTAAACTGACGAAATTAAAGAAGAACTGCTGAAGGAGATGAGTCCTCAGGGTCTAAACCGCGACAGGAAAAATGTAAAGCTTCTCAAAGGTAGTACTTTGAAGGAGATAAGGTAGGTAGGTAGGTAGGTACGCGTGGCTGCCCGTGAGAACAAGAACACACTAAGACCTAAAAATGTCCATTGCGTTACCACAGCATCATCGAATCCGGTCCTACTCGTCAAACCATTTAGAGCTTGCAATGAAGCGTTGGATTTGAGCGACCTTCGTTGCGACAAGGTCGCTAAGACTGTTGAAGAAGTAAGTTCCAAGATGAGCTTTTCTTCTAGTGGATAGAGCTAGACAGGTACAGAGAAGGTGGAGGACTGTCTCCTCCTCATCCAGGCAGCTTCTACAGAAGCCGTTTGAGAAGAGGCCGTGTCTTTTAGCACCGACTGCCGTTCTGGTACACGCCCTTTTAAGCAAAGTCTGCCTTTAAGGGCGTTTTAGATTCAGCTTCAGCCAGATCTGTCTCGCAATGTGACATGTAATATCGTCTGCCCATCTTGAGTTTGTTTTCTCAATTGAGTCCAATCCCAGTAGCAGACAAAGTCTAATAACTTTTTTAAAAAATTTTTCGTACAACTTTTTGATCACACCTCGTGCTAAGTATCCTTAACGTATGAATAGAAAACTCTTTGCTATTATTATTTTTGGAAATGGCAGCAATCTGTGAAGGACTATTGGTGAGTTATCTGCGATCGGAGGAAGACGTGACTTGTCTAGCATCAAAGCAATTCTAAGCCATTGGCTGTAGCAAAAGTGAACAACATTTTCGGACAGGCTTGTTGGAAATGATCCGAAAATTTGCAGTTTTTGACAATCAGAGCATTAGAACTTACCATAGAAATATTGCGACTTCTGAGGTGAAAAAATCGATCTTAAGCTATCTGTTCCTGAAAAACAGCCCCGGTGCAAATTAATATTCACTGCCAACACAATAGCCCTATTCTTTAATCAATTTGTAAGCTGATCGATGTACAAAGCAGCTCTTAACATCGACTTGGTTTTCCTCAATCCCCTGGACAAATCCGATCGTATTCACATATTAAATATATGCTGCTCGAAAGATATATTGCTCATATCTTATTTCCCATGGACTTTTCGTTCTGTGACGGGCGGCCCCGGCTATCTGGAACCTTTCCTGGACCTCGTTTTTCTTCGCTTATTCTCCCGGTCATCCATAGAAAGAACATTAACTCGGATGGTGGTCATTTGTGGCGTGTGTGTAGCCAATGGCTCTGTCCATTCAACATAACATTTATCGAGAAATTGAGAGTCATTGAATGGCCGAGTCTAATTGAACTTAATCCGTTTGGCCGCCTGAGCGTCCTAAGCGGGTGCTAATAGGAGATTTATGTGGGAAGCCATAGATAATTCCATAGATGTAACCGGCCCAGTCAGAAATGCATTGCGTGACCAAGTTGCTGGGTTTGTTTTGTTCACATCGACTATTGACCGAATTTCAGTTAAATAAAACAAGTCATAGTAGAAAGATACTATGGGGGCTAAGGGGCTATTGTAGGAATACGAGACACGTGCTACCTTTTCTTGGATTATGTTTTTCTTTTATCCCAAAGAGGAATTAAGAACGTCTCGAATTGGATTAGACGATGCCTTGATAAGGATGTCGAAAGAAACCTAATTTCGGCGGTTGTGTAAATTGGGTTACGGGAATCGTTTATACAAGACAAATTCCAAACACATTAAGCTAAGTATTAAATAATAATAAGAAGTTTGGACACCCACCTTAAGAGATTTCGGCTTTTTTCTTGATCCCACTATAATGGCACCAAGAAAAAAATTTGTATTTAATATTTCACATTTTAAGTGGCCCGTCCGTGCTACCAGGACAACTATGAGACTGAATCCTTGTGATAAAGAAGCCTTTTTGAACGCCAGACTTTTAAGTCTATTGCTTTTCTTTGGATTTGTAGTAGCAATTATTAATTCCACAAAATACAATTCAATTCAACCACTTTACACTCCCTTCCGGGTTGAATATCAAAAAATCCTGAAATCAGTTTTTAGGCGAATATACTAATAGCCCATAGAAGTAACAACCCATGTACTGTCTCATAAGACCTTAGGGGTATGACGAAATTTGTGAAAACGCATACAAACCCATTACATCACCCCCGGGGGTTGAATTTCTAAAAATCGTGAAATCGGTTTTTAGGCGATTATATGAAACGTTCGTAGAACTAATAACCAATTTCATGTCGTATCAAACCTAAGAAATATGTTGAAAACTGGGAAAACGTATCCAACCTCCTAACACCCTCTTGGGGTTGAATATCCAAAAATCCTGAAAGTATCTTTTAGGTGATTGTATAGGAATCCTAATGAAGTAAAAATAAATTCGATATTTCAACAGATCTTATAAATATGTTGGAATTCGTGAACGCGGGTTGAATATCAAAAAATCCTAAAATCAGTTTGTAGGCGTTATATAAAAACTCTGTAAAAGTGAAAGGCAATTTGACATCTCAAGAAACCGTAGAAATATGGCGAAAATTGTGAAAAGTATGCAACCCCCTTTTACCCACTTGGGGTTTGAATATCAAAAAATCCTGAAATCGATGTTTAGATGTTTACAAAGAAAGCCTAAAGAAGTTAGAACCAATTCAATGTCTTATCACTTCTGAGAGATGCGACGGAATTCGTGAAAACAAGTTCAACCCTTTTATACCCTCTAAGGGGTTGAAAAAAAAAATCCTGAAAGCAATTTTTATACAAATATTTAAAAAGCTGGTGAAAATAAAAGTTATTCAATATCTAATCAGACCTGAGGAATATGGCCGAATTCGTGAAAATGTAAACAACCCACACTCTCTTAGGGGTTGAGTTTAAAAAACCCTGAAATTTCAATTTCTAGGCATTTATCTGAAAACCCCGTAGAAATTTAATTCAATATTTCAAAAGACCTAAGAGATATGACGAAATTCGTGAAAATAATTTTTCTGGGTAGTAGACTTTTATTTAAATTGATCACAATACTGATGCTGATGCTGTCAACAAAAATTGATGCAAGAAAATTTCTATCGCTGCTATTTTGGGGCGGCACTGTACTTAGCGCATTATTCTATGCTCGATTTTGTTGTGAAATAAAAGACAGTGCTACTGAAATTTGTTCAGAACTCTAGTTAGTAGTTAAAAAATGAATCTTCATAACAAGACATCTGAATTTTCTATCCCTTCAGAATTTATTGCTAATTAACTAACTAATAAAGGACAATAAGTTAGTCGACAACTTGACCTTATACCTTTATCCGCCCGGCTCGATATTTTACTTACACTTTATGATGATTACTAGAGTGCTTTGTCGTGCAGACTTTTTGAAACAATGAATCCATAAAATTTAATAAGTCTACTGGACTATCATGAGAATATTTTGATCTGGGATAATCCAGGCTAAGTATTTTGTATTTTTTTTTTGTAATTTATCGCACCATAAAGTTAACTTAGTCCGATGTTTAAATCATTGCGATGTTAAGGCTGAGCTTGATCCAAAGAATTCTCCCAGTTAAGCCCATTGATTCGTGGGATGTACGATCAGTAAGATTGCGTCCGATCGAAGGAATTCACCTGATCAAATTGCCCTGGTCCGATGGATGCCAAAGGTTGGATGCGATTTTCCAGAGATCTGTGCGTGTGAGTGGACCAATCTTTTTTAATCTTTTCTTCTCGAAATCCCAAAGTCAGAGATCATCTTCGTTGTTACTAATGACCTAGGCTGTGCTCACTTAACAGCTCTATTTGAAACTTATCGGGCCGAACAAATCTGAACATTTTAATTAAGACGAAAGAATGCTGCGACCATAAATTATTTTGCTTCGGAGGCCTCACGTTATACCTGGCTGTGGTACTTATTATTATGGATTTTACCTTACTGCCGTAGAGAGGAGAGCTCGAATGTCTGATCGTTGAGTTGAGCAATAGGTTCAGGCCACCATAGTGAAATACATACTCGTTCATAAGGAGTTGAACAAGTCTTAAAGTCAGTCTTCGGGTAACGAAAGAATCCCTTCTTCTTGTTTCACTACTTGTTCGTGGAATAAAGCAAGATGAAGTCCGATGCAGACAACTTGGAGCATTCTTTGGTAGACAACGAGGAAGATATGTCCGGTTGCGGGAAAAATTCTTTTCGATGATAAGCCGAAGAAGTGCTCTGGGCACACGTTAAGCCGACAAAGTGATTTTTTTAGTTATAGGGCATTCTGATCGTTCGACTCTATCTGGGACAGAAATCGTAAATTTAGATACAGCAAACGAGAGATTATGATGAACTTCCCGCTGTACAGCTCTTCTGAATCTATACCTCTGCATTTAGTTACTATTTTAGAAAAAAAAACCAATAGGAGCTAGATTTTAACCCTAGGTTAGGTTAAGTTTAGAGGAGTGAACTGTAGCACTATGCCACAACCCATCACGAGAGATCACTAAGGATCCATTGTGTTCCCCTCGTAATTTTAATCCTATATAATTTACCAAGTTTCAACTTTCTGCCAGCAACCGTTCTACAGATTTAAATTCCTTTCCGCGTTCTGTACTTAAAAACGGAATTGCTGGTATCGGTTTAAGGTACTGCGAAAATTCCAACCTCATACTCTACCCTCCCCCAATTAGAAAATAGGTAACAACATTTTTCCGCACGCATTCTTTACTCTTCGCCCTTAATCAAATCCTGCATACGCTACTGTCCATCACATCACCCCACAAAGAAACAACCCAACAAATATCTATTAAAAAAATTTAAGATGTATACGAAAAATTAGGTTCGTCTACGTCTACGTCTACGTCTAGTAATAGCAATTTATGGGTTCCTCCCCCAACTAAATTTTGGTTTGGGTCTTGACTTACCTTGAGTTGTTTCGAAACAGCTGACAAAATCTAAGATAGAGTAGACTTGCCATTTTCTATTGAATAAAAAAGGTCAACTATCTGCTGTTGTTATGACTCTTTGGCCAGATTCGCTAGGCTTTTTTTAAACTATTATAGCATGTACGTGATGTCGACATAGACGAAGCAATCTATTTGTATTTGACCTTAATACCTAAAAAATTTCGTGAGATTAGCAAAAATTAAATAAAATAAAATTATATTTTAAACGAAATAATATTATTTCATAAATGGGCTGGGCAACCTAATTATTTTTCGGGACAAAATCCCGATTAAAGTCGAAGAGCGACAGAAGGGCCGACGCTACTGACACCCATAAAACAACAATTAAAAATTTAGGCCATAGTCCGCGACATGGTCAAAATCGAAATAAATTACAGGTTAGGGAGTTATTTCGGAAATAAATTGTTCAATGGAATAGATTTTAGTAAAAACAACTTTCACCATTCTTCATACTCTTTACATTCCCTTGAGCAGTAAACATCAAAAATTCCTAAATTTAGGTTTAGGCAATTACTTAAAAGTAAACCGTAAAATTGGAAACAAATTATATATCAGCTCCTGAAAGATCTATCGTAAAGATAATACCAAAAATTTTTAAATTAATTTTTATGCGATTATAAAAAATTGTTTGCGGAAGATCTGGTGAATTTGGTCTCAGGATTATTTCCTTCCGTGATTAGTGAGATCATGGAAGGAGCTCTGGGTAAGGTAAGCACCTGGGCTACCGGCTGTAGCTTCATTGTAAATCCAGATAAAACTGAGTTGGTGCTATTCTCCAGGAAAACTAAGATACCAGACTTTAACCTTCTCCGCCTCAACGGCCAACCCTCCAGGGCAAAGTATCTTGGTGTTATCCTCGATTCAAAGCTGAGCTGGAAACTCAACATAAAAAACCGGGTGAAGAAAGCCCGTTTGGCCTTCTACTACTACAAAAGAACCTTCGGCAAGAAGTGATGACTCAAACCATGGATGGTTTGTAGTTGTACTCTGCGTAATACGTCCAATTCTCAACTACGGGTCGCTAGTCTGGTAGCCCGCTTTGAGTAAGGACTACTCAGTAAAGTTCAACGAAGTGTGGCAATAGGCATCATAGGTGCTATGCGGTAATGCCCGACCGATGCTATAAACGTGCTACTCCACCTCCTACCAATATACCTTTATATAAAAAACACCGCATCAAACAATGCCGTCAGACTTAAAGAATCTGGGGGCTGGACTGCGAAGCCGTACGGGCATAGTAATATCCTGGGACAGTTACCAAAGGACTACATCACCCCCAAACTGAGCTTCACGAAAGGCTTCTTTGTGGGCTCCCCAACTAGAGAGGAGTGGAAGAACGGTGCGGTGGAAACAGACTTTGACACGATAATATTTACCGACGGTTCGAAAGTGGACTACGGGGTCGAGGCAGGACTATTCTCAGATATACATAATGTCGTTAAGTCCTACCGTCTACCGGACCACACTAGCGTCTTTCAGCCGGAGATACTAGGGATCTATGAGGCTTGTCGGACATTAAAACACGACTTATCGCCAAAACGCAACATCGTTATTATTACCGATAGCCAAGCCGCAATCAAAGCACTAGATTCGGCTACCATCTCCTCTAAACTAGTGCAACAATTCCGTAACGAACTAGCCGGTTTAGCGGATCGGCTCAAAGTTACTCTGCTGTGGGTCCCGGGGATAGTGGGATATGAGCGGGCTGATGAACTGGCCAAGAAGAGGTCCGCTCTTCCTGGCTGTCTTACAGAACCAGTTCACTTTCCGCTAGGAGTTCTCAACAAGGGACATACTCTCCCACTTCCAATTAGCGGCTAACTCCAGATGGAAAAGCCTAACCACCTGCACCATATCTAGGAAGATGTGGCCATCTTACAACCGAGCCAAGTCATATGAACTTCAATACAAGATCCGGGCAGACATCTCCAGCATCACGGCAATTAGTACAGGCCACTGGCCAATTGAGGACCGTGCAGCCAAATTGGGAATTCCATTCAATGTACACTGCCGCAGCTGCCAGGACTCCTAACATCCGGGTTTAATACGAGTTTGTGGTTCCAAAAGGGTCATTTGAGCTAATTGGGCTGCCACTTAAACCAACCAACCAAAATATTGTTAGCAAAGTAAAAATCACATCGATTTATAATCAAACCTAAGAGATATGTCGGAATTCGTGATAACATGTGCAACCCCCTTACACCTCATTATCAAAAAATCTTGAAATTACTTTTTTGGCGATTGTATAAAAAATCCCGCGTAAGTTAAAATCAATTCGATATCTCATCAGTCCCAAGAGATATGTCAGAATTCGTGAAACAAACCACTTGTAATTCCGGAGGGGTTTGATATAAACAGCCCTGAAAACCATTTCTACGCCTTTATCTGAGGAGGTCACGAAAGTAAATTCAATGGAATGACTCAGAAGACCTCAAAGATATGATAAAATTCGTGAAAATATATGTACCCCCTTTTCACTTCCGTACGTCACAACAAATCTGTCTTTTTTTCTGAAATTACTTTTCTAGAATATTTACGAATAAATACAAGTTTACTGTGGAGAATACTTCCCACTCCACTGCTCACAAAATTATATTTCTAGAACGTGACACTGTGGTCCTGTAGAAATTTCGAGATATGAAAATCAAAAATATTGCTATTCAGTCCGAACTCCACCAGAGCCACCCTTACCTATTCTCCCACTGATAGACGTATATCAAACCTACCTGTTGTATAATTTACAAGATCAACCAAATCTCAACCTTCTGGTTTTAACCATTCTGAAGATATGAATTTTAGAATGTCCCAAAAACCCTTTTTTTTAAATGGCCTTATATGAAATCCAATTTTTTTTAAATTACACCTAAACGACTTAAAGAGTTGCACTCAATCTAGTCACTAAAAATCAAAAACATTTAACTTAATAGCTCAAAGGGTTTCTGAGCTACGAGCCTTCAAACACATTTGCGTTCTGCGGACACAGGTCTTGCCTTTAGGGGTTGTGAAACATTAAAAAAATTCAGGGTAGTTTAAAATCGATCACAAAAAAACAATAAAAATAATAAAGTATGAAAACCCTTAAAATAATAATAAAATCGGAAAACAAAAATATACTTTAAAAAAAAATAAGTTAAAAATAAGTAATGGGGATGGATATTTCAGTAATTTTATTTTTCGATACCTGTTCATTATTTTTAATTTTTCATTGTCAAAAAGCGTATCTCACAAAATAAATTCAAAATGTCCAAATCTTAGTCAACTATATACGGTTTAGTTGTCAAACAAATCCTTTTAGGGAATCTAAAGAAAAATTGGACACTTTCTCATCCACTTCGTCGAGAATTTGGAAAAATTGCCCTAAAATTTGCCAAGGGGTTACATGGCATTTTTTTAAAAAGCCAATTTATCTGTTTCCAATTTTTTCACCGCAAACAAAAGGGGAGCTCAACAGATGCTAAAAATTACAAAAAAAAAAAAAATCGGATCAAAAATGGTCGAAAAAAATTGAAAAATTTGCAAACTTTTCTTTTGCGCCTCCTGGCCGCAAATTTTAAAATTTTTTAAATCCTTTTGCGTATTTGAAAAGGAGGCGCCAGCACCTTTAATTTAAGGGTTACTTGTTAAAATCGGACAATTGTGAGAGAATTTGAAAAAATTGCCTTTAAATTTGCCAAGGGCAATTACATGCCATTTTTTTAAAAAGTCCATTTTTTCAGTTTCCGATTTTTTTGACTGCTAAAGAAAGGGGAGCTTAACAGATGCTCAAAAATCCAAGAAAAATAAAATCGGATCAAGATCATGGGAGTGGTGGCCGAAAACGTTGAAAAAAATTTAAAAATTTGCGACTTTTCTTTTGCCTCTCCTGGCCGCAAATTTTAAATTTTTTTAAATCTGTTTTCGGATTTGAAAGGGAGGCCGCCTTTAATTTAAGGGTCACTTGATAAAATCGGGTAATCGTGAGTCTAGTCAAGTTAAGCCAAGACACCAACCAAAATTTAATTGATATAACAGTTCTTGTCATAACCAACCCTGCATCTACACTGGCAATTTATCTGTTAATGGGAATGGCAATATTTCCATTGCGTTCAGTGTCAAATCGTAATGAGTGGGCATTTGAATTCAAGGCAATTTTCATTTGATCGAGTGAATTCGAAGTGCCAAGTTCTGAAGCAAAGCAAAATGTCGGACATTGCATCAAAAAAAAAACTATTGATAAGTCCAATAGTTTTCTCTTTAGCTAACTAATTTTCAGCCATTTCGCGATAAACGCTATAAAAAACTTATTCCTACCTGTTGACAAGCGACGCTAACTATGTCAAACGATGCATTTTCTGGCAATATTGCTCTCAAAACAGAGATGGCAATGAATGCCATGGCAATATTGTGAGCAATATTGCCATATGTGTTTGATGCGACTACACTGTCAATTTGTACATGGCAATATTGCCGTTGTCATTGCCATTGCCAGATAAATTGCCAGTGTAGACGCCGCGTAAATGTAGTCGTAGACGGAATCGATAGATTGGAACAGGACCTTTGTCCAGCATCCAATGCTATAAGTATTTTGCCAGCGAACCCTAAATGCACGTATTTTTCTTTATTGCGGGAATAAGAAAACGGGATGGGGCAATTTCTTTCTAGCCTGACTTTCATAAATTTCGAAATTTCAACGGCAATTTAAAGATCGCTTATGACCGCTATAACAGAAAAGCGTTTCATTGCGTTATAAACTAATTTAAATATGAGAGTTCAAGAAAACGTTTAGCGGTTCGTCCAAAGTGATTTCTGCGTTTAATTTAAAGTGTACGAGTATGTTGTGAAGTCGGAGCCATTATCTGCGAGAATAATGACTAAAATATCGCCTAATGTTATAGTTGTTAATAGTCCTAGCCGAGATCTACTCGCGCTATCTGGCCGAGCTATGAATAATCTCTCTAATTATTCCTCGCGTTTAGTTCAACTGAAAATAAAGCCTATATGGACAAATTACTTGCCACTTAAAACTACTATCCGCCATTTTATAACGGGTCTATTCCGTTTTCAGTTACCGGCCGTAATCGCCAGTAGTATATCACCGGTGTGTCGAGGCTTTCTCTTGCTTCGACTTTTAAGACATTCCATCATTCTGTCGGACGATATTCCGTTTCGGTATGGTTCAAAAATTCCATCGAGTGCCACAAGGAACTGAACTACAAGACCAAAACCAAGACGACAAAATCCAACCTGAATACCTGACCTAATCGCGGAACAATAGCAAGAATAGAAACAACCTTTGCCAATGGCTTCGGTGATAGACGTGAAAGGTACAGACAACGTACCTGACTTTCGTAGTACGAGTCACCTGAACGTGTCATCTACCAAACGTTGCGGCAAGTGACTTATGACGTGAATATTAATTGCAAATCATTTCTAATTATTATTATGCCGTGTCAGCCACAAAACAAAAAACACTATTTTTTTGTTTCATCAATTCTGCGGTTTGGTTCAGGTGTCACGGTCGTAGTCGTAGTCGTCGTCAGGTGAATGAAGTTGAAGAACGTTCCGAATCAATTGGTCGCGATATTAAAATCGCACCAAGATCGATCTGAGCCCAGCTATCGATGAATTTCTTCGGTTATCTTACCCGATGAATTTATGCAAATCTTGAATAGTATGGCGTATTCTGTAGGTAACTCGTACCTATGGATTGAGTAGGCTGAAACCAAGGTACCCTACGTACATGTAAGATTATAGTGACAAGGAGGTATACCTGCCTACCTGGACTGCGATGACGTTACGCGAGAGGAAGAACATGAACTTGACCAGCGACCAGTGATGCAAATCCAATGGTAGATTTACGGTATTGCGAGTCCGGATAGATTTCTTGTGATTTTTTGCACGGAACTAGAGGAAATCGGAGCTTCCAGCCGATAGTACGGATTGCGGATATGTCGAAGAAAATCACCTGCATGGTGAAGTGTAATAAAGTGAAATGTGAACAGTTAGGTCACGTTGGGGTTTTACATTATACGTGAGAAAGTATCGAATTGAGGAAATTTTCTATTGTTGTTGTTGTTTTTTCGATTTTTCCGCCAAAATGTGGGGCGTATAAGGCTTTTTAATGTCGAGCACGTGTTCTGGCGTACTACATACATTCTCTTCCAGTACTGAAACATGCAGATCTCAAGCGAAACATTTCGAGTAATGCCCAAATTCTGTCAAACTTAATTCTTTCAGTACTGAATAAACACAGTTAAAATTTTTTACAACATTAAATGTTGGCAACTAATTGCCAACATGGGATATTGTAAATTTACATATCTCAAAATCACTTACATTTCCACTGTAAAATTATAATTTGGAAATGTAATAAATACATAGATGTCTTTGTAGAATCACATGCTTAATAATAAACATAAATCCCATGATATATGTCATTTTACAATTTAGAGGGTGAAATTACCTTCATTGAGGTAATTTATAGTGCTAATCATATATGTAACTTTACCACTTAAAGAGGAAATTGTACAAGTAGCCACATGGAAAACTACATTAATCTTTGTAAATTAATTTGCATAATACTTAATGTAAATCGTAAGTTTTAGAAGTAAAATATTATGCTAAGATTTAGCGGAATGAAAAATTCCACGAACTAAGCACAAATTTAATTGAGTTTTTTGAAAAACTTCCGCTTAAAAAAGTTTTTACAGTAGACTCAGTGCAAATTTGTGCTTGATTCGAACGTGATTTTCATTTCGTTCGTTCTAAGAACAAAGGTTAAGGATATATATTACTTGAGAAGAAGAATATACTTTCTATAAAATTATTAATAATATCATACATCTTAAAGAGCAAAATGGTAAAACACTTCTATGCAATAAATAAAAGAAGTGATTAATTGTTAATAAACAAGAGCAGTGTTATACATATATCGAAAAAGGTTATTTTATTTATGAAAAATATGAAAACGATAAAATTCTGGAAATAAACATTTTCATTTTTAATAAGAGCTATTATTAGTTATTCAGATGTTATTATAATTTTGTAATTTAAAAAAATTATCAATCTAATCACTTTTGCCATGGCTGACATGCATACTGACATTTTAAAAATATATCTTGATATAAATTCATATGTCTGTAAGACTTCTTTCTGGTATTCTATGTTCATAACATAATATAAAGAAAATAGTTGAGAAAATAGTTCTTTAAAATTTGAAGATGCAAAACTGACAAGATGGCAATCCACATATAAGCAATAAACATCTTCTGTACTGGTTTCTGTAAAAAATAAAACATTATTAGTTTTTTTTTCTACGATATAGTTGCAAGGTTGCCAAATAGGGATTTCGAATTAATCTTACAGTATTACCTCGGTGAAATTCACAATTTTGCATTGCTTATTACTGTATTTTGACAGCGTGATCATACAGTGTAATAGTAGCTTTAATTAGAAAATATAAATTATGAAGATAATAGTCAAAGTTATTTTTAAAAATTATATTCGTTATTTAGTATGCGAAACTATAATATGTACCAATTGCTGCGAACCACGGAATTGGTCCAGGTGGTTTTATATCTTCTGTTGAAGTCCCAATCTAAGGGGTAAAAAACATTATCATTAAAAGAAATTGCGTAAATACATTAATTTCTTACCAATAACCTTTCCAAAATGAAATTAACTTCATCTTTGAAATACGAGTAGTTGGATATAAATTTTACAGTGCTTCTTTCGCGAAACTATGAATATTTTCATCCAAAACGTCGTCAGTTAAAAACAGTGATGAATCGTGAGGATATCCTAATTTCACTCCTGTATGTTGCTGTCTATTTTCCACAGAACGATCTGTATGAGTACGAAAAAAGACTTAATAACGAAATCTTTTGAACACATCGGAAATGGACATGACACAGAATTTCCGTTTTGAAAATGAGACGTAAAATGATTTAATATTTCAAGTAAAAATTCTGCTTACAACATAATTTAGCGTTTATGCCGAAAAATGTGAGAATTGAATGTCGCGTACTTTCGAAAGCTACTACCGCAGCCTAGATACTCACATTTAAAATTAAAATTTTCATTTAACCGATGGAAAAATAATTGATTGTTATATTGTAGGATATTATTAAATTTAATTTCGCACTCACTACACTGCACTGACATTTTTAATGTTTGAGGAAGGGATCTATTATTCATTTTTACAAATTCAAATTACCTACTAATTACGAAAAAAAAACAATAGCGATGTTAGCTGTTCAATAACCGCAAATCAACTAACGATTGCATCATCTCCCTTAATTTACATCATGCCGAAATGTAAAATTCCATTGACAAGTGGCATTCACTGCAATTTTGGCCCTTTTTTATATTTTTTACATGGAATCATTTTATTTATCCATGTTTTGAAATGTAGTTTTCCATACGAGTTATTGTAATTTTTATTTCTTTGTAATTTTACATAATATTTCACGTAAACAACTGAATTACACAATGATAATAGCGCTTTTATACATGAATTAGGTAATTTTACCTCTGATATGGGGATAATTTTATTACATTAAATGTTGTAAAATTATAAATAATTTTTACTGTGAAGATACTGCTTTAATTTCACATTTTCAGTACTGCATGGACACCGTATAAATGGTGAGATTTCATAATATTTTTTTTTATTTCAATTTGACTTTCATGTAACATTTCATGCATGATTCTGAAGACTATATCGAAGCTCTCTGGTTCTGTACATGTTTTTAGGAAATATTGAAAACGACGTTGCAGTCTTTGATGCAGTAGGTATTCATTGATATAGTACAAAAACAGTACTGATCTTAAAAATCCAGAAACGTTAAGAAAACACTATAAACTGAAAAAACAAGATAAATGGCAGGATTCACTTAATTTTCTTGCTAATATTTTTTTTTAAATTTTTTTACATTGCAGCCACATTTCGCAAAATTCCGAGATTTCGACAAAACTTTAGCAGAAACGATTTCTGAGATAAAAAACGAGTTTTAGTAATAGAAACTAAAATAAGCTAAAAAAATCTGCCAATAGTCTGGGCGAAACTTTATTATTTTTTGTGCCAAAATTCGAGAAGAAGAATACTTGCGTCACTGAATTACCTGAATTACTTAATTGGTTCAAACTCCGGCATGCGGTCAAAGTTAAAATCTAACATTGGTATTTCGAGACAGGGAGGTTTTTTGAAAAATTAATTTTGCCACTCGAATAGAAGTAAAAATATCGAAAATATTGTTTTTTCGCCGATTGTACATATAAAAAGCGCTTGTAGACGTAAAACGTATGGAACTGCAAACAACTCCCTTCGGGGTTGAGTGTAGAAAAATCCTGAAATTAATTTTTAAGCGTTTAGAATAAAAGTCAAAAGTTACAAACAATTTGCTGCCTCATCAGACCCAAGAGAAATTATGAAATTGTTGAAAAAAAACCCATTTCATCACCTTGGGGGTTGAATTTCGCAAAATTGTAAAATTGGTTTTTAGGACATTATGCAATGCTCGTTGAAATAATAACGAATTTTATGTTGCATTAAAACCTAGAAATATGATTCAGATCTCCATGCATATTAAAAAACAAGAAACATGTTTTTACCATTTAAATGTTTACTATACCGTAGCTGTAAAGATAAACTCTGTCAGAACACTCAATTCTTTCATATCTAGCTTAAGCTTAAAATTATAGAAAAATTTTGGGAAATAAATAGCATTATTATTATTAACTTAGAAATATGTCGAAATCGTATTCAACCCCCTTGGAGTTCAAAAATCTGGAAATTATCTTGTATGCGATTCCGATTTCCAATATGAAGAAAAAACCAATTCGATATCTGATCAGATCTAAGAAAAATATTACCGTGAAAAGGTATACAACTTCTTACACCCTTGGGGGTGGAAAAACAAAAAAATCATAACATCAGCTTGTAGGCGATTGGATAAGGTCTAGGTAGAAGTGAAAATCAATTTAATATCGCACCAAACCTAAGAGATTTGGCAAAAATTGTAAAACCGTATACAACACCTTTAAACTTACTTGTGGGTTGGATTTCAAAAAAATCCTGAAATTAGTTTCTACGTGGTTATAAAAAAAACCTAAGGAAGTAAAAACCAATTCGAGATATGACGGAATTCCAAAAACGTGTTCAACCCTTTTATACCCTCTTAGGGGTTGAAAAGGAAAAAATTCTGAAAACGGTTTTCAGGCGATTAAAAAAAAAATTTGGTGGAAGTTAAAAGTTATTCGATATCTAGACAGACCTGAGGGATATGGAAAAATTCATGAATATGAATAGAACCCCTTTACATCCCGTGAGGGGTTGAAAAATTCTAAAAACAGTATCGAATAATTTATCTGAAGAACTCGGAAAAGAAAAATTAATTCAATACTTTAGAAGATCTAAGAGATATAACGGAATTTGTGTAAATATAATCACACTTTTTTCATTGGTCATTTTTCTTGCTCCACCTCCGTGCGCCAATGGATATTTGAAAATTTTTTATTCAAATTATTTCTCTACTAGAGTTATATGTACCTACTAAGTTTCAAGTTTCTAGCATAAGCCGTTCGCGAGATGGGAAAAAACACCGCCGTACTCTGCTACTCTTATTAAAAATGTCATTTTTAGAATGAGCAACTAGCCACTCTAAGTACCAAGTTCTCGAGATATAAAAATTTGTTTTTTTCGTACTCCAATTCACCCGCGACTCGAAATAGACTCTCCAGTTGTAGGTAACATTTCACTTATGAATCATTTTCACGATTAAAAAATTATTCACCTAATCTTCACAAAACCGACTGTATATAAGTTACTATAAACTCGCTTTGATGAACTTTAAACAAATCGCTTCTAAATCGTGATTCGTAAATGAATGTAGAGCTGGAAGTTTGATTCTCAGTCTCAGGTGAATGTTTTTAAGTAGCAACATTCTCACTTTGGTGAACGTTTAAAATCGTTTTGAAGATTTAAATGAATGTACAGCAGGAGAATATTTTTCCAATCTCAGGTACATAAATAGCTCCATATTCACTATGGTGAACGTTAAACGAATTGTTTCCAAATCGTGGCAAAGATTCTTTAGTTTAGAGAATGTAGAGCTGGAGAATTAATTTTCAGTCAGGTGAATTCGATTTTCATAGTTGATTAATTAATGAATCTTTTTCGAATAGAAACACGAACTGCGCTTTAATTTGCTCATTGGATTCAATGGAAAAATGTAAGTCGTTCATGTTTTTTTCGCATTGCTCGATTTTTTTCCGCTTTGGTAAATCCACATGAAAATGCGCTCAGTGTTTTTTTACAACATTCGATTTTTCATCACCTTAGGTGAACGTTCATGAAACTGTTTCCTGGTAAAAGAATTCAACGCAATTATCTCGTTTGTCAAGGATCTTGATTATCCCTCAAATTATTCGTTTCGATTCCTCAGTGATATTGATTTTAAAAATTGATCATTTAATCGCAAAATTCGTTAATATCAAACAGTATTCCTTAATTTTTCCAAAATATGAATCTTTTTATGTCACTTAGATAACAACATTTTCGGTATTGATGACGCTGTACAGATTTCGTTTGGTTCAAGTACACGATCTTTAGAGCCTTATTCGTAAACAGTTTTCAACTTCACAAACTCCAGAAGAGATGATATAATTTTGGCTACTCAAACTCAAAAACTTTTCACTTTGATTTTGACAATATCGTATCTTAGGAATTTCGATTCGAGAATAAAACCAAAACAATCAATGGGAATAGCGAAAGGTAAAGTAGTTTTGATTTTCTTAAAAAGGCCTCAACAGTTCGAGGTTGCATCTTAGCCCACCTGAAGTATGTAGTCCAGCAGCGATGAGACCGCGACCTTCACCTCAAGCTTCCGTAAAAGACTTCACGATTTTTCAAAAAAATAATTGAAAAATTTAACAAAAAGAAAAAAAAATTTTATTTTTTTATCTTAAGAAGGCAGTAGACTCATTTACCTCATCACTTTGAAATTAAGTTCATTGTTCGAGAAGGCACTTGTGCGATATATTCGATATTGACCTTGCCGCGGGTCCTATGCAGATCCATCTAGCGCTAGTTTGGCCATTTGGCCTAGCTAGTAGCTAGCCCAGCTCTTTGTTATGATTTCGAATAAAATATTTTGCAATTTTGCCCACGAAGCTGACGACTCATCTCGACATCGACTTTGATTGAATCTTCTTCGATTTATGTCCAAAAGAACCCTCGATCAATTCGATAAGGCTTAATATTTCGAAATTCAATTTCGAGCATAACACCAAAATATCCGGTAGATTAAATGTAGGTGGGCAGATGAAGTTTTTAGTTTCTAGGTCAAAAATTTGATGGAATTTGAATAAATTTGACCAAAATTACGTTTCGAACAAAAGCGCTACACTTAAGAGGCCGACAAAAACTATTGTTATTATTTTTAAAAATTGTTATTATTATTTTTCGAATTCCGAATGTATTTTCATGGCGCGTTATTGTTTTGAAGGTTTCAAGGCGTTTGGAAGATTATTAATTTGCACGGACAATTATTGGCTTTATGTTAATGCGTTTTTGATGAAATACGGAAATGCGGAAATGGTGCTATGCTATAAACAATTCGAACTGCGGTTTCGAACTAACAA
Source organism: Beris morrisii (assembly GCA_951812415.1). Classification (NCBI taxonomy): domain Eukaryota; kingdom Metazoa; phylum Arthropoda; class Insecta; order Diptera; family Stratiomyidae; genus Beris; species Beris morrisii. Next base: position 105,547,364 of record OX638313.1, on the reverse strand, counting down.
TAATTGTAATTGAGTTTTTGTTTTGTTCTTGTACAACAAGCAATTTTTTTGCAGCCGATTCGATATGAACCTCAACAACGTTTCTTATAAAATGAGAAATTACTGAGATTTTTTTTATAGTTTGACCACAAAATCGATTTATCCGCGTTATTTTATGAAAGAATCGTATCATTCGTAGTTCAGTGCTTATTTAATTTTCCATCAACTGGCCGTGACTATGTTGACAAAGTATTTGGGTACTAAGTTTGGTGCAAAAAAAAAAATAAAAACGTAGTTAAAATTGAAAGAAATTAAGAAAATCACAATCTGAATTCGATAATAGTGCGATCGAAATCAAAACAGTAGCGATTTTTGAAATCGAATTCATTGGCACACTGCAATCGGGACGCAACACCAAACGAGTGCAGCTTCATCACAACTAGATTTCGACTTCGTTCTGAGTCTTTAGAAATGCACAGCAAACAACTATCCCAAGATAGATTGATTCTAGTAGATAGTACCTGTGTCCTTTCCAGATTATTGCGAATTATCAAAAGTAACAAAATGGCAAAACTAATATTTGATACGACCTGATCTCATTTTCCGGATGGTGTTTTAAATTTTCTAATGACCACTAATTGAATATCACATCCATGAACCATGCGATATGAATTTGCGATGGGACCCATCAATCCGGGCGCTGTAAAGAGCACACATTCTAGACCAAGTGAAATTATGGTTCTTGGTTCGTGCCTGAGATAGATTTAGGTTTTTGTTTATGGTGGAATTCGTGCAAGAAGCATACACATTTTTGGCCGAACATATATGTTTATTTCTATGTTTGATTGTTTGATTTTAATTACTCATTGTAGTTTTTGGGACAATCCTATGAGACAATCAAGTACCATGGGTGTACTGAACACCAATGTGGGTTCTTCAACTACACCATGGGTGTACTGATAATGGCCTCAAGTATATTCGTAAAAAACTGAACTTGTTCTTCGAAAACTCCCCTAAATTAATTTCTGCTGACGCCGCTGATCACATCAGCTATTCGTCCAACTAGAATACGGAAAATAAATGTTTTGGGGTTAATATTCTCACTCTAGGTGGGGAAACATTTAGTTTTGGATAAACAACGTACAGGGCGCTTAATTATTTTTTTTATTAAAAAATTGCAAACTGAGGTGCTTCATAGACGAGTTACCACGATGATTCACTTACGGTCCATCTACATGATTAATTTACGAGGATGACGGTCACTCAAAAATCGCAAATGAAGAATTGCGAACATAGTGAACTAGGCGCTTCACAGACGAACCATCACTGTGATTCACTAACGGTTCACTTAATTTAGGAGTACCAAAACAGAACAATGATTTACTTAAGAATCTCAAGTGTGGCATAGTGTTTCTCTTGTAATGCTTTTGTTTGCCAGAGGGTAGAACAATATACAACGCGCTTTTTTAATTAAAGAATTGCGAACATGGGGAACAGGGAGGTTCCACAGATGAGCCATTACGATGATTCACTTACGGCCCATCTACATGAATAATTTACGGGGATGACGGTCATTCAACTAGGCGCTTCACAGACGGACCATCACTATGATTCACTTACGATCCACTTAATTTAGGAGTAACAAAACAGAACCATGATTTACTTAAGAATCTTAAGTGTGGCACTTGAGTCAGCTAGGTACATCGTTAGTGTTTCTCTTGCAATGCTTTTGTTTGCCGGGTGGAAGAATATACAACGCGCTTTTTTAATTAAAGAATTGCGAACCCCTATACCCCATAGGGAGGTTCCACAGACGAGCCTTTACGATGATTCGAATTTTGACCAAAAATTAACTTTCCAGCATCATGCTGAACAATCTGTTTCCAAATTAAATAAATTTATTAGAGTCTTCTACCCCTTAATTAACAGAAGATCTCATTTGTCCCAGGATAATAAACTCCTTAATTATAAAGCAGTAATGCAGCCTGCTCTCACATATGGAGCACCAATCTGGTATCATTGCGCCCTTGTACACAAGAACAAAATGCAGATCATCCAGAACAAATCTCTAAAAATAATACTAAACAAACCCTGGCACTTCTCCACCAGCCGACTGCATGAAGCAGCTAGTACCAAAACAATAAATGAAATCTCAGGCGAATTACTATTAAAATTTGTAAGAAAATGTGAAGATTGCAACAACCCTCTCATGTCAGATATTTTTATCGATTAAAACGATACAGCAGAACTCTACTTTAATTTTCATTTTATTTATAGTTAGTAAGTTACGCTAAGTTTAGTTTTAAGTTAGATGTAAGTGAATTCAGGGGTTTTGCGAATTTTCTCCCGTACAATACCTATAATTAACTGTATTTAAAAAAATATCTGCCAAAGCATTCAAATAATTATAATTAAGTAGTAAAGACCTTTTGTCTAATCTCTATACCATCCCAAACCAAATATTTAGTATTCACTCATGTTAGCATCTCGAAATAAATAAATATCTATCTATCTATCTATCATTCAGTTAAGAATCAGAAGTATGAACTTATACTTCACCTAAGTGAATCGTTAGTGATTCACTTGCGATGCTTGTGGAATAATTGATTATTTGAACTACTAATCGAGCATTTTTTGACTTTCTCTTGTAGTTTTTGAAATGATAAGGGTTGGATCACTTATGGGGACCTATCATTCTTTTCTTTTCATCCCCAATTGAAGCCACCATCTCAAATATCATCCGATTAGTTGCTGTCTATCTGGACTGCAGTAAAATTATGAATTCAGGTAGTTTTTTTAACGTGAGAGAAAAATAAACAATTGAACAGAATGTTGTAACGACCGACATGTAATTTCTCAAATCACCAAAACTTCCTTCTGTTCTCGATTAGTAAGTGCTACGGAAGATCTTCGACTTTCTACCTATAAGTCCATTGTCATTAAATGTTAAATGCACATTGGCATCTATCCATTTCACACTCTCTCTCCACTACGAAGTGTAAATCTCGAAAACACAAGTTAAACAATGTTTTACGTACTCAAAGGTAATTTCCTAAAACATTTTGTTCTCTAATTCTTTCCGCCTTCGGTTAATAACTTCGCAACCGTATAGCGTTTTTCGGTGCGGCTTACGAGTGCAACTATTTTCGAATTTTACACGCAAACGTACGACACTCGAAGAGTTAATTTTTGTCGATAGTACACAATCCTTTGTCGTAATCTTAAGTAGGTAGAAAGCGAAACTTATTTTCAATAGTAACACGAATAAGGCGTGAACAAGCCGTACGAAAAGATTGCGCCACAAATTGGTAAGGCCAATTTAGGAAATTCAACTCCACGTCGAAGAATAGAATATTTTTTGATATGCCCGGACAAAAACGCATTAATGGAAAAAATAAAAATGCTGTCAGTTAAACGCCTGCGAAATTGGATGCATGTTCGTCGTTATTAGGCCATTGTTCGTCATTTCTCTTGCATGCGAAGGCTGCTGTCGCGGCGTGTGCTAATTAAAAGAATTTAAGCCACCTTCTGATTCAAAATCCCAAGGAAAATTACTCAAAAGGTGATGCTAATTAACTATACCATCGCGGGCACGAATACGCGACGCGATGCATCGACTCTTGTATAGTGTGGGCCGTGGACAGATCGGGAGTCGGGTCAAGCAAAACGAATCGAACTAATGAAAACTGTTACGAAAACTGAATCAAAAATTTGAAGGTAAATCGACTCGATTAAATATTTTCATCACTTTAATTAGTACAGCTTCAGCTGGTGTATGGTAGGCGGATAGTTTACAAAGTGCTTCTGGAAGTAATTTAAATAAATACCTGGCTTTTTCGTTGGAGAGACATTGGCGCGAAATTAAGGTCAATGCGATGGTTTTTAAAGTATGGAAGGAGAACCAAACGAATAAATAGTTCAAATTAAAACCGAACTGAAAAACTATTTTATTCGATCTACGATTATATCAACGGTGAACACTTGGCCCTGTCACATCCTGATTTACGACTCCTAATTCTCGAGATACAACTGTGTGCCCCACACTGGGCGCCTATTGATATTTTAAATCTGACTGCTTGAAATAGTCGATTTTTAGGGAAAAAAATTTTGTGAATAGTCTGGGTGAATCTTTATTATTTTTCGAGTAAAAGTTCGAGAACCGGTAAACCCTCAATACCTGAGTTACGCTTTGGGTTTAAGTCCGAGACGCAGAAATTTAACGCCATTTATTTCGAGACACCGAGAAATTTTGGAAAATACTGAGATTATTTCTTAGGAGATTTCATAAAAAGCCCGTAGAAATAAAAACCAATTTGCTACCTCATCACACCTAAGAAATATGACGATGTTCGTGAAAAGATAAAAGCAAATTGATATCACATCACACCCCTTAGAGATATCGAAAAAATTGTGAAAACGTATTCAATGCATATACGTCTTGGGGGTTGAATTTCGAAAAAACACGAAATGGGTTTTTAGACGATTAAATAAAATTCTTGTAGAAGTATAAATTAATTTAATATCTCATCAGACTAAAGTCTAAGCGAATTCGTAAATTGTGAAAGCGTATGCAACCAACTTAGACCCCCTTTGGAGTTGAATATTGAAAAGTCCTGAAATTAATTTTTAAGCGATTATATAAAAAGTGCGTGGAATTAAAAACCAATTCGATATTTTATCAGACCTAAGAGATATGACCGGATTCGTGAAAACGTGTGCTACTTCATTTTGAAAAGCTAAATATCCTGTAAATGGTTTTCAGACGATTATATAAAAGCCCGTGAAAATAAAAACCTTTTCGATATCTAATTAGACTTAAGGGTTATGGCGGCATTCATGAAAATTTAAACAACCAATTCACACCTCCTTAGGGATTGAATTTGAAAAAATTGTTTCAAAACAGTATCAAGGCATTTATCTGAAGAACCCGTTGAAGAAAAATTAATCCAATTTTTAAAACCTAAGAAAAACGTGAATGAAAACTGGAGAATTTCGTAGCAGGGATATACAAGTTCAAAGCACAGTTTCGAGATTAAAAAAGATGATTCGAATTTGTTTTGAAGTTAGATCATTTCTAACAAAAAAGTCAATTCGGCTATTCTACTTTGCTCTCGTGCACTCCATTTTACAATATGGGATAATTGCTTGGGGTAGCGCAACAATTACAGTTATTGAACCATTAATAATAGCCCAAAAAATGTTAATAAAAATACTGCTACAAAAAAAAAGATTATTTCCCACCACACTTTTGTTTCCACTACTAGACCTACTGAATATCAATAAAATTTTCAATTTGATCGCCACGATTCAAATATTTAAGGAAACCAAAAAGGGTTTAATACAACCAACACAAACGCTACTCGTGGAGGTTCTCAAGAAACGCTACTACTGCCCTGGAGAGCCACTAAAATTGGCCAACTCCACTATTCATTTATCGGAGTTCAATTATTCAACAATCTTCCCTTAAGTATAAAAAGTTGTAATGACATCACTCTATTCAAAAAGAGGGCCAAAAAACTCTATTATAATGGATCGTATTGAGATTGTGAATTGTTTTGAAATTGTTTTGGAATCTTTATGCTTTCAGTTCATTTTATAAGTAGCAAAATTGTAACTATTATTTTTTATGTACTTTTAAGTATTATTATGCGCGGATTTAATGAAATTTTGGTAAATTAGAGTCATAAGATTGGTATTGCTTAATTATTTAAATTATGAATTATAAAGTTTTATTCTTGTGCTAATAGCTTAATTGCTTTTATCGATTGAATCATTTTATTTTGTTTAATTAACCATAATGTTATTCACTAATTTGTTATGAAGTATATTGTCATTATACCTATACAGTATGTTATGTAGATTTTGAATTCAGACTCCTCACCCCTAATACGAAATTCATATATTTCAAAAGGGTGAGTAGTGCTATTACCAACATTGTACACATTATAAGATAAAAATTATAGCATTAAATTATTAAAAAAAAAAAAATACAAATCTGAAAAAAACAGAATTTTCAATTTAGTTTTGGTTGATGTTGAAAGTTTTAAATAATTTAATTTAAATTTAATAACTGTACTTCAAAACCTATAAACTGGAAAATTTCTATACATCATTAACAGATTTCACTATTAAAATGAAGCTTCTTAAGATAAAGATAGAATACTTTTCGATTCAATATTCAATAAAGCTTGGTTCCGTGTTACAAATTTCAAGGCGAATATTAAAATACTACTACTCTGATTTATAAACATATAACCCCATCATTGCAAAAAAAATATTCAGTACTGCCGCAATACCGCTGCTGTCCTTTTTTTTCCGAGAAAATTACCAACAGCTCTGGTGAGGTATTTAAAAATCATAATTCTTTTGAAAAAAAGTCATCAGTACTTGAGCTTCTGAATTTTCAGTACTGAATTTTCCACGAAGGCCAAATTCAAGTTCTTAGTATTCAAGCCGAACTAAAAATACTACTGATACATTTGCAAGACACAGGTGCTAACTAAATAAAAAAAATAGCTCAGTAACTTTCATACGATATCTAGATATAATTTTTGATCATCTTTTGAAGTGGGATCTGCAAATCCAGCATATGACTAAAAGGCTTAAGACTCTGATCCCAATATGCATGGAGGTTAGATCATTTATGAATAAGAAAACAAAACGCCAATTTTATTTCGCATTAATTCATTCAATACTGCAATATGGTCTTAGAACCCGCTCAAATTATGCAAAAAACTTTACTGAAAATATTACTCAGGAAAGAAAGAACATACCCTTCTAGTCTTCTTTACCTACTTTTGGACATACTGAACATACGAAAAATATTTAATCTTATATCTACAATTCAAATATTCAAAGATGTTCAGGTTGGAAAAATCAAATATAATATTATATAAATTCTACACGCAGTGTTACACAGGGGATGATTCTCATAGACATTATGAATACATCCACAGGACAACGACAATATTATTACCATGGCAGTATACTATTCAATGAGTTGCCAAGCTATTTAAAAAAAGCAACAGCGTTGTTAACTTTAAAATGAATTTAAAAAAATTCATTATACTGGATTATATTAGTTTAACTTTAAAATGAATTTATAAAAAAATTATTATAGTGGATTACATTATAATAGTTTAAATAGAAATAGAAAATTGCCATCAGCTATTAATAAGAAAAGAAATTGCTAATGTAATATGGATTATATAAAAAGCAACAGCCTTGTTAATTTGAAAATGAATTTAAAAAGAAAATATTGAATTATATTAGTTTTACCCTGAAATGAACTAAGAAATAATAAAAAAAACATACTGCAGTCACGATCGGCTGCAAGCCAATCGTATAATACTCTAGATGAATACTGAACTCCGATTTATATTGTAGTTGGGGATAAAGTAGAATTACGTGTGCGCATGTTGTATGTCCTTTATTAAGGACTGCTATTAGATTGCTACTCAAACCTAAAAGACAATATTCAGTGTTTAACTTCATACCTTCAACTGTGTAAGTCATCGAAAAAAATGTCCTTTTTGAAGGACTTTCACATGGGAGGTGCAGGAAGAACTCACTCGATTTCTTACATATTTATCCTTTTCCTTGGAACCATTCAAAAATTAATGTGTACAAAATTTCAAATTCGTAGCTTCAAGCGTTCAGAAGTTATCGGAAAATATTGTTGAACACGTGTTTTAAGGATATTTTGTATGGCAGCTACCAGAAGGAGTAAAAGGATTTCGCTGATTAATAAACTCGAATTTCCTTTTCACTCGAAACTAACTTGTACAAAATTCCGAATTCGTAGCTAAAAGATTACTAGAGTTATAGTGAGTTTCGTAAATTAAGTGAATACATTTTGACAGGATATTTGTATGGCAGCTACACGAAGGACTAACAGGATTTTCTTCATAATCATATATTTAGCTCCAACTATTGAAAAAATAACACGTACAAAATTTCAAAGTAGTAGCTTAAACCGTTCTGAAGTTATCGACCAATATTCATGAACACGTGTTTTAAGGACTTTTTGTATGGCAGCTACCCGAAGGAGTAGGACGATTTTGCCCGTTAACGAACTTAGCCTTACAAATTCAACCAAGCATCCAGATTCAAAATTTCAAGATCCTAGGTGAAGGGGTTCTTGAGTTATCGTGTTCACGGACAGACGGACGGACGGACGGACGGACGGACGGACGGACGTCAGGCGGATTTGAGGTTTTTGGCCACAAATAAACAAAAAATAATATATAACTTTTTTTCGTCCGAGGCTTGGTTCTATGCGTTACAAACTTTTGGGCTGGATTAAACTTATAATACTCTATATGATTTCATCTAGAGTATAAAAACTGTATTGAATTATTGATTTATATTTATGGAATTATATTATATTAGTTTAACTTTGAATTGAACTTTGTTAATTAATTGTAAGAAAAGAATTGTTAATACAGGAAATTGTTAATATGTATTATGAATTAATGGATCAAATGAAAGATGTAATTGGAAAAGTATTGACAGGCATCTAGAATGTTTTCATATTAAATTGTAGAAGACTCCTTACCCCTAACACAAGGATATGTCCTCAGCAGGGGGAGTAGTGCAATAATATAATTAGAATTAGAATATTTTGAATTAATACAGCATTTATATATATAAAAAAAAACTTAAGCTTTAAAATGATTCGCAAAATAATATCAATATTAACTGAAATATTAATATTATTTGACAAAAGCCCTGAATTCCGTTTTGCGATATTCATTCTGTTTATTTTCAGAACTAAACCAAGATTTACTACCGATTCATGGTACAGAAAAATTAGTACTAAAAAATTTTTATGTGGCATACTAGGCGAGTGTGCAATAAATATAATTTTGAATGCTTGCAGTGGCGTGCTCCGGAACCCATTATGCAGGAAAGATGACACTTAATTTGTGTACATAAGTGTATAAGGGAAGTTTGGTGAACATAAAATTTTTAAGCGTGGCAGTGGAGCACTTCAGTGGGGGAGCTAACAATTTTTGAAGAGAATCGAAATTCATATCGCGAGAACTATTGATGCCCAATAGAAACCTATCAGGGAAAACAATTTGTTTAAAGAGTACATAGTAAAAAAAATTTCGATCTTCACAATAATGATCACATTAAAATGTGCTGTGTAAAGTATGTAAATTTAGAACATAGTGTAAATTTAGATGGAAGTCTATGTAAAATGCACTATTGCATTTAAGTAATTGTAAATTTACTTCGACTGTATGAAATATACCTCTGAATTGTAATGTTACTATTAAAAAAACTGAAAAATATATTGCCATTTGTACTTTTACAATTTTTAATTGCAAAATGAACAGAGAAATATGCAGATAAATCAAACTTCTTTGGAAAAAATACTCGAAATGTATCAAAGGGCTTGAGGGCTCCGTCACTTATTGCGCATTCCATGTAAACTGCTAATAATATTCAGAGGGCTTTTTTCGTTCATGCTAAGTCAAAATGTTGGAGTGTATAAAGTGCGAATTAACTTTTGAAAAAGTGGAAAAATATAGCCAGCATTTGTATAATATAATCAGGTTCGATTCGACCTTTATATTTTACTGTAGAAATGATCATTGTGGAGTCTATTCGAAGTACTTCGCATTCAAATCACATGTTTTTCGGAAACATTTCGTAGGAAAAAGAGATAAAAAAAATTTAATTGTGTAGTTCAAATTCTAATTCGAATCATTGAAATTAATTGATTATCGTGTTAATTTTTTGAATTTATGTATCACATTTTTGAAAGTTACTCAATTTATACTGCATCCATAATAAAAAAACATAGTAAAAAAACCTTACAGATTAAACTGGAATAAATAAATGTTTGGTTAAAAACTTCATTACGAACTTTTCATTCCTGCGACACCCTATGGACTAACTAAGTTTCAGATTTTAAATTAATAGGAAAAGTGCATTTATTATCAAATATTTTGTTTGTAAATATTACAACCACAATTTGCTATTACATTTTACATTGAAAACATATTTACAATACGTATGTAATTTTACTAACCGAATTTAATTGGATTAGCCATTGAAATGTAAAATTACATTTTACAATTTTTTGATTGGCAACAAATTGCCAACGATAAATGTTGTAAAATTTTTAGTATTAGTATTAGTAATTTTTTTATATCGAACCCAGCTAATGGTACAAAGCTGAAGCTCGGTACATTTATACAGAGTTCTAGTAGTGGCACGTTTTCAAAATATATTTTTTTTAAAGGTTTGCACAATTTGGAGTTGGGAACTGATTTTTTATCTTTCGAACAACTTATGGTAGAAAATTAAAACTTTATTAAAAAATTTATTTCAGTGAAAAAAAAACAGATTTGATTTGCAGTAAGGAGATGTGGGAAAAAAAAGGGTCAGTGAAAAATGGATCCATATATTTTCTTACGAATTTCGTCATATCTTTTAGGTCTCTGAAATGTCGTATTGATTTAACTTCCACGAGTTACTCACATAAAAGCATAGCAACTGTTTTAGGGTATTTTAATAAACATTTCCACGGATCCAATAAGGCTACAGCCTCTGAGCCTCTTAATTTAAGGAAAAGAAGGGTATTTTAATAGTTAACTATTCTCTAAGTTGGTGTAAAGGGGTTGAATAGGTTTTCACGAATTCTGACATATATAGATATCGCATTGATTTTTACTTCGAAACAAAAATTTCGTGTTCAAATATGCAAGAGCACTAGATCGATCACTGGTACACTTAATTTAGTTATTACTCTTAAATATTAATAATTCAAGGGTTTAATAAATTTGAATTTAACGAACGCTTTAGAAGGAGTCAAATGTAACAAACATGTTTCTATAATTTCTATTTGAATTCAAATTCAAATACAAATTCTTTGTTTAATTCCGTAGTAATAACAATATGATTAAGTTTGATTAAATGTTGGTTGTTTTCCGGAGTCAGTAGGGTTTCTGCTGTGAAACCCCAACCCGAAATCCTCGACTGCTGATTAATCGTTGTCCTAGAGGACATGACCGTTGGAAAACACTTCACTGGAATACGCCAGTCTTTATAAGATTGTGTTGGACTAGGTCCGAAGGAGCTGTTTCGTCATCGGAGGACATAGACTCGTCAGAGGGTGTATCATGCCTACTAATCAAATAAAATTTGCTTCTATGGTAGCTAACCATGAAAAAATTCCATTCTTAAAATTTAGCGGAAAAATAAAATTGCTGTTGGCGGGTCTCGAAGCCGCGCTCTTAGCGTTTAGCTCTATATATCCTGGCTTACAACCAAAAATTCCACCAAATTGGTTGAAATATTTGATGATCAAATATTATGTAATCTTCAGCGCCACCTTCCTTTAGTATAGGGTTGCGATGGCGGAAATTTAGCTAAAGTTTATAAGTCTCGGATCGTAAATTTGATTTCGAGTGCGATATATATGGAAATTATGCTCAGCATTTCCACCAGCTGTAAGGGTGTTTCGGATAGTAGGCATGATACACCCTCTGACGAGTCTATGCCCTCCGATGACGAAACAGCTCCTTCGGACCTAGTCCAACACAATCTTATAAAGACTGGCGTATTCCAGTGAAGTGTTTTCCAACGGTCATGTCCTGTAGGACAACGATTAATCAGCAGTCGAGGATTTCGTGTTGGGGTTTCACACCAGAAACCCTACTGACGCCGGAAAACAACCAACATTTAATCAAATTTGCTTCTATGGTAGCTTACCATGAAAAAATTCCATTCTTAATATGATTAAGCTTATTATAAACTGTTTGGTGATCAGGATAAATTCTTTGCATCCATGGAGAAATTTAAATTATCTTTAATTAAAATATTAAAGGGATATATATTTATTTTTAATAATCTTTTCATCCCTTCTTACTCAAGCGAGAAGTAGATTTTTATTTTACCTTCAATTCTTTGTTAATTTTATATATTTTCCCCGTTTTAATATAAGTTTTTAGAGCATACCTACACAGTAAAAAATTTTGTCAAAATTACTGTCCTTAAAGTAGTAAAATATTTCGCATTGATGTAGTAAATTTACGAATTTTCATTAAATTTAACAAAATTGAGAGTAATTCTTAAAGCTTTGTATTTTTACACATTTCATTCGTAAATTTACTGACTGGGTAGTAATATTGCAACACCGCATGAAATTTTCCACATTTAATGTGTAAAATTGATCATTGTGTATAAAATTACTCATTTTGTATGTAATTTTGATACTTCATGCGCAGTAATTTGTTTTTTGTGATAAGTATTAAATTGAACGCTTCGTTGTTTAATTCAATTGTTTCGTCGTTTTGTGTAAGGCGTGATTTAAAATTTGAAAGGAAAATAATGTTTATAGTGTGTATTATTTGTGGCTTTAAAACAAATAAATTAAATTTAAATACTAAAAATATATAGTGTTTTATACTTTCTACCCTTTTTGACCTATATTCTGGTTTTTTTCCCAATTATCGAATTTTTTGAATTTTTTTAATTGTCGATTGTTGTGTCCTTTGCCTTTCAAAATACGTATGGGGTCTGGGATTTCATCTGCCGATCATTCGCTTGAAGTTTATTCATTTATATTATCAATAAATTAATAATAATATTAAGCAAACATAAACATGTCACATTTTTGTAGCACATATTAGTTTTTTCCACTCCGTGTGTAATTTTACGCATTGTAAAATTTTACCTTTCTACACCAGCAGTAAATTTGCATATTTTTAGCGATTGATTTCCACACTTATATGTGATTTTCCGCTTACTGTGTAAGCAAATAAATTTTGAAAAATTAGTTATTCTATAAAGACTTTGACCGTTATAAAAATAGATGTTTTGAAGAAAGTTCGTCGAATGGCAGACGGAGGAAGTGAAAAGATAATTTTGAAAATTCATTTTATTAACATAATTTTAAAAACAATCACCTCGTTCACCAGTACTATATTCCGCGCAGACCATCGAATGGACTCAATATCTCGCGAGGCACACAGATGCAGTTTTAAATCGCATAGTACAAGCGCGCACACTTGATCAGTTTGTAATAAAGTGAACTCCGAGTGAATTTCAGTTCAGTACCGCAACAGCATTGCCAAGTGAAATTGAATTGATTCGTTGTTTTTATTCAGTGAATCTAGGTTTTTTACTTGAAATGCAACAGGCGAACCATATTTTGCAATAATATGTAAAAGTATTTAATTTAATTTAAAATCTATCTTTTGCAAGATGATAGTGAAGACACAAAAAAAATTTTTGCATTTGCATACCCGGCTTAACCGCACGTTAGGATGAAAAATTTGTTTACAATAGATTTTTGTTATATTCCCGCTCTGTTCTGTTTGTGTATAATCCCACTTCTGACACCAATTAAGGAAGTAAAAGTCTTCGATCGGAAATTTCTCTGCTCTTAGTTAATTTTCAATTTTTTAATAAATCCGAAAGGTCGAGCGTGTATGCTTCAATTCCCACCAAAAACACTGAATTACTTAACCTCTGCAAAAGCACAATAAACAAGCAGTTCATCGCTCCTAATAACGCCGTTCAAGAAAATATTTACCAAAATTTAAACATCGATCATTTTTTCCCTTTATGCTGTGATCTTCACAGCCTCCTCTAAAATCAGGAAAAAGTAACAAGAAAAATTTGTAAAAGAAAAAATTAAAAATAACATGGTCAGGAATGAATCATTTTCTCTCTCAATTTGAAAAAAGGTGATGTCTGGTTTTCTCGATTTCTGTAATGTTAATTCACTTTACCGCAACTGTCGGTTCATTAAACCAACCTGAATGGCTGTTACTAGTCGTTACTTTATTTGTTTGTTTTTTTTTATATTTTTTCTTAAATGGTTCAGGTCCGATCCAAGTTCCAAGAATATCCAAAGATTGGAGCTAGTCTTCATTGCGGCACGAAGAAATGCTTTCCACCTGCAGAAAAGATCGAAAGTTGATGATCTTGGAAGCGAGCGATCATGTTCCACGTGTTGCACGGTAAACCGTGATAGGCGGGTGCAATAGCTCGTTTTATCTATATACGAAAATTACATTCTCATTTATAATGTACTTATACAGAAGGTCGGTATTTCAAAACAACAAATCGCTGAACAAGTGGTTGTTTTTTTTTTGCTTCTCCGTAGTACGATCCAAGTTACGATTGATCAACGATCGTTCATGAAACCAACCGTAACTTTAGACTTTCTCAACAAAAGACTGAATTAAAGTATGAAGATCGGTAGTTGTACTAGGACCACATAACAACGATCATCTTCAACTACCGAAAAAAAAACAATTCTTTACAAAATTCGTGTTTATCGATCGATCGATCGATCGATTTGGATGATGAGAATTAAATCCAATCGGTAGGTACCTTTGTAGCCATACTATCAACATCGACAACAACAACAACAACAACAAAAAAGTAAGTAATGAACTTTTTGGGAGTTTATAATTACGCGCTTAATGACATTGTTAAGATCGTCCGAAAGTGATCATCAAAGAAGCGATGAAGATCATCTTCGCCGCACCATTGATCAACGGGGAGAAAGATATAGAAAGACGTTTATTTAACAAATACTCAGGTGTTTATTATTTTCTTGAGTGTCTACTAAACGATTTTTATAGCCACTAAATTATGATCTTATCGATCGCACCACGCAGAGTGCTCGCGATCACTTGCAATCGCGTACTGAAACTGAAGATGAGTTTTTGTTTACCGGAGGCATCTTCTTGTACTCAAATTAACAAATAGCATCGCTTCTATTTGTCTTAAATTTTTTTTAACGCTTTCAAAATTCAAGTGTATAATTAAAGTTATAAAATAAGAAACTGTAATTCGAGTATTGAATTTTGTTTATTATTTCATATTTGACGAACACGATTTGTGATCTGGAGATGAAAAATAAATCGATTATGTCGTAATTTTTCAAGTAATGGTCACTTGATCGGATTTGATGCAAATTTTTATGCTGGCTCGAATGAAAGCAGGAAATCGAATTCGAGAGATTTAAAGAGGATTAAGTTCAATTTAATGTAGTTTTTGAGCAAATAGAATAATAAATAATAGAAAAAAATGGTTTTTCAAGTACAATTTTGGTTAGCAAATACACTGCTAAGCAATTGCTCTGGATGAAATTTTTCTATTTGAACTTTTTACATTACGAATTCGTGTGTCTGTAAGGTGACGAATTCCACAAATGATATCATCAAAAGTTTCACTTTTTTTAAGGAATTTTAAGACCATAGGTTAAGTGGTTGAGTCAAAGAATTGAAGTATGTTGGTATGAATTTAGGTGAATAACTAAATTTCTAAGCAAGGGAATTATTGCTCGACCTCGTCGAAAACCGATTTTATTGATTATCAACAAATTATCTGTTCTGCACAACAATCAAATATTGGAGTTAAAATTTATATGAACTTTGGCCGGTCGAATACAGTTTTTGTTTAAAATAATAATAAAAATAAAAATAAGTATAAAAGTAAAAGTATTTTATAAATAAAAATTAAATAAAAATAGAAATAAAAGTAAAAATCAAAATAAACCGAAAAATAGAAATAGAAATTAAAATATAAATAACAATATATAAAAAAAACATTAAAATAAAAATACAAATAAAACTAAAAATAAGAAAAAAATAGAAATAGAAAAAAAGAAAAGATCAAAGGTGCTGGCGCCTCCTTTACAAATCCGCAAACAGATTTAAAAAAATTTAAAATTTGCTGCCAGGAGAGGCAAAAGAAGAGTCACAAATTTTGAATTTTTTTCGACGTTTTTGGCCACCATTCCCCCATTTTTGATCCCATTTCAATTTCGTTTTGATTTTTGAGCAGCTGTTGAGCTCCGCTTTCGTTTGCGGTGCCACTTGCAAAAATCTAAAAAATTTACTTTTTTGAAAAATACCATGACAATATTTAAAAAAAAATTTAGGGCAATTTTTTCAAAATTCTTCAATTTTGACAATAGACCCCTTAAATTAAAGATGCTGGCGCCTCCTTTTCAAATCCTCAAAAGGATTTTAACATTTTTAAGATTTGCAGGAGAGGCAAAAGAAGAGTCGCAAAATTTGGATGTTTTTCGACGTTTTTGGCCACCATTCCCCCATTTTTGATCCGATTTTAATTTTGTTTAGATTTTTGAGCAGCTGTTGAGCTCCCCTTTCGTTTGCTATGTCACTTGCAAAAATCAAGAAATTAAAATATAAATAGAAAAAAAAGGAAAAAAATGAAAATCAAAGTAGAAATAAAAATAATAATAAAATTCAAAATGAAAATATAAATAAAAATAATAAAGTAAAATTAAAATTAAACTAAAAATATAATTTACTCGGCATTATTGTTTTTCCAATTTGAGATAAATTGATAAGCTTTCGGTTGACAATAAAACATTTCCAATTCATGCGTGGTACAGTAATTTTTTTTTATAACAATATGATCCTCGGGAGTGAATCTTTTCTTTAACGTGAAGAAATACATCTCCTCCTACACAAACCGCACTAGAAAAAAAAAATATGAATACTTTGTCTATGTCCTACAAGCTCCATCAAAAAACTTTCTACATTCATTAGTTGTAGATACACTTCAAGAATAAAATATACATTTAAGACACCAAAATTAAATTATAAATAAACAGCTCAACTAACCGTGCATAACACTTGCAAATTGCATGAATAAAATACTCTCATAATACACTTCGATATTCTTATAGCAAATCACTAGTATAACTTAAATTAGATCTCTCATTATCATTGCTATGTAATAATCAACCTGCAAGAGTTTTTGAAACTTTCGCTCCTGTAAAACATCTTCTTTATATCTTTATTGATTTTATATTTTGCAACACTTGAACACTTAAAGAGTTATGCTCTCAAATAAATTCCGATCTGTAAAGTAATGTGTAATTGTATACATACAAGAAAAAAGTCTTAGATCCATTTACACTCCCTAGGGGGTTGAATATCAAAAAATCCTGAAATTCTTTTTTGCGGCATTTCATAAAAAGACGGTAGAAGTAAAAACCAATTTGCTTCCTCGTCAAACCAAAAATATGGGCCAATCCCTTTACTTCTTCTTGGGGGTTGAAGGTCCGAAAATCCTTATGTAAAAAATCCGAGTAAGTAAAAACCAAGATTTGCAAACAAAATCTGCAGACAGAAAAAACGGAACTACAATAATGACGAAATTAAAAACATGGGCGAACAATTTAAATTACACAACACAAGAGCCGCGTAGCCTCTAGTTAAAAGGATGAAAGCGGAATACCAACCAAAGACAACCCTCTGTAAGGATGCAGAAGGCAACATTATACTCGTAAGTAATGCGGAAGAGATAAAACTAAGATGGGCGCAATATTTTAAACACCTCCTCAACCCGAGACCATCATTCCCACGAACAGCAGCAGCAGACGTGATAGCTGAGGAAGGATCCTCTTCGAGTCCTCCCACACTCGGAGAAGTAAAAACAGCCCTGAGGAACCACCCAAACAACAAAGCGCCGGGCACTGATCAAATCCCAGCTGAACTTCTGAAAGCCGGCGACAACTGTATATCACATCTCCTACACAGATTGATCTCGGACATATGGACGCAAGAAGCACTTTCTGACGAGCTGGAAAACTGCTGGGAATTTAACATTGATGTGCACCAGATATTTGATGACTTCAAACAGACATACGACAGTATCGACAGGCGCGCACTGTATAAAATCATGATGGATTTTGGAGTTCCACCGAAACTGGCTCGGCTTACAAGAATGACAATGACCAATTCTTTGTCACAAGTGAGAAAAGAAAATGATCTGACTTCCAGCTTTAGAACTGACAACGGCCTTAAACAAGGTGATGGCCTGGCACCAATGCTTTTCAGTTTAACACTAGAATATGTTGTTCGAAAACTTCCCTTGGTGTCAGGGAACACTATGCTTCAAATCCACACAACTAGTAGCATATGCCGACGACATAAATATACTTGCAAGATCTCTGGAGAGTGCCAAAAAATATTTGTAAGCCTTGGCTCGGTAGCAAGGGAAGTTGGACTACGTATTAACGAAAACAAAACTAGGAAAAACACGCCAATCAGACAAAATATTACAGTAGGAGACTTTAACCTAGAAAACGTAGACAACTTTGTATATCGAAGGATGGTAGCGAACCCATCGAAATTAAAAGGAGAATAATGATGGCAAATAAGACGTATTATTCGGTACTCCCAATAATTAAAAACAAAAATTATGCATAGGTAACAAAGCTTGAACTATACAAAACAATTATAAGACATGTGCTATGCTATGGCAGCGAAACATGGACATTAACTATGGCGTCCGAAAAATAAGTTAACGCCATTGAAAGAAAAGTCCTCAGAAGAATCCTCGGACCTGTGAGGGAAGACTCGATCTGGAGAATACGATACAATAGAGAATTGTATGCCATCTTTGATAATCCAGAAGTATCGATCCTCACAAAATTCAAGAAGCTACAATGGGATGGTCATGTGAAGCGGATGGATGACGAAAGAATCCCCAAACGCACACTTAAGGGAAAAGTTAATGGACAAAGACCAGTTGGAAAACCACGGAAGCGCTGGGAGGATTCTATTGACTCAAACTGCAAATCACTGCTAAGATTATCAAACTGGAGGACGCGGTCACTGAACCAAGAAGGCTGGAGGCGGTACATACAGGAGGCTAAGGTCCGATTTGGACTATAGCGCCATCGTAAGTAAGTAAGTATGTAAGTAAAAACCAATTCCATATCAGATCTAAGAGATATGGCGAAATTCGTGAAAACGTATACAAACTTTTTACACCTTCTAAGGGTTGAATAGAGAAAAAATTCTGAAAACGGCAATTATACTCGTATGAAAAGCCAATATCTCCAAACATATTTGCGAGACGTATAAAGGGGTCAAACTCCCTCAACACACAGTACCCAAAAATTTCAAATTTGGTAGCTGTTTTTTGAATTTGATTGTATTTTATCAATCTTTTGATATTTTATTGGTCTGTTTCAAATATCTGTACTCTACTATAAATCAGCGATAGCAAGTTATGAATTTCAAACTCCTAAAAAGTAAATCATGTCATCAGTTTCTTGTTGCTTTTTTATTACACCCACTTACCTACTTAAAACTTATCGTTATTTACAAACAAATTTCCTTATCATTGTAATAACACTAATTATTGTCGATAGCCATCATTGGGACTCCAAAGTCCCACGTTATACGTATAGTCGGTACTCGCAGTCTACTATCAATTTTTTCGTTACATTGTTTACAAACAGAGCACATTTTCAGAAATAAACCGATACGATAATAGTTTCGAGGAATTGAACAGGAAAGCAATTTAAAAGTAGACGCAATTTAAGTTTTTTTTCAATTGTAGTGGAGATTTTTTTACAACTATTTAGTGCATTCCATAGGTACTATGATTGTACTATCAAGCGGTAGCATGCCCAACTGATGAACTCATCATGAACCATCTGTATTTAATAGGGTACAAAGCCAGATTTACTGAAACGATCTGGTTCATCTTTCGATGAATGTGCCAATGAATTTCATCAATAAATTTCTGATTAATTTCATCGGGATTTTTGAATGAGTTTTTGATATGATGAACGCCATCAGAAATTTTATGTTGAAATTCATCAGGAATTTAATAACTGAAACCAACAGGTAATGAAATTTGTAATGAATTTCTAATTTTATGAATTTCGTGACATATTTAATCGGAGAATTACATAATGAAGTTCATCAGCGAATTCCAGCTAAATTGTATCCTGAAATTCCCCGTATAACACATCGGTAGTCAAGCGGTATTCGAGCGGAACTCTTTTCTACTTCCGATACTAAAACTTCGGTGAAGTATCGACTAAATTTCGTTATCAATATTAGACTAAACATCGAATGTAGGTACTACAAATGTACTGAATTCTCTGTATGGAAGAAATTTTGCAGTACTGATTTTTTTACACGAATGAATTAGAAAAATATTTTTTTTTCTCAATTATTTGTACTTGTCTTGTAGTCACTTTTGTAAATAACAAATTCCTATTTTTGTACCAATTCTTTCAAAATTGTGCCTGGTGTGGTGGTGCGGTTGTTAATTACCTTGCACATTTAAAAATTGAGAAATTTACTGTAATATAATTAATAAATTACTTGGAGTGCTTGATCGCTGTATTATTGTATAGAGATCAAGTACTCGGAATTCATTATTGAAGAAAATAAAATAAAATATGGATTGGAGAAAAGTCGGTTTAATTAAAACTGTTTAACGAATAAGATCTATTAAGATCAATTAAATACAGATAAAATATCTTTGAATCATAAATAATTAAAAGAAAAATTTATTCTAACATATATAATTATTAAATAAATAATTTAATAAGTTCATAAGATTGTTAATATTTAAAAAGTGAATAGTTAATATTAGTGATAAATTTATTAACTAACAAATAATTTAATCATTGTAAAACATCAATTATAAATCGAATAAATTAAATGTTTAGTGAATTGATTAAAACAACTTTTTCAATTACCTAACACTGGAATAAAACAGCTTTCAGAGACTCAGTATTACTAATCATCCTTCTGAAGACAACACATTACACTCTAGGCCATACAGCACTATCTAAAAAGTATCGTAATGAAAAACATTTCACTTTAGTTCACATATATCTTGGTTCAATAGTTTACAGTAATGGCACAGTACTGATTTTAAGAATTCGCGAACCCCAAATTGTAAAAAATATTTTTTTATGTTTGTATTTGAATTCCTTTGAATTAAGTATGAATAATACCCGTTTACTTGATAATGGCGAGAATTCAAATTAAGGTCCAACAGTCAGTATTTTGAATATTAAGTTGTAAAGTTCTCACTTCCAAAACGGTGCGAATATCACGAATTTCAAGACTTATAATGTCCTGTTCAGCCTTAGGTAAGAACTTAATCCACTCCTTATAGTTCTACTTCGGTACTGAAATACAGAATTGCTTCAGAACTATCTTAAGTACAAATTCCGGGAGAAAGTCTAAAAAAATAAATTCGAATATTTCCAACGCTGTAAGATACTGAAAATAAAAACCCATTTGTCAAAATCAAAATCATTCTGTTGTTTTTCAAAATTTAATTCCAATGCAATTAAAATTTTCAGTACTGCAAAACCAGTATTCAAACTATTATGCGAATCGTGAATAATTTTTTTTAAGTGTGTTTTTACTAGTGAAAGATATGGGGAATATCTCTGCGAATGTTTTCATAAATACCAAGATGAGAGGCATTATGAAATGAACTTCGAATTTCGTTTATTTTTTTATGATTTTAATAAGCTTAAGAGCCAATAAAATGTTGTAATAAACGATTTAATGGTCAAATATAGCTCTGAAAAAATTCCATGTACAAAAGACTTTTAAAACTCGATTAAAATCATAAATTGCATAAAAATCCACTACAAAAAAAAAATAAATAAAAATTTTCAGCCCCCTTCACCCCCGAAATTGAGAAAAATGCAGTCTAATGACCGAATAATTATTTCGGATGTCATTCAAGATCAATTCGATCTCGATGATAAATTCGTATTTATTTTTTGCGATCGCTTAAAGTGCAACCTTGACTCTTTCCATTACTTAATACGCACAGCTGGGAAAATTTTAAATTGCTCTCGACACAAAGTCGGTACCGATTCAAAAATCTTCTTTTGATCATCGCACAATAGAAAACTGATCGATTGATCTTCGATTAGAAAATACGAGGTCAACTTTACAACTTTGGCTCGATCATCTTTTGGGTGAAGTGGCGCTAAACTAAACGCTTTACAGGGCAAATGACGGAGCAATATTTTTCCTTCATTTTCGGGGTAATTATCGGATAAGAATAGGATCCTTTATAATGGTTAATTGTTCGATGAATTACTCGTATGGTGAGATGTTTGAAAAGATTTTTCATGGGAACTTTGCTATCGTTTCGATTTTGTTGGGTTTTTTGCTCCAAGATTTGTTTGATCAGTGTAGCTGATTTTGTATGATACCAGACAAACAAATGCCGAAGGATAGCTACTATTACAACAGGCTAAATGAGCATCTGTGGAGGATAAAATCCGAAGTTCTCCCATATGTGACCAATGCTAAGAAAAGGAGGAATCCGCTCACTTTTCGTGTGAATGCCCAACTTTTGGTCGAAAACGACTGGAGTGAGGAGTTCTTAGATATTGACCTAACCAGGGTATAAAACTTCTTCCAAAAGTCGAACCGGCTTGGAGAAACTGAAAGGACTCCCTAAATAAAGAACTGGGTTGAAGAAGAGGAAGCAGAGATGGGAAGGAGAAACTAAGAATCTGGATCCAACCAAGGTCTAAATTTCGAAGAAAATCGATTTGGCTTTGGGGAAGAATGAAGAGTACTTCGCAGTTTTTTTGAGTTTACTGCAAGCAAAACGAAGGATTTACAGATTTGGGACTAGCCATGGTGTACGTGATGGTCCAACCGGCTTGGGAATGACAAGGAACCTGATGTTTGCTTAATTCGTATGAACAAGGAGCTCACAATCCGAACCAAGTCAGGGGTGGCATAACGAACAGACATTTTCAAACTAAAGAAGATGATAGATAAATTCCTTGACACATTTTAAAGGTATCAACTAATCAACCGGCAGAAAACACAAATAAAATGGCGGGACGTGCAGACACTAAAATAGTGATCAATCGCTATTAAGAAATCTTTCGGTATCCAACAAGTGAATAAAATATCAGGTAACTGGCTCCCATTTTACCGAGTCAATTTGACCGGCTATGGCAGATACTGCAATATACCGTACATAACTGGCGCAGTCGGTAGAATCGAGAAGACGGCATAGACGGTAGTAAGGCAACAAACAATGAGTGGAAATATCAACATAACAATTTCCGATAGTGCACCTGAAAGTGCCTACGAGTACCTCCGGTGATCAATTCGCCACCAGAAGGTATTCAAACAGAAATTTCGCTTTCACGGTAACGTGAACAGAAACCAAAAACCGCGATGTGCATAAGATATATCTATAAAAAAAAAATCGAGAGCTGTCCAAGTGTGAACGGATTGTTTTAAATGTACTTTGCCAGTATCATCTAGATGAGCCCACCCAGACTCTTAAGGAGGTCCTGTAAATACCGATACCGATGAGAGTCTCATTAGAGGTGACGCGTTTGATGATCAGTGATGCAATCCACGTCTCTGCAGGCTATCCGAAGTACCTACGCTTGTAATAATACGATAGATCGCGCGACTTCAAGTGTTTTATTAGCGCAAGACACACCTTGCATATCGTTTCGGTGTACCTACTCTCTTCGAATCCGATGTACACATGCATCATATCTCATTTTACATTCCAATCAAAATAATTTTTATTTGCAAGCCAGAAGAAGATATGACAATGCTGTGGTTTTAGCCACTCCAAGTCCATTAACTTTTGTCTATATTGCCCAGGTTGGTTTTTACGCTTTTAGTTTACACATGACTTATTACAGCAGGTACCCACTAGTAAAATTCGAAATCAGTTGTTACTCAATAATATTACGAGCAGGTATGTCTTACATAGGTAATAATAATAATTATCATCATCATAATCAGTTTGGTTTTGAGTTTTGTAATAATATTTCATTCAGTGCGAATGTTATACAATTTGATTAGTTTTTAGCGAATATATTTCAGCTCATTTGTTGATGTTTTAGTTTATAATTGTAATAATTAAAATGGAATTTTAAATAATCGTTTCTTAAGGGTGGTTAACCCAAAAACAGGTTACGGAAGTCACGATTTAGTCGAAAATTATTTATTGCCGAGTTGAAAGTGTAATTAATCTTAAATTGTACCACCAATACACTAAAATTATTATTTTAATCAACAACTCTCAAACGCGATATTTAGTGTGTCAACTAGAGAGTGAGTCAATAGTTGTCATCATCCGTTGTTAAAAGGAAACCTACCATCTACAGCTTCTCTCGACAACTATTATCGACAGCTACTCTCGACAGCACTCCTCTCAAACAGAGACATAGCTTAAAAAAAATTGATGCTCTTATGAACGTCTATAGACCTTAAGAGCAGAGGACCAAATGAGTTTTAACCGCAACCGTAAAAAAAGATAGATAAGTAATTCAAAATAATACACTGTCGCTAAGTGCGTTTGTCTTCAACCACTGAGGCCGTGGAGTTGAATTTTGAATCCCATACAACAAACATCCCAAACCATGATACTCAAAAACCAAAACCAAAATGCCCTGAACAAAACTTCTCAAACCCGAAATCTATAAAAATAAAAGTTGACACTTTTTAAACTTAAAAACTCAAAGCGCTACCGTCTGCGCCACTTTGATACTGAAAACACTTGCAGGTTCTGAGATTCGACGTAAGACTTTGCTGATCTTCATCCGCACCAACATTCATCACACTGGGAACCTTATATCCAGGAATGATTAAAGAAAGGACGCACTTTACTTTTGTAAAAAGGTCTTGGTAAAAAATGGAGTACCTATGCAACCGCAAATAGTTCACTGGGTCTACGTGTCCATCGTCAGACCAATACTCAATGATATTATTATCTGGTGGACGGCTTAAGATAAAGCGGCTAATCGCACCTCTCTAGGAAAGATACAGAGATCAGCATGCATAAGTGGTACATCAGTGGTGCTCTGAGAACAAATTCCTCTACAGCATTTCAGATGCTATTCAATCTACCGTCCCTAGACGTTTTTGGCAAGCAAAAGGCAAATAGTGCAGCCATTCGACTTAGAGTCACTAGACAGTGGACTAGCATATGTGCAGGTCACTCAACAATTTTGAAACACTTCGAAAACACAGACTACACCCTTCCTAGTTTTGATTTTGTTAAAAATTCTATAACAACTATCCAAACTCGTCTAGAATGGGGTAGTTATTCAGTACGGCGGAAGACGGTATACATATATACGAATGGATCCAACAATGGAGGCGGAGTAGGTGGAGATGTTTCATTTGGCATGCTTAACATTAGCAGCTATTTTTTCGTTCCAGATCACTGTAGTGTCTGTCAGGAGCTTATACAACCAAGGAAGCCTTGTTCTGGCTGATGTGTATATTAGGGACGTTAGCATTTTCACGGACATCCTAGCATCAATAAAATCCTTGTAAATGGTCTCAACAACATCAAGGGCCGCAGCAGAATCTCAAACATCTTTTAAGGAGATGCAGAACAATTCAATATTCATCTTTGTTAGATTCTAGTTCACAGGGATATTCCAGGTAACTGTACGACTGACGAATTCGCTCGGCGTAGTAGTAGTCTTATCATATTTCTATACATAATTCAAGTTTCAACTTCCTAGCTTAAATGGTTCCAGAAATTTTGAGTTAGTCTCGTCTAAAATCCTCCACCAGTCACTTAAGGAGATAACCTCCTTTACATGGTCAAAAAATACATGATTTTCGAGAATTGTTTTCTCAGGTATAATAACTCGAGACGCGTTGAAATTTTTATGACAATTTAATGCATAATTCAAGAGCACAGTGTAATTTTTTCACATTAAAAAATCGATGTTTAATTTAAAAATGGATGAATGTTAATATCGCCTCGTTTCTAGCTGCGTACACACTATCGTCCTTAATTTTGATTTGAACTAAAAAAAAACAAAATGTTTTTGTAAAGTTTATGGTAGTATAGCTTCTAGATGACGTCGAGTAATTTAAAGAAAAGGTTGTAATTGCATGTTTTTTACACAGTTTTAAATTTAAAGTGAATTTTTCGCTAAAAAAAAATCAATTTTAAAATACGAAAAAATATGTAAAAAATTGTTTTTCAAAAAACAATTAACGTCATCTAATAGAAAATTCAATTATCTATAAAATGAACCATCATAAAGCCAAATCGGTTCAGTAGAATTCTCTCAATCGTGTAAGCAAAATCGAAAAATTATGTTTCGAGGAAAATGCGTTTAAAAGTTTTGGAAACATAAAAATACTATGTACTCGTCACCCGGCCCCTCCGCTTTATGAGCTGTAACTCGTAAACACTGCAGACATCGACTTAACTTTTTTCAGAGAATATTCTTGAATAGATTAGCAATCGATTAAGACTATTTAATCGATTTTTTTTACCCGATAAAGGAGTGTCATCACTTAAGGCACCAATTCTTAAAATTTAGACCTAATATCACAGCTCAAAATGTTTATGATCTACCGAGTCTTCAAAGGTTTTGACAAAAGAACAAAAATTTTATTTTCCTTTTTTGTGGGGTACTGAGCTTGGTATTAAGTCCAAAAAGACAAAATATAAGAGATCAAAAATTTGAAATACGAAATCCAAAAATTTTTAATTCCTGATAGAGATAATGGATTTTACAAAATTTATGGATTTTAATTGTCTTTGTGCGTTAAGGATCAAAATAACTACAGAAAAAATCCATACTGAAGATATTCGAAAACTTAGAAAATCTAGTTACAGGAAGACAAGATCCAAAAAAATAAAATTTCGAAAACTAAACATCCTGGAAGATGAATTCTAAAAATTAAAAAAATTTAAATTATTCAGATTTTAACTTTCCGGATTTCGTAGCTGAAACATAAAAAAAACCGGAACTGATTTAAACCCAATAAAAACTTTTGATTTAACTTGTAATTCATCTCGAAAATTTTTCTGCTTTGAAAATAATTTCAATTATGTTTCCTTTTTTTCTGTTCTAATCTTTGCTGAGAATTTTGTAATTTTATTTTGTACAGAGGTGGGGCAAAAATAATTATCTGTGAAAATACGAGTAGTGTCACGAATTTCGTCATATCTCTTAGGTCTGCGAATTTCATCATATCTCTTATGTCTGCGGAGGTACGAACCATTCATTTCTATGAGCTCTTCATGTAAGCACCTAAAAATTGTCTTCAGTGTTTTTTGGTCTTGAAATCCCAGGGGATTGGCCACGAATTCCGACATATCTCTTAGGTCTAATGAGAGATGGAATTCGTTTCTAATTTTATTTTATATAACCGCCTAAAAATATATTGCAACATTTTTTAGATAACCTTAAAGTGATCTCAAATTAAAGCATGCGGCTTTATAAATCAAGATAAATTTTGATAATAAAAAGTTTTCATAAAATTGCCGAAATTCGTGTAATTTGTGTATCTTAATTTTTTTTTCTTATCTGTTCCAAACGACTTATTTACCAGATTTTTTCTCACTGTCTGCAAGAATTCCTACCAATGTAATCAATATGAAACCAAGCGGGAAAACCAGTCAATTGCAATTGATCATTATCACCGTAATGTTTGTATTTCCCAGGGATTAAGTAAAGGTCGTTCGATCGATCGATTGAGGTATAATTGGTTACTTTTCCCGTATAATCAACTACTTTTACTTCCTATGAATATTTACTGTAGATAGGACACTTAATGATAAAATTTTCAAGATCTTAGTACCTATTTGCTTCTCACTTATCAGACACTCTTAATTAAATCGCGATATACGAAGCATAAGAAAAGAAGTGACTTATCATGGCCGCAATATATCGAAATCAAGCAGCTATGGTTTCAGTAAAATTTAGAGTACTCTTGTTGGCTTTATCGATAACCAAACATACTTAAACGATATACGCCTGGGAATTTGTTGAGTGGATTGCAATTTTGAATGCGTAATTACGAGTAGTAGCGCACTTAAAGGCGCCAAACTGTATCGAATAATTTTTTTTTATTTTCTAAACTTTTAATGTTTTTAGTGCGCAAATTTGACTTAATATCTGGTGCGGTGGTTCTGAAGAAATTTGCTTCCTGTATGATTGCAGAAACCCCCTTTAAGATAGCAAATAAAGTTTTAAGTTTTTGAAGAATCGCCAAGAAATGTAAGATAAGGACTTTAAGCTATGGACAACGAATAGCTCTGAAAAGCGAAGTCACTTTATATTTGGACTAGAAGTGATTTATTAAATTTTTGATGTTCAAGAAAAGTGTGATATTCGATACGAACTTTACACATGTCTTGATCGGAATATGTTTGATCTAGTCTCCACCGTTCCAATCTCTCTAAAGAGACACCTATTGGGTGATAGTGGAGTGTACCGCATACATATATTCCGTATGCAACAGATCCAAGTAAAACAAGCGAAAAATCAACTACACAGAATTGCGTTCTTTTTTTTAAATAGAAGTATTACTTTATTTTATTAATAATAATATTGTTTGTTGTGGCCGGAGTGGGGTTCTTGAATAAATGTATCGCCAAAAAATGGCATATCTAAAAAACCCTGTAATATATATTAGCTTGGAATTGTTTTTGTGTAGGATCACGGCAGGACGAAAGAGAAAAGAATTTGGGAAATCCAGAAATTTCAAATTGCGAGTTTTAAAAATCCAAAATGACAAAATACAGAATTTAAAAAAACCAGAAAGATGAAATCCAGAAATTTCGAATTGTGGAATTTTCTAATTTTTTTTTTCGTCCACTTCGTATTTTAACTTTCTGGATTTTGTCGTAGTCCCTCAAAATCCAGAAAGTTTAAATACGAAATGGGCAAAAAAAATTTTTAAAATCCAGAAATTTTAAATTCAAAAAGGTTAAATCCAGAGATTTATAAGTCCAGAAATTAGAAAATTCCAAGATTTAAAAATCCAAAAACTAAAAAATTTCAGAAAGATGAAACCCAGAAATTTGGATTTGGTATTCTGAGTGACAAAATTTGGAGTCAAAATCCGGAGTGGACAAACTAAATTGGAAAATCCAGAAAGAGAAAATAAAGAGATTTAAAAATCTAGAAGGATAAAATCCAAAAATTTGGAATTGTTATTGTGGCCGGGGTCTCGAAAAAATTCAGAAAATCAAAATCTGGACAGTCAAAATCCGAACAGTCAAAATCCGGACAGTCAAAATCCGAACAGTCGAAATCCGGACAGTCAAAATTCGGAGTAGAAAGCACATACACCCCTTTGGGATTGAAAATTTAAGCCAAAGGGGTGTGAAAAGAATGGTGGAAATGTGGCAAGAACTGTTGCCCGATGTAAACCGCATTTCAGAATTTTCCCCAAGAAATTATTAAGCTGACTGCTGGCAAATTTCGACTTTGTTATTTTTTAGTATAACTTTATTTTACCAAGTTTTTTTTTATCCTTTTATTTCTTCGATATTTCCCTACATAAAAACGTACTGCAGTCACGATCGGCTGCAAGCCAATCGTATATTACTCTAGATGAATACTGAACTCCGATTTATATTGTAGTTGGGGATAAAGTAGAATTACGTGTGTGCATGTTGTATGTCCTTTATTAAGGACTGCCATTAGATTGCTACTCAAAACTAAAAGACAATATTCAGTGTTTAATTTCATACCTTGAACTGGGTAAGTCATCGAAAAAAATGTCCTTTTTGAAGGACTTTCACATGGGAGGCGCAGGAAGGACTCACTCGATTTCTTACATATTTATCCCTTTTCTTGGAACCATTCAAAAATTAATGTGTACAAAATTTTAAATTCGTAGCTTGAAGCGTTCAAAAGTTATCGGAAAATATTGTTGAACACGTGTCTTAAGGATATTTTGTATGGCAGCTACCAGAAGGAGTAAAAGGATTTTGCTGACCAGTAAACTTGAACTTCGTTTTCACTCAAAACTAATTTGTACAAAATTCCGAGTTCATAGCTAAAAGATTACTTGAGTTATAGTCAGTTCCGCAAATTTAGTGAAGACATTTTGACAGGATATTTGTATGGCAGCTACACGAAGGACTAATAGGATTTTCTTCACAATCATACATTTAGCTCCAACTATTGGATAAATAACACATACAAAATTTCAAAGCCGTAGCTTAAACCCTTCTGAAGTTATCGACCAATATTCTTGAACACGTGTTTTAAGGACATTTTGTATGGCAGCTACCCGAAGGAGTAGGACGATTTTGCCCGTTAACGAACTTAGCTTTACAAATTCAACCAAATATCCAGATTCAAAATTTCAATATCCTAGGTGAAGGCGTTCTTGAGTTATCGTGTTCACGGACAGACGGACGGACGGACGGACGGACGTCAAGCGGATTTCAGGTTTTTGGCCACAAATAAACAAAAAATAATATATAACTTTTTTTCGTCCGAGGCTTGGTTCTATGCGTTACAAACTTTTGGGCTGGATTAAACTTATAATACTCTATATGATTTCATCTAGAGTAAAAAAAATGCCAGCATAGTTAAAAATTCTAAATTATATTTTTGAAACTTATAAAATAAAGGGACATGCTGTTCCTGCGAATTAAAAGAAAAGCTCGAAAAAGAAAATTTTACTTAAAATATATTAAAAATAATTTTTTTTAAATTTTCTTGATCGATTTTAAATTGATTTCAGGTAAGCATGAATTTCGCTTCCGAACCTACTTCTTCTTGGCCTGTTGCGGCAGCTCATTCCAGTCCAAGGTAACTTCGTTGCCACTCTGAGCTGCCTCTTTGCTCCTACATGCCCACGGCATTTGTGGTGCCGACACGCAGTAATGAGTACCTCCAACGCAATCGATGTAAATAGCTCCAAGCGGATGTTTGCCGATGTCCTTGCGAAAGTTCCGGATGATTTTCTCAGCCGCCAGATCCGATTCACCGGTGTAGTTAATATGTTCTAAAATTCGAAGTGCCAGACAGTATTGCACGACACAATGTGGCTCGCCGGCAACCGAAATACCCCCTATATCCTGATCCACGTAAGTCCCAGCACCGACAGCTGGTTCACCAATTTCTCCAATTTCACGACAATACGATCCATTACCCGACGATCCTGCTGTAATGTTTCCGGTTTCGTCGATCGCGACTGCTCCGACCCCGCTCTTGTACTTGCTACTTACAGCTTCATCGCTGAAGTTGTTTTGCCTTAAATATTTCAAATCCGCTACGGCAGATGGCGAAGCTAAAGACCCAGGCGAAGGAATACGAACGTTGCTTTTCTTCGCAAACCTCATGACCGAATCGCTTGCGATATGCGTGACACAGGACTCAGCCACTTTTCTCGCCAAGGATATCGGAAATGTTAGGTCAGTTACTCCAGAAACGCATCCTACTTGGTAGCCTTTTCCTTGCATTATGGCTGCATCCGTATGCACTGAGCCGTCACAGCTAAGCGCTGAACCATAGCCAGCGTTGAAATTTTCGTTAGACTCCAAGTAGTTGACGGCTTCTTCGACTGCATCCATGGAGGAGCTGCCCTTCTCCAGACATTTGAAACCAAAATCTGCCGCCTTAGTCACTGCTTCTAAATTTGCTGCCGCCTGTGGATCCGACTTGGGATCCAAACAACGCACTCCGCCGTGGACAATTATTTTTGGAAGACATTTGCCATTTGTTAGTAACCTTTTCGCCATTGGTCCACTAAATGATTCTTTTCTAAAGGTTTGATCAAATTTTTTTCGGGCTCTCCTTTACTTAAAACGTAGTAGAAAGTTTCGTAAAATTAGACTTTAAATTTTGTTTTCGATTATAAAAAACGAACTATTTCAAAATTGAACAATTTATTATTAATTTTGCATAGACAAATGAAAACTTCAACAGGTCGGTTTGGCTGTTACGATTTGAACATCTAATTTCTTACAGTGATTTTAACTCAAAACTTCAGACGTTCTTTTTAAAGGACACATAAATAATCATATGCAAGACGGTACTTTCTAGCTCATTTAAAGATTTCCTTAATCTCGGCAGTCCGCAGAAGTGGCTAATTACAGAGCTCCACTGTTTGCTCCTATCAAAAGAATCATACGATATCTCATCGTAACTAAGAAATATGTCGGAATTCGTAAAAACGTTGACAATACTTTCCACCATACCACGGGTTGAATATCGCAAAATTCTGAAATCACTTTTAAACCGGTTATTTTTAAATCACATTGAAATAAAATCGAATCGATATCTCAGTAGAACTGAAAGATATGTCAGAATTCGTGAAAACTTACACAACTACCTTGCTCCTCTTGGGAGTTGAATTTTGAATGAAGCCTAAATTAGTTTTTAGGTGTTTATACTCCATACAGATGTCAACTCAAAGGTCTATCCTTAGGGATTCTCGAGAAATAAGAAGAAAAAAATGTTGGTATCCACCTTCTCCCACCCCCTTACCAACGTTGTTTTGTCTGGTTTCGTTTTCCTCTCTATTGGTGCGGTTAAGATTTCAATCTGAAACTACTTTTGAGATATGAAAATTGACTTTATTGTAAAATGAAATGTGGAGATATGGCGGAATTCGTGGAAAAATGTTCAATCATTTTTCACATCATTGGGTGGAATATCAACAAAACTGATTTCTGGGCGTTACACCCAAGAGATATAGCAGAATTCGTGAGTCAACCTCGTTTTGTCCTCTTTCAGCGTTCGGAAAACCCAGTTCCACTACATTTCACCTAACAGATATCTCGGAATTGGTGAAAACATATACACCTCGTGAAAGCAAAGACTATTTCAATATCTGATTTTAGGGAATGTGGCGAAAGAGAAAGAAAACAGCGCCTTTACTCTTTCTTAGGGAAAAGAAAGAAAACATTTTTTAAGCCCCCATTAGACCAAGGTTATAGTGGCAGCCATCCAAACTATGGATCGACTCACTTAGACTATTCGGTTGGTCCATTGTGATACCCATTAGACCTAAAAGATATAACAAAATTCGTGAAAATATATGCATCCCCTTCTCAGCAACCTTTTTGTGTTTAGCATCAACTCTATTTTCATGATATTTGTATGAGGGTTGGTAGTTTGATTTAAGGGAGGAACTCGTTTCTCCTCAAAGCAAGTCAAATGCATGTGAATACTAACTTTATTTATCAGACTCACGGTTCCAACTAAGCAATGAACTAGTAGAGCTAAGTATTTTCACAAAGACCAGGACAAAGTCTTTAAAACAAACAAGGTTTCTACCTTCTAACGCTTCGCTCTACTTGGCAGATGCAAAGGCAGCAGAAGAATCTTAAGGCTGCTATCAGTTAGACTTAGTATACAAAGAATTTTTCTGTATTCAAACTGTAGTTTCAAGTTGAGACAGACACGTTCATCGATCTCATTTGTTCACCTAGCGTCCAAAAATTAACGTCAGTCTCATCACCTTAAGGTTCTGCATCAAAAGTACACCCAGCAAATCAATCTAGCCATCATTAAGTCTATGCTTCCTCAAACCTGAAAAAGATCCATCCCATCACTCCTTATCTAAATCACCATTAATCCTTGTCGTTTTCCCTATCATAATCTTCTATCCCTGACAAAAACCTGCCATCAAAATCTTTCAGAAAATTCTGTCCCTGCCCCAATCTTCAATGTCTTGTGCTGTGCGCTTCACCTGAACTTTGAATCAATCATTCGATTCGCAGGTAGTTTAATACAACGTACAGATCATTTCGTAGCTTCAATTTCTGTCCTATTCGTAGGGTAAAAATGAAGTTACAAAATATCATCAAAGGTCTTGACTGCCCTTTTTTTTTCTCCCCAGCTATCTTGAGTTGATCTGCCTCCTAGTCGGGCAAACGTTGATCAGTCAGCCAAACTCTAGGATTTAATTTATTTCTTATCCAGTTTAATCGAGTGTGTGGCACAAATCTAAGCACACAGTCGTACATACACTTCACCTGAAGAAATTCACTCAGGATTGTGGTTTTATTCTTTTCATTTTCAATTTTCAATCTAAAGTTTTTGAGTCCGGTTTCGAGCCCCTTGAGAGCTTCTTATATTGAAAATATGGGACCGTTTGATTAATGACATCGGCTTAAGTGAATACACTGTCCTCTTTCGAATCGAAATCGACTTTCAGAAGTCTCATTCAAATGGGGGATTAGATTGGATTCGTGTGTACGAGTATCTAAAACCGAGTTTTATTAATTAAAGGGCTTTCGAGATCTGAATGTCAAGATTTGTGGATGCAGTGTACACGGGGTAAATCCTTCATTTAAGTTTTATGCTCTTTTCTTGTATCATTCGTTTGGTTTAGTCAGGCTTATTTTATTATAGACATACCTAAGGCTAAGAAAACACAATGTGTATGCAATACGAAAATAACAAACATTTAGACTGGCCAAGCCCACTTACAAAAGTGGTCATTTCGTAACGATCGATATTTCGTATTTAGGAAAAATCCCTATCAATCAGGTCAGACATATTCTAGACTTTTTAATACCAGATTTATTTTGATGTGGACCATAGTGTCCAAAAAAAACCGTCAAAATATTTGACTCGAGTAAAAACAAAGACTTATTTTTTTATAATTGCTGTGACATGTAGTTTAATGGATAATGGCTCGTTCGAATTATGCTTATGCTCTTATAACACCAGCTTGTTTTTAAGGGTAATCACGAAGCTAGCATATAATTGAGGGATTGGTTTGGAAAATATTACAACCCTCTCCGTTGCAACATTATTAATTTTGAGTCAATTTCAATTCAATTGGTTGAAGTCTGCAATAACTGTACCAGTTAGCTCCGTGGTAGCTCAGTCATATCAAGCACGCTTAATTCTTCAATTAAATCATGTTCACCTCAGGACAAAATACACTTATATAGTCCATATCGTTGTACATGCGTGTGACACTCTATCTCTTTCCAACGATATTGCTCTCTTTTTCAATCATACTCGATAGTTGACTCCTTCTAAAGTTAAGAAGTTTTTGTTGTTTTCCGGCATCAGTGGCGTTTTTGGTGTGAAACCCCAACACGAAATCTCCAACTGTTGAATAATCGCTGTCCTTGAGGACATGACAGTTGGAAAACCTTCACTGGATAGGCCAGTTTTTATGGGCCAGTTTCGTCATCGGATGGCAAAGACTCGTCAGAGGGTGTATCATGGCTACTATCCGAAACACCCTTACAGCTGGTAAGCTGGCAGCTGGTATTGCTGAGGATTATTCTATATATGCGATGTTGAAACAAATTTTATTATCTACGAATTATATACGTAGCAAAATTCTTGCCTTCGCATCCTTATACTTAAGGTAGGTGGCACTGAAGATCACCTAATATTTCAACCAATTTGGTGGAATTTTTGGTTGTTCGCTAGGATATATAAAGCTCAACGCCAAGTGCCCGGCATTGAATCCCGCCAACAGCAATTTCATTTTTTTCCCGAATTTTACAGAGAGTGGAATTTTTTCATGGTGCGAATTCAAGCAAATTTTAAGAAGTTTTTGTTCTTTTTCGGTGCTATTTTTTTCCGTCCGATTCTATACTTTTTCTTTAATCTCTTGTTCATTCAATGCTCAAATTTGCTTTTACGTTAGTTTAGGGTCCTGCATTTACCATGGTTCGACGTGGTGAAGACGCATACTACCTAATACCAGCGGTATTTGCCTAGGGTTACATGTCAAGATGGCGCCCAATGTGGGGCATTACAATAGTTGTAGTGTTTTTGATTCTAAAGATCTGAAAAAAATTATACAAATTCCTCAGAGTGATCATGCACATGGTATTTGCACACATGACATGTACCTGTGGACATGTCAAGATGGCGCCCAATGTGGGCATTACAATAGTTACAGTGTTTTTGATTCCAAATATCTGTAAACAATTATACCAAGAGTGAGCATGCATAATATGATAAGAAGTTAAACGAAAAACAAACCTTTACATAAGGAATGCTAATCATTCGTACGGTGGTGAATTCGACTCCAACCTATTTATGACCTGGTACAAAACTTTTTTTAAATCTAATGTTTCTTACTTTTCAACAGTATTAACCAAAGGCCAATTCCCAGTCAACAGAAAACCCTACCGCCTCTTCGTTGGATTTGGCATAAGGAAACTGAAAACTATTGAAGAACACTTTTCTTCAATTTGTTTCATCAATATGATGAAAAATACGAATGTGAAACGCTTGCTCTTTCTGCATTCTTACTTTATTATTTTTTAATAATAAAGTATTTGATAAAGCTATTCGTCTAAATGACGAAATTACAGTCACCAATCAGTTCGTGAAGAAATTCGTGAATGCTTTGCCAATTGATGTACAATTTCATTATCTGATATAAATTTTCTGTCCAATTTTTATTCCAGTGCGAACATATTGAAATCTATTCAGCAATTGATGTAAAGAATCGCTGATCTAAAATATTTGTCAAATACAAGATAAATTTGATGTAAGATTCTTCATTGCTAAAACGAATCTTACATTAAATTTAACTTGTATTTGACAAACATTCATAATTTTTCAAACATCTAAATTTCTGTTACACCATTGTTCATTGATATGAAGGAAAAAATCTTATTAGACGAGAATGTTCTTCAGTTGTTGAATACAGTTACATCAAATAAATGCACGCGTATATTTGACTGAAATTGACGAAATTTTTTCATTTCATTTTCAACAATATGATATACCAAAAGAAATAATTTTTATTTTGTTATACTGTCAAGCAATGTATACTGATAACATGGTGAATAAATAAGTTTGGAACACAAAGATATGGTTATTGTGGTCAATCTGAAAAAGCCAAAGCATCAAAAAAATTCAATGTGGTTTAGGCAACTCTTTTACTCAACCACTCTATGTACATAAAAATGATTGTCCTTTGTTTAAAATTTAATTTAATTTCAAGGAGCTGGAGTGGGGATTGATGAATTGAAATATTTAAACTCCAGCGATATAGACCAAATTTTGCCGAATTATAGTGAAATTGGTATTAAGGCCAAATTTCGGAAAACATTACGGGAATGGAGAAAAGATAAGGTTACATTAAACTGGGTATCTTAAATTCCATAATTTTTTTGGCAGGATAATGACACGAAGCCAGTTGACTCTATAGTTCTCAATTAAGTCGCAGGACTTCCAACCACAACAACTTGTAACAGTGACTTGGAATGGCAACCTAGGATTGAGGTAAAATCTTTTTTTTAATTTACGTATAATAAATAATTGAAAAAGAGAATAATACTCCATAGTAACTTTTAAATTTTCTAATAGGTTAAAATTGAACAAATTTTATTGCAAACAATAAAAAGAAAGTCAGCATTAGACCATTTCCGATGTAACGGAAATTTTAGTCCAGTACATCAGCAAATTAGCGCAAATTGTCTGATCGATTATTTGAAAACCAAATATAAAAAGTTAAGTGTAAGCGATTTAAAATATTTAAGCTCAAAAAACTGAAACCTTTCCAGGAGAAAACATGGTAATTATTTTAAGGTTATATAGCTTTTCTTTAAATATTAAAATTTAATGACTTTCAGGATACTTATTATCTTCCAAAAAATAAGAATAGGAAATACCCACATGGGAAGCTGCATGACAGATATTTCAATATAAGAAGTCGTACGAAAAAATCACTTAAAGTTTCATGCGATCTGGAACTTGATGAAGATTTATTACAGGATAAAATTAACAGCAGTACAGGGATAGAAGTATAACTTCTTAAGGCTTGGCCATTATATAAACTCCAGTTACATTTGATTATAGTTTAGAAGGAAACCCATTATGTAGAACTGACAAAGTGAACGATTTAGGTGTATATTTTAATAACGAAGTTACTTTTAATGACCATTTTGATTATGTTGTCAGTAAGGCTAACTCCGTCTGGGGCTTTAAGCGAAGATGGTGCAAGGATTTCAATGATCCGCATATTACAACAATGTTGTACTGCACATTTGTCCGTTCTATTTTGGAATATGCTTGCCCGGTATGGGCTCCATAGTATGAGGTTCATAAAAATAGAATTGAGTCGGTTCAGAGAAGATTCTTGCGATTCGCACTTAAAGGTCTTCCTTGGCATGATCCACTGCATCTGCCTCCTTACCATGAGCGTCTTAAACTCCTGCCGATGGAGTCGTTGGTTGATAGACGAGATGTCCTTAGAGCTGTTTTTGCTTTCAAGGTAATTTCTGGTGATATTAACTCCCCGTCATTGCTAGAAGCCGTTACTTTCAAAGTTCCATTTCGATCCTTGAGAGACTATGTGTAGCTGGATATTCCTCACCATCGGACAAATTACGGCCAACATGAACCAATCACATCTCTTTCACGCATTTTTTATTATAATTACAGTCAAATTGACTTTAACATTTCTGTTCAACAGTTAAAATCGGCTTTATCAAAAAAATAATGTAATATTATATTTACACTCAAAAAAAACTGCGTAATATGTACGAAATCGTTCGTACATTCTACGAATAATTTCGTTGTTTTCAGTCCACGAATGGTTTCGTACATATTACACATTGCCTTTCGTACATTATACGAAAAAATCAATGTTGTATTCAACGAACTACATTCGTAGATTGCACGAATGATTCGTACTAAAAACATTTTTCGTAACCGAAGAAAAAAATTCGTGCATTGTACGGAATAAATTTCGTAGTTTCTAGTAATTTTATTCATACATTCTACGAAAGGAATGGTTCGATTACAAATGTTTTCGTAAAATGTACGAAATTTATTTAGTATAATGTACGAATCATTTTCTTACATTGTACGAATATAATTCATGAACAGTGATAAATTATTCGTATAATGTACGAACATGCTTCGTTATCATCGACATTGTATTCGTACAATGTACGAATATAATTCGTGAACAGCGACTTTTTTCGTATGATGTACGAAAGAGTATCTGTACAATGTACGCATATCTTTCGTAATCGAAAACATTGAAATTATTTTCTAGAATTTTTTTTTTTTTAAAAATGGAGTACCAGATGAAAAAGATATGTAGGTACACATATCATGTAGCCTAAAAATACAAAACCATATAACTATAATTAATAAAAGGGGAAGATGAATCGTTTCCTGCAATGAAAATTAGAAACTCTTTCCTGAAAAAAGAATCAAACAATGTGGTTTTTGAAAAATTCTTTATACTAATATCAGCAACAAATTTCGACTTAACTCTATCAAGAACTACGAGTAAAGGTAAATAAAATTAAAACTTCAGAATATTTTTAATTTTAATTAATATTTTTTTATTAAATCTTTATATTATTATATACCTATATTTTATTATTTATTTTATAATACATAAATTATTTATATATCGAAATCTGAAAATAAAATAAAAAATAATTATAAATATGTATGATTAAGAAAATAATAAAATGTTGCTCCTTACATACTGTACTCATTTCGGCAACTACAAGATGGAAGCCTTCTCTGCATCCACCTCCACCAGAGTTTCTTGTGTATCTGAAAAGCATAACGTCCTATACATTTTCTATTAATATGTTTTTGTCGAGAACGCAATTATTTCAACATAATTTCTATCTCGACTCAATATTTATTATTCGGGTGAAAAGGGAAATACAATAATTACCTGTAATGGCTTTTGGAAGCATCTGGATATTCGGGCTTACGTTCAAACTATGGTTTGTTGATCAAATCAACGATTATATTTTAGTTTCTTAAAAATAAAAATATAATAATAAAAATCACTTACCAAGTAAATTGAGTCTCAAAAAACACCAAATAACTAATCACAATTACTGAACTCTGAAAATTTAAATAATCACAAAATGCAATTCAACAATTACAGAACTCTATTCGACAAAACACTGATCGAAAATGCGGAGCATGAAACCAAAACAAAGCGATCGTTTTGTTTTTTGCTTTATATTTACGAAATAATTCGTAATATTTAAGAATCTTTCGTAGTTTTACGAAATCTTTTGTACATTCTACTCATGCATTTCGTGATTCGTATATGTACGAATATGTTTCGTAATATGTACGAATCCTTTCGTTCATTGTACAAAATATTTGCTCAAACCGAAAGACCAAATCAATACGGTCGTCTTGTGTTTCGCTTCATATTTACGAAATAATTCGTAATATTTACGAAACTTCCGTAGTTTTATCATCTAAATTTCATATTTCCTTACAACTACGAAATCTTTCGTACATTCTACTCATGCATTTCGTAATTCGTATATGTACGAATATGTTTCGTAATATGTACGAATAGCTTTCGTTCATTGTACAAAATATCCGCAGGAACCGCCGATTTTAGGGTGTTACTATTTTTACGAATCAGTGATCGTAAAATGTACGAATCATTCGTAAAAAACATAATTTAGTGAAAATAAAAATTACGAATGTTGAGTACTATCTACGAAATATTCGTAAATACTACGAAAATCAGCCTTTCGTAAAGTTACGAATATTTTTTTCGTAAAATGTCGCAGATTTTTCTCTCAGTGTATAGGCATTTATGAGTGTACGGATATAATGATGTATTTTTGTACTTATTTTGTTGTACTTATTGCTTTATTATTTTAATAATACAGTATTGTTTTCGATTTTTAAAAAAAAAAAATTTGCTACCCTCAAAATTTTTTTTTTCACGTTTCATGACGAGTAGACACGAAAAAAGCAATAAAAAATTTCAGTCCGTCTGTCCGCCGTACGCCGTACGTCGACCGCTGTACGCAAAATCGTTTGAAGGCTCGTAGCTCCCAAACCCTTTGAGCTATATGAATAGACTGGGTAGGCCCCTTGAAGTGGCCAAATTTGGAGGGGTGGTGGTGTGAGGGGGGAGGAGGGGGAAGTGTTTTAGACGGAAAATTTTGGTTTCTAGATCTCAGCAACCGGTTATGCTAGGAGGCTGAAATTTGGAATTTATATAGAGCTTCAGTAGTGGACCCATTTGCAAAAAAATTGCCGATATAGGTGAAGGGGTTTGGGAGTGGGGGGAAAAATAATGCGTCCGAAACGCAAAAAAGGTGAGATCGACACATTCTAAAATCCATATCTCCTAAACGGTTAATGTCACAAAATTGAAACTTTATGAATATCTGTAGGTATACTAGGAAAATAGATCGGATACAAAAATTTGAGTGGGGGCAGTGGCGTACGAGGGTGGGGGGTGAAAAACTTTAGATTGCGATATCTTACTAACCAATTGCACTAGATAAATAAAATTTGGTTTCTGTATAAAGGTTGACAAATAAAGTTTGCTGGAAGCAAAATTTTTGAAGGGGGCGGTGGAGCATGAAAGTGGAGGGGATAAGAATTTTTCTAAAAAATTACGTCTCATATCTCAAGAACGGTGTAAGATAGATGCTTCAAATTTTTACCAGAAGTAGGCCTAATAGACCTCTAGTAGAAAACAAAATTTTGGAAGTGTGGGTGTAAAGGGTGAGGGTGGGGGAGGGTGAAAAGGAAAAAGTTCCGATATTAATATCTCGACAACCTATAATGATATAAAGCTGAAACTTCGTATTTCGATAGAGCTATATTAGTAGCATCTTGGAAAAATATAATTTTTTATAGGGGTAGTATGGTACGGGGGTGGGGGGTGTTTTTCCTATCTATAGAACGGCTTATGCTACAAAGCTGAAACTCGGTACGTTTATGTAAATCAACTAGAAAACTAATTTAGATAAAAAAAAATTTCAAATATACATTGGCGTTCGGAGGGGGGGCAAAAAAAATTATCAGTGAAAATGGAATGCATATATTTTCACGGTTTTCGTCATATCTATTAGGTCTTTCCAAATATTGAATTCATTTTTATTCTATGGATTCTTCATATAAATACCTAGATAGTGTTTTCAGGATTTTTTAAAATTCGACCCCTAAGGGGGTGCAAAGGGGGTTGTAAACTTTTTCACGAATTCTACTATATCCACGTCTTATCAGATATTGAATATCTTTTCATATTCATGGGCTTGTGTAATAATCGCCTAAAACTTGTTTTTAAGTTTTTTCCTTTTTCCACCTAGGAGGGAATAAACGGGTTGAACACGTTTTCACGAGTTCCGTCATTTCCTTTAAAAATTAATAAGAAATTGAATTGGTTCCTACTTTCTCGTGCTGTCTTCATATTTATTTATTAACTCCTTTCAGGATTTTTAAACATTCAACCCCCAAGTGGGTGTAAGGAGGTTGCATATCTGGTGATATATCGAATTCATTTTTACTTCCTAAGGTTTCCTATGTAAAAAAGCCAAAAAGTCAATTTCAGTATTTTAGATATTCAATCCAAAAAGGTGTAAGGAGGTTGTATGCTTTTCAAAGTTTCGAAATATTTCTTAGGTTCGATGAGATATTTGATCGCTTTTTATTTCCACAGACTTTTTATATAATCGCCTACAAACCCATTTCTCAATTTTTCGATATTCAACCCACAAGGGTTTGTATATGTTTTCACAATTTTTGCCATTCCTTAGTTCTGATGAGATGTAAAATTGATTATTACGGCCAACCAATTCACGATTTTTCGAATTTCCAGAACCAAGGAGATGTGAAGGGTTTGCTTACGTTTTCAGAATTTTTTCAAAATCCGTCTTGTCTCATGAGATTTCAGGTTGCTTCTTATGAAATCGTCTAAAAACCTGTTTCACAATTTTTTCGAAATTCAAACCCCAAGTGGAAGTAATGGGTTTGTATACGTTTTAACAATTCGTCATATCTCTTAATTCTGATAAGGCAACAAATACGTTTTTGCTTCTATGGGCTTTTAGTGTACATAATATACTGAAATTCGAATAGTCTACACGGACTTTTTCAATGTTTAATCGTCTAAAAATCTCTATTTTAAATATTTTTATATTAAGAACAAAATTAATTTTCCATAAGAAATCTAAAAATCTCGAAGCAACTCATGATACACTCCGACTTTTACCGCTCCCGAACTTTGACCCTAAAAATAATAAAGTTTCGCCCAGACTATTGGCAGATTTTTTTTATTTTTTCTAATTATTTTATAGTTTGTAATTTTTGTTATAAATAATCAGTATTTGATGAATTTGAATGATAAATAACATTCATGCCTTGCAAAAAATTTGGTACGATTCATTATAATATTAATTACTACTACTTATTTTAACTATGTTTAACTGTTTTTACGTAAATATTGACTTTGAGCATCTTTACCCTCTGAAAAGCAATTTATTAAATTAGGGTTGGAATACTTTTTCTCAGAAAATTATTTCGTTTTTGAAGGAATATGTCCGTTTATTAGAAAAACGCATTTAATATTCATGAATATATATAAAAAAAACATTTCTGCTGTTTTTGTTCTTAGCACTATTATAATATGTATAAGATTATGAAGAAACAATTTCCTTTTTTTTCGGTTTAAAACTTGAATAGTAAGTTAATTTCAAATTGATTTATTATATGTTGCATTATGTACTTATATTTTAAGAAAAATTTACCATATTATTTACAAAACAATTTTTTTACGAAAGAATAAAGAGAGAATATAATTTTTTTAAAAAAGGATGTTTTATTTGAAATTCAGAGTTGTCTTGTCAGGAATAGCAAAATAATAAACTTAGTTTAATTGTAAAAATAGTTATGCGAACAGAAAAACCCTTTCAATATACTCGCGTTTAAATAAAATATTAAATTATTCTATCTGACACGATACGCGTTTAAAATTTAATGCCATTTAAATCGACAATGGCATGGTTATATTGACATAAAGTACGTTAAAATTTTTCGCGGTCAAATCGATCATTAAACTAATTAAAACTACTAATGAAACGTTTAATATTAAACATCGTCAAATTAACAATGGGCAATGTTTAAAATCAAACATTTTTTCATTAGGCGCCTTTTTAAACGTGAAAATGTTTATAACGAACCACATTTTTGGTCATTTAGACTACTCTTTTTTTTCTGTGTACCTTTTCTTTATTGGTAATAAAGGTAAAATTACGCACGTGTTTAAAGTACCTACCG
The DNA here is from genome assembly GCA_951812415.1 of Beris morrisii. NCBI lineage: Eukaryota > Metazoa > Arthropoda > Insecta > Diptera > Stratiomyidae > Beris > Beris morrisii. Next base: position 105,503,812 of record OX638313.1, on the reverse strand, counting down.
CGAGCATTTCAAATTTCTGGGTCCAATAACCGCTCGAGTTAACCCGAACACCTACAACAACCTTTTTTTCTCGTCTTCCTCGAATCTCAAGCTAAGTACTGCCAAAATCATCGATAAAGTTCATTCCCCCGTTTTTTACCTAGTCCATCAAAGAACATCAATTTCTAGTGATATACAAACATCGAATATCAGAATAAACAATATGAAGTCCCGTCAAAAATAATGCAAAATGAAGTCGACGCCATCTTAGAACAAAACGGCACCTTCAAAATAACGCGTTCCAGCAACGTTTCAGAATCAGACCAGAGTTAGCACTCAGGTGTACGTATGGAAACGTCTTAACTCGTCGAGGTGCATGAAAGTAGCCATAGCCCCGGCCCCGGTAGCATTATAATAGGCATACAGGTGAACATGCTACCAAAACTATGCTAAGGGTAATTAGCTTGCGATGCCCATTAACGTAATCTCAAGCAATTATCAATCAGCTCAGTGTCAATTTTTTGACTTTGATTGAGAGACGTCCAAGGACACGGCGCTGGCCAAAAAGAAGGCAGCATCGGCCGTTACACACAATATTTTCGAGTCGATTGCTTCGATAGTCTCAAGAACTGTCAAGTGTTTCTCTACATTATCTTGCATTCTTCATATAAGCTCAGGTGTATAGCGATGACCTTCGAATTATTAAATTCAAATTCAAATTATCGTATGGTGTATTTTTTTTTTTATTTTTTTATTTTATTGTTTTTTATTGGACTATGGTCAGATTTATTTGCAATCATTTTGCTGTTCTCTTTTCGTTTTGTGTTTATTTTCATGAATCTGTAGATGGACACCTAAGATAATAAATAAAAATTGTATGAATATGATGTTTACATGTCAAACATTGTTAGGAAAACTTTAAGGTAAAAAAAATATCAATATGGAGGTGGATTCAAGACGTCATTTTTTTTTTTTTTTTTGATATTTTGACATAAGCAAGCGCAATGCGCAATTGCTTAGTGATTGCAAAATAAAATAGCAAAGTTTTATTACTTACAGTAACATAACTTAACGCGTGTGATCGGCGTGGCTAGATGTTTTTTTTAGAGAAAAAAAAAACTTTACCTTGCAAGTATTTAGGGCATTTGTCTTTCTGACAGCTTCGGTTTTGTAGAGATCAACTTGTCAAGCAATTAACTGTACTTTAAATTGTTTAAATGCTATTGTAAAGCCTTGCTGTAAAAAAGCATTGTTATGTTTTTTTTTCATCAAAGAATGTTTGGCAAATTCTTAACATTAGATATTTAACCAGTCGATCATTCTTAAGATTATTCTTATATCAAACCAGGCCTTAAGGCCGGTTTACATGGCGGTTGCAAGTAATTTTTACTGAGATTGTGAGAGAGAAGGAAAATCTCTAATGAGAAACTGATCAGGAGTGAAACGAACAGATATTATATCCAGTAAAAAATACTGACGATATTTCTGTGAATGTGTGTGTGAAAATATTTTTTGTTGCCATAAAAAGTTCTCGAACAGAGATATTTTTATGGTTACTGCTCGTAATTTTCTACTCTGGCATCTCTAGTTCGCCATAAATTCGATATTTGTAGCTCCTTGCAATACTAAATTTTATAGTTACTGTTGCGTTTATTCCATGGCCGACATTTTTTTAACCAAAAATTAGGACTTTTTTTCTAGATTCGGAGTTTTCAAAGATAATTCAAACCAAAAAATTAATTTCTTCTTCACAATCCATTTTTTATTTTTGAACATACTGGATTCACAATTGGCTTCAAGCCAATCGTATGTTCATCTAGATGAAATACTTAACTCCGATTTATATTGTAATTGGGGATAAGTTTTAAGTAGTTTAATTTTAAGTAGTTTGTCCTTTATTAAGAACTTCTATTTGGTTGCTACTCGAAACTAAAAGACAATATCATCAGTGTTTAATTTCATGTCTGGAAATAGATGAGTCATCGAAAAACATTTTGTCTTTTTCAAGGATTTCCTTGTAGGAGATCCAGAAAGTACTCATTCGATTTCTTATATATTTATCCCTTTACCTGTAATCTTTTAAAAATAAATGTGTACAAAATTTCATATTCCTAGCATGAAGCAATCAAAAGCTATCGGAAAATATTGTTCAACACGTGTCTTAAGGACTTTTTGTATGGGAGCTAGCCGAAGGAGTAAAATGTTTGCATTCGACATGTAAACCGGCTTTTAGTATAAGCTTTTTCATACTTGCCGGGTGTAGTCCAGTGGTAGTGTACTAGGTCTTAAAAACATTGCTTCTGCGATGTCGTGGGTTCAATTCCCACTTAACGAATAAATTCTTTTATAAGAATTTTGCAGTTGCTATTGGCTTCGAAATATTAATATAAATAGTGAACAGTGCGAAATGTTTAATAGGGTCACTACTAAAGGATTTAACAGCAGATGAGTTCTGTTTACATTCTTATCAGATTCACAAACACCATCAGAACTACCAGACAGTACCCACCAAACATTTTAACTCGTATGTAACTTGTCGGCGGGTTATAGTAGGCAAGCAAAACCCTTGCGGCAACAATTGCAAAAGCCTCGAAAGTAAGTTATGCGGCGGACTAAAATGATTCTTGCCGGTAAGTTACAAATGGCAACTCAAACGTAAGTTGCCTGATTATCGCTTTGAGCAAGGATAGTTTATCAGTTCCCTTGCTCAAAACGATAATTTAGCAAGTAACTTCTAAGTGGTGATTTTAGACTTGGCGGCAAGTCTAAAATTTAATTTGATCACAGGTTATTAAAAATCACTTTCACTCGTACCAAAAAATGCAATATATAATACAATAGTTAGCACTCATAAGTATTCTTTCCGACTGATGCGCAACTAATAAATACTAAATAATGAGAATATGCAATATGGTCTCTATCTTTTTGCGTGCCATTTCTAAGGGTTAACAAAATGTTATCCTTACAAACTGCATTCTTTTTGCAAGCATTTAGCAAGAATTTTGTCTGTGGCAATTACAATTCGATGAAAGGGCGATCTATCGCATTTTATTTATCCTTGCCTAATGCTTGCTGCCAGCAAACTCTCGCCGATATGTTTGCTGGGTAGTTGATTTGTTATAGGCAACATTGCTGTTCTGGTAGATAATATACAGCCAACCAGCACCGAAAAAACACCTACTAGTACACTGCCATACCCGGCCCGATTTAAGACCTCGCATCCCTAAGCTACTGGACTGTATACTACAGTGGATTAAAGGCTAATCTCCTAAGTCCAGTTCGGTATCCTTAAAATAACAAAAAATGAAAAAAAAAGTTTTAATGTTTTAAGGCAATTTTTTTACTTAAGTTTTTTCAATTACTTTTTTGTAAAATTTACCGGAATTTTTACAATCAAAATTTGAAGAAAAAAAACATACAACAGTTGAAGTTTGTGCTAGAGTTTTACAGTCAAACCGATATATGGATACGGTATGGCAATACAAAATTGCATGCACTAAAGAATTTAGGAAAGTCCTTCATAACTACTCGGACAAAAACATAACGCGTTTTTTTCGCCTTCTGTTGCTTTTGATTATCTCAGGTTGAAAAAATATGGGATCAGTCTGGCCGCAACTTTATTATATTTTAGGTAGAAGTCCGGAACGCGTTTAATACCAAGATGCGGTGTAACCTACTTCGAAATCTCAACATTAAGCGCATTTGCGCACTTCTACAAAAAAAAAATGGTAAAGTTCCGCCCAAAATATTGTCAGATTTTTATTGATTTATTTTTCAATTTCAAGATGGCATACGGGATAAAATATCGACATAGTTCATTAGGGGTTGAATATCAAAAAAATTCTTTTTCAGGCGATTATATAGAAAGCCCGATAAAGCAAAAAACATTGCTATATCTAATCAGGCCTAAAGATCCAGAGGAGGACATTTAAACGATATTTTTTTCCATGCTTAATGGTATACCCCAAATTTTCATTTAAAATAAAGAACACGAATAAATTCACAAAACTGGGTGTTTTATTTAAAAAACATATCCTAAAGCTGAAAATGGATGACCCTTTATTTGACACACATTCATACTTCTTCAAACATCAAAATTTCTGTTACACCATTGTTCATTAATATGAAGGAAAAAGTCTTATTAGACGAGAATGTTCTTCAGTTGATGAATATGGTTACATCAAATAATTTAATTAAAAAAATTAATAAAAATTTAATTTTAATTTATTGGACTAAAATTGACGATTTTTTTCATTACTTCAGTAAAAAAATTCATAAATATGATGCACCAATTGGTCTCAGTATATGTTCAGTTTTTCCATGTTTTCACGTCAAAATTTATTTTTATACCAAAATTCGGATATGTCCCAATGTTGTTTTATTCTACCTTTTTTTTATTGGTAATAAAGGTAAAATTACGCACGTGTTTAAAGTAATTCGTAAAAACGTACACAATCATTTTACACACTCTTAGGGTTGAATATCGCAAAATTCCGATATTAATTTTTAGATCATTGTATATAAAGCCCATAGAAGTAAAAGCGAATTCGATCTCATTAAACCTAAAAGATTTGTCGGAATTCGTGAAAACTTGAACAATATTTTATACTACCTAGTGGGTTGAATATCGAAAATGCTTTAATTGATATTTTCCCTATTATATTTAAAGCATTAAGTATCTAGGTACGTACTTAGATAAAAAGCTCATGTTCCACGAGCAAGTAAATCAAACCTGTACAAAAATGCAAAAATCAATCAGAATATTATATCCCCTTATCAACAGAAAGTCAGAGTTGTCGACGGTAAACAAACTGGTGGTACATAAATCGGTCATGCGACCCAACCTTTTATACGGAGCACCCATTTGGATCAGTTGTGCCAAAATATTCACGAAAAAACTGCATATTATCCAAAATAGATGTCTAAAAATAATTCTGGACAAGCCTTGACACTTTTCCACAAGAGAATTACACAAAATCGCAATTCCACGGTTGACGACATTATTTATAAAATTACATCTAATTTTGCCTGATTGTCTCTAGTATTAACAATATTTTAGTTAAGTTTTAATTTTAATGTTAGTTAGTTCTACACAGTAAAAATTATTTGTAATTTTACAACATTTAATGTTATAAAATTATTCCCATATCATAGGTAAAATTACCTAATTCATGTATAAACTCTATTACATTATGTAATTAAGTTTTTTACATGAAACATGTAAAATAACAAAGAGGTAAAAATTACAATAACTCGTACGAAAAACTCCATTTTAAAACATGGATAAATATAATGATTCCATGTAAAAAATAAAATTAAGGGCCGAAATGGCGTCGATACTTGTCAATTGAGTTTTACATATCGGCATGCTGTAATTAAATGGAGATGATGCAATCGGGCGTCGATCTTGTGCGGACATTGCTATGGAAAAATCGCGATTTGTTTTTTATAATTAGTAGGTTATAACTGCCTGATTTGGTTTAAATACTACATCATCTTATTTATTAATGAAAACGTTGATTTTTGCAATTTTATTGTTTTTTATATTTTTGATAAATAAAATAACTTTTTTGGAAATAAAACCACGTTCTGGTTTATTTACAATAAATTACGTCTTTTATTTATTACAAATAAGTGTAACAGTTTAATGGAAATCCTACTCTTCTTCTCGCTAAAGTATTTTTTAAAAAAAAACTATATTTAAAAAACATACCACGGTCACGATAAAGATTAAATTTGTGCTTAGTTCGTGAAATTTTTCGTTTCGTTAAATCTTAATTTTAGATTTTACTTTTAAAACTTTCGATTTACATTAAGTATTATGTAAATTAATTTACAAATAGTAATGTAGTTTTCCATTTCGCTACTTGTAGAATTTACCCTTTAAGTGGTATATTTATTTATTTATATTGAAACAGAGGTTTACAGTTTTTAATGAACAAAATAAAACCTATTATAGAAATTAATTTATATTTAATAATTGAGAAAAAGATAAGCAGTAAAAAGAAAGAATATTAAAAAAAAAATGAAATAGAAAAGATATACTCATAAAGAAAGAATAAAAAGGAAAAAAAAGAGAAAAAAAAAAAAAATTAACTGAAAACTAAAAACTAAAAAAGGTTGGTAGTTTTTTTTATTATTGTGAAGATGATTAGAGGCTAGAAGAGCCAAAAATTAAAATGTTACATATATGACTGGTATAATAAATTACCTCACAGAAGGTAATTTTACCTTCCAAATTGTAAAATTACTTAAGCCATGTGATTTATGTTTACTATTAGACATGTGATTTTACAGAGACATGTATGTATTTATTATATTTCCGGAATTTAATTTTACAGTGGAAATCTAAGTTGTTTTGGTTGGTTGGTTTAAGTGGCAGCCCTGTCTCCCAGACAGAGCTCAATTTGCTCAGAGGCCGTTTTGGAACCACAAACTCGTGTTAAGCTCGGATGTTAAGGGTTGTTCTGACAAGAGAATATAGAAGATGAATGTGTGGTTTTGAGATATGCAAATTTACAATATCCTATATTGGCAATCAGTCGCCAACATTTAATGTTGTAAAAAAAATTTTAACTGTGTAGTTTAAGTAACAACTATGAGGTTTTTTCATTCCAATTTTCCTCACTTAATTAATATATATTAAATTGTAACTCATTAAATTCCTGTCATGCACAGTAAAAAAAATTGTGAAAATTACTGTCCTTAAAGCAGTAAAATATTCCGCATTGATGTAGTAAATTTACGAATTTTCATTAAATTTAACAAAATTGAGAGTAATTCTTAAAACTTTGTATTTTACACATTTAATTCATAAATTTACTGACTGCGTAGTAATATTGCAACACCGCATGAAATTTTCCACATTTAATGTGTAAAATTGATCATTGTGTATAAAACTACGCATTTTGCATGTAATTTTGATACTTCATGCATGGTAATTTGTTTTTTGTGATATGTACTAACTTGACCGCTTTGTTATTTAATTCCCTTGTTTCACTTGTGGTTTTGCGTAAGGCGTAATTTAAAATTTAAAAAGAAATAATGTTTATAGTGTGTGAAATTTATAGCTTTAAAACAAATAAAACAAATTTATATAATAAACATGTAATAGCGATTTATAGTTTCTACCGTTTTTGACCCATATCCTGGTTTTTTTTCCCAATTATCATGTGTTGATTGATCTCATTGATTTTTTCCAATTGTCGATTGCTGTGTCCGTTGCCATTCAAAATACGTCTGGGAATTCATCTGCCGATCATTCGCTTGAAGTTTATTCATTTATATTATCAATAAATTAATAATAATAATAAGCAAACATAAACATTGCACATTTTTGTAGTACATATTCGTTTTTCTACACCGTGTGTAATTTTACGCATTGTAAAATTTTGACTGTCAGCAGTAAATTTACACATTTTTAGCGATTGAATTTGTATTTTCGCATTAATAGAAAAAATTACAAGAGTGCGTAAAGAAATTTGACAACAGGCACTAAATTGCCTACTCTGAGAGTAGTAAAAAATATTTACTGTGTAACTAAAGATTTATCACGAATGGAAAAGGCCAGAGGTCAGAGCATCGCATTATTCAATATATTTTAATATGAGATAATAAAAATCAAATGTGATCTAATCTAAAGCTTTTAGAAATGAAAACGAATATCTCATAAGACCCAAGAAATATATCGGAATTCGTGAAAATCTACACCAATTTATATCCCCTTAAGAGTGTATCGGTGAATCCGTACATCAGTCTTCTAAATGTGATATATTAGTTTCATTACCAACACAGTTTTCATCCTCCTGTTTCTGATCTATTGAAGTCATATATTATACATAGTCCCGACGAATCCTAAAAATAGCAATGGAAGAAACAAAATCTGGAACTGAAATTGATCCCTTGTCCATTAGTTTGCGTGGAATCTTGCGCTATTTTTGAAAAACAACTAGACCTTCAAGAACACACCCTCTATTCTTGAGTCATTAGTCTGATTCACAATAATGTGATTTTGAGACATTGAATCCGAATTTTTCAACTTCACAATTTGTGGAAGATGTTAGCAGCCTTTTGTTTGTTTTTTTTCGGTTCAGCCAAATTTTTACAACTGAAATAATGACAAGTAATAAAACCACGACCTTAAAACAGTCCATTACCACTAAAAAGAATTTAATAAAAATACATGATTGTACGATTTATGTGGACTAAACTTTCATCAGCCTGAATACCATAAAAAAAACACCAAAAAGCTAAAATTTAAAAGTAGTTTCATTCAACTATTTTGACGATCGTAATAACAATAATAATAATTTGGTTTTGATGATGATGATGAGCGATGATATGCAATAACTTACACCATTTTTTTTTTTAATTTCAAGTCGATAAAAAAAAACGAACCACTTTATAGCGAGAAATCAACTAACCAATTTTTCTTTCCAATTTTATTTAGTGAAATCGAAATTGAAAACTATACTCTCACATCGAGGCCTATATAAAAACAGAATGTGAAAAATTAGATGCAACACTTTATCTGACCTATCAGTGATATCTCTCATATACTACAATGGTGAGTTTTTAAAATTAAAAAAAAAAAACAAAATTAATGTTTTTTTTTTCTTTCGTTGAGAAAATATAATTGAATCGTCTCGTCTGGTTAATTTCATGGGAAATAGCCGGACTACAACTACATAAAATGATGATATGGCAAAAATTGTTCTAGTCTAAATTATGGGCGTAGAATAGACGAAGTTGTAATGAAAGTTCCCAGGCGTGGAAAATTTTGATGGAAATAAAATAAGGAGGCCGTACCACTTTCCCATTTGAAATCATCGGCGAGAAATACTAGTGTAACGTAAAGCTAGTAGTCGGTGTAATCAAGTGGTATGATCTTGTTTTTTTTTCCGGTGAGAACAAAAATTTTGAAAATTAATTTCATGCGAAATTGGAATTTCGGTTTTTTTTTAATATGCTGCACTGCAACAGAGTTGATAGCATGAACTTGATTATTTATTTTTTTTACATCTAGGCATTAATTTTTCTTAATTCCATCTTCCCAAATCTGAAGTCCCCCAAAATTTAATTAATGTTTTTACCCTAAGCGGTTCTGGGATTTCGTCAACTCGAAAAGGAATTCCGACGGATACCCCACTTCTATGTCTTTTGATGATGTGATCAGCGATGACCCTTTAGTCATTAGCAACTTCTACGGAAACTACTTTCGTGCTGCTTTCACTTCTTCTAACTGTGATAATAGTTTTAAGGATCATAAACACTTGACAAAGTTTCCTTCTACTTCATTGGAGATGAAGGATCTGAAGGAGGTTATATTTAGGCATTTATGAGTGTAGGGATATAATGATGTATTTTTGTATTTATTTTTTATTTTTTCTTATTATTTTATACTTTGTATTTTTGTTATAAGTAATCAGTATTTGATGAATTTGAATAATAAAATAAGATAAAAGAAAAATGCTGTGCCTCAGCAAATCTTCATTTTGTTATTTTTTTCTTTCGATTTTTGCAAATTTTTTTTTTTTTATTAAATTTAATTATATAAATTATTAAGAAATTAGACAACATTTTTTAATTATTTCAATTATTCGATAATATGCTTTTTTTTATTTATTTTTAATAATTTCTTCTGTCTTAATTTGTTTGAAATACCTAAAATTTTTTTTTTAGTCCGTTTTAGTTCATTTTGATTAATTTAGTACATTTTAGTACTAAGTAATATTATGAACGTACGCCATCATGAATCGAAACACATTTTCCCCGTTTGTCCAGATAGACAACAGCTAGATTTATGCTCGTACCATAAACAAACCAAAATTATGAATAACCCTTTTTTTCCGAAATAAGGTCTCGATACAAAGGTCTTGTTCGACTGGTTAAAATAAAAAATAAAAAAAAACCTAGTTGATGCAGTCAAATGAAGAAAAATTATATTAATGAAATATTTATTTTATATTCATATAATTTAATTTTAAATTTTATTTAATTTAATTGTTCGAGAATATTTCTCTTTTTGATATTTTTAGCTTCTGGCACCCTATTTTTAAAACAAAGTATTCTTTTTAGGACGTTTTGCCTAATTTAGTACATTTTAGTACTAACTAATATTATGAATGTATGCAAATAGAAATCAACACAGTAACAATTACTCGCGAGATATTGTTTAGCCGGACAGACGAACGGACAGACAACGTCTGTGCCATAACTAAACCAAAATGATGAATAAATTTTGTCCGTGTTCCTGTTCGGTTTGCGTCTTAGTTAGGAATGGTTGATATATAATATATTTCGGAAGCTGTCCGTTCTTTCCTGCTGTGTTGTTGATTGTAAAGCTGCAATTTGAAAGGATGTTGTTGAAAAGTGGACCAAACCCTGAAAAAAAGGTGTGGCCATGGTCAAGGATGCAGTTCAAACTCACGATGAAGGCTAGACGTTCTTAGTTACGTTCTGCAATCGTTTCATGAAACCAGAAATGAATCACTCTCTAAACTTGACCCTGACTAGATTCCATTGTCACATTCCAAAGTGTTTATAGTAGCAAATTGTTGCCCGAAAATTTTTCACAGTGATTATGTAGATTCCAACGGTCGGCAAATTGAATTGAAAATGTATTGAAAAGAGAGAAACAAACACCTTGTCCACTAGAAGGCAAAGTGGAAGGTGCGCGATTAATCGATTATCATAGGCGGGTAGAAAGTGTTACAAGCGCTCGTATGTAATGGAAGTATGGAAGTATTTTCAAGATATTCAATCAAATGCTGTACGAAAAAAAATCTCCAAGCCCGATTAGGTCGAAATGAAGGAAATATTTGTAGCGATTCATGGCAAGATTGCTCCTTTTTCACTCGTTCTTCAGACAATTTACATGACCAAGGCTTAGGCTTACGGTGTCACACCTTTTCGACCGCATCTAATCCAATTCCAAAGTCGATTGAAAAGGTGTGTCTTGGAAAGCGTTTTGTGTCAGTCATTAGATCGCATTATGCTCATGAACTCGATTCGAATAGAATTCTAAGTCTAAGTACGAGCGCGAGTACTTTTGCTTTGTACGAGTAGCTAGTAAAAAAAAATTTTTTTCTAAGATATCGTTTTCGTTTTCTTAATTGTGCACATATGCACAAGACTTAATTTAATCCCCCGCTCCCATTTTTCATACCACGAACGGCCGTACGCTCGCAACAATTCAAGATCAAGAGTATGTATGAATCGAAAAGGTGTAAATTACAACATGACGTGGTTGTATGTTAGGTGCCTACCTGTTTTCTTGGTGACCGGTGAGTTAAGATGCTGTGTATCGTAGCTCCTGCTACTGCCGTACCCAAGGTCAGGTATAGTCGTAGGTATAAATAATTAAAAGCGGGCAGTTAGAGAGCGAATATTATAAAAAAAACCGACAACACACAGGTATGTATAATTGTGGGGCTTTTTTTAATTCATTGCGTTCGGATTGTTTACCTTTCGCTAGTGCTTTTACGTCAATCAAATCTGTTGGACATGAATTGCAGCAGGTGATTTCCGAAGTAATGTGACACTAGTTCGTATTTTATACGAGTTAAGTTTTTTTTCCAGAAAAATTACAGAAGTTGTGAGTCAGAGACGGCAGTTTGTATTACTGCACTGCAATTTTCTTGTTTTCTATAATGAGCCACCTATTATCTAATTATTTTCTTTTCAATCTGTCACTTTTGTCCGAGAAGACCTGATTATAGCTTACATTGGATAGTAGGATACAATTAATTTTTTTCATGAAATACCTAAGCCCGGGAAAGTGAAACAGATAAATTGAACTTCCGTTCTATTTATTAACTTCTACCTGACACCTACTGCAAATATTGTTCGCCTTGACTGATTTTTGCAGTATCCAGAACTATGTTGCATAAATAACCGCAGCAGTACATACTGTGAGATTGACCGAAATGCGATATTTGGTACGCCGTCCACAATATGCAAAAGCATGGTAAAAAACTTTGATGGTACAGATGTAGGGGGGGTGATAGTAGGACATTTTTCCATATTTTTCAATATCCAACCCCTTCTCCGGAATTCCGATATATTTCTTGGGTTTAATGAGATATCGAAATCAATTTCACTTCTAAAGGCCTCAAATATAATCGGGGAAAAACACGATTTCAGCATTGTTCGATATTAAACTCATTGAGACTGAGAGGTATTGTTCAAGTTCACGAATTCCGACAAATCATTTAGGTCTTATGAGACCGAGTTCGCTTTTACTTCTATGGGCTTTATATTCAATGATCTAAAAATTAATTTAATCATTTCTGTAATATTCAACCCCTAATTGGGTGTGAAATGTTTGTGTACGTGTTTACGAATTCTGACATAATTTGTACTACAAAAATTTAGTAAAACTGGCCTAACTCCTATAATAACAAGAAGTGTGACCCACGCTGGGCGCCAGTTTCACGATAGTGTATTTTGTATATATGATGAAAGAGGCGACAATTTCACCAAATGAAAAATAAAAAAGATCGGCGGAACTACCCGAAGCACAAAAAAAGTATTTTAGTAATTCACCTACACTAAAGTAGACCAAAACTATAAAACTTCAGGCTTTTATCTTACAATTTTTGAAAAGTATATTTTTTCTGTTCATCGTTTGTTTTTGTGTATCAAAAATAATATAACATGCCTAATTTCCATATCTGGTAAATTACATTAAATAAAAATATTGTTGTTGTTATTGTTTGATGCAGGGGAAAATACGCAACAAAACAGAGCAGCTTGAGCACTCAGACAAAGATTGCCAATTGTACTCGAGTCCCCCAGTCTCTACCCGAACTTTTTCGTCCTCCTCACGAATGAAGAGCTTAGGTAGGGAGCGAGAGTGGAGTTCCTCCATCCTCATAACATCAACGCCGTTTACGTGCATTCACCCAAAAAAGAGTAAGCTGGAGACTCGAGAAGGAAATGATCCGTTGTATCGTCGCTCTCATCGCTCTCAACGCAAACAGTGCACATGTGGTCGTCAATGATTCTCATTCTGACCAAGTGTAGGCCACAAGAGTTATGCCCTGTAAGGACACCAACGAGGCTACCATATTCTCTTCTTGTCAGTTTGAGAAGAAAAGCAGCAGTTGGTCCATTTGGTCCCTTAACTAGGTTTCTAGTCTGCCGCATTCCCGGAAGAAGCCGCCATCTCTCAATGTGTGATATACTCACACATTCAACAATGGCAGCCCTAACAGAGGCAACAAGCAGACCGAGAATCGGTTCTGGTCCTACCGAAGTTGACTCCGATCCAGCCCTTTCATTGCTATTTATACCCTGGTGGCCTGGAATCCATATGATCTTTAAGTCATTGAGTCTGCCAACAGAATTCAATCGTACTTTACGTACCATCTTCGAAAAGACGATTGGATTATCTAGGGACTGTAAAGCTGCCTGACTGTCGCTGCAAATGCAGATTCGCCTGCCTCTCCACCTGCCGCCTTAAGGATCACATATACTTCAGCTTGAAAGACTGTAGTATGTTTTCCTAGGGCGAAAGAGTACTTGAGACCGTCAGACAGCAAGTACAATCCAGCTCCCGACCCTTCAGTTATTGGGCGTATGGAATATATCAGTGAATTCGCTAAGCAGAGCAGACTGGTTTTCCCACTCCTTCCTACTCGGGATCACTTCCTGATATTTTCTTTTGAGCAAACTGGTCGAAGTAATAGCATCCGAAGGCATATCGAAGATGGAGTTTCCAGACAACCTTCGGGCCATTTCTCCATGACCTGTGCAATGCTCTTTTCTCCACAGGTCTAATCTCATTAGCTGTGTGTAGCTCTCATTGCTTCTGCCTGAGCAACAATGTTAAGCGGTGGCAGATTGAGCAGTGTATTGAGTGCCGCACCCGGTGTGATACGCAAGGCACCTGTTACACCGATGCAGATTGTCCTATGTAGTTTGGCGAGACTTGCTCTAATGTATGCACATTCGGACTTAGTCCACCAAACCACTGATGCATAAATTGGGATGAGTCTTATAATGGTTGTATATAGCCAATATATCCTTGAAGGACCCCATTTTCTTCCAAAAGCTCTCCGGCACTGCCAGAATGTTACTAGCTCACGGTTCATCTTTGTATCTATGTACATGTTCCCTCCAGAGAAGCTTGCTATCCAGAATAATTCTGAAATAAAAATAAAAATATTACTACCTACTATTACCACCTCCTACATCAGAGACAGTATGCATCGAGTTGGCGCCCAACGTGGGGCATTGCCCACCCATATTACAGAAGCAAGCCATGACATGCATAGAAAACTTCTGTATTATAAATTAATTAACAATTCAAAAAATATAGAAACAAAAAAAAATGAATGACAAATGAAAGATAGGAAAATTATAAGCGATAAAAATAGAAAGAAGGAAATTTAAAACGGGCGAGGTATGCCGTTCATAAAGGTAAGTAAGAAAGAAAATGATTTTTAATTAGATTCAGAATATAGAAAAGAGAAAATGTACAAAAATATAAAATATATCAATAAAATATAAGTAAAATAAAATATTAGGTAAAAATAATAAACAAATAAATAAAAATAAAAAAATATAAATAATAAACCGACTCCGATTTGTTGGGGTAGCCATAATGCGAAGTAAAAAAATTTGAATTTCTTGCTACAAATTTCTAAAAAGGAATGTGATAAACAAGGGCACTTTCTGATGGGGGGGGCAAGAACGAGCGCTTTCCCTCCTCTTTCCCATAGTCCGAAAAATAATAAATATTATAACATGAGAAAAGTATAATTTTCCAACCGAATGCGTCTCAATTATTTTGCAATTTAAGTTCACTGTAAAATTATTGCTCACTTCTTCTGGTTTCCAAAGTTGTTGGTTGAAATCCGGCTCGACGGACCAAAAAAATGTTCGATTCTTTTGTTAAAAGAGATTTTATTTAATTTTCATCAAGAATTTAATTATCGCAAGCACAATTGACAACTTTATACGATCATTCCAAAAGCGAAGCTGTATTGGTATTATAGTGAATTCCAGCCAGCTTTACATTATGATGAGGAAAATTTAATTAAGTTGTGTATAGAGTCAGTTTCAATGCAGTTACGAAGATTTTTCGAAGAAAGTGGAAGAAATTGCATCGATTTCGTGGTTTATAAAGTTTTCCCGGTCTCTAGACAGCTGTCTATTCTTAAAACTCTTTTTCTCCTGTGTTGCATAATTATTATTACACCTTACACAGCACTCCCAGAAAAAGGTTGTATGGGCGCCTTGACAAACAATGTTACAACGCTGATGTCACGTATAAAATTAAATGGAGCAAATAGAAACTCCAAAACGTTTTTTAAAATTTTTTCAAACCATCCGTGCCAATAATTTAATTTCCATTTTTTTTTGAAGTCTCAAAAAAAATTCATTCGATTTGATAATTTTGTTCGGAAAATTTTTGAAATCTATCGCAGGTGCTCAGTCCAGTGTCGGTATGATCGGTCGAAATGATTTTGATTCGCATTCCTTCGTTAGTTCGTATATAGAAGCCATTAAGTGATGCTGGTAGCTCGGCTGAACGATACTGAAACGACGGAAAACTATTTCCATTGACGGCCAAAAGAAATGCATCGTTCGTAAAACCGATTGCTATTCGGAATTTTCGGTTGATTTCGAACGGAAAAACCTCACCGGGTAGGTGATCCTCTTCCAATCTGTTCGAATGAATGAAATGAAAATTTAAGATAGTTAAACGATTTGAGGTTGATGATTGTGAAATTTGAAACAACGCTACGATTACGACAACATATTCGATTGTTTCAAATTCCACAAGTGGTGACCCCTTAAATCCTTACTCCTGTTCGCTGTTCATTCCCATCAAGCTGACACTCTGTTGTTGTCGAAAGTTGGCGCGAATTTTCAAAGCCGGCATCGGATGAGCGTTTTGTGTGAAGCAAATTTCGAAATTTCCGCGCGAATTGCCGTACGGAAGCGCCGTAATAACAACAACACGACCTTCGTGCATCGGAACCGGAAAATCATTGAGAAAATAGTTTTCACTTTTCACAACGTTCGAACTCTGCCAGCGTGGCCATTCAATTGGTAGAACCGCGCGATGATGTACTTGCGTCAAAAATGCAATTGAGCCGCCAATTTTCAAAAATCGGGCAGTTTCTTCGCGATTTTCACGATTCATTAAATATTCGCGACCATTGACGTCGATGTGAAAAACGACCGGATTCGGAGTGATTCGAACGAAAAAGAATTCGTTGCGAGTCAGAAAATGCATCGAATGATAAAGGATGGGATCGTGGGTTATATCCGTATCGTTTGGATTCGGTTGCGGATAGGATCCGAGAAAAAGATCCAGGATTAGGTTGTCACTTTCTTGATTAGCACCCATTTGAATGTGGAGTCTGAAGAAAATGGAAAATTGTTGAAAAGAACACCGAACTAGTTAAGATCTACTTGTTGCTTTCTTACCCATACGATAGTTTTTGTAATTTTCCCGCCACGATCAGAGTGTCCGAATTTTGAAAAGGGCGAGCCAAAATACTTGTGAATTTCTTCGAAAAGGTCGGTTTCGAATTGAATTTGCGCGGAACTTTTCGGAGTTGAGCGGGCCTAGAGATATGTTTGGTATTTTCAGATTTTCTCATAATTTTATAATTTTTTTAAACGTTTTTAATTTTTGTAGATCATAATCTAAAACTAAGGAGAGGTGTTCAATTAAAATAATTGACGGGAGTGTATTTAAGACAGTTTTCTACAGTCCAATTATTGGAATACTAGATTCGTCTTTTTTCAGACTGCAAGTCACAGAAGTGGACCAAATCAAAGAAATATGAATTCAACAACTTTATTGTTGCACAACATCGAAGAGTTCATTCTTAACACTAACGGGATGTAATAAATGTCTACTTAAATTAACGAAGTAACGAATAGCTCACATGTTGTTCAGGGAATTCTTCTTTTTATTTGGAGTGGCGGTGCGAAATTATGTTTTTTTTTCCAAATGGAAAATCGAGCATTTTTCACAGACACAAATTCGTTAATTGTGATAATCCCCCATCGACCGCTATATTAAAATATTGGAGCACAGTCTGTAAACGCGTTTTTTAACAATAGTAAGTAAAAACATTCACCACAGAAAATGAAATTCTTTTCAACATTTTCAGGTAACTTTTATAATAAGCAAAAAAATTTCGTCTAAAACACTCTAGACACACAAAAAAAAATTAGCTTAATATATTGTTACGTGTAAGCCTGGCCACCGCGCAACTCGATCGATTACGAATAGGGAAACAGCAACAACCGAATACCTAAGCTGCAAAGTAACCCAATCAAAAGCCTAGTAGAATAAATAAGGAGCGCGGAGCAACACGATTATACCCCACTTCTTATCGGATGTGCTCGAATGCTCTCCAATGTACTAGAATCGAACGAAGATCAAAATCGAAAGCTCTAAAGCTTTCGAGAAGATTCCACATACATCACCAAGCGAACATTCAAGTACATCCTAGACTGCAACCGGCTACTATAAAAGCAGGTGAAGCTTTCAGCGAGGGACACAGTAATTTGTATTACGTCGACTGTGACAGCCAGCGTGTATACGCGACCGTATTGGTGAAAAGCGATCGATTGCGTGTGATCGAATCAAGCGAAATAAATAAGCGGGCGGTATTGCCATATAGTGCGAATTATTGTGCGAAAAGAATTAAAGTGCGATTAAATAAATTATCACTTATTTTTATTTTAAACGAATTGTGTTTTACTTGAAATCCCGGCGAACCCCTAGCTCGCAACAATATCAACGGGCTTATGAGCTAAGGGCCTTCAAACGTGTTGGCGTAAGCGTTTACGGCGGACAGACGGACAATTCTCTTTTTTGTATCTAAGTTCCAGTACTAAACCGTAAAAATAAAACAATTTTTTTATTTCATTTGGCGGTCGATTAAAATACTAAAAATAATAGAGTAAAATAAATACTTTTTTTTTAAATCAAATTTTTTGTTTATTTTTTATTACATAATCTTCTAAATTTGGTTTTCTTGAGTCTTGAAGGTCTGAATTTTATCTTCCTGAATTTTCTCCATCTGAATTTTTTACTTTTGCATTTTATATTGAACACAGTTGTTCCTTAAATATTTTTTTTAAATCTGGCTGCGTCCAGACTGTTGGCAAATTTTTTTATTGCAATAAATTCCCTATCGCCCATTATATTGAAAATGGAAGGGCAATCTGTTTTTCTGCTGTATCTCTCCAACCGTATTTTTCACAAAACTGAGTAAAAACAATTTTTTATAGAAAATCAAATTATCTACAAATTTCATTGATAACTTTTTTACGTAACATTTAATATTACGGACTTTTAAACATGAGAATTTTATGTATTTTAACGAGAATTCAATTTTTCATAGTAGAATTTGCTCGTCGACATCGTTGGAGAATGTAAAGATCCTCACGCAAGATCGACCGCTCTCCTGGCTACTCCTATCGAGGCCATAACTGTTGTCAAATCTTCACTGGAAAAGCCAGTTTGAAAAGTGTGTTAGACTTGGAGCTGTCTTTATCATCGGAATACATTGGTTCATCAAAGGGTGAACTACACAATTCCAAAACACTATTACTTCTCGAAGTAATCATCAACCTGTTTCTTATAGGTGCTCAATGTAGATATGGAATTGCTTTCCTTCAACTTTATTTTAGTGTAAAAAAAATTCCTAAGTTACAATTTTACTCAACCACTTTCTATGTTTTTTTTAAGACTAGATTTTGATTTTTAGGATCCTATTTCTGAATTTCAATTTCTTTGTATTTTCGTTTTTTAGTTAGCCAGGCTAAATTTATTTTTATTTATTTAACATTTCTTTATTTTCATAATTTCTGAATTTTGTTTTAATTGAGTTTTGAATTTCTGTATTTTGTCTATCATACCTCAATCTGGAGATTGTCTTTTTTTGTAATTTTTATGAGATTTAATTGACTGCGTTTTTCAATTTAATAATTTTTTTGATTTTTTCTTTTTTGAATTATGAATTTTGTACTCTGGTTTTATTCATCTAAAAATTTTCGTCTGGTTTTAATCGTTTAGATTTTGTCCGAAAAATTGTGAATTTCTGGATTTTTATATTTACGAAAATTATATTTTCCAAATTTGAGGCACTCTAGCAACGGAAGTATTCATGTTACAAAAAAAGTTGTAAGCATTAAAATATACAAAAAATTTATCACTCTGTAATTTAGTAGTTAATATTTCTTCCGAAAACTACTTATTCCCTGAATTAGTAATTTAAATTATTTAAGATTTGTCGTAAAAAAGTGTCCTTAATCTCAATTTTGCTAAAAAATAATATAAAACGCCAAAGCGTTGGAAAATTAATTGCGTTTGAAATAGTAGCTCACTGTTCACTGTTCTTCTATTTTCTTAACTTTGAAACTGCCTGATTTGATAAATCTCTTTAAAATTGTCTTAAGGTGCTCTTACACGAGCAATTGATTGCCCGATGACTTTTGCACAAAACTAGTGGAGCGATTAATGGAGCAATAGAAAGCAATATCATGCTAGTTGCGGTAATATTTCGGCAATGTGATAATGCTTTCAGATTGCTGGTACTGCTTGCCCTATAGTTGCTGTATTTCCACTAACTTGAAAAATTCCTAGCAATTGTCCTCGTTCGGTGATTCAATTGTCAAGTTTTGTTTTGAGTTTTGCATTTATTTGTTTAAGTTTTGTGTTAATGGCTAGAATTCAAATATTTCCAAAGTTTTATTTTAAGTTTTAGATTTGTTCGTCAAGTTTGCCTTCGTGTTGTTCATAGACTGTTTTGGTTGTATAAGCCCTTATTGCCAAATTGCTAGATATTGGGCAATATCGTTGACGAGTTGATGAAAAGTTGATCCACATCGCCTGTTCCTATTGTTGATGTATGTTTCTTTATATTTTCGTGACGTCAAAATTGATGAATATTGCTTCAACTTGAGCAATTTTAATCGCTCGTGTAAAAGTACCTTTAGTAGACAGAAGGCAATTTTTCACTGCTATCAAGGAAGCAATACTTAGTAGGTACCATCGATGATTTCCAGTTCCATTTCAATGTACGATTAACATCTATGGAATCAAAATATAGTTGAGAAGAATCTCCGATAGCATTTGGTTGGAAGATTGGCTAATGGCCTGCCCGGAAAAAAAACTAACAATGATATGCCGATTCAAGATAAGACTCGGAGTGGATGGTCACTGTATGATGTTCTCAACCAGTTGGAGTACTTTTAAAGATATTGGCACGACTTGGGCATTTGTAGCTCAGTGAAGAACAGTTTTTTTCTCGATACATTGAAACATTTTGCATGTTATTGAAACTAGTTTACAGTCATTACGATAATAATTAAATGCGAAGATATTTATTCTGTAAATTGGTCTGCCGCCAATCAGCTTAATTACGGTCCAATCAAATTGCAAATTGCGCAATTCTAGTGCAGCCGATCGAAGGAAAAAAAAAAACCTTACTGCAAATACGAGTTAGAATCTATTCAATTCAATATTACAAATTATGAGTGGCGTTTCTAGACTCCGTGGACTCGAAGATGAAACCTCATTCGAACTTCTTGAAAATCATGTAAATTATCTAATTAAGGAACGGGATATTTTGCATAATTGCGTGTAATGCGGCTATCGGGTTGCAATTTTATCCAAGCTCTTTACCTACTTCAACATTTGAAGTCGCTAGGACTTTTGTATGGTAATTCAACGATCCTTCGCGATCATTAAACTTCGATTAAGAAGGCGAAGAGAACAAAGCGTGGGTCTTCATATAATTACAACGTGTCGATAGTTTGTTGAAGACTCGGCTCTATGAATTGCATGTACACCTGCCATTATCCACACGTTAGTAATAATTGTAAGCACACATGGTCGTCTAATTGCCATAGAAACTATCTGCTAGTAAAGTTGCTGGAATGGTTACAAAGTGTTGCGCGCCTAGAGAGATTCGTTAATAGCAGCACCCACATTTACACCTGTATATGTTCTAAATTAGGATTCGAGGTGAACATGTTCTGGTTTCTTGCTAAACAAATTTTTTTTGTTAAAGTTGTTTTTACTACTCCTTAGTAGAAATACCACCGGATAGTAAGTACTCAGTAGTATCTAAAGTAGTGGGTACCTGTCCAACTTACCGATAGACACTTACTCTATGAGCCGATTGCGTGGAACATTTAATTAACGGGCCCATTGCACCGATGACTGCACTCATGATGAATTTCTACGCTATGATTAGTGGATATGCTTCACAGATAAAAAAAAAACTAGGTAGATAAAATTAAAAGATGCATAAGACTGCAATTAAGATGGTTTGTGGAGGCTGATCTAGACTGCATTATGTGCCGGCAACTAGCAATAATAGCTTCAGATTCTACTGCACTGATAGTTCCACTAAAATTATTAGCGGAAATTTAGGTCTTTGGTGGTAATGCCCTGTTTCACTTCGGTTCCGTTCGAGAAAATGCAAGAAAAATTAATTTCTTTTTTTTTTGTGCCCTCTTTAATAGTAGCAATTATGATTTACCGTTAATTCGTGCACAAACTCAACTTCATCCACACATCAATAAGATATTAATCGGATTATAAACCGTGTGGAATTTAATAGTAAATCAAAGGTGTGAAAAACGAAGGTAATCTTTGGTTTAATGGAGTTTTTAACGTACATTTGTTGAGTTAAAAGAAATTTTCAATTTTCTCCTTCAAGCCCGTAAATTCCGTTCAAGATTTTAGAAAACTGTCCAATTTGCTTTGATTTCAAGTCTGCTAGCGATAGCCATTTTTCGATTATTAATATTCGGTGAGCCCCGTATAAGTCACCCAAACCTTGGTCTTCGCATTTCTTAGTCTCTACCGTCACTTGAATTTCTTGGCCCCCAACCGTCACTTGAATTTCCAAACCTTCACCGTCACTTGAATTTCTTAGCCTCCACCGTCACTTGAATTTCTTAGCCCCCACAGTCACTTGAATTTCTTAACCTCCACCGTCACTTAAATTTCTTAACCCCCCACCATCACTTGAATTTCTTAGCCCCCACCGTCACTTGAATTTCTTAGCCCCCACAGTCACTTAAATTTCTTTACCTCCACAGTCACTTGAATTTCTTAACCTCCACCGTCACTTGAATTTCTTAACAGCCACCGTCACTTGAATTTCTTAACCCCCCTCTCCCCCATCACTTGAATTTATTAGCCTCCACCGTCACTTGAACTTCTTAACCTCCACCGTCACTTGAATTTCTTAACCCACATCGAACATGTGAAAATCATTTTACCAAAATGAAGGACATTATGTTAAGACAAAATTTAGAAGTGTTTTGAAAAGTGAAAAAAGCGCTGTCACAAGGGTATTATATCTGATAGAGAGTACTTCGAAGAGGACAAAACTAACCAAACAAAACACCAAAAGAGCAAAAAAAAACATTTCAGTCCGTCTGTGCGCCGTACGCCGTACACCGTCCGCCGTACGCAAAATCGTTTGACGGCTCGTACATTCCAAACCCTTTGAGATATTAAGTTAATTTTTTTTGTGGGTACAATGGGTGCACCCCTTTAAGTGGCCACTTTTTGAGAGGTTGGGGTGAGAGGGGGCGCGTTTTAGATGGAAAACTTAATCTAGGATGCTGAAATTTGGAATTTATATAGAGCTTTGACAGTAAAGCTATTTCAAATAAAAGTGGCGATTTAGGAGGGGTGTAAGAGTGGGAGGGGAGGGAAACAATGAGTCCGAAACACTCGAAAGCCTTATGCTATCATAGACTATTGAAACTTGGTGAGTAAATGTGGAAATTATGATAGAAAATGATCAGTGAAAATGGATTGGATATATTTTTACGAATTTCGTCCTATCTCTTAGGTCATGAACAATTTGGAATTAATTTTTATTCTACGGATTCTTCACATAAATACTTAGAAAGCGTTTTCAGCATTTGTTGAAATCCGACCCCTAAGTAGGTCTAAAAAGGTTGTATACATTTTGACGAATTCAGCCATATCCCTCAGGTATAATTTGTTATCGAATATCTTTTCACTTCCATGGGTTCATTTTATTATCGCCTTTTTTTCAAAAATATACAGGTGCATTTATTCTATTACCCACAAGCCTGCAAGTCCAAGAGTTAAATATTTTAAAGCATGGAAACACAATTGAACAAAATAAACGTAATCCTTTGAACAACAACCATACAGAAGTCATTAAAAAATTGGTTCTTGCATATGCCTAAACTGGCAATAGCTCGAAAATGGATTGAGACTTATAAGCTTCATTTACGGCCACATTCTTTCATGAAATTGCAAAATTTGAACAGTCTTATTACAAAAGGACACCCATCTTGGACTGCAATTTGTTTCTCTTGTGTTATATTAACATTTAAAGTTCTTACTTTAACGACAACAACAATAAATCTCAACGGCAAACTGAAGTTAAATGAGTCGCAAATCAATTTCGCATTATTTTTGGCATTAACTTGGGAAGAGGGAACCAGAGGGCACACAGAGCTTAATGCAAATTGGTCCAAATTTTGCTTCGTTTCTTAGGAAAATTCAAATTTGAAATAACAAACAACAGCAATCTTCTAAAAAAACATCTAAAAAACATAGTTATTTATAACCACTATAAAACAAAAACTAAAATCATTCAATTTAATGCCGATTTTCAGTTTTTTTCCTTAAAACGGACGATCATAGTGTTGTGGAAAGTAATCCGAACGAAATTCAGTTTCCAATTTCGAATATTTCACAATCAATTCATCAGCATTTTCACCGTTGGCAATAAACGCACTATGCACACTACTACAAAGCACTTTTGTATCTTTATCTGTATTAATTTTCAAATCCGTAAGACTTTCGGGCAAATCGTAATTGCGATAATGATACTTGTAAAACATTTTGCCATTTATCGCAATCACAAATTGATCTTCGGTCATTAGAATAGCAACGCGATTGTCTTGATCGAATTCGAATGGAAAATCTTCACTAAATTCGACCCTTTCGAATCTGTGAAAGAATAAAATCAAATTGAAATGAATAAAGTTCGTCTTTTCAATAATTTAATAATTTTTTTGCTTTTTCTTAATAAAAATATTTTAGACGAGGGATTTCTGAAATAGAAGCAGACAGGAGCCAAATCGGTACATGGATTCAATGAAAAAAATTAATAAATCAATGAACTTTTTTTCCTCATTTTCAGCGGATAGTTTTGAATCTCCTTGATTAAATAAATTGGTTCGTTAAACAATGAATTTATCATTTATTTAATGATCTTTGTTCATAAATTTACGAATTTTTTTCCTTGATCTTGTTCAGAAATTGACATACTTCGCTCATTGAATCAATTAATTTGTTTATAGGTTGATGTATTCCGGTCATTGAATCAATGAGTTTTATTCATAAGTTTATAAAGTTGTTCATTAAGTCAATGTAGTTTTTCATCACTTTATGAACATAAAAACAAATTAGGTAAGGTTTTCTGTATATTTTGTTAAAAACAGGACTGACAGAAAATAATGTTCTTTTCACATCTCTTTATATGAAATGATGAAGAAAAAGTAATAAGAACTATGATTTCTAGTTAGCAAACCATAACGCCAATGTAGAGACTCCTTAGCATCTGCTGAGAGTCAAGGCTTTAGCAGTCAAAATTGCCGAGCGGAATAGGTCTACGAGACACCTGTTGGGCAATAGTAGAAGGTCTTGACGTGAACTAAGCTACTAAGCCACAGCTACTAAGCTACAGCCACTAAGCTACAGCTACTAAGCTACAGCTATTAAGCTACATCTACTAAGCTACATCTACTAAGCTACAGCTACTAAGCTACAGCTACTAAGCTACAGCTACTAAGCTACAGCTACTAAGCTACAGCTACTAAGATACAGCTACTAAGCTACAGCTACTAAGCTACAGCTACTAAGATACAGCTACTAGGATACAGCTACTAAGCTACAGCTACTAAGCTACAGCTACTAAGCTACAGCTACTAAGCTACAGCTACTAAGCTACAGCTACTAAGATACAGCTACTAAGCTACAGCTACTAAGCTGCAGCTACTAAGCTACAGCTACTAAGCTACAGCTACTAAGCTACAGCTACTAAGCTACAGCTACTAAGATACAGCTACTAAGCTACAGCTACTAAGCTACAGCTACTAAGCTACAGGTACTAAGCTACAGCTACTAAGCTACAGCTACTAAGCTACAGCTACTAAGCTACAGGTACTAAGCTACAGCTACTAAGCTACAGCTACTAAGATACAGCTACTAAGCTACAGGTACTAAGGTACAGCTACTAAGCTACAGCTACTAAGCTACAGCTACTAAGCTACAGCTACTAAGCTACAGCTACTGAGGGCAATAGTCGTGTATGCGGAATTTCGTATTTTATATGGATCTTTGTAAGAAACGAAACTTCCGATCGAACACCAAACTAGGCTTTAATACTTACTCGAATCTATCATTGGTAGCTTCTATTCGTACCGGTTCGTTCGAATCGAAATAGCCGAATATTGAGAGCGGTGTTTGCCGATACGGTCCCGACTTTAACTGAATTCCTATACCTCCTTTCGCATGATACGGACGAAACGTCACAATAAAACAATGGCCCGCTTTCACATTAATATTAATCGTATAGTGAAAGAATATATTCATTATTTCCATATGGTTACGATTCTGTTGTGGTGGCCAAACCAACGGATACGAACTGCGCGTATGAAATTGATTTATGTATTCCATAGAACCACGAATTTCGATATAATACGGCGGATAATCGATTGGCAAACGTTCAACACAATACGGTGTCCGGGCAACATCATCGTTGATAGTATAGGCAAAATGAATCGGTCCCACCATTAGTTGGACACGAAGTTCTTGCATTGTTGAACGAATTTCCGGTGTTGCAACGTCCTCGTCGGCATCAAGTGTTAAGCAAATGAATCGAAACCCGATATCGCCAACGCAAAATTTTTTCTCCTTACTGTGATAGAGGAGAATTCGCAATCTGTAAATCGAATGAAGTCAAAAATTCCGGATTAAAAACCAATTCGTTCATCAGACCTAAAAGATATGACGAAATTCGTGAAAACGTATACAAGCCGTCTACACCTGCTTGGCGTTGAATTTCAAAAAATTGTGAAATTTAACGCGTTTGTGAAGAGTGAACAGCGTACGGCGGACAGACGGACTTATTTCAGTTTCGGTCTAAAAGTTCTAAGACGTACCTTGAATTCAAGTTTGGTTTCATTTTCGCACTGAAACATATGGAACGGAAAACATGTACGGGAGCTGGCAGCACTGATGCAAATACAAGCGGTAGAAAATCCGCATTTATCCCCATATTTTCAGCTTCATAACCCAATGGTTCGATGTGTCCAAACGGTATCCCTGGAGCATTGTCATATTTCGGTATTTGACGTACTTCGCCATCTTCATCGATTTGCTCGGTAATTTTCAACATTTTTTAATTGTTAAGAAATTTTAAAAGAACACCTAAGAAAATAAAATTGTTGACAGAATTGATTTCTTTTGAATAATAAAACTTGTCAAAATTCAAAATCGATTGTTGCTATTTTTTAAAATTGAAATTTTTTTTAAAAAAAGTTTTGAAACCTTCATTCGTCCGAAGGAGCGAACATTTTTGTACGGGCTGATCGAAAAAAATAATATTTGGTATAAAGAAAATGGCCTTGGTACGTAATCCTCTACTTCAAAATTCCGCACTCCAAAATCACGTACTGAAGACTAGACAGTTCAAAATCTTGTAGTTTCGATATTTGTAAAAGCCAATATTCCAAGCTAAAGAAAAGAACTGTCTAAAGCTAATATTACACTATACTACACTATACTTACTATGCCATGCTGCCAAATATTTGACTAAAAAAATTAGATGAAAAGTTCATCCAAATTTTTATCCGTTAAAATAGAGCCAAAAAATAATGTGGCAAACAAATATTTGACGATTACACTATCTAAAGCTAGTATTACACTGTTTGACCAAGTAGTCAAATTGCAGTAATAAGCAATGCGAAATAGTGAATTCAAATTAATCTCACACTACCCGCTCGGTCAAATTCGCTATTTTGCATTGCGTATTACTGCAATTTGACCACTTGGTCAAACAGTGTAATACTAGCTTAATAACTGCATTTACCAGCCAGAATAGTCAAATGTTTGACATAGTGGCATACAGTGTAATAAAGCTTAAGCCCTTTATTTCTGACTGAGTAATCCAAATTTGTTGGTCTGGAATGTGAACAACGGAGTTGATCCTCTGTTTCCCGATCTGCAAACCATCGTTCATTTATTTTGATTTTTTTAAATCGATGTAACCTCTCCAAGGCCTCCGTTTATAACAAAATGGCGCCTAACGAGAGGCCAGTCATTTAGAACAAAATGGCATTCAATGTGGGGTCAGTATTGCTGAAGCATAAAACATTCTAGGTATCTTGAACAACTGATAATCTTATGCCAATTTTTACACCCATGGTGAATATTTGTTGTTCAGATCAAAAAAATCTGGTCATTTCAACGCTTCTGTTAACTAAAAAATGGCATACAATGTAGAACCCGTCGTTTACAACAAAATAACGGCGAACGTGAGGCCAGAAGTTTATAACAAAATGGCGGCCAACGTGGGGTCCGTGACCGACTACAAATCTTAGATCAATTTTTAAGACTGGGTAGATTGGCGTGAAATTGTTGTTGTGCAGGTCAAAGGTATATCTATAAGCCAGCAAGTACTCTTCAGTTCAAATTTCACACACCAATTCGGACGTAAGCGGAATTGGCCAACTGTTTCTTGACCTGCAAACCATTTGTGAGTTATTTTGATTTTTTGAAATCGAAATAACCACTTCAAGGCCTACACTCATAACAAAATAGTGCCCAAGTTGGGCCAGTTGTTCACAAAAACAAGCGCCCAACGTGGGGCCAGTCGAATTGAAGAATAGATCTTTCTGAATCTCGCATTACCGATTTTTCTTGTAAAGGCCAATGGTTTATAATCTAGAATCTGTACGATCAACCTCCTCCCCCTTCCACAGCTAGGACGGTTGTCAGCACATTGATCTAGTTCACATTTCAGTCACCAATTCGGACGTATAGTTCACTGTTTCCCAATCGGTTAAATTGACTTTATAAAGTTAAGTTAAATCCTGTAAAAAGCTACCCAAAAACACAAACAAAAACACGCCCAAGAAACATAAAAATTAAAAGAATAATTAAAAAAAAAAGAATTAATGTTGTGAATTTAAAAAAAAATAATAAAATGTTTTAATAAATTTTGCTTAATTTTTTAATTAAATTTTTTCTTTCTAATTTTTTTTACAGCAAATTTTTAAATGAATGACATAAACTAAATAAATATTTATGCGATTTTTATATTTCTATATCTACGAAATTTTTCTTTTTTCTATATTTACGTGTTTTATATACTTCTACATATATTTACGGAATTTTGTCTTTCGAGGTTGCTTGTAATTACGGGATTTTAAGCTTACGGGATTTTGTACTCTCGGGACATAGAAACTTGGGGCTAAAAATTTACAAGAATTTGTACTCGCGGTATTTCGGAATTCGCGACATGAAGACACTCCCATTAAATGGAGATATTAGCCAGGGCACCAATGCTATATTTTATAGGGAGGGGCAAAATTATCGCTTGGAAGTATAAGTCATATGACAAAGATTTATACAACAGGATAAAGAGTGGTAACTAAGGTCCCCGACGAAAGAGAGCACCCCAACCCAATCTGCAACTTTACATATGACACAAACCGAACATTTTTTAATCCGTCGAGCCAGTTTTAAACCAGCAACCTTAGGAAGCCGGAAGAAGTGATTAATAAATTTGAATATATTGCTCCCTAACCGTTTATAATGACTAGGGACCAGTTCTAACACATTCAGCAGTACAATATCATTTATCTAACTCATTCAGCTAAGAAACTAAACTGTTATTAGTTCTTTGCGCAGAGAAAATGCACCATTGATAAGAAATTAATTCAGTTTTTAAAAATAAATGCAAAACAGTTGAACTACATTCGGTTGGAAATTGGAATTTTTTGGCATGGTGGAATACAGGGGGGGGGGGCAAGTGCTTCTTTTTGCCACCCTCCAAAGTCGCAATTGGATATTAGAGTGGGCAATTTTACAGGAAAACAGTAAAATTACAGTTCAAACTGGTTTAAATTTTCGGTTTCAAAAAAGAGTGTATCTGTTTTTAATTTATTAATATTTTTTTTAATAAAGAGCTGGAGAAATTTTCATTACGGTGCAAATTTCTTAGTATCGCTGTAAACGTAAGAAAATAATTTTTTATTAGGTAGATCTCGATATAAAAAGATTTCATTGTATAGAAGAAACAAGGTTGGCAGCAAGCGCGTTAATAAAAAATGAAGTTGAATAAATCGAAAAATTTAGACTACCTATTCCAGTACGATATATGAAATTATCTTCTAAGTGATTCAAAACTTGCAAATGCCCATTATTATAATTTTTGTGTTTTTCATTGTAAACAAGAAGCGTTCAAATTCAAATCGATTACAACCCAAGAGCAACAAAAAATCATCTATTATTCTAAACAGTTGTTGTTTTAGCAACACGATTTTTTTTCCAAGAGTTCCACCCATGTCATTAAAAATGATTTCCCTTCATTTAATTTCATGTATGCCACGCAAAGTGTCACTCATAAACAATTCCGAGTCCCATCCCAGCAATCAGCATATATACAGCATAGCATTATTAAAATAATGCTCACATTATAAAATGTAGTATACCTTTAAGCTCAACCTACCTACCTACCTTATTTCGATTGCTACATGTAACCGACGATGTGTGCTATAGAATTATGGAATTTATAATCAGCATGAAAGATAGTTATGAGACATATGTATATGATTTGCATACAAAAACCCCAACCAGTGGTACGTACACCCAAAAAATAAAATAAAAAAAATAAAACAGCAACAAGAACATGGTAAATATACTGTTAAACGTTCCTTACAATATGTGCTAAGTATTGTGGAGCTCTCTATCCATTATGCGCCCGATAATGCCCATACCCATACCTCGTCTATTCGTATGACATGACAAGATGTAAATATTAATCGGTCTGATGATATGCCACATTCGAAAATTTATTCCGTCCATGATCCCATTTTATAATATGAGCCGCTTATAAGAATAGATGCTCATATTTCCAAACCAAATCAACCTCTGTGAAAACGGCATGGTACCTACATACAATACGATATTATTCCAGCCAAAGATACAGTATGGGCCAGATCGCGCAACAATTATTTAGCTTTTATCGAAAAAAAGGGCGCAACCTAGTCGCTTTTCAGGCATATGGGTGAAAATTTATTCATATGCGACACTAATAATATTTTCGAATTTTCAATACAATGGTATGAATGTTGCACCGAAGTTGTTGGATTTTAAACAGCTCGCTATTTGCATAAGGTTGAAAAGAAAAAAAATGTTTTGAACTTTTTCTAAAACTTTATCCTCAGATCTAAACAAAAATTCTAATATTCCTTTTATATAATTCGGCTTTACTTCATACCCAAAATAAAGTCTCTATTATAAAGTCTCTCTCTGTAGCATGGTGGCAATATGTACATAGATACGCCTATCGGGACGCCACTGATCAATTCCCAGAACGGGCTAAACTGTTTTTTCTTCTACTTAATCTGAATATCAGAAGAGAAAATTAAAATCATATGATGCCCATATGCGACACCAACATGTCTCCCAAATTTCCACTTAAGAAAAAAATTCGATTTCAGCGTAGAAACTTTTTTAAAAAGTGCCTGGTTTTACCGAGTACTCAGCTTTGGCTTTCTTCTGGCAACACTCCACGCTCGTTTGGCATTCGAATCATTAAAGGCGGAATTTCATTCAGAGCGATGCGCGCTATGTCTCAATCGCATCGCGCGCGACTTAATCGCAACAGCAGTAGCGACCGCACTGAATCTCTGACCGCAACTGGCAAACAATATTATCAAATACTGAAATATTTTGTTCGCAGCCTGTAAACGTATTGACGGTATTTTTTGGACGTTTTTTAGACGTAAGCCATCTATTGTTGTAAAAAAATTCTAAATAAAACCGACACAAGTGCCAAAATCCCACCCGCGACGAAATTAGAAATATACTGTCAAAGCGATGCGATTAGAGCGATGCAATATCACTGCAACTGGTTGCACTCACTAACATGCATTCTAATCGGCTGTTATCGCGTTGCATCGCTTAAAACGCGCGCGTCTCGTTCGCTAACTCCACTTTAAGTTATGGCTCGGCATTTGGTGATCCATGCCAATGCCACAAGCTAAAATCATGCGCACGTACCTGATGGTGACTAGACTATAGTCAATATTTTACAGACCCTATACGCGTTAGGTCGACTGTTTAATTCCACCTGTCGAAATTAAGAGTTCACATACCCCTGCGCGCGCTGAAAACCGAGTAAATTTGAAATTTTTTATTATTAAAAAATATTAAAGTAAAATTATAATAAAGGTTATATGGTGAAAAAAAATTAATTTGTTGAGTTCACATATTTTATTAACTATTTAACTATAACAAAAAATAAAGAATTTTTTTTTTTTAATATTAACATTATTTTTTACGGGTATAAATGGACTACTGCCTCCTTGTCGACATCATAACTTCACCAAAAATAATCCAATTTGCAAAAATAAAAAAGAATCTTGCAAAATAGTGTAGTACCTAGTAATAGTGTGACGGAGGGAATTTTTTTTTTTCAAAAATAAAGAAGTAACAGTATTTCAAACTTTAGTATGCAGTTTAAAAAAAAATTGTTTAATAATTTATAAAAAATACTTTATTATTAAATAATATCCAACCAAAAATTAAAAAAACCTCTCGTCACGCTATAGAGAAAATAATTATTAAAATTAAAAAAAATTGATAAATATTAAAAATTGACTGACGTGCTGACACTGTCTAAAAACATAGTTTCGAGAAAAACGCGTTTAAAGTTTCCGGTAGGTACAACGTGAACTTACGGCTGGTCTCCCATTCCAGCTTCGGACTGTACACCTTCTTCCCCTTGTATCTTCCTATAAACTTGGTCCTATAAACGACCTTGTTTTTTAAACAACCCAGGTTTTGCGAACAAAAGAAAAACGAATCGCAGCTGTCGAGAGGGGCGCGGCAGTTAGCCAAGTTACATTTATTGCTATAACTTTGTAACGTAGTGGAATTTTCAATGTTTTTTAAATTTTGTTTTTTAATTATTAAAAGTATAACAAATGAAAATCTGTAAAAAAAAATTTTTTTTTAATTTCAGGGGTATGCGAGCCCTTAAAGTAAAAGGGAAAGATACGTTCAGAAATCACACTTAAAAATTATAGACCAATTTACGAATAAGGAAGAACCAATCGATCGGCTTGATCCTTTATTTTTACTTGATTACTACCGCATATCAGTACTGATTTATGGAGTTATTTTCCTCACAACTTTAGTGGCATCAAATTAGTATTAAAAAAATTTTTAAAAAAACAATTCTAGAAAAACAGTTCTTAAAGATCACATTTTTCTCTATATGGGAAAAAACCTGATCTTTGAGAACGGTTTTTCTGGATTTTTTTTTAAATTTTGGGGGATACAACTCGACTAGTTTTGGACAAATTAATTAAATGTGACAATTTAACAAATTCAATGAAATGATTTACACTTAAACACAAAAAAAATTGTTTGGCCTGAATAGTATCAACTTTTTTTTGTTCGCTACACCCCTAGAGATATATGTACTGGAGATGACGAGCAGCGACTGTTTTGAGGCCGAACGATTCCTCTCAAAGGACCGAATAAACACTATGCTACTATTATCATCTTACTCACATTTATGTTATACTCCGGTCTTGTAAGCTATTGAAGCTGCTTTTTGCTGTCCAATACCAGCCAGTGCTTTTTCTTGCTATGGCTGAATTTGACAGTTCGAATTTTTATGCTTTGCTATGCTATCAAAGCAGCTATAGCTTGCACATTGGACAGACTCCTGGCATCAAACGCTCCATACAAAAACGTTCAATTTTGTTTCAAAATGCTTCAAAGTGCTTCATACAAAAACGGCGTCTTGTCGTCTCCAGTATTTATATCTCTATGGCTACACCATAAAGAATTTTATTTATTTATTTAGATTAGATTAGATTAGATTGATTTTTATTATTCCAAATTACATTTTTTATATTTTAAGATCATATAAGATCCCAGTTAAATTTTGGTTGTTGTCTTGGATATCTTTCTTACGACTACTAATAAATTCAACGAGAGAGTTTAAATAAGACTTTGTATTTAAAAAAAAAAAATTTAAAAAAAAAATAGAAAATATAAAAAATATTCTTTCGTCTTTCACGTCTACTAAAAAAATCAAATCAACTAAATCAATTCGGTTTTTTCACAGGAATTTATATCGTTCAACCCACTTAATGAATCGCGTTTAGCTCTTGTAAGGAGGACTTTGATTGCATCGGATAGTAACCGATTAAGCGATGCATAAAATTTCGATCGAGACGTACGTGAGTTCTACTGCAACTATTTCGATATTGGTAGTAACTGGTAATATACGTTCGTTTTGTCAGTTATTTAATGTTAAAACAGAATTTTTTCATTTTTAGTGACTTTGGCTAGCTTCATTTACACGCTGTGACGAACTTGAGGAATGCAATTTGATGTAACAAATGTTAACTCAGCAGAAATTGTAAGTAGGAAACCTGTCTAGTAACTCTAAAACAACAATATTTTATTTGCAGTTTTTTTATGTCCAATAAAAAATAAAAAAAAATTTGAGAATGGGATTTTTTCATGGTTATGTTGCACAGTAATTTGTAATTTTACAACATTTAATGTAATAAAATTATCCCCATATCATAGGTAAAATTACACAATTCATGTATAAACGCTATTACCATTATGTATAAATAAAATGATTCCTTGTAAAAAATAAAATTAAGGGCCGAAATTGCAGTCAATGGAATTTTACATCTCGGCATGATGTAAATAAAAGAAAGATGGTACAAACGTGAGTCGATTTATCATTTCTTGTGCGGACATTCCTAAGTAAACATCGTGATTCTTTTTTTTTATAATTAATAGGTAATAACTGCCTGAATAAGTTTAAATGCAACCAACCAACCAAGTTTAAATGCTATATCATCTTATTTATAATGAAAACATTTATTTTTATAATTTTATTGGTTTTTGATAAATAAAATAACTTTTTTGGATATAAAACCCCGTTCTTGTTTATTTACAATAAATTACCTCTTATTTACAATAAATTACCTCTATTATACCTTTATTTACAATAAATTACCTCTTCCCATATATTACTCTTAAGACAATATTATTAACAGTTTGTCTAGCTAGAAGAAGAAATCTTAGTTTTAAATTTTACTTCTAAAACTGTCGATTTACATTAAGTATTATGTAAATTAATTTACAAATAGTAATGTAGTTTTTCATGTGGCTACTTGTACAATTTACCCATTTAATGGTAAAGTTACATTTGTGATTGGTATTATAAATTACTTCAAAGATTACATATATCAAATTGTAAAATTACATATGTCATGTGATTTAAGTTTACTATTAGGTATGTGATTTTACGGAGACATGTATGTATCTATTACATTTCCGAAATTTAATATTACATTGGAAATGTATGTGTTTTTGGGACATGTAAATTTACAATATCTTATGTTGGCAATTAGTTGCCAACATTTAATGTTGTAAGAGAAGCTAATTTTTTAGATAGATCATAATTTGCGGAAATGAATTTCGGTTCTATATCGCACATACATATATGTATAATAGAAATATCCTCAACAAAATTCTGACAACACTTTTTTTTCACCTCTTTTTTGAATTTTTACATCGAATGTATTTTATAAGATGTTTTTTTATTTTCAACACAATTACAAAAAATTTACATTTTTTTTCATTTGGCATTTTTAGTTTGAACAAGGTTGTTATACGATTATAAATTGCCCACTAGAACAAGTTAAACTCAAGGTGGAATTACAGTGAAAGCGATGCGCGCGATAGCTCAATCGCATCGCGCACGACATATCGCGACACCAGTTAAAGGGAGCGTGATGAATCGTGCAAACATATTGCTTTTTTTTTTTGTTTTTGTTTTGTTTTTGTTATCGAAGCGTCGCGATTGGACCGATGCGATATCACTATAACTAGTTACACGCGCTAATATGCATTCTAATCAACTGTCATCGCGTCGCGTCCAACGCAGATGAGATTTTTCCTTCTTCCGCTATTTTACTTTATTATATTTTTTAATAATAAAGTATTGTGATCGACCTGAAATTTAAAAAAAATTTGCTACCCTGAAATTTTGTATTTTCACGTTTTAAGACTAGTAAGCCCCAAAAAAGCAAACAAACAAAAATGTCCGTCTGTCCGCCGTAGACGCCGTACGCAAAATCGTTTGAAGGCGTGTAGCTCCCAAACCCGTTGAGATATTAACATGAAATTTTTATGGTGGGTAGATTGGATGAATCCCTACCACTGAAGGGGTGGGGGTATGAGGGGAGAGGAGAGGGGAGCGTTTTAGACGAAAAATTTTGGTTTCTAGATCTCAGGAAGCCCTTATGCTACGAGGCTAAAACTTGGAACTTATGTAGTACTATGATAGTGGACTCATTTGCAAAAAAAAATGTTATAGGGGTTGAGGGGTGTGGAAGTGGGGTGAAAACAATGAGTCTGAAACGCAGGAAAGCCAGGATTGAAACATTCTAAAATCGATATCTCCTGAACAATTGATGACAGAAGATTGAAACTTTGTTGTTATTTTTAGGGATACTTCAAAATTAGACAAGGTCTAAACTTTTTAAGAGGGGTGGTGGGGTGTGAGGTTGGGGGGTGAAAAACTTCAACCCCTAAGGGGGTATAAAGTGGTTGTGTACATATTTACGAATTCTGATATATTTCTTAGGTATATTGACCATTACTATCTCACCATTAAACACGTTTCGGACTTCTACCCATAAAATAATAAAGTTGCGCCCAGTTCATTGGCAGATTTTTTTGCATTTATTAAAAATTTCTTTTTAATTGAAATACAATTAAAACGGGTAAAAAACCTATTTGCCTTTTTCTTGTGTCTTTTTTCCCTTCTGACATTAAACTATTCATACCCGGAGCGCCGCTGGTAATAAACCAAGTAATAAGGATGCAACTAACTTCGATAAATTTTTAATGCGCGAAAAATAATCGACTGCATAGCCCACATTCGATGCTCGAGAATGTTAGGCGAAATAACTGAAATATTAAGGTTGCGCCCACATTACCTTCTCTGGGATGTTAGAAGTTAGTCGAGTCAATTACAACTCAATATTAAAAAGTAGGACGATAGTACAAGATGTCTTCAAGTCGATCACTGATTCTTGGAATAATAAAGCCTGTAATTACATGAAGCACGTCATCAGTCCTCAATGAAACTAAAATAATCGACCATTTAATACAACTAAGTCCGTGAAGATACTTCAAATTCCATCGTTGGCATGAGAGTAATACCATTAGCCATACACCGAGATATGTTGTTGCAATTTCCTTTTAATTAGCCACACTATCCCGAACCGTACATAATCACTTTGCACACTTGCTGCATGATGTATGTCGGGTCTCCTCCCAACATAATCAGCATCTTAAGAAAGTGATTGCGCACGTTCCGTACACACGATATATGAAATACCTACTCACATCGCTGACTCTCGAGAGTTATAGCTCCAGAAGAGGTGAGCTATAAAAGTATAGAAGCTATGATTGAATATATTATTAACGTTATGTTCATTTGTTTTATTGTTTTTTTTTTTCATTTGCTTGCTGTCTTTACCCACCTGTCCGTTATGCTCTATTTACGCGCAGAAATATAAATTCTCTACTCGAATCGTAACAATTCAAATTACATTCGAGCACGAAGAAAATTAATAATAGTCGTAGATCAGTTGTCCGCCATATTGACAACGATAACTGACACATTTGCGATGCTTTTGCGAAAATGGTCGCCATTTTGGCTCTGTATAAAACGTGAAATTGTTAATACCTACGTTTCCTGTTCGGATTTAAATTAGTTTGGTATTTATTTCGCCTATAAATAATCAAAACTACAACAACAACAAAAAAAGAATGTTTTTACAAGGCTTGATCTGATGAGACTCGCTTTGGTTGCGTTTTCTTTACAATAAAATTCTAATCGTGGCGCTTATAATTTTTGTCGAATGGCTTCTCGAGCATAGCAAAAAGGAACGCGGCCGATTAAGAAGCAGAACAGTTTTGTTGGGATGTTCGAGGAAAGATTGTCTGAAATGAGATACCGAGGATTGTGTAGCTGCACATCGAATCGCCGTAGATTCGAACAAAACACCACAAGGAAACTAGCCAACATGGCCGTAAATTAAAATGTGAGGACAGCTCGCCAACGTGTTAACAACAATGCGGAAATAAATTTTTTTTATGTACAAAAATCTAGAAGAAGGATTGAAGAAGGTATAGAATTATGCCATGTCAATTTATGGAGTTGCAAATTATTGTTAAATAAAAGGTCACTTCTTTTAGTCCTTTTGAGGACGAGTTCTTGCTTTGCTTCCTTTCGTAACGTTCGGTTGAGGCTTTATGCTTTAAGGCTTTAAACTTGCTAGAGTTGCTCTAAGACATTTATTGCTGGATGTGTACACGGATCCAAGTTTTTGCGCCCAGACTGTTGGCCGACTTTTACTTTATTATTTTTTAATAATAAAGTATTTTTATTTTGTTTTAATTACTCTGGTAGCACATCTACATATAGGTACTAAGTTTCAACTTTCTAGCATAAGCCGTCTCTGAGATATGAAAAACCACTCCCCACCCCCGTAATTTGCTACCCCTACCAAAAATTTATTTTTCTGGGATGTTTCTATAGTAGCTCTATACAGTTTTAAATTTTTTGCTTTCCATCCTTTGCGGCTTTCGAGAAATTGCCACCATTACGCACTACACCCACACTAGAGGTCTAATGGTCCTAGCTCCTGTAAAATTTTTAAGATCCCATCTTATACGTTTCTTGAGATATAAACATTTAATTTTTTGAAAAATGACTGCCAACGTGGAAGAGAATGTACGTAAATGGTATCGTCACTTTTTCTTCTTTTGAGTTTTTTTCAAAACCACATTTTTTTATACATATGTCCCTTTTTCTCAGGATTGGCAATAGCTATCGACGTGATTTTTTTTGTGACGAACCAGGGCGATGTCATGCACAATAGGACGAGGGCTTTTAAAAATATCTCAAATACTTTTGAAGCTATAATTGTAATAAGTTAAAAAATTAAAAAAAAAATTTTTTTAAATTTTAAAAATATATAACTCAACAACCAAATGATATTTTTTAAAACCTAGTCGTTAAAACAAAGAAGAACATTTATAACAAAAAAATCCCCAAAATCCGAACTCCGTAGGATAAACCGTTTTCGAGAAAAAGGTACATGAAGTGAGCAAGATTTTACATAGAAACTAGTGTGATTGGGAATAAATGACGGCCCCCCTTAACATGTCGCCATTTTATTTCTTATAAATAAATTTTTTGGACATCATCTAGAACGTTTAGAGCATGTTCCATACTTTTTTTTAACCACTTCGGATGAACAGTTTAGTCACAATACCGTTTTGAACTTTTTGACTGGGTAAAATCGACCCAGTGAGATTGAATACAGAGGTGTGACCACGAAGGGTTTAAGAAAATAAAGAAATTCGCGGGAGCAAGCTGAAAAAACCCACACTAAAAACGTCAGAAATACGGAAAAACTCAAAAATTAGGTATCAACTTATAAAATCTGCCAACAGTCTGGGCGCAACTTTATTATTTTTTCGGTAGAAGTTCGGAACGAGTTTAATTCTGAGATGCGGTGTAGTTTACTATGTGACTGAAAACCTAAAAAAAAATTCGGGAAGCGGTTAGAATGGGGTCGCGCTATAATACTTACGCCGCTGCCACATATAACATATGAATTACATAATTGGGTCATACTCCGGGACGAGGTCTAGTCCTAGTATAATATCAGTTGTTACGCCATTAGAA
Organism: Beris morrisii; assembly: GCA_951812415.1. NCBI lineage: Eukaryota > Metazoa > Arthropoda > Insecta > Diptera > Stratiomyidae > Beris > Beris morrisii. Next base: position 105,464,747 of record OX638313.1, on the reverse strand, counting down.
GGTTTTTCGTGATTTGGTTTTGGACCATTACATGAAATCGGAAATGCGTTTGTAGGCGATTATATAAAAAGTATGTGAAAGAGCAAACCAATCTAATATTTCATCAATCCTGAGAAATATGTCGAAAGCCATACGTCCTATTGGAGTTGAATAACAAACATCCTGAAATCAACTTTTTGACGATTATTTAGGAAGCCTTAGGAAGTAAAAATGAGTTTTATATCTCATTAGAACTAAGAAATATGTAAGAATTTGTGAAAATATATGCAACCAACTTGCACCCACTTTGGGGTTGAATATCCAAAAATCCTGAAATGAGTTTTTAGATATATATAAAGAAAGCCCGAGGAAATAAAAACCAATCCGATGTCTTATCACTTCTAAGAGATGTGACGGAATTCGTGAAAACGTGTTCAACCCGTTTTTACCCTCTTAGGGGTTGAAAAAGGAAAAAACTTGAAAATGAGTTTTAGGTGATTATTAAATAAACCTGTGGAAGTGAAAAGTTATACGATATCTAATCAGACCTGAGGGATACGGCTGAATTCGTGAAAATGTATACATCCCCTCGAATTTCAAAAAAATCCTGAAAACACTTTCCAGGTATTTATATGAAGAACCCGTATAAAAAAAATTAATTTAATATTTGAAAAGACCTAATAGATATGACGAAAATCGTAAAAATGTATGCATTCCATTTTCACTGATCATTTTTTTTGCTCCACTTCCAAACGCCAATAGATATTTGAATTTTTTTTTAATCAGAATTACTTTTCTAGTTGATTTACATATACATACCGAATTTCAACTTTCTAGCATTTGCCGTTCTATAATTATGAAAAACACCCCCCATCTCCGTACCATGCTACCCCTATAAAAAATTTTCTAGCATGCTACTACCATAGCTCTATCTAAATACTAAGTTTCAGCTTTATATCGATATAGGTTCTCGAGTTATAAAAATCGTAACTTTTTATTTTTCACCCTTTTCCACCCTCACCCTCTACAGCTTCATCCCTTCTTCTGCTGGGGGTCTTTCAGGCCTATTTCTGGTAAAAATTTTAAGCATCTATCTCACTCCGTTCTTGAGATATAAGACGTGATTTTTTAAAAAAATTCTTACCCCCTCCAATTTTATGCACCTAACCCCTTAAAAAAATTTTACTTTCAGCAAACTTTATTTGTCAACCTTTATACAAAAACCAAATTTTATTTCTCTAGTGCAATTTGTTCGTGAGATATCGTAATCTAAAGTTTTTTAACCCCCACCCCCATACGTAACTGCCCCCACTCAAAAATTTGTTTACAATCTATTCTACTAGTATACCTACAGATGGTTATTAAGTTTTAATTTTGTGGCATTAACCGTTTAGAAGATATGGATTTTAGAATGTCTCGATCTCGCCTTTCGAACGTTTCGAACGCATTATTTTTCCCTCCACTCCCACACCCTTTCACCCATATCAACAATATTTTTCCAAATGGGTCCACTATCGAAGCTCTATATAAATTCAAAGTTTCAGCCTCCTAACATAAGCGGTTGCTGAGATCTAGAAACCAAAATTTTTCGCCTAAAACGCTTCCCCCACCTCCCCCCTCATACTCCCACCCCCGAGAAATTGGTCACTTCAAGGGGCTTACCCAGTCTATTAAAGAAAAAAAATTCAATTCAATAGCTTATAGGGTTTAGGAGTTATAAGCCCTCAAACGTTTTGCGGACGGCGCACAGACGGACTGACATTTTTTTTTGCTTTTTTGGTGCTTATTAGTCATAAAACGTATAAAAAAAATTGTCCAGGGTAGCAAATTTTTTTTTTTTAAAAATCCTTTACTTTACTTTATTATTAAAATAATAAAGTAAAATCGGTGTTGAAAATGGAAAATGAAATACCAAGGTAAATTTCGGAAAAGCATAAAAATGGCGAAGTAAACCAAGGCAGCCTCAAAATAGTGATGGAATCATTTATCCTTCCACGAATGTTTTTGATGAGATAAATTTTAGTAATCATCCATGAAGCCAATTCGGAAATCTGGACCAATAACGGTACGACCTTTCTTAGATCGCACTAGCTCCTACCCTGCCTAGGAAATCAATACTAGTAAGATTAAAACTTGGTCACACCTGGCTCACCAATGACATGAAATTTTGAGGAATGATCCTCGCTCTGTTATTCCCGCCTTACCACAAATCACTTACTCGAAGAATGTCCTGAAACTTTAGCTTTCTTCCAAAACTGCATTCCTTCCTTACAAGTACTACTTAATCCTGAGTAGACCGAAAACTCACCTCTCTTTCAGCTTCTCTCCCATTCGAATATTCTTAATCAAAGAGAGGCGGCGCCCTTTGGGTTTGTCTAATTTATTTGCCAGTAACCCGAAATTTAAAAAAAATCTATCGTAGGTACGAGGGCGGATTGATAATGACGTGCAAAAATTGAGAAAACATAATTTTATCCGGAAAAATTTATTTTATTTTTCAACGTAGTCTCCTTTTAGCTCGATACACTTAGTCCAGCGTTTTTTCAATTTTTTGATCCCTTCCAAATAATATGATTTGTCCAATCCTTCAAAATAGGCGTTGGTTTCACTTATGACGTCAGGATTCGTGGTAAATCTCTTTCCAGCAAGCAATTTTTTGAAATCTGGAAATAATAAAAAGTCGCAGGGTGCCAAATCTGGAGAATACGGTGGGTGAGGGAGTAATTCGTACCGTAATTCAAACAGTTTTGCCGTTGCAACAACGGACATGTGAAACAACACTTTTTTCTTCGCCAAATGAAGCCGTTTTGCCTTGATTTCAACATCCAATGGAACCAATAACTCAGAATAATATGCTCCCGTCATTGTTTTTCCTTTCTCCAAGTACGCGGTGAATATCATTCCATTGGAATCCCTAAAAACTGTCGCCATAACCTTTCCAGCCGATAGAACGGTTTTGCCTCCTTGAACCGACATCCTTCCATTGTTTTGACTGTTGTTTGGTTTCTGAAGTGTAGTGGTGAATCCATGCTTCATCAACAATTACGAATCAACGAAAAAATTCATTTGTATTACGTTAAAACAGTTGCAAACCGTGCTGCGAAGTTGTCACACGATTGCGTTTTTAGTTGATTGTGAGCAAACGCGGCACCCATCTTGCGGATAGCTTTCTCATGTCCAAATGGTTTTTCAAAATATTGCAAACACGTTCAAATGAGATGTTTACTACGTTAACTATCTCACGCACTTTTACTCGACGATCTTCTATCACGATATCATGGATTTTATCGATCATTTCTGGCGTGGTGACCTCATTTAGACAACCTGGACTTGTTATGGCTTGTGCGCTCGTACGACCACACTTGAATTCAGAAAACCATTTGTAAATCATTTGGATCGACGGTTCAGAGTACCCATAATGCTTATCTAATTTTTCTTTGGTTACTTTAACTGCTTTCCCCTTTAAAAAATTGTGTTTAATCAACACACGAAATTCACTTTTATCCATTTTCAACAATTTTTGTAAGTCGACTTGTTTAGACGGCTGCTTCTCGAAAACTAAACGAGGTATCAGGCTTAAACTTTGCAGGTAATCTATTTAAGGATAGTCCAGGTAAAACAAAATAACGAATTCCTTACCTGCCCACTCTTTCTTGATTTCAATCCGCCCTCGTATAGTGAGTTCCGAAATAAATAAACCGTACCGGAAACAACCATGAAGTGTCTAAGGCTTCAAAGAAAAAACAATCAGCTGGTGCCAACTAAAAGAAGAAAAAATTAACACCCCGGCAGCAACATTCGACCTACAGAAATTCGAGTAACGGCCAATTTTATTTTTTCCCTCAGACGCCCACGCACAAAATTATTTTCAACCCCACATCGAATAAAATCGAGCGACAGCCGAAACAGTTGCAAAAACATTCGAACTTCAAAATGCAAACCAAAAAAAAATTTTTTTTTCAAAAGAAGTAACTGAGAAAAAGATCGACTTACCGCCAACTTCTCAGCAACATTAATATCGCGAACAACATCTCAAAGGATCACACTACACGGGCCCGGTGCGATGCAATGCGACACGAAAGCAACAAAACTCTACCCCGCCGCGCCGTACACTGCGACACTTTTTGACAATCAACAACTACAACAAAATTTCACCCCGAATAATCGAGAAAAATCGTGCGTTTTCGCTTGAAACGATTGCACCCGATAAATTTATGGTTGTGCGCCACCATGTGCACGATTTTCCACACTTTTCCGCGACATTCGAAACGTTTTTCCGGCAAAAAAAACGAAAATTCGACGACGGTGACCCCACCCACAAGAAAACGCGGCAAACTGTTGCAGACTGAAGGATAAACTGAATCAAATGTTAAGCGATCGGCAATATGTTGCAGGACAATTGTTGCGATTCAATTGCATACGATCCACTGTATTTAACAATACAGTGGCCGGCAGTGAAATTCGGACACAATTCAAAAAGGGTTGCTTAGATATTGAAAAAAAAAAGGATTTTACTTAATTATTTTTATGTCTGTGAAATTGGTCTTACTTGTTAGGAAATTTCAGAAAAATTAGGTGAGTCCTGAGTGCCTCCTTGATTTTAGAACTAGTTTCCGTTGATTAAAGAGGGAGGGGGTTGGCAATTTTACGATTGTGAAATTTCAAACCGCAATAATTTCTTTTGCTTAAGTTTTAGAGAAAAGATTTACAAGGGTAATCTGAAGCATTCTTTGGTGGCACACGGTCTTAAAAGACCCCAACCCTTGCAGAGAAAACATGTGGATTTTTTCAGAGTTCCAAGTAGCTCCCCAGGACCCAGAGATTTACTCATATAACTCCTTGTGAGACTCCAAATAAAGGATTTCTTGCGTTTTTTTTTTCTTCGAATTCCAAACCATAGAAGATCAAATTTTTTTGATGGACAGATTGGATGGACCTCTTTAAGGGCTGACTTGTGGGGGTTTTGCTGTGAGGCAGACGAACAAAGTTGGAGATTGGACCTTGGAGTTCGTAAAAAGATGATAGTGGAACCATTTGAAAAAAAATGATTGACATAGTTGGCGGGGTACGGCAGTTGGGAAAACACAATGCGTTCGAAAACTGGAATCAAAACATTCTAAGATTAATAACTTCTGAACGGCACATGCCACAAATTTAGAACTTGGCGATTGTTTGTTGTCATACCAGGGTCGTATAGGAGAAACAAAATTTTAAGGGTGAGGAAAATATATTGGTGAATTCCCGCCTTGCCTCCCGGCGAGCATATAGTAACGCCATTTCAAGACCCAGTACACTACCACTGTCGCAAAACCTTGTGTTTCGGCGGCAGAGAAGTATTAAATCCAGCCACACCATCCGTTTTAATTCTAAGCTACGCTTGTAAATCGCGCAACTCGGTCAGTTTCCAGTAAGAAAGCCACGCCATATCCAATATATCCACGCTTCCCAATATCCACGCCTCCCAATATCCGCGCCTTGCAATAGCTGAACCCTTCTCAAATACTCTTCTTCTGACTCTTGCTCCAGCCCTCTCAAACATTCCATACATCCCACTGAATATTTTCGAAAGCTCTCGACTGCACCCAAGCAGTATATAAGCACACGAAACTTGCAGCAGAGGTCAGTTAAGCGACAGTTTGTACTATAGTGCAAAGCAAAACGATCAGCGAGTTTAACGTGAAAGTAGGTGTAAAGCGAGTTGTATATAAAATCGGGCAGGGTTGTCAGTAGTGCGATTATTCAATGCGAATAATAAAACATTATTATTTCTCTTGATTTTAAACGAATTGTGTTTTACTTGAAATTCCGGCGAACTCCTAGCTCGCAACAATATAATGGCTTCAAGAAACTTGCAACACTATGCCAACATCACTGTTTTTCTCATGGCTTCTATCACTCCTTCCTAGAATACATAGTGTAAGTGAGTTGAGTGTCATAGGTTATTTTTACTGGGAGATTTAAACTCGATGAGAGTTACATCATATACCTACGCTTGTATAGATAGCACAATAGCGCAGTGGACAAGAACGCGAGGCTACGGAATACTGAGGTCGTGGAATCCCATTTCATGATCTCATTACCCCAGGGCTAAGAAAAAAATACTTCAAGCAATGATGCAGTAGAGGACTCACTCCCAGGCCACAGCAAGATAGAGGGTAACGAGCGAGCAGACGAATTAGCTAGGAGGTTCTGCTCTTCAGGGCTCTCTCGTTAAATCCGAAAACAACATCACTGTTTTGGTTGTTCTCATGGCTTCTATCACTCCTTCCTAGAATGCATAGTGTAAGGAGTTGAGTGTCATATGTTGTTTTTACTGGAAAATTTAAACTCGGTGAGAGTCACATCATATACGCTTCTTTTCTACGGAGGACTCACTCCCAGGCCACAGCAAGATAGAGGGTAACGAGCGAGCAGACGATTTAGGCTAGGAGGTTCTGCTCTTCAGGGCTCTCTCGTTGAATCCGTTCAGGTCCAACTAGAGACTGTTAAGCACCAAATATCCTCCCACTTTCATACAAACGCAAACTCCAACTGCGTCATATCTAGGAAGATATACTGCCGGAGCAGAACAGACGAACTCTTGAGCAGAAGCCGTATAGACGCCTCCAGAGTTACGGCGGTCAGCACGGGTTACTGGCCATTCGGCGACCACGCGGCCAGACTGGACATTCCCTTTAACGTCAATTGCCGCAGTTGTGGGGATGCAAATAACAGGGAAACTGTTATCCACCTACTTTGTAAGTGTCCGACCCTAGCTAGAGCCAGACTTCGTGTATTAGGCAAACCTTTCTTTGATAATCCTGATGAGATCTCGAAAAATTGAAGAGCTGATTGTCTTTTTAAACAGCTACGGATGGATATGATAATCCATACCAGCCCCTGTAAAACTCTGTATCTACTTCACCAGCCCTCAATGACCAGGTTAAGCGAATTGTGGTCTCGAAACGGCGCTTTCTGTGCTAATAGGGCCCTGTCTCGAGCAACGTTCCACCACGTAAACCAACCAACCAGAGAACTCAGTGACCTATACTTAAAGAAGAGTCATATAGTAACGGATAAACGGAATGCATGTAAATGTTCTAGTTGACTTCTAGAACCTCTTTTCATTTGCATTTAAATTTTATAAAATCGCACTATTATAAGTGGTTACTGCACTGCAGTAAATTTCTAATAGCTCTGCTGAGTAACTACTTCTTTCTCTGATTCCAAAGCAAACCACAGATGGAATTGTTCTTTGCCGACCCACTTTGAATATGAAAGAAACAAGGAGAGAATAACGCGTTCTACATTAAGAAGCTCTTCGATAAACGCTCCAGATTCAAAATTTCAATATCCTAGGTCAAGGCGCTCTGGAGTTATCGTGCGTTCATACAGACGCACGAACATCAAGTGGATTTGGGGTTTATGTCCACATGTCCAAAAAATGTAATACGGTCTACTCCCTAGTACACTTCGTCAGCAGTCGTAAATCTAGCCAAGATATTCACCAAATTCAATTCGGACTGGAAGCATCAATTGCGACATCAAAGATATGTTGGCTCCAATTTTTACGCCCAGTAATTTGAAGTCAGCAGAAGGAGAAATTTGTATGCCACCAAAGGATATATTTGAGACCGACGTTGGAACATCTCGTTTAAGGGGTAGATGACTGGACCGCGCTTTGGAGGCATTGAACTCCCAAGATAAGATTGAGGTCTGAGTTGAATCAATCGAAAAACTCAGTGCGGTATGAGGCCAACGAAGTCGAACGTGCCTCTGCAGCAGAGTCGAAATTAAAGACATTGTCCAGTGTACTATCATCTGCAAAACTATGAATTGGATTGAAAGTTGACTACAGAAGGTCGTTAATAAAGATGGAAAATAGGGTGGGAGATAGAACTGAACCCTGGGGTACGCCGGAATCAATTGGAAAGGCGGAAGAAGTTAATCCGTCTAATACAACTCGTATAGAACGTTTGCAGAGAAAACTCTCAAACTCTCTCATTTAAGAAAAGGTGAACTAAAGCCAAAGGCTTTAAGTTTTACTAAGAGACATTGGTGCCAAACTCTGTCTAACGCTTTAGCGATGTCTAGGGCAAGCACTTGATTTTCACCAAATTGTTGAATGCACGAGTTCCAGCGTTCTGTTAGGTAAACCAAAAGGTCACCTATTGAACGACCGGAACGGAACCCATATTGGCGATCGTGGATCAGATCTTTGTCCATCAGGTATTCATCAGGTAAGGGATCCCATCCGGACCAGCAGAGTTGTGGACACTGAGCTTTTGCAGGGTCTTGGAAATAACCCTACCTTGAAAGCGAATGGGAGGCAGCAAGGAATCAGACATTGGGGAGTTGGGCGGCTCTGATTCGAACGTGAAAGTCTCGAGTTTCTGGCAAGACTTACCGCCAAAAGGTTACCTTTTTCCATAGGATCTACAACGGTCCGATCACCATCGAGAAGAGTGGGTGTAGAAGTCTTTACAAAGTGGTTATTGACCGATTTAACAAATGACCAAAAAAAGATCTCGAGCTCTTAGGGTTGTCGATGATCTTCCGCTGAAGATTTTGACCATATGCAAATTTAGCACGCTTCACGATACTATTGCAGGAATTTCTCGATAATTTTAGGTTGATCTTATTTTCAGCAGTCGGGTTGTCTTTAAATATTTGGAACGTGTTCAGGACAGTCCTTATTGAACCAAGAATCCTTCAACGGCCTGATTCTTTTGCGGTTGGAAGGATCAAAATGACTCATTCCTTTAAGGATTGTTTCGGTTATTAGCTGACATGCCAAGTCACAATTTCCGGATTCAAAGCATAACTTCCAGTCGAAAGCACAAAAATCGAAATCTTACAACCACTCAATAAAATTAAATTTTTCGGTTTTATCTAATACAAACCCCTAAGTGTCTTCAAGGTCTTTTAAAGTAAAAAATAGGAAAGGAAGTTTATTTTTTTGTTACACTCACATAAGGGTCAACATTCTGTTCTTCTAAAATTTTTTCTCGTTAGAACACTCAATTTAAATGAAACACAATTTCTGTTTTACACAATATTGTTATTTTTATCTTAATGGTCGGCGGTACGTCCAGTTTTTTTTTAAATAGAAATCGATATAATATTTCAAAGTGCTTTCATATATTGTACTATGAACTAGAGAACATCGTAATACTTTCAAGCTTCCTGAAGATAATGTTGAACAGACAAATTTTAAAATTCAATTTGGCAAGTTTTTTTTTATCATGTTGAACAGTTTCATGCGAGTGTAAAAAATTATAGTTTTTTACATGAAAGTTTTTTTATGGGTATACCTAAAGTGCCAGAAAAAATTTAAAAAGAATGTTCCATTAAAATATGCCTCTGTAACTTACAGCAATACATTTTTGGGCTACCGAAAAAAGTATAACTTCCAAGTGCGTCAATAAAAAGAGGCAAGAGGGGGACCGATCAAAACAAATTTTCAATTTCCAATCAAATGTGGCTGAACTATTTTGCAATTCAAGTTTACTATAAATATTTACATTACTGAATTCTTCTGGCTTACATAGAAGCTTATCGCTGAATCAAATCCAGCTCGACGGATTAAAATTTGTTCAAAAATTGCTATTTTTTGGGTAGAAGTCCGGAATGCGTTTAATGCTAAAAACCATTCCAAATGGCCTCCTGGCTATTCTTTAGGTTTCAGTCGCGTATAAAACTTTACCGCATTTCAGCATTAAACGCGTTCCGGACTTCTAACCAAAAAATCTTAAAGTTAAGCCCAGACTGTTGGTAGATTTTTTTCTAATTCATATCCGGTTAAAGGATTTCAGTTGAGAGTTTGTCATATGTAGATTAAATTGAACATACTTAAAAGATTACGTGAGAGATTTTTCAGTCGAATATGTTGAAGTAGAGATGGGTCGTTCACAAGTGAACTGTTCCAAAAGAACACTTCATTGAAGTGAGTGAGTGAAGTAACTCACTCCTTTTGGTAAACTGCAGTTCCATTGGACACGGGACAAATAAAATTAAAAAGGATATACCCTCAAGAAAAACAGAGTAACAGAGTGAACTGTACTAACCCTTTTTTTTTTGCTCATCTAGATCTACTGAACTTTTTTTTGCTCATCATCTTCTACATGCACTGACCTTTTTTTTTGTTGTACTGTCTTTCGACTACGACTACTAAAAGAACGAACTAGTCCGCGAACGAACGATGGAACGAAAAACGAAGGAACGATGGAATGAACAGTTCCATGGAAGTACTTCACTGAACTCGTTCCTTAAAGTGAGTGACTCGGAGTGAAGTACTTCACTGAAAGGAACTGCTTTGCCCATCTCTATGTTGAAGGATCTTGCTGCATATTAAAATATTTATTAAAAAAAAAATTAAGTACAAATCGCATTTAATAACATTAGAGCGTATTTCGTTTCCTTTCGAGGACTTGAAAATAAATTAGAATGCCTTGAAATAAATGTTGAAAAAATTCAAAATTCCTCGCAGAAATACAAAATCAAAAGGTTTCAAATTTTATAGAATTTTAATATATTTTTTTTCTTCCAAAGATTGTTTGAGCATCAACATGTTTACTTTGAATAAAACAGCTCGTAGTGATATACCGCTAAAATTCATATCAACTCTGTCTCATAAAATCTTATACAACGAGGGTATCACGATTCGTGGTAAATTGATGCATGATGCAAAAAGGTTTGAAAATAAACTGCTGATCATCGAACCCTAAAAGGGTCCACTAATATCGATTTTATTTCCGACAGGCTAAACATATCGTTGAAACCGAAAGGATATCGCGATCGTAGCGCCCTTGACTTGGATATCGACGTGCTCAATAAAAAGGTCAATTTACAAACAATGGTCAAGAATCAGTTTAAGGTCAATGAGTTTGATGAAGATTCGAAAAAAACGTTCCTGGTCGATTTCAAGCGGAAAATGCCGAAATCTTATGTTGAAGCTGGCGAATTTTTCACAGTTCAGATTGTGTACTTCTTCGAAGAGTTCTACGTTTCGATCAATGAGCGACAATTTTTCAGCTATCCGTACAAAGATGAAGACGGTTTGCACTTGTCGATGGTCGAAATTCGCGGTGATGTCGAACAGATTGTCCAGTTTGATGTGCGTTCGTGTTTTCCGGAAGCGATACCGGCCACGCAATACTACTCGGATCGGAACTCCTTTAGCGTTGAATATCCGCATCTGCTATATCCGGGGATGTTGATCGCTATGAATGCTATCGCTACCGGACCGAAAAATGGTGCGTTTGTCATCTATTTTCCGTCGTCGTTTCGACTGCGAACGCTTCTTCATTTTCGAGTTGATTTCGGAACGAGGAGTATCACACGGAAGGCTATGGATGCAAATATGGAGTGAGTATGTTAAGAATTTTTATTAATATTCAAAGAATTTGCTTTTGTAGTAGTGCATAGGTCGCTGGTTCATATCCGGCTCGACGGACCAATGTTGAGATTGAAAAGTGTAGACCTTTTCCTCAATGACTTTATTTCTAACTGAATCTTTCTAAATGGAGAATAATTGCAATGCTAGCATAAAACTAATTTGATTGCTTTATGCTAACATGGAAAAAAAATCGTTGATCAGTTCATGTTCTCAATTTATCCGGTGGAACTGACTTTATGAACACTAGGACTGATCAGTTCTCCTTAATTGCAATGAGAGATTTCAATAGGTCAGATTCATGGGGTCGTTTAGGATTCACTATTTCCAAGATCAAAATGAATCTATACCATGTTCATATAAAGTAGTATAGAGACTGTACATCAACGCTTCCTAAGATTTTCTCTTCAATGCTACCTTGGGTAGATACTAATCTCATTAGAGTCACCTGAGGGCTCACGCTTAATATACACCTTATAAACGTTTTCGTCATCAAGTTAATATGGAGAGAAATTGACTCCACAAACCTTTTAATACTCGTAGCTGTCGATTTGTCAGAATTTGTGAAAACTTGAACAACACCTTACACTTCCAGTGGGCTCAATAACAAAAAATTCTTAAATCGGGTTTTCCCCCGATTATATTTAATGCCTTTAGAAGTGAAAGTGATTTTGATATCTCATTAGACCTAAGAAATATATCGGAATTCGTGCAAATGTACACAACCACTTTACACCCCGTTAAGTGTTGGATATCAAAAAATTTTGGAAAAGCCCGCAGAACTAAAATTAACTTGATAACGCATGTCTAAAAGATATAACGAAATTCGTGAAAATGTCGAGAAAATCCTTATGACAGAAATTTTTTTTACTCCACACTAATGAAAATTTGAACTTTTTGTTGATTTAATTACAGTCATTGGCGTCAATTTGATTGGATTTTTTTATTTTCCAACCCGTCCTACTACCACCAACATTTTTTTCTCTGCTAGAGGTCTCCTAGACCCAATTTAAAAAAATTATTAAAAAAATAATAAAGTAAAATTAAATTGTTTTTCTTTGCGTCTTCCCTCTCTGTCAAGGTGTGAATTTCAAAGGAAATCGAACCGGCTTGGGGATGAAAAAAGCCAATGTGTAGAAGTCCATAATGTTGGGGGATTTTGGATTAGTTTTTTTGATTGCAAGAAACGTAAGGGGTGAGAAAGCGACGACTGATTTTTAGGCGTTTATATAAAGAGGAAATGAACATAAAAACGAATTCGATAATTTGCTGGACCTAAGAAATATGATAGAATTCGTGAATCCATCGTTTTTCACCTGGTAAGGGTTGAAAATTGAATAATTCTGAAATACGTTTTCAAGCGATTCTAAAAAAAGTCCGACGGAATCGAATTCGTGCAACCACTTAGGGGTTAAATATTTACAAGTGTCGAAAAGAAGATCTAGGTGTTTATATCAAGAGCCACACAAGTAACAGAATCATACCTGGGAGATATATTATAATCCGTAAAAACGTACATAACCACTTTACAAATTCCCTTGGGTTTAAAAGTCGAAAAATTCCAAAATCAATTCTTTGACATACCTTTAAAGCCCGTAAAAATAAGAACGAATTCGATATCTTCTTAGACCTAAGAGATATGTCGGAATTCGTGAAAATATACACAAGTACATTACACCCCCTTTTAGGCTGTGAATATCGTAAAAAAGTTAAACTGAGTTTATGAACTGAAAGCCTTCGAAGTTGTTTGCACAGATTCGACGGACAAACTGATTTTGCCTGCTTTTTTGGAGCCCTGAAATATGAAAATAAAAATTTTGAAATTTAGTAAATAAACTTCAATTTATTTTGGAATCAAAATACGCCCAAAATTTAATTTTAGCCGTTGTAGCGAATTAACATTTTAACAATAATTTTTTTGGAAAATTTTAAAAAACCTTTTCTTTCAGATACGGTGAAGAAGAATACGACGGACCGTTTAATCTCGAATTAAATAAAGAATTTCGTATAGTGTTCGCATTCGCTTCAACGCATTTCTTATTTGCGATTAATGGTAAGAAAATTCCGAAATTTAAGTACGTTTTTCAACCGGCAGAAGGAAAAGTGTTCAACGTGGGCATGTTTAATTCGCTGATGGGCTTCAAAGTTTATACGAAAAATAACTTGAAATTTACAACAACGGCAATTTTTAATGAATACATTGGCACCGCTTGTGAAGGATATGAACTGATGTCGCATCCGATTCATAGATTTATTGTTTAAAAGAATTGTTTATAAAGGAGTTTAGAAAATAAGATTGATTTTAGTTGCGTGGATTTTAACAAAGTTCTGAGAAATAAAATTGTTTTTTGTTTAAAGTTTTATACCTAAATTATTCAATCGAAAATTCGATGAGAAATTCGACCGTGTAAAATGAGACTAGCATAGAAAACCGACCGAAGACTCGCATTGAACTTAGAGAGATGGATGACACAAAACCGATTAAAGAAAAAATATTGAAGAAGCCATTGGCGCTGTAGCATAAGCTGGCGTTGAAGAAACATAAAAGCTGCATCAATTTTTTTCGTACTCTATAAAAAGAGTGATAAACTAACAGTACAGAACCAACTGACACCCCTGTGGGTAGAGCGATAATCCCTTAAGGCAGGGTAGTGCATGCAAGATGAGGGTCGATGGAATTGTTTTTTTGATACGTGATATTCGAGAAACCATTGTATCCTTTTGTATCTTTTGCTGGTAAATTTCTAACTAACCAACGTGTACCTGACTTGAATTAATTGCCGACTGGTAGAAGATTCCTTCGAATTACCCCCTTACAGATAGTGGAAAGAAGATACATAAATTATATGATCGAATGACACACAAGTTTGATAGATTTAAAATTCCTCAAAAATGTCAGGTATTCGATTCATGCCTAGAATTTTCGTTAGACAAGCGAAAAGTCCGATAGATGGGAACTGATTTTATTGATATTCATATTAGATTATAAGTAAGGAAAAATTTTATAAAAAAAAATCTAGTGGCTCTCAGAGGTAAGATTTTGGATTAAAATTCATATTGTCTTAAAATAATGGAAACACTGTATACAGGGTGTTTCTGAACCATGGTCGTCCGAAATGTGCGTGATAGAGTGGTTCGTTCTGGTTTAAAAATTCATGAACTTTGTCCCTTTCAGGAGCTACAGTATTTCTGAGGGCTTTGCATCACTATAACTGAATTTGAGGTATATTTAAAAATAAGTGTCTTTCTCCTGTACTTGAAGAGATATCATCAAATAATTAACTAACCTAAAAAAACTGATAAATCTGGAAAACTTGGTCGAATTTTACAGGGAAAAAAATTAATCTAAGTACACCAAGCCCTTCAAACCGCAGTAACTCAACGTGACAAAACAAAACTATGATTTGAACATTTTTTGGACTAAAATGTACCTCACTATTACCCATAATTCGTTCCATAATCGTTAATGAAACAGTCTGTACATACTTAAATAGTAAAGGCAATAATAAAGACTCCAAAGTTAATGTAGTTTTGATATGCAGAAGAGAAAGGTAAATCCCTGCAATTTTTTGTAGTCGAAGATATTGAAATTGCAGTTCTCAATTTTTTTTCCGTGAAAACAATTTAATTTCTTATGCATCCTTCTATTTTTTTAAATTCTTTTTTAATATTTTTTCGTTTTTCAATTCTTCAGTATATATTTTTTAATTTTTATGGTTTGTCAAAATCAAACCTCATTGATTTTTCTTATATTCTTTTTTAAATAAATAATTGCCGAAAATATTAAATTTAAAAAATAAGTTAATTCATGTGTAGCTTTATATTTTTACGTTTTAATCCTCAAAAAAACCAAAAAAAAAGAAGTTAGATATTTATACTCTAGATGAAATCATATAGAGTATTATAAGTTTAATCCAGCCCAAAAGTTTGTAACGCATAGAACCAAGCCTCGGACGAAAAAAAGTTATATATTATTTTTTGTTTATTTGTGCCCAAAAACCTCAAATCCGCTTGACGTCCGTCCGTCCGTCCGTCCGTCCGTCCGTCCGTCCGTCCGTCCGTCCGTCCGTCCGTCCGTCCGTCCGTCTGTCCGTGAACACGATAACTCAAGAACGCCTTCACCTAGGATCTTGAAATTTTGAATCTGAGTGTTTGCTTGAATTTGTAAGGCTAAGTTCGTTAACGGGCAAAATCGTCCTACTCCTTCGGGTAGCTGCCATACAAAATGTCCTTAAAACACGTGTTCATGAATATTGGTCGATAACTTCAGAACGGTTTAAGCTACTACTTTGAAATTTTGTATGTGTTATTTTTCCAATAGTTGGAGCTAAATATATGACTATGAAGAAAATCCTGTTAGTCCTTCGTGTAGCTGCCATACAAATATTCTGTCAAAATGTATTCACTTAATTTACGAAACTCACTATAACTCAAGTAATCTTTTAGCTACGAATTCGGAATTTTGTACAAATTAGTTTTGAGTGAAAAGGAAGTTTGAGTTTACTAGTCAGCGGAATCCCTTTACTCCTTCTGGTAGCTGCCATACAAAAAGTCCTTAAAACACGTGTTCAAGAATATTGGCCGATAACTTCAGAAGGGATTAAGCTACGACATTGAAATTTTGTATGTATTATTTTTCCAATAGTTGGAGCTAAATGTATGATTATGAAGGAAATCGTATTAGTCCTTCGTGTAGCTGCCATATAATTATCCTGTCAAAACGTCTTCACTTAATTTACGGAACTTACTATAACTCAAGTAATCTTTTAGCTATAAATTGGGAATTTTGTACAAATTAGTTTTGAGTAAAAACAAAGTTCGAGTTTACGAATCAGCGAAATCCTTATACTCCTTCTGGTAGCTGCCATACAAAATGTCCTTAAAACACGTGTTAAGAATATTGGCCGATAAATTCAGAAGGGTTTAAGCTACTTCTTTCAAATTTTGTACGGGTTTTTTTTTTCCAATAGTTGGAGGTAAATATATGATTATAAAGAAAATCCTATTAGTCCTTCGTGTAGCTGCCATACAAATATCCTGTCAAAATGAATTTACTTAATTTACGGAACTCACTATAACTCAAGTAATCTTTTAGCTATGAACTCGGAATTTTGTACAAATTAGTTTTGAGTGAAAACGAAGTTTGAGTTTTACTTATCAGCGAAATCCTTTTACTTCTTCTGGTAGCTGCCATACAAAATATCCTTAAGACACGTGTTCAACAATATTTTTCGATAACTTTTGAACGCTTCAAGCTACGAATTTGAAATTTTGTACACGTTCATTTTTAAACGGTTCCAAGGAAAAGGATTAATATGAAAGAAATTGAGTGAGTCCTTCCTGCACCTCTCATGTGAAAGTCCTTCAAAAAGGACATTTTTTTCGATGACTTACACAGTTCAAGATATGAAATTAAACACTGAATATTGTCTTTTAGTTTTGAGTAGCAATCTAATCGGAGTCCTTAATAAAGGACATACAACATGCACACACGTAATTCTACTTTATCCCCAACTACAATATAAATCGGAGTTCAGTATTCATCTAGAGTATTATACGATTGGCTTGCAGCCGATCGTGACTGCAGTATGTTTTTATTTTCCAATTAAAATTTTTAATGTTTAAAATTATATCGTTTATTATCGTTACTTCTTCTACTCTCGTTTTCCATTGAACCTAAATCTCGTAAAAACTGAATCTCGATCAATTTCAAATATTTTTAGACCTCACACTTCCGTGCTCCGCTGTTTTCTCAAAAATTTTATGATCAGGTAACTAAAGTTAAAAAAGTTAAAGTTTTGAAACCCCTACTCCCGCACGTCACTGCCAATTTAAAAATTTTATTTTATATGTATGATATACATACGAGGGCGGATTGATAATGACGTGCAAAAATTGAGAAAACATAATTTTATCCGGAAAAATTTATTTTATTTTTCAACGTAGTCTCCTTTTAGCTCGATACACTTAGTCCTGCGTTTTTCCAATTTTTTGATCCCTTCCAAATAATATGATTTGTCCAACCCTTCAAAATAGGCGTTGGTTTCACTTATGACGACAGGATTCGTGGTAAATCTCTTTCCAGCAAGCAATTTTTTGAAGTCTGGAAATAATAAAAAGTCGCAGGGTGCCAAATCTGGAGAATACGGTGGGTGAGGGAGCAATTCGTACCGTAATTCAAACAGTTTTGCCGTTGCAACAACGGACGTGTGAAACAACACTTTTTTCTTCGCGAAATGAAGCCGTTTTGCCTTGATTTCAACATCCAATGAAACCAATACCTCAGAATAATATGCTCCCGTCATTGTTTTTCCTTTCTCCAAGTAGTCAGTGAATATCATTCCATTGGAATCCCTAAAAACTGTCGCCATAACCTTTCCAGCCGATAGAACGGTTTTGCCTCCTTGAACCGACATCCTTCCATTGTTTTGACTGTTGTTTGGTTTCTGGAGTGTAGTGGTGAATCCATGCTTCATCAACAGTTACGAATCAACGAAAAAATTCATTTGTATTACGTTAAAACAGTTGCAAACCGTGCTGCGAAGTTGTCACACGATTGCGTTTTTAGTCGATTGTGAGCAAACGCGGCAGCCATCTTGCGGATAGCTTTCTCATGTCCAAATGGTTTTTCAAAATATTCCAAACACGTTCAAATGAGATGCTTACTACGTTAACTATCTCACGCACTTTTACTCGACGATCTTCTATCACGATATCATGGATTTTATCGATCATTTCTGGCGTGGTGACCTCATTTGGACGACCTGGACTTGGTATGGTTTGTGTGCTCGTACGACCACACTTGAATTCAGAAAACCATTTGTAAATCATTCGGATCGATGGTGCAGAGTCCCCATAATGCTTACCTAATTTTTCTTTGGTTACTTTAGCTGTTTTCCCTTTTAAAAAATTGTGTTTAATCAACACACGAAATTCATTTTTATCCATTTTTAAAAATTTTTATAAGTCGACTTGCTTAGACGGCTGCTTCTCGAAAACTAAACGAGGTATCAGACTTTGCAGGTAATCTATTTAAGGATGGTCCAGGTAAAAAAAAATAACGAATTCCTTACCTGTCCATTCCTTCTTGATTTTTGCACGTCATTATCAAACCGCCCTCGTATACTCCCCGGTACGCCAACAAATAACAAAGTTTCAACTTTGTAGACGCGTATAGATTTTTATATATCTCGAACTTCTTTCGGCCACCACTGTAACTCCCTTAGTTTTCGTCGCTCGCGCCACCTCCCTCCTCAAACCACTAATACAAAAAAGTGACTAGTAGTGATTTCTACTCCCTTAAATTTTTTTTGGGGTTTGATGGATTTTTCATTTCTTTTTTTCAAAAATTGCCTACGTTGTCTGCCTACCTGCGATATTATAATCAGTTTGATTTGTTCTGTTTCTAAAATTTGGTAAAATTTTCTCGTTAAAAATTACGACTATCAGACTCAAACGCTACCAAAAAGGGTGAATGGAAGAAGCAGAAAATGTCATTGGACTTAACTATAACTTGGCTCTTATTAATTAAAATATTATTTTCAGTAGCATCATCGATCCTAATCGTATTGTTCATTTACGTTGTTAAAACTTCGCTATGTTAATTTTAAGCACTAAATTAAAATATAGCGCACCCAATTAGCATCAGTTTTTTCTCAAACTTTTACCAAAAAAATTAAATTTTGCCGCTGGCTTCCTCGTCACAAGATGAATCTTTTCAGAATCTGTATATTTTAGGGTAATTAGTTTTTCTCTCCCGAACGGAATATCTACAGAAAAATCTACCGAATCAGAGAAGAACATGCCAATAGTTAATTATTCACGGAGTTCTTTGTTCAATTAATTTTGTGTTAGATTACAAAGCCAATTTGTCATTCTAAGATCGCTAACAGTTTATCATTATGTTTATATTATTTGTCACAAGCGAGTTGCCAGTAGATCAGAATATTTGTCTTATTCTCCGGCGTCCTAAAAAGTGCTGTTTTTTTATCGTTAATTTGAAAATTTAAATATCTTAAACGGTTTTTGATTGGATTGTATGTTATTCCACATTCCAGAATTAAGTCCGAAAACATTTTTTGTTCTATCTCGTTTCAATAATTAATTTAGTTTCACCCTAATACTGAATTCTTACTCCCGGACCACCTAAACACTTAGTACCAATTAAGCGGACTTAAAAATTCCGACTATTTCCAAAAAAACTAGCTAGAAGTGACTTTATTATCATTATTTTCAGGACAAAATCCGGGAAGCAGTTAAAGTTGGGGTGTACATCTGGGGAAATGTTTCCCAGCCAAATCAATCTGGATTCCGATCGAAGGAGTTTGGTTGTCACTTCCGATTCCTATTTAAGGGCGAAAAATTATCATCATGCAACTATTCGTTCGGCGAATCGCACGATATTTATGAAAACGTATACAACTCCATTACATCCAATTGGAGATTGAATTTTAAAAAAATTCTGAAATATATTCTTAGGAGATTGCATAAAAATCGTTGAAAAAATAAAACCAATTCGATATCGCATCAGGCCTAAGATATATTGCAAAATTTGTGAAAACTTATGCGACTCCCTTACCGCCCTTTGGGAATTAAAATTTTAAAAATCGTTGAATTGGTTTTTACGCTATTAAAAGAAATATTCGTTGAAGTAAAAACCAATTTTATATCTCATCACACATAAGAGATATGGCGAAAATTGTGAAAACGTATCCAGTTCGTTACTTTCCTTGGGAGATGAATATTAAAAAATCCTAAAATAGGTTTTTCACCGATTGTATAGAAAACTGGAGGATATAAAAACCAGTTCGATATCTGATCATGTCTAAGAGGTATGTTGATCTTCAGGAAAACGTATACAACATCTGTACACCCACTTGAGGGTTGAATTTCGAAAAATCGTGAAAGTCGTTTTTAGGTGATTACATGTGATTTCCGTAGAACTTAAAACCTATGTTATATCTCATCAAACTTAAGAGAAATGGCAAAAAATGTAATCCTCATACACCTTTCGGGGGTTGAATATCCAAAAATCCTAAAATTTATTTTTTAATTGATACACAGATAGCTTAACGAAGGAAAAATCGATTCGATAGCTTATCAGTCTTAAAATACCATAGCGAAATTCGTGAAAATGTATTCAACCCGTTAACACCTCCTTAGGGGTTGAATCTAAAAAAATCTTCAAAACACTTTCTAGGCATTCCAAATCGTCTGAAGACGGATTTTGGGTCTATCACCAGAAAATAGATTTTTTTAGACAAAAAAAATTATATTAAACTGGTTTTATGTTAAAATAAAACGACCCCAATTAAAAGTGATCCCTTTTTTGGTGGTAAGGAGGGCGGTATATTGGTATATATAGTGAAAAAGTAGTGGCACGTTGTAAAAATACAATTTTTAAGAAGGGTAGCGTAATACGGGGTTGTTCTTTCTAACTCGGGAATGGCTTACGACAAAAAGCTAAGGCTTAAAAAATGGTCGGCGAAAAGGAGACGAATTTCGTCATATCTTTTACATCTTCTGAGATACAGATTTAATTAATTTTATTATAGTTCCACGAATTTCAAAAATTAAGATATTAAAAGCTCTTTCATGATCTTTCATATTCAACTCCCAAAGGGTCGAAAGGGGGTTGAAAGCGGTTTCATGAGTTCCGACATATTTCTTTTCACTCTCACTCCTTCTTTTATATTCGCTTGAAAAAGAAATTAAATTTTTTTTTATATTTAACACGTAAGGAGTGTAAAGGGATTGAATAAGTTTTCACATAGTTTTTAAATGCACGGTGTTTTTCACATAATTTTCGAAAAAATAAATTTCATGATTTTTCGATATTTCACTCTGGAGATTAAGAGAAATAGTGCATGTAGGAGGTAGTCCACACAGTTGTACTTTATTATTTTAATAATACAAGATTGTGATCGATTTAAAAAAAAAAATGCTACCCTCAACAATTTTTTTTCACGTTTTTAACGTTGTTAACTCCGTCTATACGCCGACCACCGTACCCAAAATCGTTTGAAGTCTCGTATCTCTCAAATCGTTTGAGCTTTTAAGTTGAATTTGTTTTTATGGATGGATTGTGTAAAATGGCTACCTTTTGTGGGGTGGTGGTGTGAGAGGGGAGGTGGGAGAGTTTTTTAGACGAAAAATGTTGGTTCCTATATCTCAAGAACGAATAAATATTGAACTAAATTTTAATCTACAAATACTTCAAATAAATGCCTAGAACGCGTTTTCAGGATTTTTTGTAATTCGACCCCTAAAGAGGTGTCAAGAGGTTGTATAGGTTTCACGAATTCAGTCATATCCCTCAGGTCTGATTATATATTGAATGACTTTTTACTTCCACGGGCTTTTTATATATTCGTCTAAAAATCGTTTACAGGATTTTTACTTTTTCAACCCCTTAGAGGGTATAAAAGGGTTGTACACGTTTGCACAAAGTCTATCATATATTTGATAAGACATCGATTTGGTTTTTACTTCTTCGGGCTTTCTTTGCATTCATCTAAAAACTGATTGCAGGATTTTGGGATATTCAACCCCCAAGTGGGTACAAGGTGGTTAGATCCGTTTTCACAATTTTCACCATATCTTTAAGGTTTGATGAGATATCAAATCGGCTTCTACTTCTACAGAGTGTTTTTACAAACGGATTTTAGGATTTTCTGATATTCAACCCCCAAGGGGTGTAAAGGGGCTGCATACGTTTTCAAGAATTTCAATATATTTATAAGATCTGATGAGATATCCAATTGATTTTTACTTCCAAAGGCTTCCTATGTAATCTTCTAAAAGTTAACTTGAGAATTTTTGGATATTCAACCCCAAGGGGATGTAAGGAGATTGATACGTTTTCGCAGTTTTCGACATATTTCTTAGGTTTGATGATAAAATTGGTTAATATTTCTGCGACCACCACTTTAACAGCTTTCCGAATTTTGGCCTGAAAAATAACAAAGTCTCGACCAGACTATTGACAGACTACACCAAACTAGTGCGTGTAGGATGAAGTCCACACATGTTTTCTATTGGTCCCTTTTGATATTAAGCGCACTAGAGTTTCTAGTTTTAAAATTGTTGTAAGTTTCAATGTTGTTTGTGAAAAGTTTCGAGTTTTCATGTCAACTGTTTTCTTCGGCTTACTTAACGTAATTCTCACATAATTGAGGAGTTCTTTCAAAGTTTGCACACTACTTTAATCAAATTGCTGTAAAATCATAACCCAAATTATTATCTAATTTCATCTTACATTTCGCGTAATCTAATTCTAAGATTCATTTCCGAAAATGGCATACTAAATACATTTTCGATGGAAAAGTGTTACAAAGATAAAGCTGATTGTGCAAGCAACAGTTCCCACATTACATTAATAATTCCCATAATATGCTTTAAATTTACACTTACGTAAAAGCAACCTGAAAATCATTTAACTGACACCTGAATGTGCCTACGAAATTCCATTAATCATCATTAGAACATGGGAAAACAATTGCGCTGTGGGCAATCTCCCACATCTCTCACCTGGGCTATAATTATCGCGGCGATGTATCACCTGATCGCCTTAGACTATTCCAATAACACCTTAGCGCTAGCTAACTAACTCCAAGCTGGTGTATTCTGTTTTTAAGGTCTATGCGCTAGATGCAGTGAAAGTGTAAAAGCGGAAACTGAACAACAATTTCTTGGATATAAAATAGCAATTATGACACGGTGTCCGTTTGAGCCCTATTCGGTTGGGGCACTTAAAAAGTGCACTATGGAAAAGTCTTTCGGCAAGTTGGCAAAGTGAGGGCTACAAAAGGTGCAAAATCACCTCAGCTTTTTATTAATGGCCATTTGAATATTGTTGCCCGTTTACGGAAACTGAGGTGAAAGTGTTCGCGATTCCGGTGAAGAAAAAAAAATCAAACGATCAAGTTTTAAGTATACTTGAGATTTTTTCCCGATAAATCGGCATAATACCGCCCGCCCGCAAGACGGTCAAATCCCGCAGAAATCCAAAGGGATCGATTATCTTCAAATGGCCAATTTCGTATTCAAATCGAATTCAAGTGGTGGCGCGGCGGCCGTCTGAAGAGATTATCGCCCCAACGTCGTCCAGACAAACCGCCAAACAGTAGTTTAGTTACCTGTACTTGGCGCGGATTATCGACGCCCGGTAGGTAAAATGCACTTTACTTGCAACTTGCAACTTCTTATTTTCTTCCGATTGCAGCCAAGACGGAAAACCACTTGGCGTAGTTTGTCACGAATTGTTTCTAGTGAAAAGCGAACTATGCGACTCCAAGTTGGAGTCGGAGAACGCCAGGTATTACCTGAAGCATGGCAAAAATTTTTAAATTAACATTTGGACGAAACCCAAGAAACAATTTGATGAAGATTCACCAGGTGAAACACGAAATTTTATACGAAGGTGTCGTGTTTAAAATGTGAACAAAAATTGACTTTCGGAGAAAGAACACAAAATTTGTTTTTCTAGATTTGGCCATATTTAAGTTGTCAGACAGATTGAAATTTTTTTTGAACAACTTCATCTTTAGTGACGAGATCCATTTGGCGTAATGATTTGGCGTGAAGAAAAGCCCCAAGAAATACTGGAAAAAGCGACTAATCCACAGAAAGTGACCTTAAAATTTGTTCTACAAAAATATGGGCTAGTCTGAAGAAATTTGAGTGTTTTGAAAATTATCCCTATACAACGCGCATGTAAAAGCGTACCTAATTTTACTTTATTATTTCAATAATACAGTATTGTTATCGATTTTTAAAAAAAAAAAATTTGCTACCCTCAAAATTTTTTTTTTTACGTTTCATAACGAGTAGACACGAAAAAAGCAAAAAAAAATTTCAGTCCGTCTGTCCGCCGTACGCCGTACGCCGTACGCCGTACGCCGTACGTCTACCGGTGTACGCAAAATTGTTTGAAGGCTCGTAGCACCCAAACCCTTTGAGCTATTTAGTTGAATTTTTTTTCGTGGGTAGAGTGGGCAGTCCCCTTAAAGTGGCCAAATTTGGAGGGATGGGGGTGTGAGGGGGGAGGAGGGGGAAGTGTTTTAGACGGAAAATTTTGGTTTCTAGATCTCAGCAACCGCTTATGCTAGGAAGCTGAAATTTTGAATTTATATAGAGCTTTAGTAGTGGACCCATTTGCAAAAAAATTGCAGATATTGGTGAAGGGGTTTGGGAGTGGGGGGAGAAATAATGCGTCCGAAACGCAAAAAAGGTGAGATCGACACTTTCTAAAATCCATATCTCCTAAACGGTTAATGTCACAAAATTGAAACTTAATGAGTATCTGTAGGTATACTAGGAGAATAGATCGGAAACAAAAATTTGAGTGGGGGCAGTGGCGTACGGAGGTGGGGGGTGAAAAACTTTAGATTACGATATCTCACGAACCAATTGCACTAGACAAATAAAATTTGGTTTGTGTATAAAGGTTTACAAATGAAGTCTGCTGAAAGCAAAATTTTTGAAGGGGGCGGTGGAGCAAGAAAGTGGAGGGGATAAGAATTTTTCTAAAAAATCACGTCTTATATCTCAAGAACCGTGTAAGATAGATGCTTAAAATTTTTACCAGAAGTAGGCCTAATAGACCCCTAGCAGAAAACAAAATTTTGGAAATAAGGGTGTAGAGGGTGAGGGTGGGGGAGGGTGAAAAGGAAAAAGTTCCGATTTTAATATCTCGACAACCTATAATGATATAATGCTGAAACTTGATATTTAGATAGAGCTATATTAGTAGCATCTTGGAAAAATATAATTTTTTATAGGGGTAGTATGGTACGGGGGTGGGGGGTGTTTTTCCTATCTTTAGAACGGCTTATGCTACAAAGTTCAAACTCGGTACGTTTATGTAAATCAACTAGAAAACTAATTTAGATAAAAAAAAATTTCAAATATCCATCGGCGTTCGGGGGGGGGGGCAAAAAAAATTATCAGTGAAAATGGAATGCATATATTTTCACGGTTTTCGTCATATCTATTAGGTCTTCCCAAATATTGAATTAATTTTTATTCTACGGTTTCTTCATATAAATACCTAGAAAGTGTTTTCAGAATTTTTTAAAGTTAGACCCCTAAGGGGATGCAAAGGGGGTTGTAAACTTTTTCACGAATTCTGCTATATCCCCAGGTCTTATCAGATATCGAATATCTTTTCACTTTCACGTGCTTGCGTAATAATCGCCTAAAACTCGTTTTTAAGTTTTTTCCTTTTTCAGCCCCTAAGAGGGTATAAACGGGTTGAACACGTTTTCACGAGTTCCGTCATTTTTTTTAGAAGTAATAAGAAATTGAATTGGTTCCTACTTTCTCGTGCTGTCTTCATATTTATTTATTAATTCCTTTCAGGATTTTTGGATATTCAACCCCCAAGTGGGTGGAAGGAGGTTGCATATCTTTCCTATATAAAAAAGACAAAAAATCAATTTCAGTATTTTAGATATTCAATCCTAATGGGTGTAAGGGGGTTGTATGCTTTTCAAAGTTTCGACATATTTCTTAGGTTCGATGAGATATTAGATCGCTTTTCATTTCCACAGACTTTTTATATAATCGCCTATAAACCCATTTCTCAATTTTTCGATATTCAACCCCCAAGGGTTTGTATATGTTTTCACAATTTTCGCCATCCCTTAGTTCTGATGAGATAATATTGATTATTACGGCCAACCAATTCACGATTTTTCGAATTTCCAAAACCAATTAGGTGTGAAGGGTTTGCTTACGTTTTCACAAATGTTTCAAAATCCGTCTTGTCTCATGAGATATCAAGTTGCTTCTTATGAAATCGTTTAAAATCCTGTTTCACAATTTTATCGAAATTCAAACCCCAAGTGGAAGTAATGGGTTTATATACGTTTTAACAATTCGTCATACCTCTTAATTCTGATAAGGCAACAAATTCGTTTTTGCTTCTATTGGCTTTTAGTGTACATAATGTACTGAAATTCGAATAGTCTACACGGACTTTTTCAATGTTTAATCGGCTAAAAATCTCTATTTTAAATATTGTTATATTAAGAACAAAAATAATTTTTCAAGAAATCTAATAATTTCGAAGCAACTCATGATACATTCCGACTTTGACCGCTCCCGAACTTTGACCCGAAAAATAATAAAGTTTCGCCCAGACCATTGGCAGATTTTTTCACAGTCACGAGTCATGTATTTGATTGATTCACTTACGATATCTTAAAATGATTCCATACCGAAGCAAAACAACAAAGCATTCAGTGATTCGCCTAATAATCGTGAGTGAATTCCCACATGACCACATGTTTCACATAAACGAATCGTTAGTGATTCACATGCGATACCTACCGACCTGAAACTTGAAAAAAAAAATAGTTTAACCCTCAATTTTGATCTTTCAGGTTTTACGACTAAAAGACACTGAAAACGCGAAAAAGCGAATATCCGTCTATCCGCCGTATACAAAAGCTGAAGGTTGAAGGTTGACGTTGAAGTTGAAGTTGAAGGATCGGAGCTCACAAACCAATCCAGATGTTGAGTTCAAAATTTGCTGCTTCAAAATTTGTTGGGTGAAACTCTTTAAGCGGGGACTTTTGTGGGTAGGGTGAAGGTTTGGGTTGCAGATCTTCACTCTGAATAGTGGTGTCCTTAATGTTCAGTTGAGTTCCTCATTCGTTAATTCCTCTTCAGGAGCATGTCGGTCTACAACACAATTATCAACTTTAATCTAATATGCCTCATAGAAGTTTGAAGTACAGCAGCCTATAAAAGATACTTTACCAACTACGAGTACCTACCATACTGCAAACAAATCAATATTCTGATCTTGATAAAAAAAAATTTTTACAGAAGGTGTGCGATCGTTTTATATACACCTAAAGGTGCGGTGCTAAAGGTACAAAACGTTAGACTACTGATGAGCCTTCGAAAACTACGATCACCACCTGAAGGCAGATTAATTGAATAATAATTGATCGCATATGCATAGAAAAGCGTAGGACTTTTGAAGCTTAATTTGATATGTTCATTGTTTCCGTCGCACTACGAAAATGATCTTTACTTTCTCATTTCTCCATCTTTCGATCAAATCATTAGATCGGACATGTGTAATCCCTTTACTTAAATTGCTTGATCAAAACCTATAAGCTTCAGTAAGATCACTGGTTAGATATTAACTAGATCGCTTCCAGGCATACGGATCACCTTGATCATTCCAATACGCTCTTTATGTTCGATTTTCCGGTGGACTGATTGCTGATTATTTTCGAATTGATTCATCAATCAGCTAACGTATGCATGGAGCGATCTTAGTACTGATGATGCCAAAATTGTTGCAATCCATCATACTAAACATTTTTTTTTTGGTTGGAGATAATAAGAACAAACTGCTCATTTAGTTTTTATGTTGGCGAATTTATGATCAAAAAAAAATCAATTGACTGCATCATAATTAAATTGATATTTTCGGATTATGGTTGTATGATAGTTGGTTTGAATAGTGCAAATTAGGGACCTTAACTGGCCTCTAAAATTTTTGAAGGTTATCCACAGACAATCTCAGGTGGATTGCGGAATTACTTTGCAAAAAAAAAGGATGACATTGCCTTTACCAGAAATTACACAGCATAATTTTGACCTTGTTATCGTGATGTATTGCCTTAATAAAATGCTTCTTAAATTACATTAGCGATATTATAAAGTATGGCAATTGTAACATACCTTTACGTTTTTTTTTTCGTTGACGAGAACTTGTTATACCACCTGTAGTTTCTATTTGTCTTAAATAATTTTTTTTTATGTCGTTCACATCGATATCTTAATGCGATAATTGACAGATAGGGGTCACAAACCCGGGTCAAATTATAAAGTAAAAATAAATTAATATATTGTATTTCAAATGCGCAGACGTATGTTCATGTGCCAGGGCTTTTATTATAACGCAATAGATGCAAGGTTATTAGTTTTGCATTGATTTCCCATCGCGTGATACTCTAAATGAAATACTGAATTTCATTTCCAAGTACTATGAAATCTGAAGGAATTTAGAACTTTCCATGCAGTAAAACTATGCAATTTTTACACGAGATTAAACAGAAATTTGTATTTATATAAAAAAGATGCATTTTTCATATTCACATATATATTATGTAAATTTACAAAATGCGTCGTGTAAATTTACTCAAGTTTATGCAAACATGAACTTTGTATGAAAAGGTGATATGACACACAAAGTCCACATTTTACTTTTACTCTCGTTTTTATCGGTCAATAGATGGCAGAATTGTACGTAGCTTGTAGTGTAAAAACCACGAGACTGTAGTGTATTTCAGTAATTTTCATGTAAAAGTTTTAAATTTATATATCTTCGGTTTTGTTTATTAAATTCTATAAAACAAAGGAGGAGAACGAATGAGATAAATTTATGGAAGGGTAGAAATTATCAGTTCTTTTTCATCAAAAAATTTGAGTAACAATTTGGAATGAAATATCAGTTTTAACTCTGTTTGACAACGGTTCTTAAAATAGTTTTGTCAAAATTTTTTGGCAAAAAGTTGAGTAGCCGAAACGATATTTGGATATATTTTTCGGTTTAAAAATTGTTTGCACAGATATTACAAATTATTTATGTCATGTCCAAAATTTTAGAAAGATGTACGCAACCCAAATTTTTAAAGATTCACAACAATTTGTATCGAATAAGAATTTTTAAATTTTATGAGAGCTACTTGAAAAAGTTCAAGGTTTTTTGTTTGTTATTAAGACTGCAAAATAAAATTGGCCATTTGTATGGGAGCTACCAAAATTAAGTACCAAAATGTTGATATGTTGTGATTATTGCAAGGACTGTTTTCATGCTACCTATTCAAAGGATTATGACCTGTTTTACACCAGCATTTAGGTCGCGGCCTATACATTAAATTTGACCTAAATTAATTAGGACCCCTGCTGTAAGGCGACCAGATCCAGCGCCAGGTTGGGTCTCGCTCATTTGTTACCTGTCCTAAAATGGGTCGTATGATTTTTGGGTGTAGTCACGTGATTCGCCCTAAATGTTTTTTGCACTTTAATACATCAGCGACGTGCAAAAGAAACGACAATTCGTCAAAGCATGTGTGGAATGCGTTGTGTCATGAAATACCAGTGAGATATTTAGTATAGTCTCTGAATTTGTTGATGAAATATTTTGATGGACTAAATACGACACAGCCCAATTTTAGCCCTCAATTTGTGTAAGCAGTTTGTTATTGGACCTACTTTAGGTCACGGAGTAGGTCGGGTCGTTGGGTGTAACTACACTGTTTGAATTTTCAATCCAATTTTTACTTGAAATTTCCAGTATATTTAATTTTTTCAAGTAAAAGTACTCATTCCAAGCACTTTTACACGAAATTACTGGTATTAGTAAATTATTCATGTACTTTTCAACTGAACCGTACAATTTACATGAAAAGTCTCACAAAATTACGCATCATTTCGTGTAAAATTAACTATATTTATATATGAATTGAAAATTACGTTCTTTTTCATGTAAAACATGGAAGTTGGAAGCTTCTTTCGATTTTGTTTTCTACTGAAATGAAAATTAATCGCCTTCGGTGGCGCAGTGGCTACGCGCGCCAAACCTACGCAACAAAACCAGAATCAATCGCTGTTTCGATTCCTACCCTACCTACAGCCAAGTGTTTTATTAAGAGTAAGTAAGTAAGAAATAGTATTAAAAGTAGAAATAAGTGTATCTTAAAGAGTGCTATTTATACACTTTTTTTAAAATGTAAATTCAAGAGAATTTGCTGCTTTCGAAGTTGAAATTTACTGACTGCAAATTGAAATTTACTGACCGAAAGTTGAAAACTACATTCAAATTGACTATTACATCCCAATGTAAATTTACTTGAAAAGGTGTGGCATATTTGCCTACTATCATAGGCGCGCCGTTGGGGGGCCAGGGGGGGCCGGGACCCCCCCAGGCCCCGGCTTGGACCCTCTCAGAAAAATTATTCTGGCCCCTTCCAGAAAAGTAATTCCTTCCTATCCGCAAACTTTTTGTTGCCAATTGTTTTTTGTCAAATGTTTTTTAACAATACAAAAAATATAAAAGAATATTTTAAAATGAACAAAGCAAATCCCAATTGACTTTTGAAAATAACAAGACCTTTTTGAATTTTACAATCATTGTTCTATCGATCTGACGAGAGCTTTACAAGATTTTTTCAATTTAGCAAAATAAATTGGAAATTGTTTTTGAAAACAAAAAGATTCTCATGAAAAATTTTGGAGTTTTACGAAATTGTAACAAAATTTTCTTCAAGTTTACAAACGTTTTTGAATGTAACCAGCTTTTTTTTGAGAATATCTTTGAATTTTACGAGAACTTTAGAAGATGTTTTCAATTTAACAAAGTAGAAATTGGTTTTAAACATAACGACATTTGCATCAAATATTTTTTGATGTTATGAGATCCTAGACTAAATAAATTATTTTTAAATAGAATTGGTTTTTGAATACATCGAGTTTTTTATGAACTACATACCTACGATATTGGATTCGTATATTTGGATTTCGCAACAATTTTTTGTAACTGAAGTCTTACCAGTATATTATTCACTTTGAATTATTACTTTGATGGTATTGAAATCAGAAAACTTTTGGTTGTTCGCTTAAATATGTACATATATAATAATATAAATATAATAGTAATCATAAATAATAACGTTAAGTGAGAATTGCGGAAACAGCGAAAACAATAGAAAATAAGCTAAGAATGTAAATATTATATAAATACAATTTTTTTTATCGAAATTGAAGGAAACATCATTCGTAAGACAAAAAATCCTCCATCAAAATCTTCAAATCTTCGGGAACGCTAAAAATCTTTGAATTGAAGAAAAATCTTTAAATCTGGCATCGCTGCTACTACTCAAGATATATTCTCGAATCACTCAATCACATTGAATTCAATTTTTAGGACTCTCTTTTGGTTGGTACTCGAAACTAAAAGACAGTGAGTTCCGTAAATTGAGTGAACACATTTTTACAGGATTTTTCTATGGCTGCTACTCGAAGGAGGACTCATAGGAATAGGGCCACCCTAACCACAGGGCTAAATGGGCTATAGCCCTGGGGCGCAAGCCTTTTGGGAGTGGCAATTTTTATTGATGTTATGTTTTAATTTTTTTTAGAAAATACTGACCACAAGAGCGCAGAAATGGAAGATTGTATTTTAAAACTATTATCTGATTAAGATATCAATTTGTAGAGAGCAATCTTATGATTATGCTTCTAATATGTCGGGTATATATAGCGGCCTTCAAGCGCGCATTAAAACTATAAAAATCTTGCTATTTACGTACCCTGTGCAGCACATTCTTTAAATTTAATTGGATAGTCGGCGGCGGAATGCTACGTACAAGCAACTAAATAATTTTTATTTCTTTAAAATCTATACAATTTCTTTGCCGCGTCAACATCAAGATGGGAAATTTTTAAAGATACGCTAGTTGGTCAGCAAGAGCTGATGCAGTGAAGGCAACTGTTTCCGGTTATGAAAATTTTAAAAATGCTTTGAATGAAATTTTTGAATATAATTTCCAAAAGCCTGCAACAAAATTTGAGGATGAGGAGTTGTTAAATGAGTTCAACTCACTGGAAACTGCTATTATGGGAGCATTTTGGAGCGAAATATTACAAATCATAGATAAAACTAATATATCACTTCAAAAAGTTGATACTACAATTGAAAGCATTATTTGATTATACGCTTCTTTAGAAAAGAAACGAAATACTGAATCATTTAACCTTTACAAATCCGAAGGTATAAAATTGTCTAATTCTGAAACTTTTATATTTTGTATTTGCCGCTTCCACTAGCCATCAAAATTGTATTTTCTTATGACGAGAGGCGCATTATTTTTAGTAGCCCACGGGCGCCGAATATCTTAGGACGGCACTGCATAGGAACTATTTCAAATTTTTTCCTTCAACTGCAGCTAGTGGAAAAGCAATGTATAAAACATTTTAAAGTCACAACCTAAGACTAATCATTCGTTGTTTATACAAACATCTAATTTGTAAGCACAAAACGGACGAACTTGTATGAAAAGAATGAGTGCTTTTCGAAAGAAGTCGTATGTTCTGAGCCATTCGGACCCTGGCCCCTGCCAGATTTTAGGCAACGGCACGCCTATGCCTACTATCCAAAAGATGTAAAATTCAATGGATTTTTTTACTGTGTAGCTCTATGATGATTTGTCGTCTGAATTTACAATAAAAAATATTTAACAAAGTTCCGAAGACTTTGGGTGGCCGATATTCGAAGTAGTGTCAAAAATGTGCTCATTATTTCATTAAAATGTCTTTTTGAGGAATAACTACCAAAGTTTGGACGGTTAAAAATAAACTGCTCTAAATTTTAAATTCATATTTTTGCGCTTTCGCAAATAAGATTTAATGTGAGAATTCGATGAAGAAGATAAGTACTGGCTTTTTTTATTATTTTAAGAATTCGTTTTTTCGGTAAAATAATTCGTATAAAATAGGCTTCCTAACTGAGTTATTTTTTGAATCCACTTTGAGGAATGGGAAAGCGCAATTTTTTCAAGGACTGTCGTAGGGAAACTGTACGATGGTCATGTTATCACAGTTTTCGAATTATCCGGTAATAGTCCGGCGTACGTATTAAATGTGCTTTAGTATGGTAGCTACCGGGATAAATGGGTCGATTTTTACCATTGAACAAAAAGTAGTATAATTTTTTTCATCTTGGGCTTTTCTCAATTAGTCACAAATCATATTAGCTACATCAGTTACTTCTGGAAGTAGAACACGAAGGACAAATAAATCTAACGATGGCAGCTCATCAATAAGAACAGAGTCAGTCAGTCAGCCATCCACGTCTTATAAAATCGAACCCAAAAAAAGACCTAAACTAATTGTTCGTACGGAGCTACAGGTGAATTCTTATTCCTCTCACCGAAACCCATATTTGCGCAGTTATCCGACACAAATCATTCCGTCAAATAAATCACACAAAAACCCAATCTGAATATAAGCCAAGCGAACTCGTACCTTTTTCTCCATATTTGACTCGTTTTGACATCACTTTAGCCCCGATTAACTTAGCACATTAGACGCTTGTGTTAGATCTAAGGTAAGATCACGTCGTTAATCAGACTGGGTCAGTTTTATATCACAGTCTACAGCTATGTATACGTCATGGACAATGTTTATGAAGATTCATGATATATCGGTCTATGGAATTTTCTATTCTAAACCGACTACGCTACAAAAGGTAAAGGTAGAACCACCACCAATTCACCTATTCATACAATTTCCATTCCATCTTTAATTACCACTTTACCATTTTACCTGTCACTGCTCATTAGATTTGACTTGGGATCTGGTTAACGAGGACAATTGGAAAATTATGACCTATTCGAGATTATGATGAGAAAATATTTGCATTTTCATCCGTTAGAAGACTGCAATTTTTATTAGATACTTCGTTTTGCTTGTGCGCATTCTAGATCTTAAGTCCTACATACGACTGCAACCACCTATAATTAATGTCACGATCGTTAGGTTACATAGTCTTGCATTTAGCCTTGATCGTTTTATTTATTTTTTCAGAGACGCAGATACGAATGGGATTCAGGTAATCAAAAGATTCAGCAAATCTTAATGGCATCATTCCTATAATAGGTTATCCAGTTGTAAACAGATCGTCACTTACTGTGATCTAAATAAAAAAAAACCTTCAAGAATCATTTTATTTAAACAATTTTACCTTGTTCTTTTTAAATTATCGAAGCTGTACACACAGTTGCAAATATTAAAAGCTTTATTATTAATTTAAACGAAAAATATTAATCATTAATCTCCCTTAATTTTTGAAAAAAAAATTAAGAACTATTTATTTTATTTATTTTGTTTTTATTCTTGAATGTTTTTTTATTTTTTTTATTGGGAAAACTTAGTTAACGTTTTTATTTATCTGGAATGTCCATTGAAATATTTATTGGATTTTTATGTATACCAAGTTAAGATATTAGATAAGTAAATAGATGAAATTAATAAAAATTAACATAAGAAATACAATACGAAAAAGTGCATTGAATCCTGCTAATGGGGATAGTCTATAATCGGACCAACTAGCAAATATTTCGCACCACATGCTTTTCTTTGAGTTTTATAGTAAAGGGTTATTCAATATGTACATAAGAATTTTGTATTCAAATAAAACACGGAATAATTGAGATAATTTCCAAACGAGGCTCGTTCGTGAACTTCACCATGATAAGAATATAAGCCTTGACTGACGTTTTGACATTGACAGACCAGCAAAAAGGTTTAAGGATGCGTTTGTATTAAAATACAAAAAATAGTTGTTACATACTTATTGATTATTCATTGATTAGAGTTATCTCTTTATTTTATAGAATATTTAGACCACCTCCAAATGCCTACTTACCTTTTTTCGTATTTCCTATTTCCTCTCACTAGGTATAAACAATATAGTTTTTATCGTATTTTTTGTATCCATCTTATTTATTTATTTATTTCGTCTGGGCGCAAATTTATTATTTTTTGGCTAGAAGTCAGGAATGCGTTTAATGCTGTGAGTAAGGTCGCCAGATTGGACTATTTACCGCGATTTGGGCTATTTAAATATTCAGTTCGCGGGTACAAATTTCAAAAAGCTACTTATAGCTATTATAACAAGAGATAATATATTTACCAATATAATTGATGACTGTCGTAGAGTTCCACTTTTTCATAATTTATTAAACATTATTTTTGCTTGATTGCTGGGTTACAGACATATGTTGCAAAAATTAAAGTTATTTTTACAAAGTTATTGTTACATGTGTACTCTGGCAATGCGAACAACTCACTTATTGTTGGTATTAAAGTTTACAGAGAAAAACAGTAACCTTGTAATATCGTAGATAGGTCCATGTCAGGCGGATGTAATTACTATATGGTATATCTGCACAGAAACTTAGTGAAGTTATTTTACCACATAAACAACATATTTCGAGAAGGAACAAAACCGATAAGAACCCTTCACCTATCGTCTTGCTCCCGCTTTGTCCCCGCAATTATTAAAAAAACACGAATACATTAAAATATTTCTGGTTTTCTCTCACTATCTCTAACCCTTTATGCCATATACCATTTCCACACATGCTTAATTTTAACCGAATTTGTGTTTTTTTTTTGTAAACAAACAGCAAACCCACTCTGTCAAAAGCATGTTCGTTTCTGTTTCATTTCTCTCGGCCCATTTCATTTCCTTATATTCGTATTCGTAGGTCCATGTACTTCTCGCATATTCTAGACATTTCTCGCATGCAATAGTTACTTTATGCGCATTCCACACAAACAACCGAATATGCTGGAAATCTCTCGACTCACCACATGCTGCAGATCCCGAGGATATGTTTTTCTGCTGCGAGAATGAAACGACGATCAGTTCTACGCGAAAGTGTATTTTTAAAGTGATTTTCATCGATAACAGCGAACAAGTAGTAAATGAAATCGAACTGTGTTTTACTTGAAATTCCGGCGAACCTCAAGCTCGCAACATTGTATGACGCTACTCGGGAGGCGGCTTGATCTTCTTTAGACTCATGATCTGATCGCTTAGGCGAAGGTGATTATAAGATACTTACATTATTATATATTGATGTGCATCTTGTAACATAAACTAACACTCATATATATTGTTGCGAGCTAGGGGTTCGCCGGGATTTCAAGTAAAACACAATTCGGTTAAAACAAAAAATAAGTGATAATTTATTTATCCGCACTTTAATTCACAGAATTATAATCGCACAATAATTCGCACTGTATGGCAGTACCGCCCGCTTATATCATATATCGCTTGACTCGTTCACTTTCGTTCTCTCCCAACACGGTCGCGTATACTCGCTGGCTGTCGCAGTCGACGTAATCAAAATTACTGTGTCTTCGCTGAACGCTTCACCTGCTTATATACTACCCGGTTGCAGTCTAGGATGTACTTGAACGTTCGTTCAGTTTGTGGAATCTTCTCGAAAGCTTCAGAGCCTTCGATTTCGATCTTCGTTCAGTGGTGTGTGCAGAGGGTTCTAGTATATGGGAGAGCATTCGATAAGAAGAGAGATACAACCGTGCCGTTTCGCCTTATTTCTAATTGGGTTATTTTGCAACTAGGTATTCGGTTGTTGTTGTTTTCATTATGTGTAACGATCGAGTTGTACGGTTGCGCGGTTGCCAGGCTTACACGTAACAATATTATTATTCATAAAAAAAAGCCATATTTTATTTTTTCCTGATAACTTACATGTAGGATAATTCACTGAAGGTCTTGATCCCATTAAATTATGAAAATTACAAATTATTTTTCATGAATAATTTGATTATTGCACCCAATATTTTTAGAGAAGACTTTTAAAATTCTGATAAAGGCGAATTTATATATTCACACATATATTTACATTACAGTGTTTCTTAAGAATTCTGGAGCACAGTTTGTCGTCGGAATTGCAATTATATTCGACACATTTAAGTAGGTCTGATAAATTTCAAAGTTGAGCGCGGTATTTGAGCTACAAGCTTTCGTGCGGGTTTTGGGCTATTTCATCAGTTCACTCGGCGGGTTCTGCAGTCAACTATCTGGCAACCCTGGCTGTGAGATAGTAGGCTATTGGAAACGTTAAGGCCGTGACACAATAAAAGCAGAAGCAGCGGCAGAAGCAGAATTTTTGTTTCGCCTGTTTCAATGAAAGCAGCGACGAAAGCAGTGCTACTTTTTCTTTCTAAATTCTAAAATTGTGCTTCTGTTTCAGTACTGCTAACGTATATTCCTTAAGAATTGGGAATGTTGTCAGCAATGGAAATGTCAAAGGTATCAAAATTGTTTCCATATACCGGGTCCGGCAGTGAAACCTAACGGTTTTTGAACGTGGGTAGTGGGTGGTGGGGGGACCTCAGGTGGTGGGGGTCGATCTCGTTCCATTCCCCTGATTTAGAAGCTTAGTTACAATGGAGCGTTGGACCAGTGAACACCATGCCTTTGTCGTCGAGATGTTCTTCAAAAATAACGATTCTGTGACCCTAATACAGCGGCAATTTCATTTACGTTTTAATGTTCCTCCTCGTGGGCCGATTGCATCTCGAAACACTATTCTTTTGTGGTTCGCAACTTTCGCAATACAGCTTTCGGAACAACATTGGGAAGAGGGGAGTCCCACAGGACGGCAAGGTCACCTGCAAACATCGAGGCTGTACGAGTTGCTTTTGAACTGAGTCCCCGGGAATCAGCTATTCGTCATGCTCAGGCTTTA
The DNA here is from genome assembly GCA_951812415.1 of Beris morrisii. Taxonomy (NCBI): domain Eukaryota; kingdom Metazoa; phylum Arthropoda; class Insecta; order Diptera; family Stratiomyidae; genus Beris; species Beris morrisii. The sequence goes on along the minus strand of OX638313.1, from coordinate 105,427,082 downwards.
GGGATGTCCGAAAGGACTGTTCGGCGCATACTTCATGAAGACTTGAATTTTTACCCGTACAAAATTGCTGTACTTCAAGAATTACAGCTTCAAAATTTCCCAAGAAGGTTAGCTTTCGCGGAAACAATGTTGGGGATGATGAATGAAAACTCCGAAATGGTTGATGATGATGTGAGGTTACCTCAACGGAAAAGTGTACCTTGATAAGCCTAAAAATTAAGCGGAACTGCGAGCGAATATTCAGCGAGAAATGTGTGCGATCCCGCGCAAAACATTGGATAGAGTGACTAACAGATTTGAGCAGCGCAGAGAAAATGGAGGTCATCATTTGAGTGATGTTATTTTTGCTTCATAATGCTTTTTCGAATTTTTTTTTGTATACATCTTAAACTTCCATTCTTTCTTTTTTAAATAAAGAAAATTATAACAAAATATCTTGAATATTCATTGATTTATTCCATTTCAAAAGCCGTCAGGTTTCACTGCCGGACCCTGTATATAGCAAATAAAAAATCGATCACAATACTGTATTATTGAAATAATAAAGTAAAATTGGCAATTTTAAAGACTTATTTCAATAAAAAAGTATTTTTTTTTGTACAAACCTCTGTCGGCGGAAATTCAGTTGTATTAAATTTTTGAAGCTGTCGCCCGAATCACTGTCCATTCTCCATTCTAAAAAACTACTTCAGCGCTTGTTCGATTAAAATAAAGTCGTGTCAGCTCTAATGTACTTTAATACAACCGATGATCTCAACAGATTATCTCACTCCGATATGGTTCTAGGCTATAAAGTCGATCGGAACCACGCAGAACTCGGTACGATGCTCTAAAAACTTAGCGGGGTGCACTGAATCCAGACAAACAAACATTGAAACAATCAATTTACCTTAAAATTTCGACGGTAAGTTTTAGTGGGTTACTTCTAATCAAGCAAATCCTCTCTCATGCTGAGTTATCGTTTCTGTCCTAATTACTCGTCGCGATTAAATGCACGAATTATCGTAAAAATTAAGATCAAAAGTGATGGAATTGATCGTCATCGTAGTCACACAGCACTTACATGATTTTCGGAACTGGCCAAGAAAAAATTAGATCAAAACTTTCGCCGGTTGATATTAAATTTAATTTGTTTTGTTTAATTTTTTTTCCACTCGATTGATCGATTTAATATAATTATACTTTCATTTGGGGTTATTTGTAGCCTCGATTTCCACCGATGACATCAAAAAAGGGCCAACGATATCTGGACCAAATACCTAATGCCGCTAAGATTTCAGATGTAGTCTATAAAGCGTCGATGGCACAAAATTATCACCTTCATGAAATCATTATTTGTTAATGTCAGGTCTTGAAAGGCTCATGAAGGCTCTGAACTATAAAATCATTTAATAGGTGTCTGTGGTTCGATTGGGTATCACAAAAAATAAGGTAAGATTAGACAAGCTATAAGAGTTTTGGTTTACTTGAAGAAAACGAATTTTTACCATCGCACGTGCTATTGGCATTCCGAAGCATAAAACGGCGTGCTTATCAAGTAAATCCTGGTTCTAAGATGTTCCCGTATTTGTCTCCTAAAATATAATTGCTATTTTATAGCCCCGAAGCCAAAGGCATAGCTTTGTATTTCGTTTTTTTTAACCTATAAATTTCCAAGATTCCATAAAAGCGATCCCCTATGCTCACATAAAACCACTATAATTATACGATGCTTCACCACATGAGTCCCACCTTTATTCCTGCGAATCGGTCGGTACAGGTATCACTGAATTCTCATTATTATTGCAATTTTTACTATCGTTACGATTTACAATAATTTTCAAGTTAATTTTGTTTGTTTATGTCCGAGAAGGAAACTGAAAAATGTCGTTCATAAATTTAATGTATTTTTATATAATGACATAAAAAAATTTATTATGTACGCGGATCACTTAATGCATCGTTAAATTTCGATTGTAGAACCGATAGCAAAACCATAAATGAAAGATCAAAAGTCCCAGATCTTTTAATTTGATTACCTCAGGTTGTTGAAGACAAATAGTTTTAAGTTTAGTCTTATTAATGGGCGGAAAGTTCCTTGGGTCAATAGATTTTTTTTTTAGCTAGGAGCTATTTGAACATAAATTGTTCAGGTAACAGGATGAGACCGCTATCGATTCTTAAAGATCCCTTGCTTTGAAAAAATGCTATAATTCACTGCACTAAATAAAACAAAAATCCAAAATAATATCCGAAATGAAACCAAAGAATTTCAATAGAAACGTTTTAAGCTCGTCAAGTAAAATTAAGTTCATTAATAAAAAAAATATTTAAAACAATTTTAAATTGCAAACGTTGAATTTTTGTGAATGCGACGCGCGCGCGTGAATCTACGCGACGCGATGGCAGCGACGTACAGTTTTTCGGAAAATTTCTAGTGTTTTGCCGCGTTATCAACAATTAAATTGGCAGAATTAAAGGTACGTGTATTTTGTATTCGAGTGGGATAGTGGGAGGTGTATCTTCTTTCAAGGTAATCGACTAAATTTGAGACTTAAATCCAAGTATTTTTTTTTACAGTTTGGCGAACGTTTGTTGTCCCGTCCCGTTCCCAAACAAATATCGCTAGAGGCAATTTTTTTGGTTGGCTATTTTCCTAGTGGTTCTGATATACTGCAATTTCCTAGACAAGAGTCATTCTAATTGTTTAGTAATTTTGTCCAGTAGATACCCTCAAACATTTTGTTTTTTACGTTCATGACTAGTAGACACGAAAAAAGCAAAAAAAAAATTTCAGTCCGTCTGTCCGCCGTACACCGTACATCGACCGCTGTACGCTGTACGTTTGAAGGCTCGTAGCTCCCAAAACCCTTTGAGCTATTAAATTAAGATTTTTTTTATGAAGAGACTGGGTAGGCTCCTTGAAGTGACCACATTTTGATGGGTTGGGGTGTGAGGGGGGAAGTGGGGGAAGCGTTTTAGACGGGAAATTTTGGTTTCTAGATCTCAGTAACCGCTTACGCTAGGAGACTGAAACTTAGAATTTGTATAGAGCTTCGATAGTGGACCCATTTGCATAAAAATTGTCAATATTGGTGAAGGGGTGTGGGAGTGGGGGGAAAAATAATGCGTCCGAAACGCAAGAAAGCCGAGATCGACCCTTTCTAAAATCCATATCTCCTAAACTATTAATGTCACAAAATTGAAACTTAATGATTATCTGTAGGTATACTAGGAGAATAGATCGGAAGTAAATTTTTGAGTGGGGTCAATGGCGTACGGGGGTGGGGGTTGAAAAACTTTAGATTACGATATCTCACGAACCAATTGCACTAGACAAAAAAAAATTTGGTTTCTGTATAAAAGTTGACAAATAAAGTTTGCTGAAAGTAAAATTTTTTAAGAGGGCGGTGGAGCATTAAAGGGGAGAGGATACGAATTTTTCTAAAAAATCACGTCTCATATCTTACGAACAGTATGAGATAGATTCCTAAAATTTTTACCAAAAGTAGGCCTAATAGACCCCTAGTAGAAAAAAAATGTTTGAGGGTGAGGGTGTAGAGGATGAGAATGGGGGAGGGTGAAAAGGAAAAAGTTCTGATTTTTATATCTCGAGAACTTATAATTATAGACTGGGGTGTGTTTTTCTTATCTATAAAACGGCTTATGCTACAAAGTTGAAACTCGGTATGTATATGTAATTTAACTAGAAAAGTACTTTAGATAAAAAAAATTTTTAAATATTTATTAGCGTTTGGAAGGGGGGCGAAAAAAATGATCAGTGAAAATGGAATGCATATCTTTTTACGATTTTCGTCATATCTATTAGGTCTTTCCAAATATTGAATTCATTTTTATTCTACGGATTCTTCATATAAATAGCTAGAAAGTGTTTTCAGGCTTTTTTGAAATTCGACCACTAAGGGGGTGGAAAGGAGGTTGTATACTTTTTCACGAATTTTGCCATATCCCCCAGGTCTTATCAGATATCGAATATCTTTTCACTTTCACGAGCTTGCGTAATAATCGCCCAAAAATTGTTTTCCAATTTTGTCCTTTTTCAGCCCTTAAGAAGGTATAAAAGGGTTGAACACATTTTCCCCAATTCCGTCATTTCTTTTAGAAGTGATAAGAAATGGGTTTCTACTTTAACGTGCTGTCTTCACATTTATTTATTAACTCCTTTCAGGATTTTTGGATATTCCACACCCAAAGTGGGTGTAAGGAGGTTGCATATGTTTTCAGAGATTCCTACATATTGCTTGAATTTAATGATATATCGAATTCCTTTTTACTTCCTAAGGTTTCAGTATTTATAGATTTTTAATCCTAAGCGGTGTAAGGGCGTTGTATGCTTTTTAAAGCTTCGACATATTTCTTAGGTTTGATGAGATATTCGATCGCTCTTCATTTCCACAGACTTTTAATATAATTGCCTTCAAACCCATTTCTTAATTTTTGGATATTCAACCCCCAAGGGTTTTCATATGTTTTCACAATTTTTGCCATCCCTTAGTTCTAATGAGATATATAATTGGTTATTGCGGTTTGATGTAATGGCCTAAAAACGAATTTCACGATTTTTCGAATTTCAAGAACCAAGAGGGTGTAAAGGGTTTGCTTATGTTTTCACAAATTTTTCAAAATTTCTCATGCCTCATGAGTTGCTTCTTATGAAATCGTTTAAAAATTTTTTCACAATTTTTTCGAAATTCAAACCCCAATTGGAAGTAATGGGATTGTATACGTTTTAACAATTCGTCATATCTCTTAAGTCCGATAAGGTCACAAATTCGTGTTTACCTCTATGGGCTTTTAGTGTAAACAATATACGAAATTCGAATAGTCTACACGGGCTTTTTCAATGTTTAATAGGCTAAAAATCTCTATTTTAAATATTTTTATTTTAAGAACAAAATCAACTTTCCAAGAAACGTCATAATCTCGAAACAACTGATGATATACTCCGACTTTGACCCGAAAAATAATAAAGTTTCGCCCAGACCATTGGCAGATTTTTAATATAAATTTGATTCAAATTTCGATTTAATAGTTTAAAGATGGAATAATGGTAAAGGCGATGCCGGCGACGCGCGATGGCACAATCGTAGTCCAAGCCCTGAAATCCAGTGACCTGACAAGATTCGTTCAAATAGCTTTGATCAGAGCCCAGTAATTGCAGATTTACCGCACACAGGGTCCGATTAGCAAAGTATTATAACGCTGTGTTCCAGCAAATCCAAGACGATCCTAGCAACGATTTAAAAGCCACCTAAAAGAAAACCGTAGGTAGGCATGCTGTTTGCTGGCCGGTTATCGTGTACAGAAAAGGCGGAAGTCTTGCACTATCTACACTTTAAGTACAAGAGTTAGATAGCGAATTAACCTATATGCTTGAATTGTTCATAGTACGCGTATAATCAACTCTAAAGGTGGGTTATCGTGTGGTCAACGCCACAACGGCTTGTCCACTCAGGTGTGTAGAATTCGATCATCGCGCACCTCTCAATTATATGATTGCCTCCGATATTAAATCGAACCGATCAGGAAAGGAAGACTGCCTAGTATAGCGGACGCACATAGTTCTAGATTCAATCTATTGAAATTTTATCAGTCGAAGATGTCGACTTTTATTGAGACGTACGAGTACCTATATTATCGCTCTGGGGTTTTTGTTAGATTTTGTCTACAGGTAAGACTGGAACTTTAATTCAGGAAATAGGCGCATAATTAATTTATCTAGGTTACTTATAAAGTACTAACTACAGTTAAGGTTCTATTTAGCTCCGATCAAATGAGGTCCAACAATTTCTTCGGTCTTAAAAGTTTTTACATCAGTGATAAATGAAATTTGAAAATTAGAGTAGTACACACCCTACAATTAAGGCATCAGTCTACATAAAAAATAAGTAGGTTTCAAATTGACGAAGTATACTTTTAAGAAAATCTCATTTCGACAACAACGGCTTACGGATCCTTAAAAAATATTTTCACTTAGCCACCATTAGATAGCAGCCACTAAAAATCATTACCATAAACAGACCATTAAAAAATACGGATCCATTGTAACTCCACGCACCCAAAACTTGAGTCTGCAATTATGAGAACATGTTCAAAATCCTGGTTCTTTTTCTCAACAAAAATCTTTTCATGTCCCGAAAATTATCGCAAAATTGCTGATCAATGAACGATCCATCATTTTAAGAAAATTGCCCTTCGTTGTTTTATGCCACTTTCAATTTCCAGATCTGCTCAACTAACCGAAAAAAACACTTTGAATTTTTCTCCGAAATTCGAAGTTACGATAAAGTCGGCAATAAATTGTAAAGCCATTTTTGACTGTATCTTAAGGACGGGAATAAAGAAAAAAAAATTGATAAAAATGCAAATTGCAATAAGAAATTGAGATAAATGGCGATTAATAATGGGGAGGAAGGTGTTCATTGTTGTATGTCTGTCGAAATTGTGTGGTGGTCATTTGTAATCAAACCTCAATTTCAAATGGACTTAATTTTTTTATGTAAGAGAAAAAAATTCAAGCTTTTAGAATGTGAATTTAGATGTGTTTGTAAAAAACTTTTTTATATGTTCCGATTATAAACATAAGCATGGATGTGAATTTTAATGTAAAACTATTTTAATATTAATTTTTTTCACCTGTGCAGTGACGCCGGGAAGGGGTTAAAACAAAAAATTTTGATTTTTATTACTCGAGAAACGCCAATGATAGAAAGCTAAAGTTGACGGCTATTCAGAGTCATCGTAGAGGTATGCTAGAAAAATTAAATTTTTGCCAAGAGAAGCAAAGTGCGGGGTTTGAGGGGGTGGTTTTTTGTTTCTCAGGAACGGTTTAAACTTTGCTACAGAAGCAATTCAAGAAAAAAAAATTATTCATTTTCATTGGCGTACGAAGTTGTGGAAATTTCTAAATTCAACGAAAAGGTTTTCTCTACATTTTCACGAATTTCTTCATATCTGTTAGGTCTGTCGACGTATCGAGTTAATTGTTTAAGATCTATTCAAGTATACCTACAGCCAATCATTAAATTTCAATTTCGTGGCATTAACCATTTAGGAGATATGAATTTCAGATTGTATCGAACTCGGCTTTCGAGCGATTTGGACGCATCGCTATTCCATTTCCACACCTCTCCACTAACATGAACAATTTTTTTTTCAAATGTGTCCAATACCAAAGGTCTGTATAAATTGCACGTTTCCGCTTTCAAAAGTAAGCAGTTGCTGAGTTCCAGAAATGAAAATTTTTTGTCTTAAACGCTCCTCCTCGTCACACCACCAGTCTACCCACAGAAAAAAATTCTACTTAACAGCATGCCGTTTCTCGGATTTCTTAACCACACGGCCGTATCTAAACCTACACCGTATCTTGAATTTCATAACCTCTACCGTTTCTTGAATTTCTTAACAATTCAGCCGTTTTTTGGATTCTTTAACCTCCGTCATCTAATGAATTTCTTAACCTCTACCGTTTCTTGAGTTTCATAACCTCCACCGTCTCTAAAAATTTTGTAGATCCACCGTCTCTCGAATTTCTTAACCCCTCCACCGTTTCTTGAATTTCATAACCTCCACCTTTTCTTACCTCTACCGTCTCTTGAATTTCTCAGCCCCTCCGTCGTCTCTTGAATTTCTTAACCTCCATCTGCTCTTTAATTTCGTGACCTCCACCGTCTCTTGAATTTCGTAACCTCCACCGTCTCTTAAATTTCTTCACCTCAACTGTCTCTTTAATTTCGTAACCCCCACAGGCCCTTGAATTTCTTCACCTCAATTGTCTCGTGAATTTCATAACCTCCACCGTCTCTTGAATTTCATAACCTCCACCGTCTCTTGGATTTCGTAACCTTCAACTTCTCATACCTCTATCTTCTCTTGAATTTTGTAAGCTCCACCGTCACTTGAATTTCGTAACCTCCACCGCCACTTGAATTTCTTCACCTCAACTGTCTCTTGAATTTTGTAACCTCCACCGTCTCCTGACTTTCTTAACCTTCACCGTCTCTTGGATTTCGTAACCTTTAACGTCGCCTACCTCCATCTTCTCTTGAATTTCGTAACCTCCACCCAGGGACGTCATTTCAGTTTTTTCTAGGGGGGCAAGATATTATGTTTGTATATATTTTTATATATAAATATACATATATAAATAATGTAAATATACATAATCTATAAAAATATATAATTCAGGGGGGGGGGGCAAATGCCCCCCCTTCCCCCCACAAATGACGTCCCTGCCTCCACCGTCTCTTGAATTTCATAACCTCCACCGCCCTTTGAATTTCTTCACCTCAACTGTCTCTTAAATTTCGTAACCTCCACCGTCTCTTGAATTTCTTAACCTTCATCGTCTCTTGGATTTCGTAACCTTCAACGTCTCCTACTTCCATCTTTTCTTGAATTTCGTAACCTCCACCGCTCCTTGAATTTCTTCACTTCAACTGACTCTTGAATTTCGTAACCTCCACCGTCTCTTAAATTTTGTACCCTCCACCGCCACTTGAATGTCTTCACCTGAACTGTCTCTTGAATTTCGTAACCTCCACCGTCTCCTGAATTTCTTCACCTCAACTGTCTCTTGAATTACATAACCTCGACCATCTCTTGAATTTTTTAACCTCCACCGTCATTTGAATTGCTTAACCTCCACCGTCACTTGACTTTCTTAACCTCCACCGTCATTTGAATTTCTTTACCTCCACCACTAGTCAAGTTCGTTAGTGATCTGGGTTGTTTAGGGGATGTTTAGTGACCTACGAGGTTCTGAAGGGATCGCTATGGGCCCTTTTGGAGTCTAGTGTGCGCGGTGGCTCAGCGCTTCTCCCCTTCTTAAAACTAAAACTAAAACTACCTCCACCGTCACTTGAATTCCTTAACGTCCAACTCACTTGAATTTCTTAACCTGCACCGTCACTTGAATTTCTTAACCTCCACCGCCATTTGATTTTCCTAACCTCCGCCGTCACTTGAATTTCTTAACCTCCACCGACGTTTGAATTTCTTAACATCCACCGGCATTTGAATTTCTTAACCTCCACCGCCATTTTAATTTCTTTACCTCCACCGTCACTTGATATCTTCACCTCAGAAGAATCCTCGGACCTGTGAGGGAAGAGTCGATCTGGAGAATACGATACAATAGAGAATTGTATGCCATCTTTGACAATCCGGAAGTAACGATCCTCACAAAATTCAAGAAGCAACAATGGGCTGGTCATGTGGACCTAATGGATGACGGAAGAATCCCCAAACGCACACTTAATGGAAAAGTTAATGGACAAAGACCAGTTGGAAAACCACGGAAGCGCTGGGAGGATTCCACTGACACAAACTGCAAATCACTGCTAAGATTATCAAACTGGAGGACGCGGTCACTGAACTGAGAAGGCTGGAGGCGGCACATACAGGAGGCAAAGGTCCGATTTGGACTGTAGCGCCATCGTAAGTAAATAAGTAAGTAAATTGAAATTTACTGACCGAAAATTGAAAATTACATTCAAATTGACTTTTACTTGAAAAGGTGAGGCATATTTGCCTACTATCCAAATGATGTAAAATTCAATGAATTTTTTTTACTGTGTATGTAAATCAGTTCAGTTTGTGCATGCATTTTTACATAGTTGTGTAATATAACACTAATGTGTACATACATAGGCAGCAGTCATTGTAACTAAAAGTTTTGACACTTTGATTCGCTGTGTAGCTACTGTGCGTTGTCTTTTAGCATAGACAATAACGATCTTAGCATAGACAATAACGATCACGCATTCAGTATTCAAATCAATCATTAATGCCACTACAACAAAAAAAACAATATATTGGAACTGTATTTATTTATTTTAAAGTTTGTATAATATTGTTTTCGTATTAGCAAACAGCTTCCATCCAAATTCAGTACACTTGAAACGTAATAAACTAACAAATTAGATATTCAAAAAGCCGATTACCGTTAGAACTTGTTTTCGCCACTTGTCACTTTTGTAACAATGCTCATTAAGAAGCCCCATTAATTACGTATTTTCGAATCTCATCCTCTCAAGAGTTCATGAAAAATCTACAAAGTCACTATGGCCAAATATACGAAATTTACACAGAATAGATACTTGGATCGATTCTCGATTGTAATGGGGGCCCCCATTCGAATGGCGGGATTAGAACTTTTTGAAATGATAGATTTAAGGCGTTGGTTGGCCTTTTTTTTCGCGCCAGACATCTTAAATATTAAATTATTATCATTTTTTTTATTATTATTATTTTTCATCTCTCCTCTGACAGATCCTCTCGCATACATAAGAACCGAATTTAATAATATTAACTATTATGTGGGTAGTAAGTACACTTAAGCAGTCAATTTCATCAGTTGCCTATTCAGAAAAATGTCAACAAGTCGGACATGTTGGTTAAAGAAGTTTTTCAAAACGGCAGTAGTACCCTATGTGGAGTATTATCACAATAAAAATAATTGTAATGGCATTCGAAGAAAAAAGAAATCTTTATAGGTATGTATGTAGGATATCTTCAAGACTATTATAATATTGGCATAGATCTTTAATATCCGAGCGTTGGAATAGATCTAAAGCGATCATCAACCTCTGTCAATGTTCTTTTCAATCAAACTACACAAAGTTTTTGGCCAAAGTCTGAAGCGAGTCTATTCCACACGTCGATCTAATGAACGCCAACGCCATTAGTTTTGTTGTATTTTACACAAAGACTAAATGACGACTTTGATGTCATTTTCCAATGTGTTTTTTTCTTCAGCTATTACTAAATCTATTAAAGAACTTAGAACATTCTGACAGCATTGTATTCTACGGCTTCACATAGCTGTAACGTTCGAAATTCAATGAACAAGCAATTAGATAAGTTTTTCTACTATAGTTTCGCCAGATATGAGGTCAAGTACTTGTTATGTTTCAAGTATGTTAAACAATATTTGTGCAAAACAAGTCAACATTTTGAAGAATTCGAGCGTAGAAAAAAGAAATCAATTGTAGGGCATTTACCTGCTTATAGTGGCTCTTAAGTTTAATAGAAGACCGTGAATTTAAATTGTTTAGTAATTAGTTCAAGGGATAATAACGTAATCTTGAATAGATGATTTGTTAGAAGACGCTGAATTCAAAAAGTTTTCGAAAATAAATAAGCAAGAATCGTTAAGATGTGTTGAACAACATAACAGAACTTCCGATAGCCCATAAACTACCCAACTATGTTCCTATCACATAACAGTCTCGAGCATCGAATATTGCACGCTATACTCACACGGTTAAAAATCTTGGACTAAAGTCTTAATCCAGAATTGTATTACAGCAAAATCAAATAAATCTAGATTTAGAATGTAAGCTTTCAAAATACTTACTTTAATATTTAATACATTACGGATTAAGTTACGATCCATTTGGATCAAATTATTAGTTTACATTCTATTTTAATCAAATAGTATTGAAATTTAATCTTGGTAGAAATATTTTTCAGAACAATGAGTTGAGCACATAATAATGTTAGTATCACCATGTAATACAAATTGCCTTACATTTTTCGGCAAGAGTGATCATGCTCAGAATTATTATACTGAAGTATTTGATTATAAACCTAAAAGGTATAGAAATTCATCTTCCAATTCTGAGCGATTTAAAACTAATACTTTTTGGTTTAAACTTTATCGCGATTCTTCGATTTCTCTTGCAATTCAATTCAATTGTTTTAGGTGATTATAACGTTGAAAGAACATGGTTTACTCAGTCTGTTTGCATTCGTCGTGAGTTTGACATGTTATATTTTCTTTCGGTAATATGAGTTTTTGTAGACCGAGAGTATTTGTGCAAGTGATTTTTGAAAAAACAAATGAGACAAAGCTTGTCGAGCTAAAAAGTTTTGAAAATATTGCATGTACCTACTGCCATGGGCGCCCACAGGTAGGGGCAAGAGGGGGCACTTGCCCCCCCCCCCTGCATTTGACTATCGCTAAAAGTTGAGAAAAATGTTGAAGATCAAATGTTGTTGCATCTATTTTTGCCATTCACTGTAAAATCATTGTTCACATCTTTCATGCTTCGACTGTAGTTCTTAGTAATGGCACTAAAATGAAAATCAAACGAATCTATAGAAATAGATAATTAGCCCTTTTCCGGAATTGACCAAGGCTGCGAACTGATGAAGAATCAGATCAGGCACATAACAGCAGACTGCAGTGTATGGTATTTCCAAATCGAGTAATAGTTCAAAGTGTTTTTTTGCATAAATTGTTACTATTTGTGATTAGTATTTAAATTGCTAGGTTTTCTTTTCTCGGCTGGATTGCAAGTAACAAGCATACATATCCATGTAAGTGAAGAGTTTTTTAAATTTTAACTTTCAAGAATGATATGTATTTTACAATTTTGAATGTATTTTACAATTTTGTTATTATCAATAATATTTTTTGTATCTTTGATGTAACTTTCTTGAATTTTGTTGTGTTTAAGGGCTCACATACCCCTCCCTGCGCGCTGAAAACCGAGTAAATTTTAAAAATTATTATAATGGTGAAAACAAATTAAATGGCTGAGTTCACATATTTTATTAACTAGGTATTTAACTATAAACATTTTTTTTTCAAATATTAACATTATTTTTTACGGGTATGAAAACCATGGCGTCTTCTTGTCGACATCATAACTTCACCAAAAATAATCCAATTTGCAAAAATAAAACATAATCTTGTAAAATAATGTAGTGGTAATAGTGTGATAGAGGGAATTATTTTTTTTCAAAAATAAAGATGTTACAGTATTTCAAACTTTAGCTTGCAGTTTAAAAAAAAAATTGTTTATCAATTTAAAAAAAATTGTCCAACAAAAAAATTAAAAAAACCTCTCGTCACACTATAGAGAAAATAATAAATTATCAAAATTAAAAAAAAAGTTCAAAAATATTGAAAATTGACTGAGTTAGCATGCCGACACTATCTAAAAACATAGTTTCGAGAAAAACGCGTTTATATTCGTAGCTCCCGGTAGGTAAAACGTGAACTTACGACTAGTCTTCCATTCCAGCTTCGTACGGTACCCCTTTTTCCCCTTGTATCTTCCTATAAACTTGGTCCTTTAAACAACTTTATTTTCTAAGCAACCCAGGTTTTGCGAACAAAAGAAATACGAAACGCTGCTGTCGAGAGAGGCGCGGCAGTTAGCCGTAGCCGTAACGTAGTGAAATTTTCTTCAAATTTTTTTTTCTAAATTCTAAATTTTGTTTTTTAATTCTTAAAAGTATAACAAATGAAAATCTGTAAAAAAAATCAATTTTTTGAAAATTTCAGAGGTATGAGAGCCCTTAAAATTATTGTTGTATTCAGTTAGCTTTTTATATAAAGCTATATGCTTCATGATAGTATCAAATAAAAATACGTCCCTGAAGTTAGTGGACACTTTTTGACGGAATCGATTAAATTCTTCATTATAATTTATTGCCCATTTATTGCGAAAAGCTCAAATTTATTGCTCCAAGATTGTGATTTTTACGCTAAAATAAGATGAAGTTAGCGGAATTTATTTCGAAAAATTACTTATTCGCGAGTTGACTTGCTTTAGGGGTTAACCCGAATTTATTGAATTTCAACCGATTCCGCCAAAAAGTGTCCGTTATCTTCAGGGACGTAATAAAAATTGAAACGGACCAATGCCTTTCAATCCTCTTTCTTGACAACCTAGACAAAAAAGTTTATTATTTTCAGTTTGTGAAGCTTAAGACTGCGTTTGCTTCTCCGCCGTTTTGCGTCGCCAAAACGGGTGTCTCTTTCTCTCTCTCTCTCGTTTTTATCTGCCACGAAACTGTCGATAAGACGCTAAAACGTATAATTTTGCCGGTATAATTTTGACTTACAAGGACAAAAAGCACTCTAAAACTGAATCATTCAAAATTTTGTTATTTATTCCACAGTTCAAAGTATTTAATACAAACTTAATTTTAATTATGGACATACGAAAATATTTAAAAAAATCGGCAGATCCAGGATTTGGTGTAGACCATTAGATAAGTTATTTAATATTTCTTACATCGTATGAACGCAATAATGTAGCGTTAAAAAGTAATTTTAATTCTTTTAAAGAACCCAGATAGAGTAGGGTCAGCACTGTTTTCATCAGACAATTTTTGAAAATTTTTGTTTCTTCTAAAAATATACATTTGTTGAAGTACATAATGTTAAGATCTTATTAAAAATGATTGAATTGAATTTTTTTTACTTTATTTTTATTACAATAAATCGCATCATTAAGACTAATAAACATTTTTATTTCAGCAATTAAGGTAATGAAACTACGGGGTGCATAGAAACGCCAAAGTTGTGACCTTACCATCTTCGATTCTTTTGAAAATGTTTGTACTTGAAGAACTAGTGACAACCCTCCCCTTTAAAATAAGCCCTAATTTATTGTTCTAGGATAAAAATTACAAAAGATATGCATTTTCAAAGAGGACTCAGACACCATTTTTGCGAAAACTTTAATATACTATAACTTACAAAAAAATGAGATAGAAACAAAAAAATTGAATTTCAATTATTTTTTTCACTAGTTCTTCAAGTACACAAATTTTCAAAAGAATCGGAGATGGTAAGGTCATAAATTTCTTCATTTTTGGTGACTCTTGATGGAATGACCCATACTAGAGAGCAGGCTTCACCAAAGGGTTAATTCAAAACGATAGGTAGGAAATAGTATGATACCTACTCTAGATGAAGTACTGAACTCCGACAAATATTGTAGTTGAAGGTAAGCAGAATAAGCTTGTTGTTCAGACTTCTATCACTTGAAGAAAGTCTGAACATGGCTATATTTCAGACGCAAAATGAAATGATTGTAAATGAAGGCATTCACATGGGCTTCACAATTTACATCTGATACATACATATCAATATGACAATACTAATGAGTCGCGTCGATGTGATTACACCTTGGTTACACAATCGGTTTTTTCGATCGACATGAAATTCACAATACAGTCAAATATGTAAGCTGTGACTGATCATGGCTCGCTTTGCTTACACAAAACTCTATTGAACCTAAAGTTACAGAAAATAGTCGTTAACATCGTTAACAAAATAAGGAATAAAAATTCAACCAAACATTCAGATTCCAAATGGAGTGGGGTGGTTATTTTATAAACATTTTGCCTTGCCCCCCCCCTGGAAGAAGTTATGTGGGCGCCCTTGCCTACTGCACTTTCTGCGAATTAGTTAAGGACAAGCTTCAACAGACTCTAGTAGCTCAACGCTCGGAACAAATAATACATGTAAAGAATACCCATTTTTCTTTAACGATACAACCTTGATAAAATAGTTAAATATATATTACCGAGTTAAAACTATATGTTTCTTACAGATATTTTTTGACTTTCAATTAAGGTACATATTTGGAAAAATCTAATTCATTTATGACCAATTGGACCAAGTATGCCAATGAAGAGAAGAGTCTTTATTTACCGCGACGAAACTGGGATAATAGATGCTCAATATGAAGGTACTCTCAATTGCATTAGCTGACATAATTTTAATAAATATATCTCATATTTCTGTCACAGAATGGAATGTATCGGTTAAACCTTTTTTATATCTGCTAAAGCTATTGCCTGTTACTGCGTTGGGAAGGAACTTAAAGCTAAGAAGAAGTTGTTTTTTAAATACTACATATTAAGAATATATTTGTAATTTAATTATTAAATAAAAGAAAAAATTAAAATTTCATTATTAATTTTTATTTCTTGAGGCAAATAGAAATACAACAAAGGTAAGCCGTATAAGTATTAATAATAATTAAATGTATTGAATTGAAATCATGTTTTGCATTCAATTCATAAATATAGGAGTAAACTTTAATTGAATTTAGTTTAAAACTTAAACTTCTTTTGATTACATTCTAATGGTATGAGGTTATAATGTAATACTATTCAATTAGATTTTTTTTGTTAATAATTCAATACTTAGAGTATTGAATTGCAATACTATAAAAGATTGAAATATGTTTTTAATACATTAGGAAGTTTAAAATTTAATAATTTTTTGGTGTGGACATATATCCAATACAAAAAATATTGGAATCTAGTCCAAAATTTTTTACTGTGCATGGGCGCCCATACAACATTTCGTAGGGAGGGGCAGAACTATGGGTTATAAAATAAATTTGCAATTTTGGGAGCTACATCTTGTGACGAATAGAATGAATGTGAATTTCACTCAGTTAAGAATCATTGAACCTTTTCTGCCACACGAAAACAATATCTGCGCACCGGGAGATAGGAGAAATTTTACTTAGAATCCGTTAATAAGTAAAATCACCCAACTTTTTCGGGTACATCGTATACAAAGTTCCACAACATAAGTGTTGATAGTAATGTTCTGGAATTTAAAAATTTGTTTATTTAAATATTGCTGGAACTGACAATATTGCTGTACTCTTTCAATTAGCTAACATACAAAAGTTCTTAATAAAAATGGTTCCTATTTGTTTGCGAAGGAGCGATAACTACGGAACGGAACTTATTGGGCATAAAAGCTTTTTTTGTGATTAAGTTAAGACAAAATTCTCGGGACGGAGGTTATGTAGTTACACTTATTTTGAAAGAATCAAAACTGGGAAACAGAGTGAAAAGAAGATACTGTTCACGGCTGTCATACACAAGTCCTTAAACAAATTAGTGCTTTCTGGTGAGTCAACTTGAAGACTTGGAATTAGTTGTAACCGTATTCAAGCTGCTGTAAATGCTAAGAAGAAGCGGGGTTAGTAGGGTAAATTGATCGCTCTAGTTTAAAAATTTACGAAGATATTCATCTTTAATTTTAACCATTTCGTAATTGAACAATTCTTTTTTTTTTAATAAAGTGCAACTAAAAAGTGATGACCGTGGTTTAACAAAACGTAACGTACAAATGTTACTAAAATTCTTCTGATCCTGCTGCTTTAATCAATATACCTTAAAATTTTGCATGCTTGAAAACACCTGTTTTCCCAACACAAAGTCGAAAGGATGTATAAAAAAAACTATATAAGCAGATGGGTACTTTATCTCAGGAAACCATCAAGACCATTTGGTTTTCCTGTATTTTTCATAAGTCATACTAAACTTCTATGAAGAAAAAATCCTGAGTGTGAAATTCAATTACGTCTTCCAATAAAACAATGTCCTTACCTTATTAATCTTAATTTTATTTGTCTCTTTAAATTTAAATTACAATCCAATTTTTATGCAGTAAGTAACAAAACCTTAATTTTCAACAAGTGAAATCTCTTTAAATGCAAATAAAAAGATGTTTTGGAAACAGTAAACGATGTTGATTTAGTAACTATTTGTTAGTAGTTTAATAAATTATGTGTAGTAGATAAATTAAAAGGTTTTAATTACACTATATTAAAAAAAAGACTTACTCAAGTGACGAAATGGTGTTTTTAAAATACGGGAAGGTAGAATACAGGTGGGGGCAAGTGCCCCCTCTTCCCTCCCTGTATGAGCGCCCTTGGCTATACTCAGCGAAAAATATTCCAGCATCTTCTGGTCGGCAGTTGCATCCTCAATTCGTGTTGCGTAAAATAGCGGACAGAACACACGTGAAGATCGACCAGAATTTTATAGAGGCTGAACCGTTTAGCAATATACAGGTGGGAGCGATGATAGAGTGTCGATATTTTTCAAGATAAATAAAATTAAAGTAAAATTTTCTTTTAAATATTTTTGAATGGGTGGTTCGTTGACGGAAGGTAGTTGTTTTTATTCTACTGTTTTGTTTTATATCTTTCCGAACGGCTTGTTTTTTGAAGACTGTCAAAACCACTAGGAATTGTGAAAGATGGACGAACGACGAAGATTCCAATATTTTTGTGTGAAGGTATGAATTCAGTTTTCCCTGGAATTAGAACAACTTTATTATTTTTGAGCAAAAGTCCGGAACGCGTTTAATGACGAGGTAGAATGGAGATTACTATGCGACTGAAAATCTAAAAAAAATCCTTTTAAATAGCCCTCTGGGTTTTTTTAGGTTGTCCATCGCATAGTAACCTGCACTCCTTGAGCAAGTGGGCTGGTAGCTGTGGCCTCAACATCAATCTGGAGAAAACCGACCTTATCCTCTTCACGATGAAAAAAGACCGAGAATTCAGACTCCCACGTTTGAATGACGGCATCATCCCGCTCTCCCTTAGTGTGAAGTTCTTAGGAATCTATCTTCATCTTAGGTTGAACTGGAAACTCAAGATTGACGACAGGATCAAGAAGGCATCGAATGCTTACTACGCTTTTCAGAAAATGATAGAAAAAACCTGGGGCCTTAGCCCGAAAATAGTTCATTGGCTATATGTCACGGTAGTTAGACCCGTTCTAACTCTTCATGCCAAAGAAGTGGTTCTTTTGAGAGTCCATAGCTTTGACCTTCCCTAGAAAAGGTTCTATGGAGGTTAGCCTTTAATACTCAGTAGCGTACAGTCCAGTCAGTTCATCCCCTAGAATTTTTGTCGGTCACGATTCCACATGCCCCTACTGATTTGAAAAATAGCAGAACGTTTAGTTATTTTTTTTTTTCAAAACTGCTAGCTCTTCCACATGATCTCTATCTTTTTGGATATCGCTTAGTCTGCAATGATTATGATAAAATTCACTAAAAAAGGTCAATGCCATGTACGTGTATAATTCATAAGGTTCCTCTAACAAACAACAAAATTAGTTCATTAAACTAAACTTTCAATTTCTCAGGTCATGACACTCTTGTTCCTAGCGGTTTTTCAATTCACTAACAATAGCCGCCTTCCAAGTATAGTTCAAGTCAAAAAGAATCGCAAGACATAAGATTCGTCTATTCTAAAGATACACAATAGTTGACATCACTTCATAAATGTTTCGCGGTTTCTAACCCCAACTTAACAATCAAAAGCCAATGTTCGAGTGCATAAAAAAACCCTGGGCGGAAGGAATCTGTTTGTAAGTCATCTCGGTGATGACAAGATAAGTATGGAGTTTAGAAGCCAATTAAACAATATGAGAAAAAAAATTGAAAAAAAAAAGTTAACAACGAAAACCGACACATCGAATACATAAAAATAATAATAATAACGCTTCTTGACAATGGCAAATTATATTGAGTGGTTGTGAAAATTAAGGTGTGACTTAACTCGAGACAAGAGCCAAGCCTTAAAAGAGTTAACAGATCACAAAGAATAACGAATGTAATTCTAGTAATGTTCTAAGTGACGAATTAATACGCTTTTTGTTGCTAATGTTTTACACAATATCTTCAGTGTTAAGATGGGCTTACGAGGAGTAAAGCATGTTTTTCTCTAGTTCCTGTATGACCCCTTGTGGGGTGTAGAGTAGAAATAATGGTCAAATGGACAGAACTGTTTATCTATCTTTTAATAATATCGAGATTTAAAATTATCGTTTTCTAAGTTCTAGTGAAAATTAAGTCAAAATTAATTTAAGTGCTAATATAAAAATAAATTCACAAAGCCCGTGGCAATAAAAACCAATTCCACATGTAATGAGACCTAAGAGATATGTCGGAATTCGTGAAAATGTGAGCAATCACTCCCTTGGAGGTTAAACATCAAAAAATACTGAAACCAGCTTTTTGTCAATTATATTATGTAACAATTCGGTAATAGTAGAAACCAATTCTTTACGTCATCCAACCTAAGACGTATGACGAAATTTATGAAAGAGTGTTATGTTAGTTAAATTTCAAAACATCGTGATATTAGTTTTTAAGCTTTAGGTTTTCATAGGAAAGGAGGGTCGAGGCGGAAGGGGATAAAGTGAAATTTATGAAAATATAAACAACCCATTGAATTAGAAAAATTGCGAAATAAGATTTTAGGCTATTTCGGAAAAAAAAGCGTTCAGAAGTAAAAAAGAAATTCATATCTCTTCAGATCTTGGAGATATGTCAGAATTTGTGAAACGTTTGACACCTTTTTACACCTCCTCGGCGGTTGGATATCAAACGATTCTGATATAGTTTTTAGTCGATTATATAAAAAATCTGTAGAACTAAAAACCATTTTAATATACTCGTATATTATCAGGCCTAAGAGATATGACAGAAGTCGTGACGTATTAAACTTTAAAATCGCAAAATCTGTTTTTAGGCGATTATATGGAAAACCCATGGAAGCAAAAATTTATTCGATTTCTAATCAGATCTAAGGGATATGACAGAATCCGTGAAATTGTATGCAAACCCGATAGGCCCCTTAGTGGTCGAATTGAGAAAATGTAATGGAAACTAGGCATTTATCTGAAGAACATGTTCAAGTAAAATGAATTCAATAATTCAGAAGACTTGAAAGATATGGCAGAATTCGTGAAAACGTATTTACCTCTTTTGCACCACCAGGTTGGATAGAAAAAAAAAGCAAAAAATGTTTTTAGCGAATACGTGAAAATTCCGTGGAAGTAAAACTATATTCGATATATAATCAGACCTAAGGAATATCGCAGAATTCGTAAAATTGTTAACAAACCCATAACGCCCCTTAGTCCTTGAATTTAAAAAAAAATCCTGAAAACTAGTCATTTCAGAAGAGAGATATGACGAAATTCGAGAAAATATATGCACTCCATTTTCGCTGACGAGAAGCAATTTAGAGCAGTCACTATAACTGCAGTCGCAATATGGGATAGAGTCACAACGTGCGTCTCGTGTATTGCTCTGACTGCAATTCTACTTAACCCTGCGTCTACACTGGCAATTTATCTAGTAATGGCAATGACAACGACAATATTGTCGTACACAAATTGACTGTGTAGATACATCAAACGCATATGTCAATATTGCTCTCAATATTGCCATAGCAATGTCCGAAATTTTGCTTTGCTTCGAATGTACTCGCACAAATGAAAATTGACTGGCAATCAAATGCTCACTCATTACGATTTGACATTGAAGACAATGGAAATATTGCCATTTCCATTGCCAGATAAATTGCAGTGTAGACGCAGGGTTAAGAAATAGGATTTTGCGTTAAATATAGAGCAATAGATGACTAGCAATTTAGAGCAGTCACTATAACTGCGGTCGCAATATGGGATTGAGTTACAAAGCGTGTCACGTGCATTGCTCTGACTGCAATTATACCTTAAGAAACAGGATTTTGCGTTAAATATAGAGCAATAGAAGGATTTTGAATTTTTTCTTATTTAAATAAAACTTAGATGATTTTCAATAAGTGACTTTGCTGTCACAGCCTACTGTATTGAAAATTATTAAGACCTGAAAGTACACAGCCATACCCGGACTGATTCCTGACCTACTCATCTCTAAAAACTGACTGGATTCTACGCCACTGTGTATTAAAGGTCTCCTAAGTACAGTTCGGTATCCTTAAAAGATGGAAAAATTCCGCATTTCAAAAATCAATCCTTTTTCTGTAGCCAATGGCACATGATATGATTTCACTCAAGGAGTAATACACACATGTAGTATGGAACATATTACGAGCCCTTCAATATATTTATGTACTAAGTTTCAACTTTTCAGCCTACAGCGTTCTTAACTCTTTATGTTCATCTTTAAAACATCAAAAATAAGATTGCATCTGGGGGTACAATCTTTCGACCTAGTGTAAAAATTTTAAAGTCACATGTCGAAGAATTTTTGAGATACCTATGAGTTGTTTGTATTTTCTCACTAATCATTGACCTAAAAGAGGTCATTAATGAACAATCAAGCTTTATTTGCGACACTAAAAAAATTCTCTTCGCCATTTCACTCTTATATTGGAGAAAAATTACAAAAAAAAGAAAAATATCAAAGATTTTCCGATTTTCCAACGCAACATCTTGAACACACGTCGCCGCGGGACTCCAAAAATAGTGTCAGTTGCGCGAAAACTTTCATTAAGTCGGTCGCGTATCGAATGAAAATTTCTCGGGGAAAAATTTTTTTTATCTTCTATTCGATTTCATTTTGTTAAAAAAAAAATAATGCAATCATAGTGAAAATGTGGAAAGTTCTGATAATTTTAGTGTTTAGTGGGTTTACAATGGGTAAAAGACGTTTACCTGTTGGTAAGATGAAGATCACTAGAATTTTTCAGATCCTTCTTATTCTTTTCTAACGTTAAATTTAGCTGCGATCTTCAATCTGGATGAAAACGACGAAGAGATCGCCTTTCGATCGTCGATAAATCGGGTCAATCTCGAACTAATGCATTTCGAATTGTTTCCGATCGTAAGATACGTTACGATCGACGATAGTTTCATACTTGAACGGATCAGTAAGCTTGCACCTTATGTACTAAACAAAAATCTTTAGACAGTGTGACGCTAATACCGGACTTACTTTCAGCATGTGATGTTGTAGCTGAGGGGGCGGTAGCAATTTTCGGACCAAGTTCACAGAAAACAAGTGGTAAGATATCGGTGCCAAAGTGAATTGTGATCATGACACACGTCCTTTTTTTTAAAAAATAATAAAATTTATAGCAATTGTTAGTTCGATTTGTCACAACATGGGAATACCGCATATCCTGTTTAGTTGGCGCAACGTCGAATCGGACATTGAGAAAGTATCGCGATCGATGACGCTCAATGTTTATCCGGATTCGCGCGAATTGGCCCAGGCAAATGCAGATATCCTTATGGCGAATGGTTGGAATAGATACGTTGTCATATACGAAAACAGAGAAGGTATATATTAAAAAAAAATTACTAAAATTAACAGAAAAACAGAATTTTGCGTCTCGAAAAATACACCATCAATTTAATGCATCTATCATCAAAACGGTGGACAAACTTTATGTTAAGAGCTATCTTTAGATCATCAGTTTAACAAACTGAAATAAAAAGAATTTGGTCTTTAAAAAAGAAATTAGTAAGACACTGGATTAATTTATTATTCGCTAGACAAGACGATTTTCAATACACATTTTTTTTTAGTGTCCCACTAAAAATTTCTTTGGCAAACTTCTTGGCGAATATTCAAAAGAAAAACGTCATAAAACAATGTCTGCGAAACAGAACGTTTAAAGTCCAGCCATTCTGTAGCAATATTATTTCCATATTTTTTTTACATTGCACCTATAAATACAACATCGTAATGTTTACCAACAATACCGCCCTCGATTTTGTATTGATGATTTCGATGCAATTTATTTATGTGGAAAATTTGCGGAGTAAACGTTCGTTCAGACGACGGACACATGTTTTCGCGGTTACTATAAAAATATTTCTAAATATATCAGATTTTTGAATTTCGGGAAATGAGACGTCAATGGACTATTTATTTGAATTGGAAAAAAAATTTTTAAATATCACAGACTTTGAGGAAATGTGTTCAGTTCTGTGACCCTTCTGGGTATAAAAGACAGCAAAAGTGATTTTGGCGAAGCAGTGCTACTAGCTTTGGTTTTCAGAATGAGAACACTTGTCTACCATGTCCAAACTCCAAACTATTGTAAAAAAAAAACCTTTAACTTCTAATAATGCAACCTTGTTCGCTTACTGAAAAAGACACTATCACCACCCTACACAGTTTTGAAATAAATTTTTTCTTAGCCCTTTTGCGAGTAAAAACCAATTTGAATTCTTATCAGACCTAGGTTTAGATTTAGGTAAGGTGGGTGGCCACTTTAAGCGACCAAACGCATAGACCGCCAATGGGTTCGTTCTCCGTTGTGATCCCACATGTACGGAAAGAAGTACCCGTGTGCCCAAGACCACATCTTAGGTAAACCACCCCGCCAGCCTGACAAACTGCAGCAGCTTCTCTATAGCTTGTTTAATGTCCTCAATTGGCCTCCTCACTGGAAGAGCTAGCGCTTGATTCAGCGCCTAACCTCTCCTTGCGAGTTCATCCGAAGCCTCGTTGCCCGGAATCCCGCTGTGACCCGGAACCCAACAAATTGTTATGTTAAAATGAGTGCTTAACGCACTTATCTTATCCCTGCATAGCCTCACGAAGCGGGATTTGATCAAGTGTGAGTCGAGCGCCTTAATCGCCGCCTGACTATCTGTTAGGATGAGGACGGGTTTGTTAAGGATTGCGCAAGCTTCTAGCAGATTGCAAGCCTGAACGACCCCCATCATCTCTGCCTGAAATACGCTACGCTACAACAGTCCGGTATTCTGAATGCCTCGTTATAGTCCAGGTCCGCGGAGAATACTCCTTAAACCCGTACCCGCTTTTATCAGACCTAAGAGATGAAGTTAAATTTATAAAAAAAAATACAACTCCTTTACACTCGCTTGGGATTGAATAATTAAAAATTCTGAAATCGATGTTTAGGCAATTTCACTGTAAGTCCGTAGAACTAAAAACTATCGACATAAGAGATTTGGCGAAATTCGTAACAAAACCAATTTACACCCACTTGGCGGTTGAATAAAAAAATCGTTAAATTCAATTTCAGGCGATTATATCAAAATTCCGAGGAAATAAAAATCAATTCGATATCTTATCAGATCCAAGATATTTTACGGAATTCGTGAAAACGTTTAATACACCCTTTTAGGGGTTGAATAGCAAACTATCAGGATAATGGTTTTTAGGCAATTATAGGAAAAGTTCGCGAAAGAAAAATTTATTCGAAATTAACATCATCAATCAAACCAAAAGAATATGGCGGAATTCGTAAACATGTGTCCAACCACTTTAAACCTATTATCGTTGAATTTTGCAAAAGTCCTGAAATTCATTTCTACGCATTTATTTGAAGAACCCGTAGAAATAAAATTAATTCAATATTTCAAAAAACCTAAGAGATATGATAAAATTCGTGAAAATATATGAACCCCATTTTCTTTGCTCCAGCTCTGTACGCTAATGAAATTTGATTACCTAAATTACTTTTCTAGTATATCTACATATAAACTTGGTGGGTAGTTTCAAGTTTCTAGCGTAAGCCGATCCGCTAAGCGGCATCGAAGCGCTTATCAGGGAGCGTGCCACGGACGCAGCGAGCTTAAGGTGGGAGCAGCTGACGTACTGTAGGATCTCTAGGGCACTCTGGTGAAGGCTGGACAGACTAAAGTCTAGAGAAATATTGACATGGAATGACGGGGCACTGCTTGCTATGCGGATGGGGATAGTTGACTCTGACGTGTGTAGGTACTGCCTTGACCTATATGCGGAGGAGGACATTACTCACATTTTGTGTGAATGTCAGGCGCTTGCAAGGAGGCGCTTAAAGTGCAGTCTTTTCTTCGACAATTTGGAAAATGTGGTGACAAGTTGATCAAATTTATTAGGGATCTAGAATGTTTCGGCGGTGATTAGTTTGTTCCACGATATTTTCGAAGGGATCACTATGGGCCCTCTTTTGGTGCCTAGTGTGGGCTGCGGTTCAGTGTGGCGCCCCTTCCTAAAACTAAACTAGCGTAAGCCGATGGAATAAATATCGACTACTCCAGTACCACCCCAATTAAATATTATATTATATTTTTAGAACGTGTCAGAATTATATTATTATTTGTTTTTAATGTTGAAGAGAATCGGGCGATTTTTTTTTTTTAAGAAAGTCTGTATCCAAGTCAGTCTAAAAAAATGTATGTTTGTGGAACCCCAACCTCTCTACGATAAGTGGAAGTGCGTTTTTTAAACATTCTGAACATTTTTGACAGTGTAATTTTTCGTCAAAAAATGTTTTATTGCTTATTTTGGAAGACGACATTCATTCGCAACTTTCGGTTCAACCCCAACGCTCTACGATTAGTGAAAGACTGTTCCTACCACATTGAACATTTTCGACAGTTTAGTTTGTCAAAAAAAATTCATTGCATATTCTGGAAGGGGACGATCATTGGTAACTTTTGCGTTTGCGTTTGGCATATACGGCGGACAGACGGACTTTATTTTTTTGGTTATAACAAACTAAATGCATTCTTCGGTAGAAAAAATCAAGGGTTTAAAATTTAATTGTGTAATTCTTTTAGGGCGTATTTTACTTAGATAATCACCTGCAGAATTTTCCACGCCTTTCTCCGCTTTCCAGTTAGGGAGATTGTTGATTTTCTGACTGAAAACTGATCGAGTTGTGCAGGTTGCCTAGGTAGCATGTAACAATATAATAAATTTAGGAAGATTTCGAATTTTAGCTCAAGAATATGTTTTTCGAACTAAGTAGCTTCTCAAAATGGTGAGTGCCATAAAAGGTACGAGGATTTCAAGAACTATTCAAGTTAAAGAAAAAATTAAATTGTCTTTTAAGTTTGGTTACTTTTTTATGAAATAAAATGTGTGATGAAGTGGATTTGTTGTATCGAGAGAAAAGTTAATCTGGTATTTCGTGTAGAAACCAAATGATTGATCTGATATCTCCTTTCCTATGAAGAGCCTCACTTCAGTTTGTCTAACAGAATTTTTCTTTTCTCAGGATTTGTAAGACTCCAGGACATTCTTCAAATACCAAAAGCTGGCGATCCAACCATGGTCCTATTGCTCGACAAGGCATCACAAAATCGACCATTGTGGAAAAGTATTGGGAAATCCGGTGAGAACAATTTCATCATCGATTGTCCGCCGGATAAAATTCTGGACGTTCTAAGACAAGCACAGGATCTTGACTTAGCTGGCGAGGATCAAACCTATTTCTTGACACATTTAGATACTCATACAATTGATTTTGGTATTTTGAAGGATTTCAAATCGAACATAACATCGATACGACTATCTGCTCCAGAGAATATGCTCCGTGAAGCTATTTACGATTGGATTGATGACGAGCACAAGCAGGGAAGGAAGTTCAAGATGCATCAGGATCGAGTTAAAGTAAGGTGAAACGATGAAATTTAAGGCATCCTGAAGGTGTTTGAATTTTTCAGACAACTATGATTTTAATTCATGACGCGGTTCGCGTTCTGGGTACCGCCTTACGACATGATTACGAATTTAAGGATATGGACTTACCACATTTGGATTGTAAATCCCGAACGTTTTGGCGTCCTGGAAAGAAAATCTTTCAGTTTATGAAATTGGTAAGATTTCGAATCGAGATTCTAGTCGAGTAGAAAGACGTTAACTTGTTGCTCTAGATGACGCGAAATAACTCCTTGGTGCGAGAACTTGAAGGATACATAACAGGACGAATGGATGTGGACAAGTTCGGTGATCGCAAATTTTTTAAGCTGGATCTTGCAGTCTACTACGCTCCATCTATTCTCAACAAGTTTGTATCCTGGAATCCTGACGAAGGAATAGTTAATACTCACATGAGAGGGATTATGTCGGATAAACTTGGGGAAGCGATTCAAAATAAAACTTTCAAAGTATCTACTCGAGTTGGAGCTCCTTTCATCATGCTAAGGTAGGGCGAATCGAAGCGACTTTCAATCCAGAAGTGAATTTTTTCAAAATCTTTGTTTTTAGGCAACCGATTAAGGACGAAATCCTTGAGGGAAATGCACGATACGAAGGCTACGCTGTCGACCTGATTCACAGTCTATCAGAAACTCTAGGATTTAAATATGAGATACAGCTTGTGCCTGACAAGAAATATGGGGACTATAATAAGGAGACGAAGAGATGGAATGGTATTATGGGTCAGCTCATCTATGGAGTAAGAATGTCCGAAGAAGTAAAGGGAATAAGCTGTAATGTTTCTACTTTCCAGAAAGCTGATATTGGAATTTGTGATCTTACGATAACCTACGAAAGAAGACGCAATGTGGATTTTACGGTGCCGTTTATGGCGCTCGGAATCAGTATTCTGTATGCAAAACCAATTAAGAAACCTCCAGATCTCTTCTCATTTCTGTCGCCATTTTCACTCGATGTCTGGATTAACATGGCTGTAGTATACCTGGTCATGTCGTTCTTGCTATTTGGAATTGCAAGGTGAGCTTTAGTCAGATGGCAAGGTGGAACCTGGCAAAATTTTAGTTTTAATTTCCGAAAAAAATTCGCAGAATTTCACGAGAAGAATGGGAAAGTCCTCATCCATGCAATCAGGATCCTGACGAAGTCGAGTCCATTTGGAATATATCGAATAGCACCTGGCTTACAATGGGATCGATTATGGGACAAGGATGCGATTTGTTGCCAAAGTAAGACGAACAGCTTCATATCAGATCCAACCTCGATCTAAACTTCATTTTAGAGGGGCTCCGATGCGTCTAATAACCGGAATGTGGTGGTTCTTTGCCCTGATGATGCTGAACTCCTACACTGCCAACTTGGCTGCTTTTCTTACCATGTCCCGGATGGAGGTTACAATTGAAAGTGTGGAAGACTTGGCGAAACAGTCGAAAATCAAGTATGGAGTGGTTCAAGGCGGAAGCACCATGTCGTTTTTTAAGGTAATCGATGAATTAAAAATCAGCCATTTTCCGGAATAAATGCGACCTTTCCAGGATTCCAATGAGTCGGTATATCAAAAAATGTGGGCAGCTATGGAAAACACCAAGCCATCGGTCTTCATGGCAAGCAACAATGAGGGAAAGGATCGTGTAATTAAGGGAAGAAGGATGTTTGCATTTCTGATGGAATCTACTACTCTGGAATACATTACCGAGCGACACTGTGAGCTTACCGAAGTGGGCAGTAGGTTTGGTGACAAGTTCTATGGGATTGCGCTTCCTTTAAGTAAGTTGACTCCTTCAAGAAATTTCGATGATATTTTCGCTTCACACCTTTCTAGATTCCCGCTATCGAACGACAATAAGTCAAGAGGTCCTTCGAATGAGTGAACGCGGTGAAATGTACGACCTGAAAATGAAATGGTGGAAGCAATCGCATGGAGGAGGAGCCTGTAAAACAGAAGTTCGAATTAATGAAAACGAACTGAGTTTGGAGCAAGTGGGTGGAGTTTTCTTAGTCCTTGGAACCGGCTTGTTCATAGCCTTTCTGATCGGAATCGGTGAGTTTCTATGGAACGTACACGCAGTTGCTGTTAGTGAACGAGTGAGTATTTCGCATTCTGAAAAACATCCTTAATATACCTTTCTCTTTTTTCCACCCATCAGATCACTCTGAAAGAAGCCTTCCGATCCGAAGCAATATTTGCTTTGAAATTCTGGATACATCACAAGCCAATTCGTCCGAGCGTACAAGAATCGTCTCATTTGCGAAAGTTTTCCAAATCCAAACTTCAAATATCGGAAACACCAAGCCTGAAGGAACAATCGAGACCTGCATCCGAACATAATTCGGAAATTTGAAAAACTAGCAAGATTTAAGTAATTTTAAGAGAAGAATATTTTTTATATTTAATAAGACTGCATAATAAAAAAAAATTAATTAAAAAAACCAACTGCTCTTATTTATTTGAAGTTTTGTATAAATTAGCAAAGAACGCTGAGCTCAGGTGATTTGAAACTACTCAGGCTTTTCGGGAATTTCCAGTTCAACAACAGATCGTAGGAACAGTAGAACGATTTTGAAAAGTGAAAAGACAAATTTTCTCAGTTAAAATAAATCACAGTAGCCAGAAATCTTGCACACAGGGTGGATGTCTTATCCAAAAAAATTTCAAATGCCTTGAGTTGTAGAATCAGAGGGCTGCGCTCCGAACAGTGGTGTTACATCCCAAAAAATTAGGTGTCTATTGTATTTGTATTTTTATAGGACAAAGCATAAGGGGTAGGTACCTCTTGGACACTTTTTTGACATTTTTTTCAAAAAATTCCAATTTTGACATGTCATACCTTCAATTAAAGGTGCTGAAGTCTACTTTCCAAATCCGAAAACAGATTAAAAAAAATTCCTAAAATTGCGGCCGGGAGAGTCAAAGGAAGAGTCGCAAATTCAAAGGTTTTTGCTCTGTTTCTCCGCATGATTTTGGCCACCATTCCCTCATTTTTGATCGGATCTTAATTTTGTTTAGTTTTTCGGGGATCTGTTGAACTCCCTTTCATTTCCGCCATCACTTGCAAAATTGCAAAAAAAAGTAAGGGACCTCTTGGCAACTTTTTCGACATTTTTTTCAAAAAATTTTAGTTTTGACTTGTCATACCTTAAATTAAAGGTGCTGAAGTCTACTTTCCAAATCCGAAAACAGATTAAAAAAATTCCTTAAATTGCAGCCAGGAGAGTCAAAGGAAGAGTCGCAAATTCAAATGTTTTTGCTCTGTTTCTCTGCGCGATTTTGACCACCATTCCCTCATTTTTGATCGGATCTTAATTTTGTTTGATTTTTCGGGCAACTGTTGAGCTCCTCTTTCACTTGCGGAAATCGAAAAAATTTACATTGGGTCTCTGATTAAAATTGGAAATACAGATCCGTTGTGTTCTGGAATCTACCTCTCACCGAAGAAATTTCGTTGACTCTATATTTTGCCAAACTTTTAAAAGTCGGTCCGAAGAACATTTTGATAGTACAAAAGTGGATTATAGATGAGTAGAAGTGTCCAAAAAAAATCAAAGTAAATCATCCGCTCCAAGTTGTGCTTTTGAGATACATTAAAAAATAGAGGTTTTAGGCGTACCGCAGACAAATTGATATGCTGCGTTTCTATACTTTTTTGCTGAGAATAAGTAGAAACAAGGCCGACGATTGCATTTATTGCACGGCAATTTCCGAAAATTTAATGGAATTTTTGGTTAATCTAACAAACCCGGAGCAATGTACTTTCTTACGGTGAATGCGGTCCAAAACAGCAAGTAGTTGCCATCGAACTGAGATTCACTCCCACATCAAAATTTTATCTTAAGAACGATAAAGTTGTAATTTTTTTTTCTTAATTGCTGTTCAAATCTGAGTAACATATAAATTTGATAATTTAAGGATAGAAAACAATTTCTGAAAAAAATTTAAAAGAAAAATTCTGAGACGAATATGAAAATGTTCCAAAAATACACCGTTCGAGCGCACATTAACCCGGCGGTGTGTCGTATACGTCGAACAGAAATATATCAGTGGCCGTTAAGATCGGACGGAAAATGTGGAAAATTGTGATCGTGATTTCGATATGTTTCTTTAGTTTTTCAAGTGCTGCTCGAAGACTTCCGATTGGTAAGAGTAGAGTCGCCATCAAAGGTAATACGTTCATAGGTGTGACTAATTAGTAGCATTTTTCATTAAGGCGGAATATTCTCCATGGATCAAGTTGACGACGAGATCGCATTTCGCACGATCATAAACCGCGTAAATAACGAACTGCTCAATTTTGAACTAGTTCCGCTAGTGAAGTACAGTGAATTCGACGATAGCTTCGTTCTAGAGAGGCTGGGTAAGTGTCCAAAATAATCCAGAAACTATTAAAAACTTATCACCTAATTCCAAATATAGCATGCGACTTGATTGCTGAGGGTGTCGTGGCAATAGTCGGTCCAAGTTCAAAGAAGACTAGCGGTAGGTGTACTAAGATTTGATCTAGGAAACAACTGGACCCTAATTAATTAAATTCCTTTCTTTGGATTCGATTTTTATTTTTAGGAATAGTAAGCTCCATTTGCCATAATATGGGAATACCGCATATTGTTTATGGATGGCGTGACGAAGAGAACGACTGGGAGAAAGTGTCGCGATCCATGACTGTGAATGTATTCCCCGATTCGGCGACGCTCAGTAAGGCCTATGCGGATATTATTATGG
The DNA here is from genome assembly GCA_951812415.1 of Beris morrisii. Classification (NCBI taxonomy): domain Eukaryota; kingdom Metazoa; phylum Arthropoda; class Insecta; order Diptera; family Stratiomyidae; genus Beris; species Beris morrisii. The sequence continues at coordinate 105,395,592 of OX638313.1, read as the reverse complement.
AGTACGGCTGGACTAGTTATGTTGTCATATACGAGAACCAGGAAGGTAACTAATAACGCTTTTAATTATCCAATAAGTGAAAGTATTTCGTTTGAATGTCTTTTACGGGAAAAAAATTTCCAACAGAAATTATCAAGACATAGTATGACTATGCCACTTTCATGAAACAGCTTCCGGCATGATGCATCGGTACTCCACACGTATTTTAGCGAAACCATTGCCTCCCAATACCCAAACATGCAAATCTACAGCAAAACATTTCAAGAAACTGGCTAAATTCTGCCAAAACTTAATTCATACAGTACTGAACAGAGATACCGCTTCGGAATATCGAGTTCTGTACAGAAAAATTTTGAAAAATTGGTATGTTTTATTTTGGTATATTTTAAACACCATAAGATTGAGATTAATTCGAAAATTTCACGAATTCCACATTCATTAAGTCACAGTACTGATTTCTCAAAAAATAATTTTTATTGGTTTTTCCAGTTTTGCTACTGTACCGAAAAACAGAATTGGTTCAAAACAAGTTAGTAAACATTGTTGCAATTGCAAACTAGAATTGAGAAAATAATTTACGTCCTTGAAAAATTATTAAAAAAAAATTAACTCGGAAATTCAGATATCTTTCTGATGGTATTCAGTACAGAACATTTTGCTTGGACGTTCTCTCGGGAAATCATCTCCGAAACGCAAAATAAATGGCATTTTTAAAACACGTAGAATCTTAGGTTTGGTTTCCAATTGTTTTAAGAACATAATTTGCTCGAATCATTGTCTTACTCCGCTATAGCTAGTCCCAAGCCCGGCTGAGAAAGGAGGAGGGAACATGGAGTTAACCTGAATGGCCAGTAACACCTGTGCGTCTCAGGAAGTAGGCAATAAGTATGATATAGTTGGACTGGCAGCATAGCTGGGAGAACTCCAACATGCCATAGTTGGCTGAAAACTCTCACCCTTTCCTATCGGGGTGTAATAAATAAGTTGGACTGGTCCTCCAAGTCGGGGGTTGGTGAGGCGCTGACAACGTATCACCGGAAAAAAATCCAAAAACCTGCAGGAGGCCAGGGCCCAATTAGGGCTGTCGCGCCATTGATAATGATTGTCTTACCTTGGGATTCTTTCATTACAAAAATCCGTGAAGCAAGTAATCAGCCTCGTCGCACGATAACTTCATTACGCAGTAAATTAAAAATGTTGCTTCCATTATTTTACAAAATGTTACCTAGATTAGAACAACAATGAAACCTTCTAGTAACCAACATCAAAACGCTTACAACAAGTTTTGAAAGTGAAGAGATATTCGATATCTGATTAAACCTGAGGGATATGGCAGAATTCGTGAAAAAGTATACAACCCCCTTTCCACCCTCTTAGGGGTCGAATTTCAAAAAATCCTAAAAACACTTTCTAGGTATTTATATGAAGAAGCCGTAGAATAAAAATTAATTCAATATTTGGGAAAACCTAATAGATATGACGAAAAATGTGAAAATATATGCATTCCATTTTCACTGATCATTTTTTTTGCCCCCTTCCATTCGCCAATGGATACATGAAATTTTTTTTTATCTAAATTACTTTTCTAGTTGATTTACATATACGTACCGAGTTTCAACTAGCATAAGCCGTTCTATAGATAGGAAAAACACCCCCCATCCTCGTACCATACTACCCCTGTAAAACATTATATTTTTCCAACATGCTACTACTATAGCTCTATCCAAATACCAAGTTTCAGCTTTATCACATTATAGGTTCTCCAGATATAAAAGTCGGAACTTTTTCCTGTTCACTCTCCCCCACCGTCACCGTCTACACCATCACCCTCAAAATTTCTTTTTTTCTGCTAGTGGTCTATTAGGTCTACTTCTGGTAAAAATTTCAAGTATCTATCTTACACTCTTCTTGAGATATGAGACGTGATTTTTTGGAAAATATCGTATCCCCTCTACTTTCATGCTTTACCGACCCCTTAAAAAATTTTACTTTTAGCAAACTTCATTTGTCAACCTTTATACACAAACCGAATTTTATTTGTTTAGTATAATTGGTTCGTGAGATATCGTAATCTAAAGTTTTTCACCCCCACCCCCGTACGCCACTGCCCCAACTCAAAAATTTGTTTCTATTCTCCTAGTATACCTTCAGATATTCGTTAAGTTTCAATTTTGCGACACTAACCGCTTAGGAGATGTGGATTTTAGAATGTGTCGATCTCGGCTTTTTTGCGTTTCCAAAGCATTATTTTTCCCCCACTCCCACACCCCTTCACCCAGATTGACAGTTTTTATACAAATGGGTCCAATATCAAAGCTCTATATAAATTCCAAGTTTCAGTCTCCTAGCATAAGCGGTTGCTGAGATCTAGAAACCAAAATTTTCCGTCTAAAACGCATCCCCTCCTCCGCCCTCACAATCCAACTCCTCAGAATTCTGACACTTCAAGGAGCCTACCCAGTCTATTCATAAACAAATTTCAATTTAATATCTCAAACCGTTTGGGAGCTACGAGCCTTCAAACGATTTTGCGTAAGGCGGACAAACGGACTGAAATTTTTTTTGCTTCTTTCGTGTCTACTAGTCATGAAACGTGAAAAAAAAATGTTCAGGGTAGCAAAATTTTTTTTTTTTAAAAATCGATCATAATACTGTATTATTAGAAAATAATAAAGTAAAACAGGATTTTTCTTTATTATTTTTAAGTCTATTTAATTCGTCCTACATGTTAAAAAATTAAGGAAGTTCCTACCTAGTTCTAGATCGATTTTCGAACTAGTTTCCGTCGATTAAAGCGGAAAAGGGACGGGGAAAAATTTTACGATTGTCAAATTTGAAACCGCAATAATTTCTTTTGCTTAAGTTTAAAAAAAAAATTTCTGAGGGCAATCGGAAGCAATCTTTGTGGGCAATCAGAAGAATACCTTAAAGGATCACAACCTTTGCAGAGAAAACATGTTTCTAGAGTTCCGAGTGGCTCAAACTAGCACGGATTTACTCAATATTTATTTAGTACTAGTCGCGTACCGCGTCTACGCTCGCTTCGCTCACGTTGTTCCATCGCTCCTGTTACTCCCGTTGCTCCCGTTTATCCATTGGTCCTGTTTCTCCCGATACTCCTGTTACTATCGTTGCTCCCGTTACTCCGGTTGCTCCCATTTCTCACGTTGCTCCCGTTACTCCATCCACCATCCTCCATCCACCATCCCCTATCCACCATCCCCCATCCCCCATCCGCCATCCCCCATTTCTCCCGTCACGTCGTTGCTCCCGTTACTCCATCCTCCATCCTCTATCCACCATGCTCCATCCCCCATCCACCATCCTCCATCCTTTACCCACCATCCTCCATCCACCATCCTCCATCCTACATCCACAATCCTCCATCCTCTATCCACCAGCCTCTATCCACCGTCCTCCATCCACCATCCTCCATCTTCCATCCGCTATCCACCATCCCCATCCTCCATCCTCCGTCCTCTATCCACCATCCCCCATCCCCCATTTCTCCCGTCGCGCCGTTGCTCCCGTTACTCCATCCTCTATCCACCATACTCCATCCCCCATCCACCATCCTCCACCCCCCATCCTCTACCCACCATCCACCATCCACCATCCTCCATCTTCCATCCTCCATCCTATATCCACCATCCTCCATCCACCATCTCCAATCCCCCCATCCTCCATCCTCTATCCACCATCCTTCATCTTCCATCCTCCATATTCCATCTTCCATCCACTATCCTCTAATACCATTTAGTAATAGGAATAGGCATATCTAATACACCAAAAACGAACTGCCGCTAAATCATATGAAAAACACTCAAATGTTGAAATAATTCGCGAACCACCAACTGTTAAATAATTTTGTTAACGCAGAAACCATCGAGGGCGTACCGTCAACAAATCACCAAAGTTTCATCGCAATTGGATGAGTGGTTTAGGAGCCTATACAGGACAAACAGACAGACAAACATTCATTTTTATATATAGAGATATAACTGCTTGTGAAACTCCAAATAAAGGACTTCTTTCGTTTTTTTCTTTCTTGATTTTAAACCACAGAACATCAAATTCTTATTTTGTTGGCAGATTGGGTGGACTTCTTTAGGTGCTAAGTTGTGGGGATTGTGCTGTGAGGTGAGAAAGAAGCACACGATTAAAGTTGGAAGAACTTGAGGATTGTTTGTTGTCATACTAGGGTCATAAATCCCCTCCTTCTTGACTACCATGGGTGTATACTCCTGGGAGTTCCTCAATTACTATGGGTGTACACCGCTGAGAGTTCTCAGATGTTCACCCAAGGGAGTTTCTCAACTTCCATGAGGGTACAGCTTTCATTAGTCAGCGAAATTCGTTCTCTTTTCATGATAGCCAGCAATCAAAGGCCGTTAAAAACGCGATTACTTTACAATTACTTGCAAACGTGTTAAGGTAGTGTAAGATTGTATCTGCCCTTCTAGAACACCGAAAGGAACCTGGTAACAAATCAACCTTTGCAATGTCTCTTAGCCCTTGCAACGCTTTCTGAAATACTGCTGCGAGTTCAGGCTGCCCTTGATAAAGCTTGAATCAAACTGACAATGTTCATGTTAGTAAACTGGGGAGTCAGCCATTGGGCTATCGAGGTCCCAGCAAATTAACGGCGCACTCCAGTGTAAGGAGCAGCTTATCCAACCGAAGAATGTACAACCCAGTAGTAGTTACTCACATTGTGCTTCACTACTGGTGCTTCTGGGTTACATGCAACATTACAAAACTCCAAGCTGATCTGGCTAAACAACAAAAGGAGTAGCCAGGAATTTGATGAATCTCGAAGAAGTTGGTTGCTCTGTGTCAGTCCTTTTTTTAGGACATATGCTGCCAGCTAGTACTCATCCTGACCCCTTTTTACAAAATTGTTCTCCGTGACGGAGAAGGATAGTGCTTCCTTTGGCAGAAGTCCATAACTCAGCCCGAATACATTTTAAAGTATCTCAGTACTAAATATTTTCCTTTCAGGCCTAATCAAACTACAGGACATTCTTCAGAAGACAAAACCCGATGGTTTCAATATTCCGATTATACCACTTGGAGACGGTCCCGACTATAGACCGCTTCTGAAAAGGGTTAAGCTATTCAACGACAACAACTTAATTTTGGACTGCTCACCTTCCAAACTACTGGAAGTTCTTCGACAAGCTCATCAAATTAATCTAATTCGGGAGGATCATGTCGGTACCATCGAAAATTCGACGAAAAAATAGTTGTTTTCAAAACATTTTACTATTGCAGAGCATATTCCTATCCAATTTGGACACCCATACAATCAATTTTCAACAGCTTGCTGTCTTCAAAGTCAACATTACAGCTGTGCGTTTAGAACAGCCAGGACGTCTTATACGCGAAGCTATTTACGATTGGACGTCGAATGAAGCGGCTCAAGGACGACGCTATAATATTCATCAGGATCGTGTTAAGGTAAGAAAACAGATTTATTTTCGGATAATTTGACAAGGATGTCCTGTTCCCGCTAGACCTCAATGATCCTAATTCAGGATGCAGTGCGCCTTTTTACTACAGCCCTTAAATCGGACTACACCTTTAAAAGTATGGACCTACCAAATGCCGACTGTAGTTCCAGTACTAAGTGGTATCCTGGGAAACAACTTACGTCCATTATGAAATTAGTAACGTAATTCCTATTTTCTCTTAAGTACATCCAAAGTAAGGACTTTTCCGTGTCCTAGATGACGCGAAATAATTCAGCAGTTCGCGAAGAGGAGGGCTACATTACGGGACGTATGGATTTGGACAAGTTCGGCGATCGAAAATTCTTCAAGCTTGCCATTATGGTTCTCTACACGGAATCCTTTCACAAGCTCATTTCATGGAATCCCGACGAAGGAATCAGCGAACCGGTCGAAACGGAAATTATATACGAGAAACTCGGCGTGGCCATTCAAAATAAAACGTTCATAGTTTCGACACGTCTTGGGGATCCATTCTTAATGGAGAGGTTGTATGATTAGAGCAAGCTTTGACTTTAATCCACTAGGGAAGACCCTATTTTTTTAAATATATATTTCATCTTTACAGGGTCTCAAAGAACGGCGAAATATTTGAAGGAAATGCCCGATACGAAGGATACTCTGTCGATCTTATTCACAGTCTTTCGCAATCGCTAGGATTTAAATATATCATAGAGTTGGCTCCGGATAAAAAATACGGACAATACAATAAAAAAACTAAGAAATGGGATGGTATCATCAAGCAGCTTATGGACGGAGTAAGTTAGAAGGATGTTTGAATCCTCTTTTAAATCCTTAAATTTATGATGTGTACTTTTATTCCCCAGAAAGCAGATATGGGAATTTGCGATTTAACAATTACCTACGAACGAAGGCAAGCTGTTGACTTTACAGTTCCGTTTATGTCGCTTGGAATTAGCATCCTTTACTCGAAGCCAATTAAGGAGGAACCAAATCCTTTCTCGTTCCTATTGCCATTTTCTATTGATGTATGGATCAATATGGCTCTTGTGTATCTATTCATCTCAGCACTTCTTTACGGCATTGCCAGGTATGTTACTATATCCCGACTAGAAGAAACTCTCCCGCAGCCCAGTGAGAGTGTGACACCTTGGCCGAACAAATCCCATGGGTGTTTCCTAACACCCATGCTAGTACACCCATATGTATGGAGTCTCGAACGATGGTAGTACAACAATATTTAAGAATTTCGAGGAACACCTATGGTTGTCCTAAGAACACCCGTGGTGTTCCACGTGTGTTCCGATTTGGACTGTTATGCCATAGACAGTAAAAGAACTAATTCGAATCTTTCAATTTTTACAGAATTTCGCACATGGAATGGGAGAACCCTCAAATTATTCATAGAAGTGACAACGATATTGTCGAGTTGGAAAATATTTGGAATGTATCAAACAGAGCCTGGCTGACTATGGGATCGTTGATGGGTCAAGGAAGCGATCTACTGCCAAAGTAAAAATTAATTAATTGAGCACTCGTCAATTTACTCCAACATGAAAGGCACTCTAGTGAGTAGAAAGTGGAGCTTACCTTCGGATCAGGAAAAACTTACAGAAGTGGTCTTTCCAATGAAGTTGTTCACACGTGATAACAAAGAGGCGCTCAAAGTATTTTTCGGACTCAGAGCCGAACCGTAGATCATCACAGCACAGACAATTACCGACTGAAGAAGATGATACCTAAGCCGTCTAGGGTATGAAAACATGAACAAATATCACTAGAGAAGCAGTGTTGGAAATTGTTCTAAAAAAAACTTATAGAAGTTGTCTTCCACTGAAGATCATCACACATATAATCAACTTGAGGAGACGCTTGGCTTAGCACAGTCCAAGTATAACGAGGTGAACAACTTTCACTTGAGAAACCTGTTGAAGCTGTATTTGAATTGAGCCTAAATGTTCCTCACTCATCAGAGTGCCTTTCATGCAACTACCAAATGCCCTAACTTTAGTAGACAGGGTTTTCGGCAGTTAGCTAGTTAAACCTTACTCTGGCATCCACTAGCTAAAAAACAAATCAATCCTTGTTAAAACTAATATTTTCCAGAGGTATCCCAATGCGTCTGGTGACTGGAGTTTGGTGGTTCTTTGCCCTGATGATGCTAAACTCCTACACAGCCAATTTAGCAGCCTTCATGACCATGTCCAGAATGGAGGCAGCCATTAACGATGTGGAGGATCTGTCGGAACAAACGAAAATCAAGTACGGTGTTGTACAGGGTGGAAGTACTATGGCATTTTTTAAGGTACCTACTAACCGATAGTCTTGTTAAATTTGAACACTCTTAGAGCGATGCGTGTCTTTTACAGGATTCGAACGATTCGTTGTACCAGAAAATGTGGGCAGCAATGGAGAACGCTCGCCCGTCTGTTTTCACTGTCAGCAATGAGGAGGGTATGGAACGGGTTCAGAAAGGAAAACAACTCTATGCTTTCCTTATGGAATCCACCAGTCTTGAGTATATTACCGAACGGCATTGCGAACTCACCGAAGTTGGATCGAGATTCGGCGACAAGTTCTATGGAATCGGCTTGCCTTTAAGTAAGCTGAAGGATCCGGCTATACTTGCTTCTAAATCGGACTAAACCTGAGCTGATTTGATCTTTCAGATTCTCGCTATAGGACCATAATCAGTCGGGAAGTTCTTCGAATGAGCGAACGCGGCGAAATGTACGACTTGAAAATGAAGTGGTGGAAACGATTACATGGTGGAGGAGCCTGTATTAAGGAGGTTCGAACCGAAGACAATGAACTTAAATTTGTTCAAGTTGGTGGAGTATTCTTGGTTCTGGGTATCGGATTATTTGTAGCCTTCGTCATTGGAATCTGTGAATTTCTTTGGAGTGTTCATAAGGTTGCCTTGCACGATAAGGTATTTGAAAAAGAACACCCTGGAAAAAATTCATTTTGAATTTTAAAATGCATTTAAATTTCTCCAGGTGACCATCAAAACTGCGTTTAAGTTGCAAGCATCATTTGCCTTAAGATTTTGGGTAAAACATAAGCCAGTGAAACCCAGAAGGATTCAAGCGTCTAGAAGATCTTCAGAATTTCATACAACCGTGCTCAGATCAGGAAGCCTTTCCAGCGTAGTTGAACCTGAGTTTTAGATTCTAGGATAAAATATTTAAATTAAGAAAAATCAGTACAATTTGATAATGTTTACTTTTTCATGCAACCAAAGAAAAAACAGGGTGTTGACCCACCAAAAAAAAATTATTCAAGTTTAAAATTCTTAACCATGTGTTTTAAGAACTTTGGAAACTACCAGAAGGAGTAGAGTAATTCACCCATCCTTTATAGTTGCCTTAAACTGAATGATACCAAATTGTTCCTTTACAGATCAACGCGTTCTCGAATTAACTAAAGTTTGGCGAATGCAATCACATATTTTCAAAGGACATTTGTATGGACATTTGAAAGGATATTTGTATGGCTATTTGTCTTCAATCTCATCTCGTTTGGTTAACGTACTATGAAATGGTGGACAACAACTGAAATATTCGCAATTTTAAATTGCAAGCTTCAGGCCTTCCCGACCAATCATTCGATAAATGTAATCACGTAATGTGAAAACATTTGTATGGGAACGATACGAAGATCAGGGATTTCACTCAATAAAAAACTCTATCTCAGTTTTACTTTATTATTTCAATAATACAGTATTGTGATCGATTTTTAAAAAAAAAAAAATTTGCTACCCTCAAAATTTTTTTTTTTCACGTTTTGTGACTAGTAGACATTAAAAAAGCCAAAAAATTTCATTTCAGTCCGTCTGTCCGCCGTACGTCGTACGTCGACCGCTGTACGCAAAATCGTTTGAAGCCTCGTAGCTCCTAAACCCTTTGAGCTATTAAATTGAAATTTATTATATGAATAGACTGGGTAGGCCCCTTGAAATGACCATATTTTCGTGGGTGGGGATGTGAGGGTGGAAGTGAAAAAAAAAAATTGTAAGTGAGGGTGTTCAGGGTGAGAGTGGGGGAGGGTGAAAAGGAAAATATTCCGATTTTTTTATCTCGAGAACCTATAATGATAGAAATCTAAAACTTTTTATTTCGATAGAGCTATAGTATTAGCATGTTGGAAAAATATAATTTTTTAAAGTGGTAGTATGGTACGGGGATGAAAAAAATGATCAGTGATAATGGAATGCATATAATTTTCACGATTTTCCTCATATCTATTACAGTGTAGCCAACTATTTTTCTTGGTTGAGCGTTAATTTCAACTTAAAGGCACTGAAATTTATTTTTTTCATATTAATCGCAGGTATATTCAAATAAAGTGCAAGCGGTAAAACTAATTTTCGACCGCTGAGACGATATTTTGAGCACCAAATTTTACGCTGAAAGCACTAAATTGGCATCACTGATCTATTAGGTCTTCTCAAATATGGAATTCATTTTTATTGTACGACTTCTTCATATAAATACCTAGAAAGTGTTTTCAGGATTTCTTGAAATTCTACCCCTAAGGGGGTGTAAAGGGGTTGTACACTTTGTCACGAATTCTGCCATATTCCCCAGGTCTAATTAGATTTACACTAACTTTTCACTTCCACGGGATTGCGTAATAATCGCCTAAAACCCGTTTTTAAGTTTTTTTCTTTTTTAGCCCCTAAGAGGGGAGAAATGGGTTGAACACGTTTTTACGAATTCCGTCATTTCTTTTAGAAGTCATAATAAATTGAATTATTTTTACTTTCTCGTTCTGTCTTCATATTTATCTATTAACTCCTTTCAGGATTTTTGGATATTCAACCCCCAAGTGGGTGTAAAGAGGTTGCATATGTTTTCACAGATTCCTACATATTGCCTAGATCTGATGATATATCGAATTCATTTTTACTTCCTAAAGTTTCCTATATAAGCGCCAAAAAGTCAATTTCAGTATTTTTAGATATTCAATCCTAAGGCGTGTAAGGGGGTTGTATGGTTTTCAAAGCTTCGACATATTTCCTAGGTTTGATGAGATATTAGATCGCTTTTCACTACCACAGACTTTTGATATAACTGCCTACAAACCCATTTCTCAATTTTTGGATATTCAACCCCCAAGGGTTTGCATATGTTTTCACAATTTTTGCCATCCCTTAGTTCTGATGAGATGACTACGACATTTGAAGCAATGACGTAAGCAGCAATTTCACGATTTTTCGGATTTCAAGAACCAAGGGGGTGTGAAGGGTTTGCTTACGTTTTCACAAATTTTTCAAAATCCCTCGTGTCTCATGAGATATCAAGTTGCTTCTTATGAAATCGTCTAAAAACCTGTTTCACAATTTTTTCGAAATTCAAACCCCAAGTGGAAGTAATGGCCAGTGGCGGATCCAGACTTTGCTGTTGGGGGGGGCGGAAATTTTTTTGATTTGGCTATTTTGTTTGATCAAGTTCTGTGTGAATTTAGCTACATAGACTGCAGTTAGCAAAAACGGGATCATATTGTTTTCATCTTATTATGGGTCATTCCATCATGAATCGCCAAAGTTGTGACCTTACCATTTCCGATTCTTTTGAAAATGTTTGTACTTGAAGAACTAGTGAAAAAATTAATTGAAATTCAAGTTTTTGTTTCTATCTCATTTTTTAACTAACAAAAACAATAACAATCTTTAAAATAAGCCCTACTTTATTATTCAAGGATAAAAATTACCAGAGATATGAATTTTCAAAGAAGACTCGGACATCTTTTTTAGGAAATCTTTAACAGACTATAACTAACAAAAAAAATGAGATAGAAACAAAAACTTGAAATCATATTTCGTTTTCACTAATTCTTCGAGTACACAAATTTTCAAAAGAATCGGCGATGATAAGGTCTCACTTTTGGCGATTCTTGATTAAATGACAATTTTTCTATAAAATAATTGAGAACCACTATAATGTTCTTAGATTTTTTTGACCCCGATCCCATTGAGATCCCAAGTTAATTTTTTGGTATGTTTTGAAAAACAGTATAGCCTAAAAAATATAAAAAAAAACCGTCTTGAGATATTCAGGGATAAAGGACAAAATCATTATCCTTGAAAACAATTTCGAGGATAATTTTTATTGCGACAATCTTCCCCTTTAAAATAAGCCATATTTTATTATTCTAGGATAAAAATTACCAGAGATATTCATTTTCAAAGAGGACTCGGACACCATTTTTGCGAAAACTTTAACATACTATAACTAACAAAAAAAAATGAGATAGAAACAGAAAATTGAATTTCAATTATTTTTTTCACTAGTCCTTAAAGTACAAAAATTTTCAAAAGAATCGGAGATGGTAATGTCATAAATTTCGTCATTCTTGGCGGTTCTTGATGAAATGACCCTATTACCTACGCAATATGTTGTCTTGTAGTCTTTTTATCATGGTGCGTTTACACTCACCCTTGAGGCTCGCCTCTGCCCCCATCAGGCCATTGCAAACCGGTTTTCGTCGGCTGTGTTCTTTGGTGTAAAGCAATTTACACTCAACATGCCTTTGCGGCGCAACTTGCCTATAAGTGCGAAACGACAGAAATACGATGAGCTGCGAATTGTGTGACATACAGTTCATTGTATGTGTGTACACATATGGAAGCATGCGTCGAAGAAAAAGTTGAAGAATGTTAGACTCTTGCGACTGCACGAGCCATCTGATTGGTTGATTTTATGGTGGGGATAGAGGCGCGCCTCAAACGTTGAGTGTATGGTAAATCCACCATGATGCTTCTGTTCTGTGCTTTGCATTGCACCGCAGAACTACAGTAAATGCCAATTACAGTCCACATTGCAGTGGAGTGAAAAAAATCGGAGAACGGTTGAAGTAGGTATGTATGTTTAGAAAATTCGGAATTGCTCTTGGGGGGGCCCGGCCGCCCCCTCCGCCCCCCCTGTATCCGCCAATGGCAATGGCTTTATATACGTTTTAACAATTCGTCATATCTCTTAATTCTGATAAGGCAGCAAATTCCCTTTTACTTCTATGGGCTTTTAGTGTACATAATACACCGAAATTCGAATTCCTACACGGGCTTTTTCAATGTTTCATCAACTAAAAATCTTTATTTTAAATATTTTTATTTTAAGAACAAAAATAAATTTCCGAGAAACCTCATAATCTCGAAACAACTGATGATATACTCCGACTTTGAACGCTCCCGAACTTTGACCCGAAAATAATAAGGTTTCGCCCAGACCATTGGCAGATTTTTTTTTATTATAGTTACAATAATTTTACGGTTCCATTCTACTTCTGGTTTCGAAAATTCGACTTTTCGACTTTATTGAACGAGTGGTAGTTGTTTGCGTTGATGCTGATGCACTTTTGCTACTCGTAGGTACTCTAACTGGCTTCTGTCGTATCCAGAATTTAAGTACAAATTTTGTTTCCAATTTCAAAGCTTCCCATGGTGTTAGCTAGAAAATTTAATGGATTAAACACATGTTAAAAAGATCGTACTGAAACGACCCTATTCCTACCTTTTCGTTGACTGCCACTTCCTGGATATTCCACAAAAACTCACATATCCCAATCAGGAAACCAACCAAACAGCCACTACCAAGTACTATAAAAACGCCACCAACTTGTTCTATGGTCAGTTCACCATCATTGGATTTATCATCTGTTAAGCATTTGACACCATCCTTTTTCCACCATTTCATTTTCAAATTATACATGTCACCGCGTTCGGACATTCGTAAGACTTCCCGACTGATTTGCGTTCGAAAACGTGAACCTGAGCGCGAAATTTAAAGGTAATAAAATGAAAGGATTTTGCGGAAAAATTAAACTTACTTAACGGCAATGCGATTCCATAGAACTTATCACCGAAATTCGATCCAACTTCTGTTAGATCACAATGTCGCGCTGTTACATACTCGATCATTGACGATTCCATTAGAAAAGCGTATAAGCGTTTTCCTTTCAGGACTCGTTCCATACCTTCTTCGTTACTATCAGTGAAAATCGATGGTCGTGCATTTTCCATTGAAGCCCACATCCTTCGATAAAGGGAATCATTCGATTCCTGAAAGATGCCTTGTTCTTATCACTTCATATTCAATAGTGTAGTGTAAAGTGTATACCTTAAAGAATGCCTGCGTGCTCCCTCCTTTCAAGACTCCATACTTTATTTTAGTTTGTTTCGCCAAGTCCTCAACATTTCCAATCGGAGCATCCATCCTAGAAGAAGTCATGAAAGCAGCTAGATTTGCAGTGTAAGAGTTCAGCATCATCAGCGCAAAAAACCACCACATTCCAGTAACTAGTCGCATTGGAATACCTCTGAAATAAGGATAAAGAATGTCACATTAGAAGGAACCTAAGAATTGAGGCTTTAAGAATGCTGCCGGTTGCTGCCAACATACCCAACGAAGTTGGCTTCAAGATCCAACTATAGTTACTTGTTCAAATCTACTCACTTGGGTAAAAGATCACATCCTTGGCCCATTATTGATCCGACAGTCAACCAAGTTGCATTCGACATATTCCAAATGTTTTCAACTTCTTCCGGTTCGGTGGCGCGTGGATTCGAACTTTCCCACTCATCGGTACAAATTCTGAAATATTTGTTTTATTGGGACTTTAAACTAAAATTTTAAGATTTCTTATAAGCACCAACCTTGCCATAGCGAACAACAAAAAGGATATACACAAGTAGACAACAGCCATATTTATCCAGACATCGAATGAAAACGGAGAGAAGAACGAAAAGTAATTCGGTGGTTTCTTGATAGGTTTGGCATACAGGACACTAATACCCAAAGCCATGAAGGGTACAGTAAAATCAACCACTTGTCGCCGCTCGAATGTAATAGTCAAGTCACCAATACCGATGTCAGCCTTCTGCAAACAAATTAATATCCTTCAGGATTCCAGTCAATCAACCCTACAGCGACTTACCCCATCAATCAGCTCTCCCATAATTCCATCCCATTTCTTCAGATCCTTTCGGTACTCGCCATTCTTCTTGTCCGATACCAGTTCAATCCGATACTTGAATCCTAACTTTTCGGACAACCTGTGAATCAAATCAACCGAATAGCCTTCAAATCGAGCATTTCCTTCGTAGATAATATCGTCCTTTTTTGCACGTTCCATCAAAAATGGCGGTCCTAGTTTTGTCGATACGATGAAAGTTTTATTTTGAATAGCTTCGGTGATTTTCTCCTGAACAATTTCATCACTGGTTTGTATGGCAATCAGGCCAGTATCTGGCGCCCAGGATAAAAGTTTATGGACTTCACCGCGGAACAACATCGAAATGTCCAACTTAAAATAGTTACGATCACCGTATTTGTCCAGATCCATTCGTCCTGTGATGTAGCCTTCGTCCGAGCTGGTCAATGTATTGTTTCGGGTCAGCTATTTGGAAAGATTTTTAAATTTTCATTTTCGGAATAATTCTTTGCATTTCTGATTTTTATTCCGCAGGAACGGCTTAAGCTGGAAAGTTGAAACTTTGTAAGTATATATCACGTATTAGGCGATGCAACGCGATTATTACAGTTGCGGGGCTGCCGACAACTTGGACAATGAAGAGGCTTACTGTACTACCCTATTTCGTTGAGAAACTTAAAGGTGCTTCAACATATTCTCCAGTCCGGTTCCATTTCAAATGAAATGTACTCATTGTTAAGAAGTCGATTTGGCTTGAGGATCTTTGCTGAACTTATGGTTAATTCTTGGAAAGAGGAGCTCATAAATCTACTAGGTCCAGATTTATGAGTTCCTCCTTCCCAAGAAGAATATTTGCCACATTATTTTATTTGATCTACACTACGTCTATTTTGACGAAAAAAATTTATCTCAACTTTTCGTCATATTTTTTTAGTCGAATGTTTGGCGGGATGGCATATAGTGTGTGATACAAATTTCAGTTTGCATATAGAGAAAATTTGGCACACACTGAGGCAAAATGTTCGGTTTTTTGGCATAAACCCTTTAAACCACATTTGCTCCAATTGCTACGTTTTGTCAGTGGGTTAGTACCCAAATTTGCACCATTTTGCAATCTCGTAAAATTTAATAAAAATACCTTGATCAAGTAGAATCAAAAAATTTCTTTTTTTTGATCTCATAATACGAACATTTTCATTGAAAAACAAGGAGCTCTGGAAAAATAAGTTATACGGACAAGTAGCAGTTATGAAGGACATTGTCCAGAAGACGTAGAGGTCTGCCAAATAAGGTCACACAAGTCGAGAAATACTTACAAGTTTCATATACTCGACGAGAAATGTTCCATACTCCCATCGTTGTCCTGAACTACAGTCAACATTCGGCGGATCCATAGTCCTGAAGGAATGCTCTCCTTTCAAGGACATTGCGAACAACAGAACTGCATCATTCACAAGAAGCATATTAGTCTGGAAAAGAAACCGACTCGATTTTAACATGCTTCTAAGAAGTACACTGAAAAACCATACCTTAACGTTATCCTGCCGTTTATTAAATTTTCGTCCTTGATCTCCTTCGATTTGACCCCAATCATAAATTGCTCGTCGAATTAACGATTCGGGTTTGGACATTTGAACGTAGGTGATATTCGCTTCAATTTTACCGAACTGATGAAAATCGATAGTGTGAGTGTCTAGATCCGTAAGAAAAAAGTTCTACGATTAAAGGCTATAGTCAGTGGCAAATTATAGACAATATGTTGGTAAGAATCACCTGGTTGTCTTTTAATAGCTTCAAATCTTGAGCCTGTTTCAGTATTTCAACCATTTTAGTAGGCGAGCAATCAATCACAAAATTGTTTTCGTTTCGAAGATTGACTCGCTTCAGCAATGATCTGTAATCGTTACCGTCACCAATTGGTATGACTGTAAGGACATTTCCTTTTGGTTTGTGAACTTGAAGACAGTCCTGAAGTTTTAGAAGTCCTGCGAAGAAAACGACAAAGATGAAAATTTTTAAATAGAATTCGAACTAAGAACCCACCAAAATCATACCTTCATTTGTCTCGTAAAGGACAATGAAGTTGTGCCATCCGAAATCTTCGACGAAATCGGCATACGCTCGGGACAGGGCCAAACCATCCGGGAAGACATTGACGGTCATAGTTCTTTCCAACTTCTCCGTGAGCTTTTCTTCGTCCGTCCAGCTAAACAAAATATGCGGTATTCCAATGTGATGGCAAATTGATGAAACTATGCCTGGAATGAAACGGAAGTGAAGGTCTCCAACAACTTCAATCACTTGTTATAGTACCGGAAGTGGTTTTTGAACTTGGGCCAAAAATCGCAACAGTTCCGTCAGCTATTAAATCGCACGCTGAAAAGAAATGGACTTATTCTGTTGGCTTGTATTTTTTCTGTACTATTACCAGCTCGTTCCATAATAAAAGTATCATCAAAGGATATCTTCTTAACAACAGGAACTAATTCGAAGTTAAGAAGGTCTTCGTTTGCCCGATTTATAGCCGCTCGAAAGGCAATCTCCAGTTCTTTTTCGCCCGAACCAAGAATAACGCCTGAAGGGGAAAAGGATTCATCAGGCTCGGATTACGGAAATTGAAAGAAAGCCTTCTTACCGACCGGAAGGCGATGTCTTCGCGATATTTCAATCCCATTGCAAAGTCCCAGGACAATCACAAAAATCCTTAGTAACATTATTTTTATTTTCAACTTCACTACTGGCCAAAAAACACTACACTGTATTGTTTTCGAATTCATAACAGACTGAATCATTCGCAATATTCGTCAGACTATTAAAAGCTATTTTCGGAAGAAGTCCTCTTCTCGATGGAAAAGTGAAATCTTCGGGAAAGTACTCGCAATGGGGATTCTTTAAAGTAAGCGATGAAAATTTAGCATCTGTGGCCCGAAATTCCATTACTCGCCGGAAAATACATCAGCCAAGTAAAATTATTTTCAGAGATCTATGCACGCAATTAGTCGCATATTTTACGACGCGTTTATCCCAAGTCAATCCAATGTTTTTCATTTAAAAAAAAAAACAAATTTATGGCTTAAAATCTTAGAACAAACTTCCAGCGAGATGAAATCTGCGTGGCGTGCAGCTGTGATGAAAATTATAGCAAACCTATAAATAAAATGTTTCTTGGACAATGTGAAATTTAATGTTGATTTTTTTGCTTCCTTCTTTTCGATTTAACATTGAAATTTTGAAAATATTAAACAGAAAGGTCAGTGAATGGTTTGAAAATTTTGAAAATCGAAATCTGGAAGGAAACGGTTTTGCCTATGAAACTTAAATCTTCACACATAGTTCTCTCAAAATTGTCCCCATATATGAACAATGAGTCCTTTCAGAAGCTTGTATTTATTATTATTTATTTATGTTGCAGCGCAAGATCTTTACTCATACTCCATACATCCACACGATTCGAACCATTAACTTTAACCCAATAATTATTTTAATTCGAAAATGATTCGAAAGTAAGTCACCAATTCGAATTAACTCATCAAAATCGAATTTAACGGCAATTCAATGCCGGCTCTCACTTATGAATCTTTATTACGATAAAAAAATAGTTCACCAATTCTTTTCATAAGAGCGAAAGTTTAAGATTTAATTTTTTCAAAAATGCTGTCACCCGCGTTCGTGCTCCACCTCACCCCTCAACAATTTAACATTCAGAGACTCCACTCTACTGTACACCATCCAATCTTTGCTTTTGTTTCCAAATCGCTTTACAATCAAAATCGCTTTACACATACTTTCGCGTGGGAACTGTTCGACGTCTTGCTTCACATAGAACACCAAAGACATAAAGGAACAAAGAAAATGGAAAACACGAGCACGGAAGACATAAATGGACATAACTAAGCTGGAAAAGAAAGTGCACTATGGCAAAACGCCTGAAAAATCGGTGGGGCCGCAACAATGCCCCAGGCGACACGGGATAAAAATCGCATATAAAAGTCGAAAGCCCTATATACTAACGGCTGTATACACCGTCCATGAATCACAAAACAGTGAAAAATCCGAGTACTAACGAAATGATTCGCGAATGGTAAATGTTCTCCCAAACATATAAGCAACAGCGAACGACGACAGTAGTGAGTCTGCGAACAAGGTATTGTGTACTTACAGTTCCTCTTGTAGCCACGTTGACTACTAAGCGATCGATTCGACCTGTGATTCACAGCCTCGAAGAGAACGACGTACTGACAGGACAACCGTCTCTAATCGGTTCCCAAGCTGGATAAGGCAACTTACAGTTCCTCTTTGAAAGCTTAAGACCGACTAGTTCATGTCCAAGCAACGAGCAAGCCAAGCAGCGACGAGCCTAGCAGCAACAAGCCAAGCAACAGAGCAGATCAGGTGAACAGAGACAAGATGCCGATCAGTAACCAGGGTCAAGTTAAGGTAAGCAGAGTCGTGACAGGAGTCGAACTAAATCCGGCTAAGACAAGCCATGACGAACGACGCCAAACCACAACAAGCAGACACAGCTGAACCAAGACGAACAAAGCAGAGGCCACACAGAGAGACGAAGACGGGGAAGGACGAAGACAAGGAATGACGCGCAGACAGGGAAGGACGAAGACACGGAGAGCAAAGGCCACACAGAGGGACGAAGACAGGGAGAGAACAGAGAGGGTCAAGGCAAGGCAAGTGAAGTCGTACCCACAGAAAATACGAATCGAGTCACCTTTAGCAGAGGCGACGATCAGACGGCAAAAAGAAAACCCAAAGGAAATCAAATAATAATTTTAATGTAACATATGTCAACTAGAAGTAATAAAATGAAGTCAAATAAGAAATAAATATTTTGTAACGGATCCCGGTACCCGTTGAGCCTACCCCGGAAGTTCGGGAAATGTTAAGATTAACCGAGAAGAGGTAGAGGTGTTCCAGAAGAATGTTGAATTTCCTATGCCCTGCTCATTGGGTGTTGCAACGTGGCCAACCGGACGCTTTCCAGTTAGGTATTGGGAGGTTCTTGCTTTTTTCCACTGGAAACTGATCGAGTTGTACAATATTTTAAGTGAAATTTTTTTCTACAAACTAAAACAAGCCTTTGGCCTTTAATGTTTTTATTGGAACTAAAATCAAATACAGAGATTATAAAAAAAAATTAAAATTAAATTATTTAAATAAAAATTCCAACAATATGGAAAAGAAATGCGAATAATTGAGGTACACCAAAAAAAAAAGGAATCACTTAGGTCGCACGGATTTCATCGAAGAATCCGCAATACTTCGATTTGCATCTTCCGAATGAACACTTCTCGTTTGAGAAAATCGACTTTTCGACTTGGATTTCATCGATCGTGAAGATGATCGCAGTTGCGCCGACGATGATCCGCCACTGCTCGATCCCACTTTGATCGGTTTATGTCGTATCCAGAATTTCAGTGCGAATTTTGTTTCAGCTTTTAATGCTTCCCATGGTGTAATCTGGAAAAATGAAACCAATCCCAATTTTATGTCCTTCCATTGGATCTGGACGCATACTTACCCTTTCGTTGGCTGCTACTTCCTGGATATTAAATAAAAATTCACATATCCCTATCAGGAAACCGACAAAACAGCCTCCGACGAGTACTACAAAAACAGCCCCTACTTGTTCCATCGACATCTCACTCTCGTTAATTTTCTCTTCGGTTATGCATTTTGCTGCATCCTTTTTCCACCATTTCATTTTCAAATCGTACATTTCACCAGTTTCGGACATTCTTAAGACTTCTTCATTGATCAGAGCTCGGTACCGTGATCCTTAATTGGGATTAAATTGAAGTTGGCCAGAGTTTGGTAAAAATTCATCAAGTACCTAGTGGTAGTGCAATTCCGTAGAACTTGTCGCCAAAATTCGAACCAACTTCGGTCAGTTCGCAATGCTGTTCCCGAACGTACTCGATCATAGTTGACTCCATAAGAAAAGCGTACATACGTTTCTCCTTCAGGACTCGCTCCTTGCCGGCATCGTTACTTTCTGTGAAAACCGATGGTCTTGCGTTCTCCATAGCTGCCCACATCTTTCGGTACAGGGAATCATTCGAGTCCTGGAAAGATTCCATGCCAATTTCAATCAAATCGTCGATATGCAAGCCATACCCTAAAGAATGCCTGAGTGCTTCCTCCTCCCAAGGTACCGTACTTAATTTTACTTTGCTTGGCCAAATCCTCGACATTTTCAATGGATACCACCATCCTGGACGATGTTATCGAAGCAACTAAATTCGCATTGTAGGAGTTGTACATGAGTAGCGCGAAAATCCACCAAGTTCCGGTAACCAATCGCATTGCAGCACTCCTGAAATTAGACGAATTTAATTTTTATTTAATTTGCAATAAGCTACGCTAATGGATGAACGACTAAGATTAAATCGACCCTGACAAAATCCACAATCTTAACCTGTCGAGCCCTCAATGACTTACTGTCCCCTGAAAGGGGAAAAATATTTAAATATTTAAATTATACTATACTTACTTTGGTAACAAATCGCATCCTTGAGCCATAATAGATCCTGCCGTGAGCCACGTTGAATTCGACATATTCCAAATATTCTCGACTTCTTCGGGATTTTTATCGCAAGGATGTGGACTCTCCCAATCGAGATTGCAAATTCTGAAAAGTTATGCCAATTTTAAAGAAATCACAACAATGTTGAAACCAATTTCGGTACCTTGCAACGGCGAATAATAAAATTGATATCAGCAAATATACAACAGCAGTGTAAACCCAAACTGCTACAGAAAATGGTAAAAGAAAGGAAAAATAATCCGGTGCTTCCCGAACTGGTTTCGAATAAAGGATACTAATTCCGAGCGACATGAACGGAACCGTGAAATCAACTACTTGACGCCGTTCGAGCGTTATGGTCAGGTCACCAATTCCGATGTCTGCTTTCTGTGAAGAAATGGAGAAATTAAGACATACCTGGTGATGCTCTAGACGAAATACTGAACTACTAGTTGGGTTAAGGAATAATCACAGATGACCTTAGCTTCATAACAGAGTTGTTGCACCCAGATTTTTAAGGACATTCGTATGGTAGAAGCTCGAAGGAAACCTTGATTTTAATCCAGCTCGTTCAAATGGCGAATAGCTGCCAAATTTTAAATTGCCACATTTGGGAGGTACTTGAAGGAGTATAAGGATTTTGGTCATTGCTACACTCAACCTCTTTATTTTCCCAAACCTCAACTCCACGCGATCTCGAGTTAGAAGTCGATGCAATTTTTTTTTAAGGGTTTTTAAATGGTTGATACTCTAAGGACTTTGTGTTTGATCTCGTCCTTTTAAATGCTGAGTATACCCTTACTTTGGGAGCAAAGTGCAAGGATAATGCTCATTACTCTACAAAATCTTTTTTCACCTATGCTCTACTTGTTTCTTGAAGGAATTTAAAAACCGTTCTTGATTTTACCTGTTTTTTATCCTGTTCTGTTAAATAGTAAATCGTGTAAGTATGAACAATTTTTAATTCCTAGATTAACAATTAATTCCAAGATTAACACGTTTTTTCACATCTTTTATAATGGAACCTATTGGAAGGGTATAATGATCTTGTTCTGTACTACATCGTGCCTCCTTGATTTACGTAGACTGGCAGACGGATAGACGGACAAATGAACAGACGGACAGAAGGACAGATAGACAGACGGACAGATGGACAGACGGACAGACGGACAGATGGACAGACGGACAGATGGACAGACGGAAAGACGGACAGATGGACAGACGGACTGACGGACTGACGGACAGACGGACAGATGGACAGACGGACAGACGGACAGATGGACAGACGGACAGATGGACAGACGGACAGATGGACAGACGGAAAGACAGACAGATGGACAGACGGACAGACGGACTGACGGACTGACGGACTGACGGGCAGACGGACAGACGGACAGACGGACAGACGGACAGACAGACAGACGGACAGATGGACAGACGGACAGATGGACAGACGGACAGACGGACAGACGGACAGACGGACAGACGGACAGACGGACAGACGGACAGACGGACAGACGGACAGACGGACAGATGGACAGACGGACAGACGGACAGATGGACAGACGGGCAGACGGACAGATGGACAGACGGACAGACGGACTGACGGACAGACGGACAGACGGACTGACGGACAGACGGACAGACGGACTGACGGACAGACGGACAGACGGACAGACGGACAGACGGACAGACGGACAGACGGACAGACGGACAGACGGACAGACGGACAGACGGACAGACGGACAGACGGACAGATGGACAGACGGACAGATGGACAGACGAACAGACAGAAAGTCGGACAATCGGATAGACGGATAGTTGGACAGTCAGATAGTTGGAGAAACGGACAGTTGGACAAACGGACAGTTGGACAAACGGAGAGATAGACAGATAGACAGACGGACAGTCGGACAAATGGACAGGCCGACAGACGGAAAATCCGTTTGAGGTAGTATAATACTCACTCCATCAATTAATTCGCCCATAATTCCGTCCCATTTCTTCAAATCTTTTCGATACTCGCCGTTCTTTTTGCCCGGCGCCAGCTCAAATTTGTACTTGAAGCCCAGCTTTTCCGATAAACTTTGAATTAAATCGACCGAATATCCTTCAAATCGAGCATTGCCTTCGTAGATAATATTTTCCTTCTTGCCGCGCTCCATCAGGAATGGTGCTCCAAGTTTTGCCGATATGATAAAAGTTGTATTTTGTATTGCTTCGTCGATTTTCTTTTTAGCAACGCGACTCATTGGTACCAAGCCGTTGATTGGCGTCCATGTAACCAGTTTTGTCAGGTCCTCGCGGAAATACATCAAGAAATCCAGCTTGAAATATTGTCGATCGCCGTATTTTCCAAGATCCATTCGTCCAGTGATGTATCCTTCATCTTCGCTTGCAAAACTATTGTTTTGCGTTAACTAAGTACGCAGGTTAGATTCGAGCCGATTCCTCAAGGATGTATACTTACAAGCTTCATACGATCGATAAGACGTTGTCCTTCCTCCCATGGTTCTTTTGAATTGCAATCCACAGTTGGTGGTTCCATATCCCGGTAGGAATACTCCGCTTTGAAGGCTGTTGCAAATAACAGAACTGCATCATGCATAAGGATCATGTTAGTCTAAAAAAAATACATGGAATCTTTTAATACTTAGTGAAAATTTTTACTAATGGAACCATACCGTAACGCTATCTGGCTGGGCATTAAAGGTTCGTCCTTCACTCTCTTCGGTTCTTCCCCAATCGTAAATCGCACGCCGAAGTAATATTTCCGAATTCGATAGTTGGATGTAAGTGATATTAGCTTCAATCTTGCCAAACTGTTGAAAATCTATAGTATGCGTATCTAAGTCCGTAAGAAAGTAGTTCTAGGATTCAAGATTAGTCTGGATGAGCCCGGCTAAAAGGTTCAAAGAAATCACCTGACTGTCTTTCAAGAGCTTTAAATCTTGCGACTGTTTCAATAGTTCGATCATTTTTCCTGGCGAGCAATCAATTACAAAGTTGTGTTCGTTTGTGAGATTAACCAGTTTCAGAAGTGGTCTATAATCAGGACCATCGCCAATTGGTAGAACGGTGAGAACATTTCCTCTTGGTTTGTGCGCTTCGAGACTGTCCTGAAGCTTCAGTAATCCTGCAATAAGAACCACATCGTCTTTCGAATTCCAAGTCTACAATTCCATCACACGATACCTTCTTTCGTTTCGTACAGAACAATAAAATTGTTCCAATCAAAGTCCTCGACGAAATCGCCATATGCTCGAGAAAGGGCCATGGCGTCCGAATAGATGTTTAAGGTCATAGTTCTTTCCATTTTCTGCACTTCCTGCTCGTCGTCCTTCCAGCTAAACAAGATGTGAGGGATGCCGATATGATGGCAAATTGAAGACACTATCACTAAAATTCGAGGTAAAAGCGACAAAGGTCACTCTAAAGCAAATTGTTCAAGAATTAGGTTCATATTCTACCATTGGTGCTTCTTGAAGTCGGCCCAAAAATCGCAATCGCTCCAAAGTTGACTAGACCGCATGCTAAGAAAATAGATAAAATACTGAAATACAATTTATCTATCGCCATTAATTTATTTTTGATAATTCTAACTCCAGAATTCAATACATTGTCGAGTTATTGGTAGTTCGCAAAAACGAAAGCACTACTTTTTTTAAGAAAATGTGTATGGTAGCTTTGGTTCTAATCCTTTCAAATGGAGAAAAAGTATAGTGTTTAAAAATTTTAATACCCATTTTTCCAAATCTTGTTGGAATCGCTCGAATTTCATCTACTAATGAACTCTACCTTACTTTTCACTCGAAACTAATTTAGAGTAGGTAGATAGGTACGCGTGGCTGCCCGTGAGAACTTGGACACACTTAAACCTAAAAAGGTCCGTTGTGTTACCATAGGATCATCGAATCCGGTCATACTCATCAAACCATTTAGAGCTTGCAATGAAGCGTTGGATTCACGCGACCTCCGTTGCGGCAGATCACTAAGACTGTTGAAGAAGTAAATTCCAAGATGAGCTTTTCTTCTAGCGGATAAAGCTGGACAGGTACAGAGAAGATAAAGGACTGTCTCCTCCTCTTCCTCATCCAGGCAGCTTCTACAAAAGTCGTTCGAAAAGAGGCCAAGTCTTTTAGCATGCCGACCTATAAGACAGTGACCGGTCAGGACACCGACTGTGGTGCTGATATTTGCCCTTTTGAGCAATGTCAGCTTTTTAGACTGTTTTGGAACTAATTTAAGAAGCATACAATTTCGACACCCTGGCCCAACGGTTTTTTGAGTAGAATTTACCAAATTTTTCAAAGCCATTTGAATGGAAGCTATAAAAAAAAATTACTAGATATTTTCGTCATATTAAGTCTTTTATCTTCAACTATTGGAAACTTAACGTATACCAAATTTCAAATTTCTGGCTTAAAGAGTTCTAAAGATATTGGTCAATATTTGTGAACAAATTTTTCAAGGACTTTGGTATGCGAACTATGCGAAGAAGTCGAACAATTTTTCCCCTTAAAGAAAATAAAATTTCGGCTTTCCTAGGTCAACACGATCTTCAGCACAAACCACAAAATACAATACAACTTTTTTTTAAATTTTTGAAAAAAAAGTTATCTATTTATTTTCTGATGTCTCTTCCGTGAGCAGTCCGAACTTAAAATACTGCCGGCAGTCAACACAACGAACACAATTTCTTTGCATTTTTTATTTATTTTCAATTCTTGTCTCTTGGATTTTCCCGAAAGCTCAAACACGTTGCGTCAGCGGACTACAAATAGAAGGCCTTCCCAACAATTAGAAAAATGTCCTACCACTCACCAGTTTGCTCCATAACGAAACTATCGTCGAACGAGATGTACTTGACGATCGGCGCCAACATAAAATTCGGAAGATCATCGTTGGCTCGATTAATGGCCGTTCGAAATGCAATTTCCAATGGTTGTTCGTCCAAGCTGAGAATTAGTCCTGAAGGATCCATAAGAAAGGAATCGGTTCAGTACTGAAGATAGTTGCAGGGAAGGAACCGTCTTACCAACCGGAAGGGGATGCCTGGTTGCAAAAGACAATCCACTAAAGAAGGTAATCACCAACACAAAACTCCTTAACAACATTTTCATTAATTTTAGTATATTTTTTTTAATATTATCACTTTTCACATTTCTACAAAACACCAACTAATTGGAAAATATTTTAAATTTTAATATTCCCAGTTCCGAAAAAAAAGAAAAATCGCACTAAATCCGATCGAGATGTTCGCAAGACTGAGTGAACCTATTTTTGGAGGAAGCTTTTCGGCCTCTTTAAAAGTGAAAAGTGAAAAATCGAAGCCAAGGCATGTGGAGAAAACTTTCCTATCCACAATTCATCCCGAAATTTCGATCCAGTAATAATTAGACTGTGTGCATATGACACAATTCGTTTAGTCAACAAATAAATTGGCAAAACAGAATTCACCAAACGACATATGATCAATTCATCAATCATTGCCCACTTATAAGTTTTTTTGGGAATCACCTACCAAGAGAAATTTTCATTTTCTCCGCAGCAGGTGATTTTGAAAGTTTTTATTTTTTTTTAAACATATTTCTTTTTGATAATCCTTACAGAGGAATTACCACAGCTCCTTAATCTTTCTGTCGAAAAATGTTGGATGTTTCGAATCAATTAAAACACAATAATTAAGCCTGATTAGATCCAGAGCCATTTAAGTTTCATAAATAGCCGCAGTTGCGCACAAATATCGACCGAAATTTCATTTATCGCTTAGGTCGGCAACAAAGAATGGAAGTGATTTTAATTGACAGGCTTAGAACCAGAGGGGTGCAAGTGCGATTCAAGTAGTTTCGAGTAAGGTCATATCAAAGTCTTTTAAGTGTCAATAATTATTATGACTAAGACCTACCGTCCTGGTTGATCGGTTTGGAAACTTTGGATTACAATATCTTTCGAAGCAATTGTACCAGAAAGATTCAATTTGGTTTCTGTAAAGGGCGTTTTTTTAGGTGCATGAGAACTTAAGATTATAATAGAAGACAGAAATATTGTTGGAATGAATTTTTACTTTATTATTTTTTAATAATAAAGTATTGTTATCGACCTGAAATTTCAAAAAAGTTTGCTACCCTGAAATTTTGTATTTACACGTTTTAGGACTAGTAAACCCCAAAAAAGCAAAAAAAAAAAAATTTCCGTCTGTCCGCCGTAGACGCCGTACGCCGTACGCCGTACGCCGTACGCAAAATTGTTTGAAGGCGCGTAGCTCCCAAGCCCGTTGAGATATTAAATTGAAATTTTTATGGTGGGTAGATTGGGTGAACCCCTACGACTGGTATATTTTTGAGGGGTGGGGGTACAAGGGGAGAAGAGAAGGGAGTGTTTTAGACGAAAAATTTTGGTTTCTAGATCTCAGGAACCACTTATGCTAGGAGGCTGAAACTTGGAACTTATATAGTACTATAATAATGGACTCAATTGCAAAAAAATGGTCGATATTGGTTAAGGGGTGTGAAAGTGGGGGGGAAAACAATGAGTCTTTAACGCATGAAAGTCGGGATTGAAACATTCTAAAATCGATATCTCCTGAACAATTGATGTCAGAAGATTGGAACTTTGTTGTTGTCCTTAGGGATACTTCCAAATTAGACAAGGGCTAAAATTTTTAAGAGGGGTGGTGGGGTGTGGGGGTGGGGGGTGAAAAACTTTGGATTACAATATCTTCCGAACTAATTACACCAGGAAGATAAAATTTAGTTTCTGTATATGGACTCACAAGAGGAGTCTACCAAAACTAAATTTTTTGAGGGGGGAGGTGGAGCACGAAAGTGGGGGGATAGCAATTTCTCAAAAAATTTAATTTTTATATCTCAAAAACCGTATCAGATATGATCTTGAAAATTTTACAGGAGTTGGGGTCGATAAACTTCTAGTAGGGAAAAAAATTTTGGTGGTGTGGGTGTAGGGGGTGGTGGTGAAAGGGGGTAGAAAGGAAAACATTCTGATTTTTATTTCTCAAAAACCATAATGAATAGAAAGCTAAAAATTTAGGATTATATAGAACCACTATGGAGACATCCTAGAAAAATAAAATTTTTGATAGGGGTATCAAGGTACGGGGGAGAGGAGTGGTTTTTTATATCTCAGAAACGGCTTATGCTAGAAAATTGAAACTTAGTACGTATATGTAGATGTGCTATTAGAGTAATTAAAGCAAAAAAAAGTTCAGATTTTTATTGGCGTTCAGAGGTTGAGTCAAAAAAATGTCCGTGAATCCACATTTTCACGAATTTCGTTAAAACTTTTAGACATGTCAAACTATCAAAGCAATTTTACTTCTGCGGGCTATTTATATAAGCGCCTAGTAACGGTAACGGTAACGGAATTTTTCGATATCCAACCCCTAAGGGGGAGTAAATTGGTTGTGTACATATTCACGAATTCTGATATATTCCTATGGTATATTGAGATTTGGAGTTCACTTGTACTTCTATTAGCTTTAAACGTAGTCGGGAAAAAACCGATTTAAGTATTTTTCTCAATTAAACCCCCTGGGGGTATTGTTTAAGATTTCACTGATTCCGAAAATCTCTTAGGTTTAATGTGATCGAATTCGCTTTTACTACTATGAATTATTCTATTGATTAAAAAAATACGTAAATAAAAAAAAAAATCTGCCAACAGTCTGGGCGCAACTTTATTATTTTATGGGTAGAAGTCCGAAACGTGTTTAATGATGAGATACGGTGTTGGGTACTATGCTACTGACAACCTAAAAAATAACCAGGAGGCTATTTGGAACGTTGCGACTGACAACCTAAAAAATAACGTTCCAAATAGCCTCCTGGTTATTTTTTAGGTTGTCAGTAGCATAGTACCCAACACCGTATCTCATCATTAAACACGTTTCGGACTTCTACCCATAAAATAATAAAGTTGCGCCCAGACTGTTGGCAGATTTTTTTTATTATATTCTGGTAGATAATTTCATGGCATTTATTTTTTAAATCTGATTTCCGTTATATGTCTGCCGCGGCTACGATTTACATGGTCCATTCGATCAGTCCAATTTTTGACTACTTTTTCCAATAAATCTGGGCGTATGGCGTCAATGGTGGCTTGAATATTGGCTTCCAATGCTTCAAGAGTTGCTGGTTTGTCGGTATAAACGCATGACTTAATATAGCCCCATAAAAAGTAATCCAGAGCCGTTAAATCGCACGAACGAGGGGGCCAGTTAACAGAACCACTTCTGGAAATCAAGTTGTCAACAAATTGATTTTGCAATAAATCGATTGTTAAGCGCGCTGTATGGCAAGTTGCGCCGTCTTGTTGGAACCAAATGTCGGCGATGTTTAGGTGATTAATTTTTGGAAACAAATATTCAGTCAGCATGGCTCGATAGCGCTGGCCATTCACCGTAACGGCAGCTCCTTCCTCATTTCGAAAGAAATAAGGACCGATGATGCCACCAGCGTGTAAACCGCACCAAACAGTCAATTTTAATGGATGTAATGGTGATTCGTTAAGAGAATAGTAAAATTAATGCGAAAACGATCAATAACTGCACGAATTGCTTGCTCACTAGGCCGATTATGTTGACCGTAAAATGGACGAAGTGCTCTATGAACTTCGCGAACAGATTAATTTTTTTCAAAGTAAATTTCTGGCGTTAAATGATTCATGATGACTTGCCAAACCTTAGTGAACAGAAATGTCAACACAGTTTGACATTCTCAGCTATCAAACCACAGTTATCGATATCGATAGTTCTCATGCACCTAAAAAAACACCCTTTATATAGGATTACCAGTGGAGTCTAGTGAATGTAAAATTTTTGAGTGACGAGGTGGAGCGTGGAGAACCCTCCACTTCCACAGCCATTTTTCAAAAAATAAATTTTTTTTATCCTATGAGCCGTAGCAGATATGATCTTTACAGAAGCTAGGACCAGTAGGCTTCTAGGAGAAGAAAACATTTTGAAGATGCCGGTGTAGGGGGTGATGGTGGGAGCGGGTGGAAATGAATAAATCCTGATTTTTATTTCCCGAAATCTGTAAAGGATAGAAAACTAAAAAATTTCCAGCTGTATGACCATAGTCACCTCAGAAAAATAAAATTTTTGATAGGGATAGAAAGGAACTCGGTTTGGAGGTGGTTTTTCATATCTCAGACACAGCTTACGCTAGAAAGTTGAAACCTTACCTATATTAAAATGTGCTACTAGAATAATTCTGTGGCCACAGTGAATAACTTGGTAAGTCGAAAAATGGCCAAAATGGGATAAGTGTACTGTGGTCATCTTCCAAGTCTTATACGCACTGTGAAGAAGTTGGCAACTTACAACCCTAATGGTTTTTGAGTTATAAGGGTGGGGGTTTCTTGGTAAGTGGTAAAATTGTGTTTGTTATCTGCTAAATCGACTTACCATAATTTTTCCGCGTCATCATTCACGGGGAAAAAAAGAGAAGTCGAATTACCTAGTTTTTCGCTGTGTATCTGTGTTGTCAACTGCATTTATCCATTTGTTCATCGTGCCAGATTATTCCAAGTGAAGTGTATTGTTTCTATGCATGGCTATGCTAAAAAAGACGGTCATTTCATTATAAAAAAAAACAGGATACCGAAAATCAAAAATTTTTATGGAAACCAGTGCAGTGGTTGCAATACCGTCACGGACCGGGAAATGTAGTTTTTTAACATACCCTTAAAAAAAATTAACCATTCAAAATGATAAATTTTAGAAAAAATGGAAAACATTGTTTTTTTGATCGCCTTCCCCTGGTTTTCCTTGGACCAAGGGACCTCATCAGTTCAGAAAAGAAAAAACACATTCTCTATCTATTGCCTTTGATAGATCCAGCTTTCCACGATTTCTATCGAAACTTGGCAACCAATAATCAACCGCCAATCGATCCAGATTTGTTTCAAATCGAACAGGATGACATTGACGATTAATCTCAAGGGGTAATTTTAATCTTAGGTAATAATAATTACCTAAGTTCCTTTTGGAACTTTATTTTAGGGATTCATTTGTATTCATTGTTTATGAATTTTTCCATTCATAGCTCATAGTTTTGTATTATTATTAACATAAAAAGTATGGGGAATAATCAGGTAAGTATGGTAAAAAGTTGGGATGATCTGGTGCAAAATCAGGTAACTAAACGTAAATCCTAAAAATAATTTTAGCAAATTAATAATTTTCAAACCACTAGATTTTGAACGTTATTTGATCACATTGATGTCAACAAAATTAATTTTTTCAAAAAACTGGATTTACAGGAATAGTTCAATAGTAACAAAGTGCTGCCCTGAAAAGTTTCGTTTTTCGACTTACCTAGTTATTCCCTGTGACCACAGAATTAAAGCCGAAACCGAAAATGTTTTCCTAAATTTATTCATATCCAACATTTAAGTGGGTGTAGAGTGGTTGTGTACATATTCACGAATTCCGATATATCTCTTAGGTCTAATGAGATAACGAATTCACTTTCACTTCTAAAACCTTTAAATATAATCGGTGAAAACCGAATTTAAGTATTTTTACGATATTAAACCCCCTGGTGGTGTAATAAATTGTTCAAGTTTTCACGAATTCCGAAATTCTTTTAGGTTTAATGAGATGGAATTCGCAAATAAAATAATATTAGTTATGCTCGGTACCAAGTTAAGTAAATACGAGTAATTCCAAGGGAACTAAAGCTTGAAAATTTACCCATTACGAGATTTTGAAAATGAAATATTGGCTTTAACAGAAAACCAAATCGTAATATCATTATATCATATCATATCATTGAATGTGGAAAGGTCAAGATATAATATTAAATACAAAATTACATAAGGTTACAAAAGCCTTCTGGTCACCTATCTGGGCAGAGGAAAGATCTTGCCAAAACACTTCTATATCTTGTTCTACATTAGAATTATTTTTTTTCAAATAATTATTTAACAGTCTAAATTCATCATCGAGTTTTTGTAATTTATAGTCTTCAACAATAATTTCCTTTCAATGTATAGTTCTCTCTAGAATGCTTTTCATGTTGATTTTGTTATTCAGTAGTACAGTGGATTCTGTTTACACAATATAATAGGATAAATGTATTAAATTTTACTGGAAAAGGGTTTTAGAATTTTGTTGTAAAGAAAGTAGAAAAAGGTTTCCAGTAAGTAGGTAAGGAGATAAGCATAAAAGTAAGTAGATCTACTTACTTTTAGCTAGAGCTGGAAACGCTGCGTTGGACCACTCTGGTTCTAAGCCCGTCAATTATGACTTTTATTTAATTGTAAGGGTCTTTCGGAAATCACATACTACACAATCTGGTGGGTCAATGCAATCCGCTCATGAAACAGCGTTTTGGGACCAACACAGTTTTTCAAACTGGCTTTTTTAGTGAAGGATCTTCAAATGGATGACATTCGCCAATTTAGCAATCAATCCCAGCTGAAGATACGAGATATCTTTAATTGTTCTCGATTGTTGCCTGTATACAGTTCGATGAATGATCAATTTTTTCAAGAACTTTTCTATGGAAACTTGTCAAAGCACATTACTAATTTTTCATTCTTGTATCTGAAAATATTAAAAATCTATCTAAATGAAATTGAACATTTTCTGTCTGTGGATTAAGGCGAACATCACGAGAAAACGGCTGAACAGAATTTGATGAATTTCAGTATTTCAGTAAAGAGCGGCATATGAGTATGATCCGTCTTCCTTTGATTAGAGTCAAAGGGTGATAGAGGTTAGATAGAGTAAACAATATTTGAGTCCTATCGAAAAGTTTAAAATAAGAAAGGTACTAGTAGAAATAATTTGCTACTTTTTATGGTTTATGTATTTTTTATTTCTATGTTGATCGGCAACGGAGGTATTTACGATTTTGCAGTGTTTTTTGAGTAAAGTAGCTGAGGCCTTGCATTGTATTAACGCAGGCGTAGCCTATAGATGGCATAGAATTGAATTTGTAATTTTTAAACAATGGAACATTTTTTGTATTATTTTATTACTACTACTCAAATCATAAAAAATGCAATTATTTAAAAATCTTAACTTTAAAATAAATATAAGTCGGAAGTCGTGACAATTCATTGGGGATGAATCGATTTCATCGAAAAGTTCACAATACTTGTAAGGACACCTTCAATATTAACGCTTCGTGTCTCGGAAAATCGTCCTTTCGACTTCGATTTCAGCGAGTGTCGAGAACGCGTCGATGAGGACGAGCTGCTACTACTCGCTGCAACTTTGACCGGCTTATGTCGTATCCAAAATTTCAGGGCAAATTTCGTTTCAGATTTCAACGCTTCCCATGGCGTCACCTGTAGAGGAAAAATTGCGAAAATGCGAACACTAGCAGCTAGAACAGAACATTCTTACCCCATCGTTGGCCGCTACAACCTGTATGTTCCATAGAAACTCACATATCCCAATCACGAAGGCCACCAAACATCCCCCGTAGAGTACTTCGAATACACCACCCACTTGTTCAATAGTCAGTTCACCATCGTCCGATTTCACATCATTTACGCAAATTGCTCCACCCTTTTTCCACCATTTCATTTTCAAATCGTACATTTCGCCACGTTCGGACATACGTAAGACTTCTTCACTGATTTGAGTACGATAGCGAGAACCTGAATTCATTTAAAAGAAATAACAATATTAAACAATTTTAAATCTTCATATAAAATAACTTACCTAAGGGTAGCGCAATTCCATAGAACTTATCCCCAAAATTGGATCCAACTTCGGTCAGTTCACAGTGCTGTTCTCGAACGTACTCGATCATAGTGGACTCCATAAGGAAAGCGTACGAACGTTTTCCTTTCAAAACGCGATCCATACCCTCGTCGTTGCTGTCCACGAAAACTGAAGGACGTGCATTTTCCATCGCTGCCCACATCTTTCGGTACAGTGAATCGTTCGATTCCTAAAAGGACAAAATTTTGGGACAAAAAAAGAATCATGATCTGATACTCTAGATGATAAACCCATGCCATATGAAGCTTTGGTTTCAAACGCAATTTCATTCACATCAAAAACTTTATGCCCCCTGTTGGATCCAAATCCAAATCTGTAGTCTATGGAATACCCACAGACTCAGAGTGCGATGCCTTGACTTCACAACAATAACCGATTGTATTTTTTACAGCCTTCTGTCGAATACAATAGACAGAAAAATAAGTCATACCTTAAAGAATGCCTGCGTGCTGCCTCCCCTTAATACACCGTATCTAATTTTATTCTGTTCAGCTAAGTCCTCGACATTTTCAATTGCTACTTCCATCCTAGAATAGGTCATGAATGCTGACAAATTTGCAGTGTAGGAGTTTAACATCATCAGGGCGAAAAACCACCACATTCCGGTTATAAGACGCATTGGTATACCTCTGAAAAAAATACAGTTTAATATATTATTATTAATTACTATCCTCTATGTCTTACTTTGGCATCAGATCACATCCTTGACCCATAATCGAGCCCACAGTAAGCCACATTGCGTTGGATATTGTCCAGATATTTTCTACTTCTTCAGGATCATCGTCGAACAATTGAGGACTCTCCCATTCAGAATTTGAAATTCTAAAAGCGAAAAATATACAAATTAATTTTATTAATGTCCATGCCTGGATTAGTGAAGCTCACCTTGCAACAACGTATAATAAAATCGATATTGCCAAATACACAACAGCCGTGTAAATCCAGACTTCAAAAGAAAACGGCAAGAAGAACGAATAGTAATTCGGTTCTTCCTTCACTGGCTTGGCATAGAGGATGCTAATGCCCAAAGCCATGAAAGGCACAGTGAAATCAACTACCTGTTGTCGTTCCAGGGTAATGGTCAAATCTCCGATACCAATGTCCGCTCTCTGGTCAAAAATTTCCAAAACTGTTTGAGGTGAAATCCACTTTAAAATGCTATTAAACATACCCCTGCAATTAATTCTCCGATAATTCCGTTCCATTTCTTCAGCTCTTTACGATATTCGCCGTTCTTTCCACCTGGAGCCAGTTTAAATAAGTACTTGAAACCCAGCTTTTCCGACAGGTTTTGAATCAAATCGATCGAATATCCTTCAAATCGATCGTTTCCTTCGAACTCAACGTTTTCTTCTTTCGTTCGCTCGACCAAGAACGGTGCACCTATTTTTGCCGATATAATGAACGTCTTATTTTTAATATCTTCGTCCATCTTCAGTTTGATTACGTGACTCGATTGTAAGTCGATCAGTCCATCGTCTGGCGTCCATGTAACAAATTTATTTAAGGTTTCCCGGTACAGGATCGAAATATCCAATTTGAAATGATTTCGTTCGCCGTATGCATCCAAGTCCATTCGTCCTGTAATGAAGCCTTCTCCTTCGCTTGCAAGCGTATTGTTTCGCGTTAACTAAGCGAACTGGATTAGATTCGTCCCGGTTTCCTAGATGAAGATACTTACGAGCTTCATATGTTCAACGAGATATTTTCCACCGCGCCATCGTTCTCCCGAATTGCAATCTACATTCGGCGGATCGATGTCCCGGTAGGAATACTCCCCTTTTAAGGATGTTGCGAACAGTAAGAGTGCATCATGCATAAGAAGCATATTAGTCTGAAAGAATAAAATATTCGATAAGTAGATCGAATTTTTAATCGAATTTTTCATCGAATTTTTTTATAGTTCCTATACGATCAATTCTGGGTTAGCGTAGCTCTTCTGCGACACTGTTACTGCCACTCTGATGTAATTTTTTACTAAGAACATGACTGATGGAGGGATTCGTACCCACGACTTCAGTATTTGCTCGGATCCCAAAAATCGCAAGAATATTCGATGCGATAAAAAATTCGATGAAAAATTCCGATACCATACCTTAACATTATCCGGTTGAATATTATATTTTCGTCCCTGATCCTCTTCGGTTTGACTCCAATCGTAAATTGCTCGTCGAATCAACGTTTCCGGATTCGATAGCTGTGCAATTGTAATATTTGCTTCGATTCGAGCA
Source organism: Beris morrisii (assembly GCA_951812415.1). Classification (NCBI taxonomy): domain Eukaryota; kingdom Metazoa; phylum Arthropoda; class Insecta; order Diptera; family Stratiomyidae; genus Beris; species Beris morrisii. Next base: position 105,359,655 of record OX638313.1, on the reverse strand, counting down.
AACTGTTGAAAATCAACAGTATGCATATCCAGATGCGTTAGAAAGTAGTTCTACGATACAGAGCTATAATAAGTGTGCGAGCAATTAAAATCCTCAGATAATATTACCTGATATTCTTTCAAGAGTTTCAAATCATACGCCTGTTTCAATATTTCGACCATTTTTTCAGGTGCACAATCGATTAAAAAATTCCGCTGATTAGTTTCATTAATACGTTTCAGTAAAGGTCTGTAATCGGGACCTTCACCAATTGGAATTACGATAAGGATATTGCCTTGCGGTTTGATTATTTGAAGACTGTCTTGGAGTTTTAGAAGGCCTTCAAAAAAATACACCATGCACCTGTATTAACCTTTTTTATAAAATAAAACGTTGCAATTGCTTGTTTTAAAATTTTGAATTTTTACACATTCACATAAATAGAGGACATGTCTAGAGGTGAATTCTCTTACGATTTTTAATCTCGGCCTTGGCCGCTCCCTTGCTGTTATCATATTATTTCTTATTTCACTAACAATATACCTTCATTTGTCTCGTAAAGTACTACGAAGTCCCTCCAGTTCGAATCTTCTACAAAATCAGCATACGCTCGAGACAATATCGTTGCATCCGGATAGACGTTAACAGTCATAGTTCGTTCCATTTTCACCACTTCCTTCTCTTCGTCCATCCAACTAAATAAAAGATGCGGTATTCCAATGTTATGGCAAATCGACGACACTATGCCTAAAATAAAATTCAAAAGAGGTGAAGGTCTCCAGAGCTAGAAGCTGTTGTCAACACAACAATCATTTAGTTCGTTACACTACCGTTAGTGGTTTTTGAACTTGGGCCAAAAATTGCGATCGTTCCGTCTGCGATTAATTCACATGCTGCGAAAACGAAAAAAAAACGACAATTTTATATTTTGAACTTGAGTGGACTATCGTGCGAGCGGTCTATCAAAACAGCAGCACTATACTATGCACCATTTCTTATTATCTACGATTTTCGAAAGCTCGGACAGCATGTTGCGTCACCCTCTACACAAATAGAATCAAACTTTCCCACGATTATCGCACAGTATGTGCCACTTACCAATTTGCTCCATAATGAAACTATCATCGAACGAGATGTACTTGACGATAGGAACTAATTCAAAATCCAAAAGATCCTCGTTGGCACGATTTACACCTGCACGGAATGCAATCTCCAGCTCCCGTTCGTCCAGGCTAAGAATCACACCTGATGTAGGACCAATGTGTTTCAGTTTCGTAGCCGGTTTCAGGAAAGAAAAACATCTTACCGACCGGAAGAGGACGCCTGCTTGCAAAAGACACTCCACTGCAAAGTGCAAGCACTATCACCAAACTTCTTAATAACATTTTCATAATAATTTCTTTATTCTAAACCGTTTACATTTCTTTCGGACACACTTTTGGTCAGTATTTATTACAAAAATTTTCTCAATCTTATTTGAAAAATTCTGACAAAAACGCCACGGAAACCTGTCACGATATTAACAGACTGACCGACGGATACTATTTTTGGGAGAAGCTCACCCCGATGGAAAAGTAAAAATACGAGAAAAATTCCAAGTTGTATTTAGACGTTCTCTAGCTTTCACTAAACGAAAAAATTTTCCACAATTCATCGCACACACTTCGTCAACGTTCGTGCTCCAAAAATATTTTACCATCTCATTCAATCTCTGTTTTAATAATTAATTTTGAATAGTGTCCAATGTTGACAACTAAAGAAGATTTCCCGAAGCTTACTCTGTCCCCAGGAGAAACCCACCAATCCAACATTTGTGATACCATTTATAAGAACTTCATAATGTGGCTTAAATCGCGCAAAGTATCCTTTACTGGAACTCGTATTCAAAGCTATTGGTGCCAAAACATTTGGAATAAAAAAATATCTGAAATCATACACCCTAGTGGGTGTTCTGACTGGACAATGTCGTAGTACCTTCATCGCATGCTTTAAAAAATAGACTTGCAAAATTTGATTTAGGAAAAAATATTCAAAAAATCGTAACGGCTACAAAAATAAGCGAATGGCGGACACAAGAAAATACTTTTTAGTGATGAAAAAAGTTCCACCGGCTGGACAAAATTACGGTTAACACCTCGGCCACCAAACTGGCTCTCGGTTCGAAAAACTTCAGCCAAAGGGAACTTAGGTAAACTAATTAAGGGCGACTATAAAAAATAAAAAAAACTTTTGTCTAAAAATTATTAAACCGCCTAGAGTATGTATAAAAGCATTGAAGTCCCTACGCGGTACTTTTACGTATCAGTTTTTTTCGATATATACCAGAAAAAACAATGCTAATCTACGCCACAACCGTTACGAAGAGTCAAAACAAAAAAAGTATTAGAACAAATCCTCTACGAAACTTAATACCACTCAATAAGAGAGAATATAACCGAATCGATGCCTTTTCAATCAACGAATCTAAAAACAAGATCAGAAGTTTAATTTTTAGATCCCAGTTTCTTTATAAATAAGTTCTAACTCTTTTCATTTTCTTTTCTATTTCATTTCCCCGAATAGGACCTGTTCGAAAAGGGTGATTCGTCTTTGTCTTCCTGTTTTACAAACAAAAAATTATTTTCCATATTTAGGTACAGTAGAAAAACTTAAAATTCTTTTTTTATCCAATAACAAAAAAACATTGTAAAGTCTACTTCCTGGTTGAGTCCGTTATCTGTCGTAACACTATTCAAGACACCAGCCAAATTGAATTGGGATAGGATTTTCTTATGCCTAACTAAATTTTTATAATTAGACGTAAACGAAACAGCCAATTGGAACAGTAGTTTTTTCAAATTCATTTCGTCGTTCTTTTACTCTTGGTCTTCTCTTTAAATTCAATCAGGAATTTTATCCTCTTCTATTATTTTGTAAAATGAACACAGTTTTGTGAATGCCGCACCAAATTAACTCTGCCTTTATCTTCTCGATTTCTAATCGCACTGAAGAACCGTAAAATTATAAAAATATTAAAAGACAAAGTATCCTTATAAATAAAATTTATTTTTTTTTATTATATTTATAATTGTTTTTGGGTTTGTTTTTCTTTTTCTTTTAAATTTTTTTGTTGTATTTTGTTTTTTCATATATATTTTTCTTTTAATAATATTATAGTAGTATAGTTTTTTAGTTTCTATATTGTCTACAAAAAACAAATAAAATAAATAGAACAGTTAAAAAATTAATGATAATAAGAAATCTGTACACAGAATATTTACAAAGAAGTTCTACGTTTAATATTAATTTTAAATGGAATACGAATCAATAAAATTAAGAGCAATAAAACGGAATGATGCGAACAATTAATGCAAAATTAAACGCAACGAAAAATTAATATGTATTCAACGAATGAAGATCTTAAGTGTCCTTCGGTGTCCTTTAACCCACAATGGACTATTTATAAAATTTTGTGCATTACGAAACTGAGTGTAAATTATGCAAAATCAAATATTTATATTTATACAAAAAAAAATAATCAAGCGAGTAACATTAAATTTGTATTTCCTTTTTTTTAAACGTTTACTTGAAAGTTTTATTGGAGTTTAAAACATAATACACGGTTTTTATTACACGATAATTACTTTAAACAAATTATAAACTTGTAAACCATAAAAAGCTCTTATAAGAAAATACGTATAAGTAGTAGTATTTTTTTTTACATTTTTCATTTTGAGTATTTTACTCTCATCAAATTTGGATGTTTTTTTATATATCTCTATAATAATTTTATTTTTTTTAACTATAGGTATAATAATAATTAATGCATGTATTTTTAAAACCCGAGATTATTATTTTTCAGGTACTTTGTCATGGAATTTACCTAATAAAATTAAACATTGAATTGTTTTAAAAAATTGCAGCGATTTGTTTAACAGGAATATTCCGGGATAACGTGGAAGTGCAACAGTACAATAAAAAAATACAACGTGGGTCCGACTAAGAAAACTTGATTGAATCTGACAAATTTCATTAAATGTGTACTCCTTAAATCAACAATATTATTTTAATAATAAAGTATTTAAAGAATAATCGCTTCGACCGGCGAATTGGTTTTCTCATATTTCGAAAGAAATCACAAACTGTTCAAGATATTTTGAAAACTTTGTACACTTTGTACGGACGGTACAAAAAAAAATTTTAAAAATTCATATAGGCTTTTGAGTTTTGTTAATAAAAAACTTTGCTCGTTTATAACAAAAAAAAAGATTAAATTCACACCAAATCGCTACAATTTCAAAGAAACAAAATTAATACACAAACACGTTAATTCGCTATTACAGTTACGATCATGAAGAATAAGAGAAAAAAAACTATAAATTTATAAATAAACTATAGAGAAACTAGTAAGATATCAAGGAGTAGAATAGGTCCACTGTTAATTGAAAAAAAATAAATTGCATCTAAATTTTTATTTTTTCTGTTGTCATTCTCGTACAGTTGTAACCGGCGGAAATTGAATATCATCGAATATACTTTTTGGTGGATAGTCAACAGCTTCGCTTAAATCTCGACATTTATCAGAATCTACTGAAATTGATGGGTGGAAAACAAAAGCATAAACAAAAAAGAAAGAAAGAAATTTTCCAAAAATTAGATATAAAGTTCAATTGAAACTAAATGTACCTGTTAATGAATCCTTTTTCGAACCTTTTAATATCCCGGCATAGGTACGTGGAGATTTCTGAGTTGTTTTGTTGTTACTATTGCTACTATTGCTGTTACTGCTATTATTATCTAGTACTGATGTCTGAGATCTATCACAATAACTTTCCGTCATGTCTAATTCTGAAAGAGAAATTTAAAAGGAATTTTTAGTAAGTTTTCGACTTGTCAAAGGAATAAAAGAAATTTGATAAAATAAGTGAAGGATTTTTTTTAGCTAACACAGCATACTGCTGCGGGCCTTTTGAGTAATACTAGCCGAGTAATGACTTCTCCAGTCGGGGATAATGACGTGTTCAAAGACTGATTTGGTACCGAAAAACTCAATACTTTTAAGTTCGTGAAATGTAATGCCGGTTTTCCACCAAACGGACAAAACAAAAACTCAGCAAAAGCTCGTGTCGAAAAAAACAAATCTTTGACTTTTCATCATTTTTTTACAAACTCGAGCTTTTTTCGACTGTTTCTGTTCTGTTTTTCGTGTCCCGACCAGAAGCGGTAACTTCAAAAGGTTTCGGTGTGTTTTCTTACTGAGACCGCTTCGTGGAGATACTGAAAACAAAACTGCGATAGAGCACTGTCGGTTTAGTTGAAACAGTGTTTTAGATTTGTTCGAGTTCGAGTTTTTGTTTTCCATGCTTTCAAAAACATGAACAAAACAAAAACTTAACTTGTCTGCTTGGTGGAAAACCGGCATAAAAAAGCTAAAAACATTTTACTACCGTGAGGTACAATCTGGCTGGTACTACCGACCGTCGCGGTCAGCAGTAACTGCCAACCTCAACTGCTCACCGCGGCTGCTTTGCACTCACAATTGTCAACTGCCGAGCAGACATGACAGCTTGTTTTTGCCTGAAGCAGTAGTCTACTGCCGGCAGTTACTGCTGACCGCGACGATCGGCATTACCAGCCAGATTGTACCTTTAGAAGAATTCTCATTTTAACAACAAGACTAAATTTCGATCCTACCAAAGTGAAAAAGGGCAAACTATCCTCCTAGCGGAGAGTGTTTCAGTGTCGAGAGGAGCTAGCCTATTTTGGGAAGTCAGCTCTAGGTAACCCTGCTTTGACCAGAGGGAGCGAATTGGCTCGGTAAAGTTCCGATCTTCAGGGCTCTATCGCGGAAACTGCTTATGCCCCTGCTTATGGTTAAGCCCGAAATATCTTCTTACTTTCTTACAAAAGCGAAATCCAGGTGGAGAGGACTAACGATTTGCGGCACATCTAGGAAAATATGGTTATCCTACTGTCGGACCAGAACAGACGAACTCTTGGGCCGGAGTCGTGTAGACATCTCCAGATTCACGGCGATTAACATCGGTCACTGGCCAATCCGAGACCACGAGGCCAGGCTCCGTATTCCCTCCAACGTTCATTGCTGTAGTTGTGTGGATGCAAATGAGAAGGAAACTGTTTTCCATATTCTTCCGGGTGTCCGGCTCTAGCCAGACCCCAACTTCGTGCATTAAACAAACCTTTCATTGATAACCGTGATGAGATCTCGACAAATAAGATTGGAGAACTGATTCTCTTCTTTAAAAATTCCGGATGGATATGATGATCCATTCCAGTTTCGTATCTCTGTAGAGCTGCTCTGTATTCGATTCAACGGCAAAGGTTAAGCGATATCTGCGCTAATTGGGCCACTACGGAAACCAACCAACCCTCCTGGATGCTGAGCAACGATCACGATATTGATGATCTGAACACTGCCATTAGTAGCGCATCTGAAGAGCATTCATTTTTCCTGGTTTATGGACAAAACGAAAGACTAGCAAGAGCCACATTTCCTTAAATCCAGAACTCGCCTCTAAAACCCACACTTCAACGAGATGACCTTTATTTTGAAGCGTATCTCGTTTCATCAGAATAATGGTATTCATTGGATTATGACAGCAAATTTCGCTGTCTGTTCGAGAGTTTATGTGTGTAGAAAGAACAATCCTTGTCGAGCTGTAAATAATTGTTTAAGAAAAAAAATTAAGTTAAGACTGAGAACGACCGGGAATAAATCCATTTACAGAGTGTGATCACCGTCAGGGCATCTAAGGCATGTATCTTAAAGACTGCATTCTTTGACGTGAGTGAGAGCCTTTCATTTTTAAGGATACCAAACTGGACTTAGGAGTTTAAGTAGAGTAAAAGTTCTTAAATCTTAACGAAAGACCTCAGATCGATCAACTGCAATAGACCTTTAATACATCTTTTAGAGATATTATTAGAATCTCTGCGACTTGGGCAATTTGTGACAGATACAATCCTTTAAACCACTACTGATATATTCATGTGTAGACAAGTCGTAGGCGAAATCTAGGGTTTGAAAGCTAAAATAGCCTTATGGACCTACACGGCAAATAATGTCTTCTCTTGCAAGTTGAAGTTAGTACAGACGTAAAGTCACGAATTTTTAGCAGAAATTCCCAAGAAAAAAAGGAAAAGGAACATAGCCAATTGCTGTCTCGGAAGCCATTACGACAGGCAGTGTCGCGTATCTAACCTAATGAACGCTATGAATGGAAACATTTATTGAAGCCTTATTCCTTTCTGGAGAAAATGAATAAGGTCCACTAACAACTACGATCGCTAAACTTGTCAAAAAGATAGTTACTTCATGAGCTTAAAGGCATCTGAGGGATCTTCTGGCCCAAATTTCTCTCCAACAAAAATCTGAAGTCTATGACAATGGAATTTAGAGACGAATTTACAAAGGCCTTTTTTCGTGGGTCATCATAGAAGCTAACTTGAAAAGATTACTGACTGGACAAATGCAACTCGGCCACTTGGAACTGTACGGAAAAAACTTACAACAAAAATTTAAATCAATAATTACCTGTAACTCCTTCCAACGGATTCCGTAAATCGTGAACCCGAATTAATTTACAGTCGCCTCCTTTCACTTCATTGAAGTCATAAATGTACAAAAATCCATCTTCACAAGCCACCAGCAATCGCGTCTGCTTCTCCAACTTGGCCAGCGTGCAAACATACTTCAAGCCCGGCTGATTCAATTGAACCGTCGCAAAAGCCCGATCCTGACTGAATACATCGCTAACTTGACTAGGTAGATACGAACTGACCGCCTTGCTCAAAAATCCAGACCAGCTTGATTCTTGCTTCTCGCTACCGCTCTTCTGAATTTCCATGTCCTCGTTCGGCGACGAATTCTCCTCGTTACTATCGACAATACTTTGTCGTTCGGCGATCTCAACCGATTTCGGATCGATTTTGAAAATATGAACCGTTTCGGTATTCGAACTGGCACATAGAAAATCAGCGCACGAATTAAAAATCAACGATGCTATCCGAACGTTTCGTTTAACGCCGCGACGAAATTCGTGCACTTTCTGAGCATTTTTCGTACAAAAGACTCGTATCACAGTTCCTCGTTCCGATGCCGTGGCAATTAGGACACCATCGGGCGAGAAATTAATTGCCGACAGTGTCGAATCGTGCGCCTTAATATTCGTACCGGAAACTAGCTTGGTCGCATCGAAGATTTGAAGCTCGCCGTTAGTAGACGAGACCGGATATGCTAGATGCGAATTTAATGATAGCGAACACAAGCCAATTTCGTTCGACGAGACGTGTCTTATGGAATGTAGTAGCTTCATGTCGCGAATATTATGAATGTAAATACTGTCGCGCAGACATACAATCAGCCGGGAACGATTCAATCGAACCGATAAAATATCGGACGGGTAACTATAGTTGCAGATTTCCGATCCTTTTTTGAAATGGCAAATTTTCAGCTTATTCGGTTCGGCCACTGTGACGACTGCCACCAGGCTACTGCTGAATAACCGTTCCGCAATCTGCGTATTCTCATTGTTGCTGCAGAAGATCTCATCAACTTTGTCGACGGATGAGAGCGTGAAAAGTCGATATCCGGTGATTCCCACAACAGCAAGAGATCTGCAATAAGAGGATATTGAATTCAGTTAGATAAAAGACGACAGGTATGGTATTCAAGAAATGTTTGCCAGTAAATATTAATAACCGCGTAATCAAGCAAAACAAAAGGACCATTAACTTTTCATTCAGGTTCAACAGAAATTTCCAATTAGAACGCAATTGAAACACGTTTCACGACAAATCATAGACGAATCACGTTTTTAGCGCTTGATAACAGCGACCGACAGCGAGTTCAACGACTGTTCAATAATAATGACCCAGTAGTGCTACAATCGAATGTAATTTTTTACACAAAGCTTCCTTATCACAGAATGGAGCTCTCAAATGATACAAACATTTTTTTTCCTGCGCTCTGAGTTAAGTTTATAAGTTGTTTTCTATCGAAAAATGGACTATGCAATTTTCTTGAGACAAGGAAGTCTCCGTCCCACCTGTTCACATTATAATAAATTCTTTTTTTTCGGCATCAACCAAAATAAAAGTTCTTGCAAGTAATGGAAAGTGAACAAGAAGAAAAAAACCTGCCCAACTCAGTTAGCCTTCAAAGTTGCGTTAATGGTTTACAAGTTTTATTTGGCATATCGTGCAAATGTTAAGATTATTGCACAGGTAGGTTTTTTTTGTTAGTAAACTTTATGTGATCTGTTGATGATTCTTTCCTGTACGAGAGAGAACTGACTGACTGTAAAACGAGAAGCCATCTGCATAGTCGTATAAACTAGTAAAGTAACTCAAGGTAACAGTATGTAGTATGCTAACGAAACAGTCAACAAGCTTACAGAAAGTACACAAATTTGGCACAACTCTAGCTCAATACTGAACAAGTCTCGTGCAATTAACATTCAGGCAGTGTTGAACGTTACTCAAAAGCATTTGAACGACATTGAATCCAATTATTATTGTTCGTAGTGTATTTTACGCATTTCAGTCGAGATTGTTGAAAAAAAATGTTAAATTAAAATTTGTGATAGCAAAAGAAAATTTATACAAAATACTTTTAATAGGAAAAAATTCGCACTTGAATAAGAGAAGACGACAAATCATAATTGTGTTAGCACTAAAAAGACACTTTCGAAATGCCTCTCACAAAAATCCATCCCCAAAGTCTGAAAAGCAACAGAAAAACCAGTTGGATGCCTGACAAACTACAGATTTGTTTTCAGAATTTCTCTTTAAAAATTTAGATTTCGTTTCCAACCCCGATAAGATTTTCATGTTTAATTATCGACTAAGGGTCGATATTTCGCTCAAAGTATACAGGCCTCTCATTCCATAGCGAAATTTGTTCAAGATCGATTATTGATTCAAGCTGCAACTCTGCCGCAATAGTACACTTGTACTTATCGACCAAAATTCGTTCTTTTGCTGAACCTGTTACAAAGGGAGCTGTACTCCAGATTCGCGTGCCAATTGTTCTTTTAAAAAAGAAGCATATTACGCCCCGATTCATGGTACAATTGAGTACAGCAATTTATTCAGTCGAGAAAATTAATAAAATTTAAAAAAAAACGGTGTCTAGTGTCCTTTCTTCGAAGAATTAAAAATTTTCCAGCAATATAGAAATGTGTAATATCGCTGCGGTTAAAAATTTCCACGTAATTTAATAATTTATTACTCATTTTGCTGCGACAAACATGTTTATTGCAGTCCTAACACGCAGAGTAAACTTATTCCAAGATCGTTTCGTTTGTTGATTTCAAATGTAATAACAATTTCTATTCTGCTCACAATAAACAAATAAGTCCGGAATCTATGGAAACGTAGTTAATCATCGCCGATAAGGCAAAACCTAAGCGACGTAGGGTTGAATTGAAAAAACAACAGTTTATATTTTCGAAATACGTACCTTGAGTAAAAACAAGACACCTCGACTTTGATATTTTTACGACTATATTTACCGTCATCGTCTATTTAAACCGTACCAAAGTTTAACTGGATTAAATCGATATTGTTATTGATATTCAAAGTGTTTTTGTTTTCAATTAAAATTTCGATTAAAACGTAAATAATATACGTCAATACCTCATCAGGTGATCGAAAAGAAAGCAAAAAAAAATCAAAACTCTATTAAATGATAACGCGGCTCATTGAGAATTTTGATATGTTGTGATTCAGAGCAATAATAAACAATTTCGCCTGAAAATGTAAGACCAAAGTCGACACTATTGTGTATACGTAGACGATGTATCGCGAGAAACAGCAATTTATCACAACAGTATAAAACATTTTGAAGATAAACAACACGCGCGAATATTTTGTATTGAGCCACCATCACGTCTACAAGTTTATTTTATTATTGTTTTTATACGGAAGTTAATGTTATGTCGATTTTTGATACACAGCAAGATGCTCGAGAATTTTTCGAAATCTGATCATTGTTATCTAAGTCGTGCAAAAAATCTCAAGATTACGTCAATATTGTTATAGGGTAATACGAAAGAAGGTGTATTATTAAAAATAAAATAAAAAAGGCTTTCGAAAGGAGTAGAACACTACCAAAAAGAGTGAAGAGTTCTGATACGACAAGAGGGGCCGCCTTTGGATTTTTTCGGACACCATTTTCGTGAACAATTCAGTCACCAACGATGAAAAAAAATCGAATGTTGTGAGAAAAAAATACTGATTGCATTTTTCGACCGGTTCACCAAAGGTGAAAAAAATCGAATAGGACAAAAACATAAACGACTGACTGATTTTTTCGTGAAATTCAACAAAATCACGATGTTATTGGAAAGAATCAACAATAATCAGTGAGTCCGTGACTTTGTTGAAAGCAAGTTAGGGCAAGTGTTGGTGGAAGTGCAAGAAATAAATTCACATAGTGGAAATCATTTATCATTTAGATTTAAGGTTTAGAACTTAAGGAACTACAGTAGAACCTAAAGAAGTGACCACCTTCCTATCTTGACCACTTGCCTAAAGTTGCCATTTTTTTACGGTCCCAATGTAAATCACCGATTTTCCATCCACATTTCGTTTTGTATTGTGACCATTGACCACTTTTTAGCCAATATTTACCTATTACATACACGCCGAGTACTGGAGATGACGAGCAGCAACTGTTTTGAAGCCGAACGATTCCTCGCAAAGGACCGGCAAAAACACTATGCTACTCTATTAGCATCTTACTCACATTTATGTTATACTCCGGTTTTGAACACGAAAAACGCCAAACATTTGAATACTGGGCTACTATTTGCATTTCACTGCCACCTGGCATCAAACGCTCCATACAAAAACGATCAATTTGGCATCAAAATGCTTCAAAGTGCTTCATACAAAAACGGCGTCTTGTCGTCTCCAGTATTTATATCTCTATGCATATTACTGATGAACCATTGTATTCTGTGGTGCAGTATCGTATTTTATTTTATTTATAAATGGTTAAAAGGTGAAAATCGCCTCTTTTGTTCTGATTGATAATACAACTTTGTTTTTTGTACTTGAAACGGATTTAATTTTTTAAATTATTTTTATAATCTGACCAATCGAATAAAGTGACAAATTTTATATAGAGGTTCTACTGTACTTTGCTTTAAATTTGCCCATTTAATTTTACATCACACCTTTACAATATTATGTTGTTGAAATAATCGTGTAAGAATTTCCAATCGCTATTATTTGTTAATAAAATACTGCACCCTGCTTTCAACATGATTTAGAAATGGCTCGCTTAACGCATTGCCTTATGAACATTCGCTTTGTAAAGATTAGGTGAATCATTTTTTAATCGTAATAAAGAGTCAATTTTGTGTCGCAGAAGAATTCATTTTGAAAATTTACTTTCGAATCAAGCTGTACTGAAGCCTCAAAACAATCCTGGGCTTTACAGCAATATTCCACGTTAAGCAGAGATGATATCTGAATGTTTCCAGTTTCATAAACACCACAGACTGGCTCTCTCGATAGTTCAGACAGAAACCCGGTCGATTACAAATTGTAGTCCGATTTGGAGAACATGGTACGCCACAAAAGACATTTTCTTCCTACAAAAGATAGATTATTGAAGCAGGCCGTGGTCACTAGGTCCATGCTGCTATTGATGTTAGGCAATCATTTTCAATGTAAGCGATATTTTCGTGTAGAAGCTGACTGTGGCTTTTCTTTACCGCCTAGAGTACGTTCAACAGTATTCTGTCAATTCAAGCAAGTAGTGATGGGATAATTCGGTCATTTCAGTAACCCAGTATGACCGAGTCATTTCGTTGAAGTGACCGATTAAAAAAATTCGGTCATTTGAGTCATTTCGGACCGACCGACCGAAATGACTCACGACATACGAAAAATAACAAGTCGGTCGATCAGTCAGCGGTAACTAGAAAAAGCTTCTATTAACTCGACTTTTCGAGTCGGTCGGTCTTCGGTGGTCGCTGGTCGGTATTCGAACTTCGAAGGCAGCGTATGATTAGACTTTTGACACTTCAGGTTGATAAGGCGCCAAGAGTAAATCGAACTTGAAGGTCGGTTTTATGAATTCGAGGAAAAAAACCAATTCTAATGATTTAATTTTTGGAATTTATAGAGTGTGTTAATGAATGAATTTGAATGTTCTTTGAATTCGTAAATTCAACTCATGAAAATTGTTTAGTTTCGATTTCGATTTTCTCTTGGCGCATTTTCCCCTAAAGTGTTTTTCATGTAATCATTCGCTACCTTCGAGCACCGAGTACAGACAGACCGACACGAAGAAAAACTTTTGGCGCTGTACGGCTATCAACATCGGGAATGATACGAAACATAGAATATTTTTTCTACTGATCGATTGAACGACTTGTTTCATTTCACATGACTCGAGTTAATTCGGTCATAGTACTGACCCGGTCATTTCGACCGAATCGTTCGCGACCGACCCATCACTACAAGCAAGCTTCCTAGCCTACGACATCAATGCATAAAATGTATGAACTTCTAAAAGAACGACAATGCTTCCGTCTCCTTTTATGATTGTTTCTGTAATGCATTGTTTCAGCTCCAGCCTGACGTTTACCGCTCTGAAAGATTAATATTAGAAGAATTTAGCTATTTTTTCCACAGAATTATACAACGGAAGAGGTAAGAGCACATCAAAGCGATCACAGCCGAAACCCTGATCTCAAATTTATAAACGTACGGAGAATTAACAAAAAAAAAACACCAAAATAAACAATTCTTATCTCGGTTGACTTGTTAAGCATTGGAAAGCTACTTAATTCAAACCACACAATATAAATTAAGTTAGTGGTTCTTTATTTCCCTTTGTTTTATTTCCTAAGTCACCTTCAAGTTATCCGCAAGGCCGTTATCATCTCTAACTGACTACTGACGGCATTTGCATTATCTAACATTCTTTTATCAATAAATTTAAATACTGGCAATAAAAAGGAGTAAACAGTGTTCGAGTACACACTTCAAAATAATATTGATGTTTGTAGAGTGTGGTGTTTTTCTTAATCGGAAGATAGATCAATCTTTGAGGACCACTCGGCGATAACGCTATTCGGCTGGCACCGAGGGATTCTAAGCGATTGAATGTTGTTGTGAACGGAGGCCTTGGAGTGATTATTTTGACTTGAAAAAGTAAAAATAACCGAAGGATGGGTAAGGTTCAGGAAAGAAGGGCCAATTCCGCCTACGTCCGAATTGGTGGCTGAAATCCGAGCGAAAGCGATACGATTGCTGGAGGCCGGGACTAGCTACGGCAGTTGTGGGGGGTTCTTACCCAGATTTCAGACCATAAATTCGGACGTAGGCGGAATTGGCCCTTCTTTCCTGAACCTTACCCATCCTACGGATATTTTGACTTTTTCAAGTCAAAATAATCACTCCAAGGCCTTCGTTCACAACAATGTGAACAATTGGAACAAGTTTTTCAGTAGCCTGAAAGTCAGACCGAGTCTGGCAAATAAGCTGTGTTGTACAGGTAGTAACACTTTTACTGATCAAGGGGCACGACGGTGTACCTAACGTTGCATGCCAGATTGTGCCATGTCAGAGGAAGTACAATTTCTTTTCGGAAACGAAAAAAGTTTGTTCTTCCAAAAGCTATTGGTCATAATATCTTAGGTCAAGAGATGGGACAATCGTTTCAATCTAGAAACGATGTTTTTTTTGTCATTTCGTAATTGTAAATAATTGCACGTCCATGAATGCAATTAATGCCGCCCTCAAACTTAAGGCCAACATAATATTTAACATTCCATTTCAATTCCATACCAAAAAAAGATTCGCATTTTCTCATTTGCAAATCGAATGAAGTCAACCTTGATGAGCAGATAACATAAGTGTGTGTATTTCTTCCAGTTACGAAATAATCTGTGAATCATTCGCTGAGAACTTTTCAAAAATATGATGTATTAAACTTTCAATGCCATTGAGCGCGTAAAGATCTGATCAGTGGTCACACCCGCTAAACGATCATATGGTTGATCATCGACAGCTTTTACGTAAGTTAAGATATGAACGCAATAATTTATGAGAAGGTCGAAATGTTTAGCTCTGATAGGCTGCTTCAAATCGATTTCTAACACAATCCACTAAGGCTAGATTTGACTTTTTTGCTACTTTTGATTTACATAATAAACCTACTGGTTGCTAATGACTAATTAAAAACGCGTACTTTGGTATTGCACCAAAATTTGTAAACAAATTTATATCATTCCGAGATATAAAAAAAAATACGCGTGCGCTTCTTGATTCGATGACGTAGAATACACACAAGTTCGCAACAATTATACACGCAATTGATAAAAACAGCAGACTTCCCGCAAAATGCGATTATATGAACCCACATATTTGTTGTTTGTTACTCTTGGCAATAACAAAATATGAAGAAAAGTGCGCACCGTAATAATTCATTGAAGAATAACAGAAAAACAAGTTGTTCGAAAAAAAAACCCCGACCGGAAGAAGAGTGGAGAATAACATGCAGAATTCTAGGAAGCTACCCCAAATTAGAGGCTGTTTCTTTAGACCAAAGCTTTATTTGGACTGTCATTATCATTTGATTTGATTTTTTTTAACACAGACCGGGGACGTTTTTTATTAATTTCCCTTGACAATTTAAACCAGTCTTTCGTGTCCGCCGTTTTGTAATTCTTCCAATAATTAAAGTAGGTCTCTAAGCCTGATACTTAAAAGCAGTATCACCCGTGTAAAATGTGGAAACCGTGCGGTACGTACTTAATGCGTCTGCCATGAAAATAGAGAAAAGTAGGAGTGACATAGTCCAGCCTTGAGGCATACCGGCTGTCGTAGCCTTTAGTTACGATATTTTCACATTCAGTAATACCCTTGTACGATCCTCCACCCAAGGAAGAACTGATTAATGCCAATAGTCTGATAGGAAACAGTGAATTTGAACTTTATCTAAGACTCTTTCGACATACAAAAAAATCACTCCAATGTCTTCGCAATGTGTTCGACAGCTCGGACCAGTTGGGCTGTAGTCAAATTAGAGCAGAACTGCTCGTTCGGAAAAATGTTTTCATCCTCAAAAATGTTCCTGAAGTTGTTTGAGAATAGCATTTTTTGCTATTTTGCATATATCAAACCAATAGGATGATTCGGCGGGAAGAAATTATTTTGATCTACGGGATCAATGCCACGTCTGAGATTTTACACATTGCGAAGGTGTATTTGTTGCAACCATCAAAAGCGAATGGAGGGAACGAAGGTGCTTTTGGTCCAAAAGCTAGACGCACTGAGCATTCCTGTGCAGAGATCTAACGCCGGAATCTGTAATTATATCTTATTTATTAAAATAAAACGAGATATAACAAAAACAGCTTTATATATAGGGAAGTTTATTAGGAACTTTAAGTGTAAGCGAACACTCCACCATGAGTAGCCAGTGTGGTGGCGTCTTTAAATTGATATCGTATTCTTTTTAACTGAGTTAGTTTTTCGCCACTGTCGATTCAACAATTTTTCAGTCAGCTTCGATTAATAATTTAGTCAATCGAAGTTGGTACGTTTTTTTGATTTTTTCAATTAATTTTTAATTTTCAGTTAGTTCATATCTAATGCCGCGTTACCACTATCGCCTTCATATGCGTAGGGCACATCCCTTTGATGTGCGTCAAAAACCGCCATCGACGCGAATATCAATGCGAATGTTTTTGGCAGTGGTAGGGGCTAGCAAGTGTTCAGTTCAGTCCCAGCGGGAATACGAGACTTGTTTTATGTACTGTATGTAATATTATAGTTTATGCAAGATTATTAGAATGTGCCTTTTTCGCATTCTGAAAATATATAGAAAATCATTCCTTCAACATTCCAGAAAAAATGTAATATGAATAGTATGATAATTCTTCCATCCCTTGAATCGGAATGTTTACGAAATGCATTCTTCAGAACTCTTTTTTCCCGCAAGGGTAGTGTCTTCGCATAGGCGATAGTGGAAACGCTACATTCTTGCTCATCGCACATCCCTTTGATATGCGTCCAAACACCGCCATCGACGCAAATGTAAGAGATTCTCGACTTGAGTTGCAAACTAACGCGAATGTCCGTTTCCACTTACGCATACGCGCTATAGTTCGCCTCATCCAATGCACATGAAGGCGATAGTGGAAACGCGGCATAACGGTTCTCCGAAGCGCAGTATTGCTTAAATAAAAATTAAATGTTTCAAATAATGAATAATAGTTCAGCTATTAATTTTTTTAATTTGCGAAACGATTTAACAGTGCATTTTAAACATCGATTGCAATAAAATGGGACAGTCGATTTAATTAACTAATTATCAACGTTAATTTATATTATTAAAATTTGGAAATCATGTTTTATTTGTTTAAACCTTCGCTTATTTTATTAATCAACATTTTAATGGAATAATGTTTTAAATTTGGTTAATAAATATAAACTTAAAAAAGATTATAAATTCAATATTAAAAAAGAACTAAGCTGGAAGAGTTTTCAACAAACCGAATCTACAGTATCAACCCATTATCCAGACTTAGAAGTAGCATTCAAATGCTAGACATGCCTGTGGACCATATGACAAAGTGATATCGCTTCGAAATCCCTTTCAATTCCATAGTCTGCAACAGAGAGAACTGGGCAATGGACCCACCGCAGTTCGGACCGGATAGCATTGTATGATATACCGATGGATCTAAGACGACTGAAGGCACCGGAGCTGGCATAAGCGGACCCCGCGCCAGGATAACGAAATCCCTCGGTGAATATCCTACCGTTTTCCAGACGGAGGTCCATGCTATATCCAAGTCCATAGAAATAAACCTCGAAAGGGGTTACTCAAATAAGAACATAGTCATTCTCACAGATAGTCAGGCAGCGATAAAAGCCCTGACTGCACAAACAGTAAACTCAAAACTGGTGTGGGAATGCTAAGAAAAATTATTTATCCTTAGTACCAACAGAGTCCTCTTGCACTGGGTGCCCGGTCATGAGGGCATAGAGGGCATAGAGGGCAACGAAATAGCAACGAAATGCAAGAGACGGAGCAGCGGTCCGCCCTACTGGACCAGAGCCGTTCTGTGGAATCTCAACCTGCTCTATTAAGAGGAGCATAATGGTATGGGAGGAACACAAAAAATACCAATACTGGCCATACTGCCCAGACTTAGACAGGCCAAAAGATTCATACCGAACCAATCAACTAAAAGAAGCAAACAGCTTCTAAAGTTGGATAGAAACAAAGTCGAGTAATAACCGGAATACTCACGGTCCATTCACACTTGAAAGATCATCTTAAAAGAATATCAATCATAACTGATAACCTTTGTAGGTTCTGCCAACTGCAGGCAAAAACCTCTTCACACATTCTGTGTTGCTGTGAGGCAACCAAGAAGAACACTTTGTGGGTCACAGTACCATCGCGAAAATAAACCAACACCAACTAGATAAATTCCTAAGAGAAATAAAGCTGGGTGAGGACCTCTAGGTTGAAACTGAAGAAAGATCTATGAGGTATAGCACAATAGACCACTGGTTGCGGTAATTGGAGGAATCCATCCGCCTCCGATGAAATCTAATCTAACTAAGGCAATCAAGATTGCAACAATAAGGATCTTCCGCATCAAAAGATACATCGGCAGATCCCCACACCAGTACGGTTTTTTGGTTTATCCATCGGTTGAAGCGATGGGCAGAGCAGAAAGAAAAATTATGCCAAAAGAGAAAAATAAAGGAGACCGGAAGGAGGCATGCTTTTGTAAAATACATTGTTTTATCAAAGAATTAATAAATAGGTTCGCGTGGCTACCCATAATTACAGGCTCAGTTAGACCTGAAACGTGCGTTGTGTCACCATAGGATCTCAGAATCCAGGATAACCCTCTTCTTAAGATCGAGGTCCTGCTAGCATGTTCTTCGCACTCCGCGTACAGGAGTTAGGTTTTCGCTTCTTCTCAGTTTGGTGTCGAAGGTCTTGGCTGCTATGTCTCTTGGATCATGTTTGGTGGTTTGCCGGGTCCTACCTAATAGTGCCTTGACGGTCTGGAAGTAGACAATGTTTACGAATACTCGGTCTGGTGTCGAAGGTCTTGGCTACTATGTCTCTTGGACCATGTTGGATATGCCGAGTCCTACCTAATAGCTCCTTGAGGGCCTGGAAGGAGACTATGCTTACAACCACGTTATTCAGGGATACAGGTTCTGTTTGCTTGGACCAAGTCTGGGTTCCAAAGTCCTCGCAGCTTGTACCAGGTTTGATTCTCATAGACAGTAATTTTGATTTATAACTCAAGAAGCTTAAGAACCAAAGCCGTCTTCCAAACACGAACGCAATGGGATAAGAAGACATTCATATAATAAAAAGACTCTACACCTCACAGCATATGCCTACTAAAGTTACTTATCGAAAAACAAACATCGATTACGCCATAAAATTTAATTGAACCCGATAAATCACCGAAAACAGTGCCCGCCTTTTTCAGTTGCAGTCAGCTGATGCCTGACTTTGACCTTCATTCTAATTTCCATCGTAAAGCTGTAAAAAACCGTTTTCCGTCTGGTCTCTCGAACGTCGAACCTGGTAAAGGTGCGCTGTGGGCGTCTCCGCTTGACTACTAATATCGCTAAGAGTAGAACTCCCCAAGAAAAAAATAAATACTGAAAATATGGGATAATTCACAAGTGGTATGATGTAATAATGAATCTATGTTCGATGTAATTATTTTAACTGCCTCGTGACCCATCCAGACAGCGACGATAATGTCGTCCAATCGTCTGACTGCACACAACAGACGTTCCGTCCGACTTCTACGGAGGCTTTAATCGCATTTATGTAAGACAAGTGGAATTATTTTAGTTCTATTGACTTGTCCTTATCAGATAACAACAAATAAAATCGCTTTGATGTTGATGAACGTGAGCGATGCGCATTAGAGCGTGTATTGAACAAAAAAACGCATTTACCCAGCTCCGTTTCGAGTGTAGTCATTTCGATTTGATGAAAGACTTCGAGCTGAGAATGACGTCAACAGAACGCGCTACCGACTATCAACTTTTTTTTTGTTGGATTCAGAGTTAAGTTACGGCTGCTAACCGTCCGTTCTCGTATGGACTGACCGAACTTCCGGTCCTAATGTATTTTTTAAGCTTTTCTTTTCTGAACGAACTGTTCGGAGATGGATACGTTCAAATAGATGACCTCTAGGGACTATAACTTTCTGCCTATAGGCTGAATAAGTACAAGTGAAGATTGCAAAATTGGAAATCTCGCTACTGTCGCGAGTGTGCTTTGTTGTTTGCCCAACTGGAAATTCGAAAACACACTTTTCGCTGAACAGCTGACAGAAGAACGGCATGTCCTTGGCTGCGAAAACACAACAGCTTGGGAGGCCACCAAAGTTCCAAGACCTCTGTGGCTCGGGCTTCATAAAGTCGAATTGTGAAGCTGCAACAGGCGAGAGGTGTAAATCCACAATTGCGCAAGCTCGCTGCAACAATACACACGCCACCATATCAAACGATAAATACGGACAAAATACATTTACACGACGATTGTGTGGGCTGTGGGGCTTGTGTGATGCGGGCTGGGGCAAGTCTTTTTCAAGGCCATTTACTATTACTAACTGAATCTCTATCGCCTGTTGTTCTGCGGTTTTTTTTTTACGCCAAGCAATTCGAAACGAAAGGCTCGTACGTCCGAGCGTTCTCTCCCCCCGAAAGTTTTCGTTAGTGGTTAGTGTGTGCGCTAGCTTTTAGATTAGAGTTAGCCTAACAAAGAAGCCTCCCTCATCCATCGATTCGGTTGGGCTGAAGGCTAATTAAAGTAACTAAAAAAAAAAACAAGGTCACCTGTTTTAGCACGAATGAAAGATCTTATTGGCTCGAAAGGGCACTGCTCAACGGAATGATACTTACGTGAAATCTTGATTGAAGTTAATGTTGTAGGTAATCATGGAAGCGGTCACGAAACAACCAACCAAAACCGAAAAAAAGAAACTAAAAACGTTTCACTGTGTCGCGGTTATAAACAACGGACAGCTGATCTGCGAGGCTGAGGTCGACTGCTGGAAGAACGATTGGAGCTCAGGCGGGACGGGTGCTTGATCGTGTTGCTGTGTTGTCGTGGGGCTCCGCAAATACTTTACACTAATTGCACAATTGTTTCGATTGACTAGAGAATTTTTCTCGGGCGGAATGGCGACGACAGGCGAGATTTTCAATTGGATTGGTTTTTTTTTTAGGTCGTGTGATTTCGATCGAACTGCAAAAATCGAATTAATTCCCGAAAGTTTTCAACTAAACACACGTCAAGAAACGAGCACAGAAAATCTTTTTCACTAAAACTCCAGAAATCGAGATGACGAATTGTCGATTTATTTTTTCCTTTGTTTATTTTTTTCGCTTTTAAGAATCGCGTCTCTATCGGTTGCACACACGTTCGTTCGTAAGCGCGTCTTCTTTCTCTTTGTTTATGTTTTATCAAAAAATCTGCTCTGCGATCAAACGAAACAGCAAAGCAAAGCGGGCAAAGCGTTTTTTCTCGTTCGTCGTTTTTGTCTTATTATTTTTTCTTCGAGTCGGGAAAAAACACGAGAGATTATTTCGCGAACACGACGAAGAAGAAAAACGAAACGAAACCTTTTGACAGCGCGACTTGTGTGGAACGAAAAGGTTGAGAGATAGTCGGGCTGCCAGATGAGATGAATGGGAGGTGGGATTTAAAGCGGAACGGGCAGTAAAATCTGAACAAATACCAAACAAATTTGTGCAAACATGCTCGCGTGTCTATGGGGCTTCTACGTAAATAATAAAAACTTAAACTTAGTTTTTTTAATAGTTTGTGATTCAAAAGCAAAATGAACCAAAAATAATAATTATTTAAATAACCCGCCTTCGGGGACTTTCTTAATGCAATTTTTATACCGCATAAACTATTGTGAACACCCTCCATCTCTCACACCCATGATCTTGAACTGTCAAATTTTCCACATTTTGTCATTGCGAGTAGACCGCCGATTCCGGATCGAAAAAAACCTATCATCTGTTCGATTATTTTCGAGAAAACCCTCTTAAATCATCACCTTTTCCTAAAAACTGCTAGGAAACCAACCACCCGCATCATAAACATGGCTTCAATGGACTTAGAATTGAAGCGGGTGAGTAATCTCATAGAAAATTTCCATGGCGAATCTTTTTCAAACTTTTTAAGTCCATTTTAGGCCTTCACCGAAATGCAAGTGAATAAAATCGAAACAACGAAAAAAATGAAAATGATCGATATGCAGTGCGATGTGTTGAAAGAGTCGAGCAAAAAGTACTCGATCACAGAACGAGGAATGGTCGAACTGAATCCAGATACGCGGTAACGTACAAATCAGTTGACGAAAGCGGGGGAGTAGTGATTCTAGTTGGTCAATTTTTCAGGGTTTACTCGTCGATTGGCCGAATGTTTGCCCTGTCCACCGTTCCGGCAATGCGTGACGAACTTAAAGCCAAGCAAGCAAAATGTGATAGTCTAGTTGAACAGCTCGGCGAGAAGAAAGGCTACTTGTCCAAGAGCTTGAAGGAACAGGAGGATCATTTGCGCGAGCTGGTCCAGCAGAAGAAGGACGCCGATGCGTAGAACTTGTTCGATTCGATTTAAGGCTTTTTGTATTGTTTAAATTAATAAAAAAAATAAAATCTGTAAACTGTCAGAAGTTGTGTACTTTTGTGGCATGAACAGGCAGACGTGCCGATTCCGTTCGAGGCTTTGGAATCGCTTCAGAACAAAACCTGGACAGAACCTACCCATTGAACTGTACGCCTGTACTGTACTGACTGACTGTATCTTAAGATGAGAAATTGACCCAAGATCGTGGGCCGATTTGAACAGAACGGATACAGGCTGAACCTCCGCGGTGCCAATTGTGACTCTGATCACTATCTAGTCAGAGCTAAATATCGGTGCCGAATTGCTTGTGGATATACGACATCGAGTAGAGCTCGTAAATTCGATATCGACAAGCTCAAAGACGAAACGATGGCACAGGCATACATGTCAAAACTGGATCAACATTTGACACCAATATACGAAAACGTGAGTATGCCATTGGAGAATATGTGGGCGAAAATACGAGATGGTATCAAATCCTCGGCAGAAGAGACATTAGGATATCAAACCCGACGAGAAACTGGTTCGACCAAGAATGTCGCGATGCAATAGATAGAAAGAACGAGGCTTACAAAATTTTTACTGAACGACCAACACGAGCCAAAAAAGAAAGATATGACGAGCTTAGGCAATATGCAAAGACCTGCAAACGAAAGCAAAGGAAGTACTATAATGCCAAGATAGAAACAATGGACGACAATATGAGACAAAATAAAACCCGGGACGCATACGCAATAGTAAAAGACCTAAAAAAGGGGTATAAGCCCAAAACTAGTCTTTGCAAAGACGTAGAGGGCAACATCATCAGCAACACACAAGAAATTAAAAGGAGATTTGCTTCCTACTTCGAACATCTTCTCATTCATACTCCATCAGCACCGATTACGACCGATAACATCTCAATTGAATTTCAACTGACGAAGAAGAAACATCATCGACACTACCCACACTAGACGAAATCAAAGCAGCCTTATGTGACCAGAAACTAAACAAAGCGTCGGGAATTGACGAAATACCAGTTGAACTTCTGAAGAGCGGAGGAAACTGTGTCGTGGAAATACTACAGAAAATGATATGTAAAATTTGGACAGAGGAAAATATAACCCACGATTGGCGAAAAAACATTGTATGTCCAATTTATAAGAAAGGAGACAAACTCTGCTGTGAGAACTACAGAGGAATATCATTGTTGTGTACGTCCTACAAAATACTGACAAAAATAATTGAATGTCGTCTTAAGCCTTATACTAACGAAACAATTGGCGAATATCAAGGTGGATTCAGAACCGGACGATCTACAACAGACCATATATTCTCAGTGAAATAGGTGCTTAAAAAATGCTGGGAATATAACACAGATGTGCACCAAATCTACGTAGATTTTAAACAAGCATATGACAGTATCGAGGAGGACAGGAGGGTACTGTACCAAATCATGCTTGATTTTGGAATTTCACCAAAATTAGTTCGACTAACGAGACTCACAATGACGAACACTGAATCCCAAGTAAGAATACAAACCGATTCCACAACCAGCTTTCGAACGGAATGTGGTTTAAAGCAGGGAGATGATCTAGCCCAAGGCAGTAGCCAGGGGGGACCGATAGGGTCCGGACCCACCCACCCCCCCCCCCCCCTCCGAAAGTCTCAAAGAACTCAAGTACTGAAAATCAAGCATATTTTTTTGTCATTTGTATTGAGAAACACCCTATGTAATAATAAGAAATATATAATGTATCATTCATTATCTATGTACATTTATTTACGATTGAGATTTGAAATCGGTCGAGTTCAATGGTAAGGCGGGTCAAGAGTGAATTAACTCTTCATTTGTTGTTTTTATAATTGTCAAAAAAGACAAATGTTTTGGTTTAAACTGCTAAAACAATAAATTAAGTAATAAAAATACCGGTATGCACATATGTATGTACTTATTTGTTGTGTAGTTTGCTTCTTTTAGCATTCTGTAGATAAAAAAGCGTGATATGTACTTCCGCGGTTTTTTAATTTCTTGTATCGTGTACGTTTAGTGTGCGTATACTGGCTACTATTTAGAGTGTCCGGCACATGAGGGGCAATATTTTAAGGAGTAATTCCTTGTTGTATTTTGAGAAAAAACATGTTCTACAAATTGGGTCAGTTTTCAATATCCGAGGAGATAAGGATGGTAAAGAAAAGTCTTTTGGACATGAACTCTCCTCATAAAAACTGTTATATCTTCAAAACTAGTAATCACAGTTTAACATGTTATAGCTTGTTTTTTAGGGAACCGAATTATGTGGGGGAAAAAAAACCTTCGGAATGCTCGAAAGCCGAGATTAGACATTCTTCAATGTTCAATCCATATCTCCTACACGGTTAATGTCATGAAATTGAAACTTAAAGACGGACTGTAGATATACTAGGAGACTAGAAATAAAATTTTGAGTGGGAAGAGCGGCGTCCAACTTTAGATTACGATATCTCATGAACCAATTACGCTAGAAAAATAAAATTGGTATGTCATTAAATGGAGTTTGATAAATGTAAAATTTTTAAAGGGTATGTTGGGCCATAGAAGTTGGGGGGATAAAAATTTTTCTTAAGAATCTCGTATCTTATTTCAAAAACCTTCCAAGATAGTTGTTTAAAATTTTTATGTAGGGAAGTAGGTCTAATTGACCCGTAATAGGTGTGTGTGTAAGGGGAGAGGGTATCTCGAGAACCCATAATTTTTTTATAGGATACGAGAGTGGGTGGTGTTTTTCCTATCTATAGAATGGCTTATGCTAGAAAGTTGAAACTTGGTGGGTGTATGAAGATCTACTAGTTAAGCAATTCCGTTAAACAAAATTCAAATATCCATTGGCGTACAAGTGGGGCAAAAGAAATGATAAAAGAAAATGGAATGCATATATTTTCACGAATTTCATCATATCTCTTAGGTCTTCTTAAATATTAAATGAATGTTTATTCTACGGATTCCTCACATAAATGCCTAGAAAGTATTTTCAAGATTTTTGATATTCCACCGCTGGGGGGGGGCTAATGGGGTTGTATACATTTCCACGAATTCTGATATACCCTTAGGTTTGATTAGACATTGAATATCTTTTCACTTTCACAGGTCTGCGTAATAATCGCCTAAAACCTGTTATTACGTTATTTCCTTTTTCAACCCCTTAGAGGGTATAAGTCATAAGAAATTGAATTGGTTTTCACTTTCTCACGCTATCTTCATATTTATCTATTAACTCCTTTCAGGATTTTTGAATATTCAACCTCCAAGTGGGTGTTAGGGGGTTGCACATCTTTTCACAAATTCCTACATATTGCATATTGCCAAAAAGGTAATTTCAGTATTTTTAGATATTCAACCCTAAGGAGTATAAGGGAGTTGTATACTTTTCTCAGCTGCGACATTTTTTTTTTAGGTTTGAATGAGATATTAGCTAGCTTTTCACTTCCACAGACTTTTTATATAATCGCATACAAACCATTTTTCAATTTTTGGATATTCAACCCACATATGTTTTCACAATTTTGCCATCCATTAGTTCTGATGAGATATAACATTTCACGATTTTTCAAATTTCAAAAACCAAGGGGGTGTGAAGGGTTTCCTTACGTTTTCACAAATTTTTTAAATTCCTAGTGTCTGATGAGATAACAAATTCCTTCTTATGAAATCAGCTAAAGTATTTCATAATTTTTTTTTCGAAATTCAACCCCTAAGTGGATGTAATCGGTTTGTATACGTTTTAAAAATTCGTCATATCTCTTAAGTCTGATAACGCAGCAAATTCATTTTTACTTCTATGGGTTTTTAGTTTACCGAAATTCGAATAGTCTACACGGGCTTTTTCAATGATAAATCAATCGGCTAAAACTCTATTTTAAATATTTTTATTTTAAGAACAAAATTAACTTTCCAAGAAACCTCATAAGCTCCAAACAACTGATGATATACTCCGACTTTGACCGCTCCCGAATTTTGACCCGAAAAATAATAAAGTTTTGTCCAGACCATTAGCAGATTTTTTTCTATTACATTTATTTTCATACATATAGATAATAGTTTGCATTTTCATTATTATATTACATACCTACCCATAATTTTTATTTTGCTGGTTGCTGCTCACGAATATTTTACTCTCATAAACCTCTCACACACGTAAGGGTTTGTATCGCTTATAGCGCTCCTAGATACTTCAGTTTTCATTTAAAAAATCTAAGGGGGATAATATTTTTTTTCACGGAATCCAACCCCCTTCCGCCCCACCCCCCCCCCCCCCTCCCCCCTCCACCCCTCCCCAACAAATTTTTTTCTGGCTACGGCCTTGGTCTAGCCCCATTCTTTTCAACCTGGCACTAGAGTATGTCATCCGAAAAACCCCAGTCGACACCAATGGGACACTACTATTCAAGTCCACCCACCTTATAGCATACGCTGACGATATAAACATCCTCGCAAGATCCTTCCCTAGTGCTAAGGAGGTATTTGTCATTCTTGACTCCGCCGCAAAAGAAGTCGGGCTACGTATAAACGAAAGTACGAGTAAAAGAAAAATAATGACGCAAACAAGAAACAGAACGCCAATCAGAGAGAATGTAACAATTGCGGAGTATAATTTGGAGAGTGTGGACAACTTCATATATCTTTGGGCTAATCTAGCAAAAGACGGCAATGAAACGGACGAAATCAAACGACGGATCATGCTAGCAAATAAAACGTATTATTCGGTACTTCCAATAATTAAATCCAAGAAAGTACACAGGAACAATAAGCTGCGAATATATAAAACTATTATACGACCTGTGCTCTGTTATGGCAGCGAAACGTGGACATTAACGCGAACTTCCGAAAAGGCAGTTAACATATTCGAAAGAAAGGTCCTCCGAAAATTTTTTGGACCTGTAAAGGAAGGAACGGACTGACGAATAAGATACAACCATGAGCTGTATCAACTCTTCAAGGAGCCAAAAGCCTCAACGTTCATCAAACTACGTAAACGGCAGTGGGCTGGCCATGTAGAGCGGATGGAAGACAGAAGAATCCCCAAGCGTGCTCTTAAAGGCAAAGCGAGTGGTAACAGGCCAGTAGGCAAACCACGCAAACAATGGGAAGACTCGGTTGATGAAGACAGCAAAGCCATCTTAAAAATTAGCAGCTGGAGGACGCGGTCTTTGGATCGAGACGATTGGAGGCGACGACTTCAGGAGGCCAGG